>CM033754.1:36455315-37196300 GCA_019671005.1 Hibiscus mutabilis
AGATATTCACAAGTCCAAAATACATATAGAAATCAAAGAGCCGAACTATATTAAAACCCAGAATCCGAATTAATCCAACAGAGTAAGAAAAGTCCACTTCCAGAATCTAAAAGTATAAAATTAATTAATCCCACCTATAAATTCAAAATAATATAAAGAAAATAGTTAATGTCTACTTCCAGAATCTAACATTATAACTTAATTATCCCCACACATAAATTCAAACTAACAATATAGAGAAAATAAACTAAGAAAGTGATGATTACTAATGAACTAGAAATAAAGCAAACCTGAAACTGCGATTGAATTAGATAACTCCCGAGCTTCTTAGATGACGAATCTCCAGGCCGGCTTCCAGCAGAGAGAGACAAGGACTTGATAATGGGCAAGAAAACCCCACCAGCTCTAGCAGTAGTACTAGGCATCGCCGGCGCAATCAAAGACTCACTCAAAGTCAGCCCATAAGACAATCCCAACGTGCTTTTGCCCAAACATTTGACGAAATAAGTAGCGATCCTATCACCGAGCCCCGTTTTAACGAATCCGCGAGCGAAAAAGAAGGAAATGACGATCAACCAAATGACTTCATTGGTGAAGGCACTGAAGGCGGATGTAAACGACAGTGTTCTGGTGACAATTGAAGTTGTGAGGCCGATAAAAGCCCACGCTCCGACGGGTAAAGGGCTCAAGACTAAACCGGCAATTGTGGATAAAAAGATGGCGAGGAGCTGCCATGCTTGTGGGGTTACTTCAACGGGTTTGGGGACGAGGAAACGAACAATTAGACCTATGGAAACCGAGAGAAACAAAGGAACGAGCTTAGCTCCTTGGGGAGGCGGAGGAGAGGGCGGTGGGTCGTTGTCGTTTTGAGAAGCGGCCGTCCGGATAGGTGAAACAAGAGGCTTGGGTCGTTTGGGAAGTGCGGTGAATAAGAGGGGCTTGAGCGGAGATCGGAGGGTCTGGATCGAAGGTGAAGGGAAAACGGACGGTTGGGATGATTTTACGATGGGTTTAGAGCGGCGCTGAAGGGAAGTGCGGGAGGAAAGTGAGAAGGAAGTGGTGGAAGCGGTGGATAGAGAGTGGAGGGCCAAACTCTCCATTGTTTGAATTGAGAGAAAATGAAAGGGAAAAAAAGGTAGGAAAAAATGGAATTCAAGTGAAGGGAAAATTGAAGACTGAATGTGACTTTTGATTGTTGTAAAGAACGGAAATCCCGAGAAGGGTGATGAATCTGATTCTCTTAAACTGGTGATTGGTGTTGAATAACTGAATCGGGTCGGGTTTTTTTACATTCCTACTTGGGAGGGAAAATATTTATTTTCTGAGGATTTTATTTGGGAAAAAATTTTGATACACAAATCGTGTTTAGTTTATACGTGTCTTTTAGTTTTAGGAGTTAGAATTTTAGTTTAAGGTTTAGGTTGGAGGGTTTAGAATTTAAGGTTAGTGTTTAGAATTTAGTGTATAGGGTTTAAGGTTTAGTTTTTATTAGGGTTAAGAATTTAGGATTTAAGTTTTTATAGTGTAAATATACATGTTTATGTAAAATTAATTTTATACAGCCTATGTATTAAAGTTTTATCCTTTTATTTGAGGCTCTGTTTGTTTAGAGGGAAAAATTCACAAATTTTCTAGTTATTATATCAATTGGTACTTAAATTTGACCATTCGTCTCAAATCAACACCTAAAGTTTTTTAATCTAAAATTAGTATATGAATTTGATATTTTCTCTTAAGTTGATACGTGTGTTAACTTGACATTTTAACACCAATTAAATTTGTTGATGTGATATTGACGAGTTAAAAATGATGATATCGTGTCACGTGTCATAATTTAGTTGGTTATTAAAAACTTTATCAACATCATGTACCAATTTGATCCATGTTTAAATATCAATATGAGAATTATTTCTAATTCACGTACAAATTTGACACACACAAAAGTTCAGGTACAAATTTCTATAATAAACTTTTTTTTGAGCCCATGTTTTTTCTTTCGATGGACAAAGGACGTGTTGTCTATTTATATACCAATTTTTGTAGCCATTAACAAAAGCCCACGAAAACAATTATTTCCATGGAAATTGATATGTTAGAAGCCTCAAGCCGTACCTTCATAGAATAGTTTTTCTACTCTATTGTCGCACACCATAACAACAACTCCACGGTGTATTAAATTATGTTATATCAATAAATTTATCATGAAATGTACTGAAAAATTAAAAACATATTATAATTGATTGAGTCTTAATTCGATTGATACTATTGTTGTTATAAAATTTAAAATAAAAATTAAATTCAAACATGTTTAAACGTTTGATTTGTTGTATTCCAATCTTATATACTAATTTTTCAAATGTCTAAGTAGGGAATACTTTGTGAATTTTTATCAAATTACGACTCTAATGGATTTACTACTATTGAAATTAGGGATGGCCATGGATCGGATTTTTTAGTCGATCCGCACCCAACCAGAAAACTTAACACCTCCATTCAAATCCGACCCGAACCCGAATTTTAGAGTAAAAATTCGAACTCAACCCGACATAAATAAAAAAATTATAAATTATTATTATTATTTGATAAATAAGGAACTAATTGAAAAAAATAATTATTATTCTATTTTTATTAAACAAAATAGGGAAATAATTGAATTATATATATAAAGAGAGCGACATTGTAGCAAGTATACCTAAGTATTTAGAATAAAATTAAACTATTGTTTTAGGTCGGGTAGGGTAGGGTATTTTTTTTCCTTGAACCCAAATCTGACCTGACCCCATCATAAAAAATCAAACTCAAACCTAATACGAACCCGAATTTTTCTTTAAAAAACACAATCCTATAAGATTGAGTCGGGTCGAAACTCGTCGAATATAAGTTAAATGACCATCCCTAATAGAAATGTCATATTAGGTTGTGTGCTGCCATCGAAACGCGATAATATTCTATAACAATAAAATATGATATTTTTGGACTAACAAAAATATAATTTATAAACATGGACGAATGTATATATACATTGGGAGGGACTCCTGCCCCCCACTCATCCATTTTTTTTTTATCTTTTGAGATATATAATATTTTAAAAAGTATATTGGATTAATTTTGAAATTTATTCTCTACTTCTTCAAATTTATATTTTGCCTCACCCCAAAAGACTCTAAACCAAGGATTTGTTCATCATCTCTTCGTGAATGAGAAAAGGTATTTTACCAGTTTGAAATCTCACCGAGAGTAAAATATTATTTACATATACAATAAGAACATTTTTTAATTTGGATTTTTTATGATGCATTATGTTAGTTGAAAGAGTATTTTTTAAATATATTTTATTTTTATTTAAACCTATAAAGTCTAAATAAAATATCAATTTAATCATATATTTTAGATAAAATATAAATTTGACCATGAACCTTAGCTAAATTTTTTATCGCAAGCCACCGCTCACCCCATAGTCGACTGTTATCAACAATGATCGTTTGACTCCAAAATTTGTGATTCACCTATTTTTATCTCTTCAACGAGAATTCGATGTTCGTTTCATTGAAAAATACTTTAAACTTCACAAATTTATTTTGATTCATCAAATTTAAAATGATTACTACTATATTTTAGCTCAATATTAGATTTGACTAAATTTTGTTGTTAACTTTTACTTTTCAATTATATTTACAACTCAGTTTTAATTCTAAACAATTCAAAACGATATTCTAAGAAGGCTTGAATAAAAAATAAGTGCATGAACTATACATTTTTTGAATTTTAGGTGTCTAAAGTATTTTTTAGAAAAATAGGTTCCTAAAGTTTCAACCATTACAATTTTAAGTGCCTAATTGTTTAAAAAAACGTGACACGTGACATTTTTATTAATATATTAAAAAAACCTAAATTCTTAATACCCAAACCACAAATTCTCCAAATTATCGTTGCCGGACACTACAACTATCGTCGTCGAAGGCCACCGTCTATTTTCCCCAACCACCCATCGTCGACAATCGCATGTAAGTGTCTCAATCGAACGCTGTTCGACTAGAATCATTCGCATTCGCCGTTTGATTGGCACACCTCCCATTAGTTATCGGCGATAAGTAGTTGGGGGAAATAGACGGCAATTTTCGACGATTATAGCGGTTGTATCCGACGACGGTAATTTTGAGAAATTATAGTTTAAAGTATTAAAGATCTAAGTTTTTTTGGACTTTTGTTAAAATTATATATTTTTTTTAATTTTTTAAATAATAAAAAATATATCACGTGTTATATCTTTATTGAATATTATTTTTTTAAAAAAATAGCAAGACATTTAAATACTTATTTTAAAAAAACTTTAAACATAGTTTAAAAAAGCGTTGTGAGAACATTATTGAATATTATTTTTTTGTATTAAGCCTTGTGAGAACATGGTTTTGAGAGCCGCCTTTAGAATTAGATTACCAGTTTCAAAAGCGTGCATAGCGTTGGAGAGCGTGAGCCATGTGCGGCCTGGCGAGTAGTGACACTATTATTTATTCAGATTATTTAAAAAGGCAACAGCTTCGGAAAAAATCACGCTTAATTGACAAAAAAAAACGTGATAAATGACATCATATGTAAAATATTTTTTGAATATCATATGTTAACACTATTTTTTTATCACTCAATTGATTAGTAGATCTCGATTTACAATTTAATAGTTACTTTATATAAAAGTTAACACATTTATGTACTCACATCGCTTTATATTATTTTTTGATTAAGTATATATATTATATTTTTATGTCAGAATTTGAATCCATACAAGATGAAGTAATATAAACATCTTTAGTTATTAGACCAATTAGTGCAATCAGTTCACCTAATTTTTATATAATTTATAATATGAATTTTTTATTTCAAATTTATTCTTTAAGAATTGAATATTACATATATAACTTTAAGTTTATTCTTTAATTTATAAGATTACATATAATATAATTAGTATTTTTTATGACTTTATTTTTTAACAATTTCTACTTAGGGAGAGGGGAAGGAAAATTTTGCTCATATTGTGTCTTGAACCCACAACCTAGAGGAAAAGGAGAGTGTCAACCGAGAACTTTAATCATATGCTCTAGAAAATGGACTTAAAATGAATAAGGAATTTAAAAAAAAAGAATCATATACTAAATCGCAAGATATTATAATACATTTTTACGGCTTTTTGAGTTTGCAAAATCGAACTCTTTAACTCGAAATTCGTACAATTTATTCAAATCGACTCAAATAACTCAAAATAAAAAAAAAATTAAGCTGAGTTTTGCTCACACCTAACTTCTTTTAAAATTAAAAAGTAAATAATTATTAAAAATTTCAATTAATTTAAAAATCGATTGAATTAACTGAATTTAGTTCAGAATAACCAAATTTAGTTTGTTTCAATTAATTATTTTTTAAAAAAATCGATTTAATTAACGATTAAAAATTAAAAGGTTCGATTAATTCAATTTAATCCGTTCAGTTCGATTATTAACTGGACCGTTTGAACCCCACCGATTAAACCGTCAAGCTGCTAGCTCACCCGCGGGTAAGTGATGAACAACTTCCATTCGCCGCCGCTTCTTCGTGAATTGACTTGCCTCCTTCCATTTTATTTCCTTCCCATCAGATTCTATAAATATATATACGTATAAAAATGCTCCATTAAATTTTTAGCTTCTTTCCCTGGCTGCTAATGGCTTCTTTCAACGTTTCTTCTCCTTCAACTGCAGCTCTTTCTCGTCTTCAGTAAGCTCTCTTCTCTTATTCTTTATCCTTTGCATCTAAATATCCTTACCTTCTTTCACGTATTAATTCATTCGTTTAACTGAGATTTCTTATGCTTTTTCTCTTTGGCATTTCTCTTGATCCAACATGGTTTCTTTCTATTATTCGGTTTTCTAATCAAATTTCCAAGTTTTTATGGTTAATTGTTCCGGTTCCGATCTTATACAGACACTGTGTTTATCTTGGATTTGAGATATTTGACTTTTATTTTAAACAACCCAAGGTTTCTGAAAGCTAGTGATAGGTTAATTGGAGAATCACACCCACAAATTAGTTCTTAGGTTAAGAGAGCCTAGGTCCGTATAAATTTCTAATATAAGATCTAAATCCTGTACTTACAATTAGGAATATATTAGTCTAATGTGAGATCTAAGTCTATGCCTTACACTTAGGTTTATATTAGTTCACCATTTCGCAGTATAATCTAACCCTGAGCCACAAGTTGGCTTTGCACTAGTTTTATTCATTTGTTTTCTAAACTCAAGCAAGTTGCAATGTCGATGTCACCACACTTGTTGTGCAACTGAAAGGTGGCGACGAATAGGATCTTTGGAGGATCAGGCCCCGAAAAGCTAGTTGTTAGAATGGAGAGCTTAGGTTCAGATAAATCCACAAGAAATTCCGTATCATACTTTTCAATGTGGGATTTAAGCCCCCGCTATTAATTGGCTGTTCTCCGAGATTGTTGCCTATTAACTTAAAACTGTTAGCCATTTTGACCATATGTCCTGTCTTTGCATCAAGAATTAGCCTTGGCTGGAAAGCTATGGGGCCGTTTATTAGTTATTTTTTTGAACGATGGAACGTCTACGTGTTTACTGATCAGAAACTGCTAGAACTAGAAAGTAACAAAAAGGTTCAACTTTAGCTAGCCACGCAAAAGTATAGCCTCTACAAGGCTTGATTGTTTCTGTTGCAGTATTGCATTTGGTTAATTTGGTAAGCAATTCAGATCATTACAGTTATATCTGCATAATATTTCTATGGTATATTTTTTTGATGAATTTAGAGGGTTCTAAGTCTTCTCGATTTCTTCCTAAAGTTATCAGAGTTTGTTCTTAGAAAAATTTTGGGGAGAGTATGTCCAGACGCATCTCCATTGATTGATATTTAATGCCTTTTAATGTTGTAGTACAAACTACAAACTTTACTTCTTTCAGTACAGTTGGATTGTATGAAATTCTTAGTTACCTTTCTTTCTATATAGGGATCCAAAAGTTCCAAATTCTTTAATGGATTACACAGCACAAATCTATTCTTTAATGGATCATCCTTTGTTATTAAAAGTGGCTTGAAAACTAGTGCTGCACTTGTATCTGGAGAAGGCAACGTTCTGTCTTATTCCAATGGAAGTCTCTTCCATGATAAATCGGTAGGGATCGAAGCTCAACAAAATGCAATGGCATTTGGAAGTCATGCAGCAGATACTGCTCCTGTAAGTAATGGTTTTCCCATCGATAATGATAATTTTGGTTTGGATCGTCACACTGAAGGTTTTGCTTCCATCCCTGAGGCAATTGAGGACATTCGCCAGGGCAAGGTTTGTTGTTTTATTGGCTTCTTATTCCCTGAGCTGATATTAGTGCTTATATTTTACTATTTTGCATGTGAGCCATTTTCTTTACTAATCTGAATTCATGTTGCAGATGGTATTGGTTGTAGATGACGAGGACAGAGAAAATGAAGGAGATCTTATAATAGCAGCTGAGTTGGCGACACCTGAGGCTATGGCCTTTATTGTGAAGCATGGAACTGGGATAGTTTGCGTGAGCATGCTAGAGGAAGATCTGGAGAGATTGCAACTTCCTTTGATGGTGAACCAAAGAGAAAATGAAGAGAAACTCCGCACCGCATTCACAGTTACAGTGGTATGTTATTTTGTCTCATATCCATATCCGATACATGGGTAATTTCCTTTTTAGGAAATAATATTTATATGGAAAAATGTTCCTATTAATGATTCTAACTTGGATTTTGTGCTTTTTTTTACCGTTAATTGCATTTACTACGTCAATATCCATTTGAAAATCATAGCCTGATAGCCAAGTAGTGAGGGTTGAATCTGAATACTGAGGATGTTAGATATCTGGAAGATATTACGTTCTTCATCTTCTTGCCTATTAACTTTTGATAATCTCAAAATACAATTTTTTATTCTTTTTATGATAATTTAAACAAAGTATGATTAATGGTTAGTTGGCCTTTGACTTTTAGTTCCAAAAGGATGTCTTCTATACTATCTAGTTCAAAAATCTCAATTGTAACAAACTTTTCTGTTGCATGAAAACCAATTTTGTAGGATGCAAAACATGGAACTGCAACTGGTGTATCCGCTCATGATAGAGCAACAACAGTATTGGCCCTTGCTTCTGGAGATTCCAAACCTGAGGATTTCAACCGCCCGGGTCACATTTTCCCCCTGAAATACAGGGAAGGAGGTGTCCTTAAAAGAGTTGGGCATACTGAAGCTTCTGTTGATCTTGCAATGCTAGCTGGACTGGACCCTGTTGCAGTTCTCTGCGAGGTTGTAGATGGTGATGGGTCCATGGCTAGATTACCAAAGCTTCGTCAATTTGCTGAACGGGAAAACTTGAAAATTATATCCATTGCTGATTTAATCAGGTAAATAAATATCGCATACAGTGGTTTGCTTTCTACTTATCTTCCTTGGTCCTACAGTTAACTTGCACAGTTGAATTCTTTCCAAAACTATGTTATCAATTGTAAATTGAGTTCTTTTAAGAACGATAAAGGAAAGAACTACTTCTAATCCTGCTTTGATTGACAGGTATAGGAGAAATAGGGATAAATTAATCGATCTTGCTGGTGCTGCACGGATACCAACTATGTGGGGGCCGTTCACGGCCTATTGTTACAAGTCAATATTGGATGGGATTGAGCATATAGCCATGGTTAAGGTGAGGATATAGCAAATTCTTATAGGAATTCATATATTACCAGTATGAATCCCATATGATTATTTTTCATTTTCTTAATCAAGTCAGAAATGTTTTAATCTGTTTTCATCTCACTTTCTGCTCTTTTTCCATAAGTATCACCATTCACCAGTCTATATATTCCTTTCGCCGTTCGGTTTTCTCAGATCAAAAGCCTTCATTATGAAGAATATGACATGATTCCTTTTTATGGTGTAAACAGGGTGATATTGGAGATGGGCAAGATATTCTAGTGAGGGTTCACTAGGAATGCCTCATGGGAGACATATTTGGATCCGCTAGATGTGACTGTGGGAATCAGCTCTGTCTTGCGATGAAAAAGATTGAGGCTGCTGGCAGGGGTGTTTTGGTATACCTTCGTGGGCATGAAGGCAGGGGAATCGGTTTGGGCCACAAGCTCCGTGCATATAATTTGTAGGACGCTGGTCGTGATACGGTAGAAGCAAATGAGGACCTTGGATTGCCTGTTGATTCAAGAGAATATGGCATTGGCGCTCAGGTAAACGTCTAGCGTAATTAAGTTGCTTTGTTACGATGGATATTACTTAATTATTCCCTCCCGGTGAAGTTTGTGAAACTTAAAATCTGATTCTTCTTTGCAGATACTTCGGGATCTTGGCGTGCGAACGACGAAACTGATGACCAACAATCCAGCCAAGTACAGTGGACTCAAGGGTTACGGATTAGCTATTGCAAGCAGGGTTCCACTAGTGACCCCTATTACAAAGGAGAACAAGAGATACTTGGAAACGAAACGTGCTAAAATGGGTCACGTATATGGCTTAGACTTTAATGGCAGTTTGAACAGTCTCATTATCGGCGGCAATGGTAATACGGTTACTCCGGTGGATGCTGCATCTGAATCTTAGGCTCTGCTTTTGCTTCCTTCCTTTTACATGCAGGTAACTCGACGACATGAAGCCTCTAACTACAAATCGGCATGATAATCTAAAGAGAGCAACATCATCTATCTGAATTGGTATGCTAAAAGTAGAAACTATTGCGGTTTCCTATACAGAAGGAAGAGCCATTGCCATTCATTCTTTTTCCATAACAAGTAAATTAGGACAAAACAAAGTTTTCATTACATGAACCTGGAATTGTTTGACCTTCTTCTAAATCATGTCTCTCATTTGTTATTGTTGTATTTCGGTTTTATTTTAATAAATTTATAACGAAAGTGCTTTTAGCAGACTTTCTTAAGACCTACAACTGTGGTAGCTTAATTGTATTTGCCATCGATAATTTTAAAATTATTGTAATTATGTTCTTATCCGTTTCAAAATTTTTGATTCAATTAATTCTTAAGTTCTTTTCAATTTTAAAATTAAGTTGATTCTTAATTATTTTTTAGATTTGCAATTTTAAAATTAATAAAATAAAATGCTAATTCTCTTAATATTTACAATTTAATTACACTTTAAAACCCAGTCATTTTAAAATCAAACAATTTGTCCACTCAATTAAATCTCAACTAGAGGTGAGCAAAACTTAACTCGAAAAACTAAATTTTTGCACTCGATGCGAAAGAACTCGACTCGAAAAAATATCAAATAAAGTTTAAGTTGTAAAATGAAAATTCGAATAACTCGAAATTTTTAATAATTAATGGATTGATTTCTAAGTTTGAGTCGAGTCACTTAATTTTTCCTGATATATATATGTGTATATATATATATATATACATACCGATATAAAAAAATGAAAAAATATATGCCACATATGAAAAATTATGAAGAAATATATATGAATATCTTATATGATTAGAGAAAATCATTTAAATTAGAATCAAACTATACTATAACATGATAAATAATTACAATTAAATTTGTATAGAAACTCGAAAACTCGACTTAAAAAAATTCAAATAAAATTTCAATTGTAAAATATGATCCGTCAACTCGAATAACTCAAAAATTTTTAACTCGACTCGATCAAACACTCACTCATGATCCCAACTACGTTCTCATGGTACAGTTACAATTTTTTTTGAGCATACAGTTGCAAATTATTAAATGAACCTAAATGATATGATATGTTGTTATTGGTTAGGGTGGGTTGCCACTTTTTTTAACGCCATTATTTGTTTTGGATAAACCGGAACGGGAGGATAGTTTAATTACAAAATAAAAATAAAAAGTACTAAAATAAGAAAACTGATATTATTCAAGGACTATATCATGAATAAAATCTTAAATCTATTCATATTTACACAAATGATACAAGGAAAACGAATGTGACACTATATTCTTGAATTGGTAAAACTATTAGCTTAAAAAAATCAAGATAATATGAGGTTAATTAAATGGAAAAATATTATTTTTCTTGGGGTCCTTGCTTAATGATCTTGTGAACAATGGGTTCAACCAATGCCTCCAAACCATCTATGTCGTGCTTTAGTCCCTCAACCTATGTGTTTTACCCACAAAGATCAATGATTTTAGATAAATAATTAACTAAAAAATGGATTCAGGAATTAATTTGACTAGTTTTGAAACTGATAGGGACCTAATATGTAATTAAACTTCTAGTGGGAAAAGCTTAATTTGATTAACTTCTAAACTGATAGGGACCCAATAAGTAGTTAACCCAGAAAAGTTGATTACCTGGTGAATGAATTGTGTTGCGGCATGAGCATCTTGGGCAGTTATTTCCGAAACATGTTCCACCACCATGGCTGCCTTTTTCAGCTTGCTATCATCGGGAAGCTTTTCAGCCACCTCGGCTGACATATTCTCCGCCGCTGTTGCTACCTCTTCCACGACTTCCGCCGCATTCTCCGCCACTTCCACCACCATCTCTGCTTCTCCTGCAAATAGATAATCACTGTATCATATGCTTTTTCTAAGGTGTTTCTGTAATGGGAAACGATTGTTGAAGAGTTTTGACATTAATATATTACCTTCGATCCGCTTCAAATTTGCCCATTTTATCTTCCAGAATGGCAAGAAGAAACCCAACACAGACCCCAAAAGGCATCTTGCCCTACCATGCATGAAAAAATGATGCTTTTTTGCCTCAACTTTTGCCTTAAATCATTGAAAAGTCAAGCTCAAATTGTGATTTGGTCCCTTTACTATGCTTAAATTTGGGTTCTAGTCCATATACTATAAGTGATTTTGAAAGTACGGTGAACGAGTGTTTTTGAAAGGTGATTTTGAATTTTTGAGATTGTTGTCAATAGGTGTTTTTAAATAGATAAAACATTTATTTTTGAAAATATAAAAAAATTGGTGATATAAATGAGAACAAATGAGCATTTTTATTCAAAAACTTTTTTTCAAAAAAAAACTGTTGAAAACACTTCTAGCCCCAAAAATTATTTTTATATTTCTTTTGATCCAAAAGTACATTTTAAAAACAATTCAGAATATAACTTAATTTATAAGAACTCGTTATTTTTATACTTTTATTTGTTATTCAAGGTGTTAACTATCACGATTGAAACACTAATATGGATTTTCTTTTAAAAAAACGCATCTTCAACAAAAAAAAATGGACAAATTAATTTAGTCATGACAAAATTAACACCGACCAAATATCGATTTTAAACAAATAGAGGGACCAAAACCATAATTTGATCAAAAATGAAAACTCTACCGAGTTCCATACCAGAGGGAGAAGTTGAACTTGGAAGAATATCCTGAACCAGCACCTGGTGAGCTATGAACTTTCCGCATCTCATCCTTTGCAGAACTACAGATAAACATAACGAAATTCTCATTAAAATCAATGTCGAAAACCGATGAACATTTCAAGATGATTACGAACATGTTAGTATCCAGTTTTCTCCACATCCCCATGCTGTTGCTGCTGATGAACCGCAGGCCCTGGTTGTTCACAGGGAAACCATGTAGCTTACTTGCAGAGTTCCCCAACGTGGTAGATTTATACGGATGAAGCAGCCATTCGAATCGATTTTCCGGCTTGTACGAAGCATACCAGATCCTTGTGAACATCTTCATCACCAGTTTTCCTTTTGTATTTTCACACCAATTCTATCGGTTTAAATCAGTGGTTGTTTTTATATGCTTCGCTGCAGGTTTCTTAATCCATGGGATTTTCTTGTGAAGCTGCTTTATTCGGTTTAATTCCCTCAGGGGTCCCTGTATTATTTCAAAATTTAAAAGTTTAGTCTCATTCTATAATTTTACGTCGCTTAATTTATGTACTAGTTTTGATTTCAACTTCTTGGTCCCTATACAAATTTCTGTTTAACTTTATCGTTAATAGTTGACCTAACAACCATGAAGAAGGTAAAATAGTTTTTTTTAGTTCTCTAATTTTACGTTTTTTTATACTAATTTTACCCTTAAGAATGTAAACGTAGATTGTTAAAAAGTTGTTTTTTTTTTTACTTCTTTTAAGTTGTCAGATTCTCATTTAACTATATAACTGAACATAAATGAAGTGAGAGACCAAAATTTTCAAATAAAAAACAGCACGTAGTAGTGAAATTAAAGTATGAGAACTAAATTTTAAAATAATTCAGGGACCTTGACATATTTAACTACTTTATTAAAAGGGAGAAAACAAATGGTTTAATGCTCGTTTTGGACGGAAATAAAATTGATCCAAAAGAGTATTTCAGCACGCCAAGGGTGATGATGATGATGATATTTCATGTGTTTCACACACGTTCCTTGCAAGTTAACGTCTTTGTTTCAAACTAAAGCTTAAAGGCAAACCCTAAAATTGCTTCTTCAAGCACTAAATTGGGGAAGATTGTTCCTTGCACGCCAAAACATTTACTAATTCCAGAATTAGTATTTTTCGTGTACTTCGTGTATTTCTATGTGCTTTTATCCCTATCCCGTTACATCATTTATTATAATTGGTCCGTTTATTTGAATTCAAAAAATAATTCCAGTGAAAAAAATATGTTATTCATCTTAAGAAACTATCAACAATTATTTTTTCATAAATTTTATTTTTCGACTTTTATTTTTTCTACATCGTTAGCCTTTGATATTAATAGAAAACAGAAAACACTAATCATATCAACGATTGAATTAGAAATATTTTTAAATCTTTAAATGATTTATTTGTTATCATAGTTCTTTAACATGGTATCAAATGAAGGGAAACAAAGGTCTTTAAAATCAAGGAAATATAACATTATTAGTAGTTGTGGTTGCCTTAGGTTTTTTTAAAATTGAATTCAGTTCACTTGAGTGAAGAACTCAGAAGGATTGCAACTATAAGCCAAAATGTCAGGATCTTGCTCGAACCGAGCCATGTTTTCCGGTTCGAGCGTGACCCATGCTTCGATCCCACCATCATCGAACCCAGAATCCAATAACAAAACCATTTCCATAGCCTTATGAGCACTCGCTATCCAACCAGGCTTCCCCCAACCCAAATCTGCTTCATAATATGGGAATCTACAGCAACTCGTCAGCAGACAAATATCTGTGTTCCCTTTAACCAGTACTTCATGGATCACCCTCGACGAATCTGTCGCGGCCGAGAACAAATCTTCTGCTGTTTTGGCTCTCGCGAAGGATTCGGCGGCGTTTCGAATTTCGTTCCCCACTGAATTCACCAAGTGCAGCAGTAAATCCTGATGAATGTCACTGTTTGCTGTGAAGCCAACAGTGACATTCCTGAACAGGTTTCTTGCTGCATTTTTTGGTATCGGTAATCCTGTTCTTCCACGGAAATTAAATGAGAAAATTTGTAACGAATCCCTTTAATGAACCCTGTTTCGTTTTGGTCAATTCAATCCGAGACTTCCATATCAGGGCAATCAAAATCTGCGCCCTGGACAGTCGTGAGCTATCGGCAACCAAAGGAGCCAGCTTTGCTTTCAGAGTAGACATGGCTGATGAGCTGAAAACGAACCTTTTTGTAATCAGAGTCTCCGACTTATCTTCCGGGACCGGGACTTTCTGCGTCACCGTAAACGCAGCAGCAGGCAAAACCGAACCAGTCTCGAAGCTCACACACTTCACCGCATCGAGACCAGTTCGACAACAAGTAGCCCATACATTCACGACCGCAAAGATCGTGAATGCATCGGCAAACTTGTGAGACAAACTCACTCCGATGGATAAGCCACTGCAGTCGAATTTGTTAACCTGAACAGCCAGTATATTAGGGGTAAAATCCATCTCATTCGGGTAAGGAGCCAATCGGTTCACCGATTTAGCCTCAAACTCATCCGTGATGAATTGGTTTATCCCGACATTATAAACCCGAGCTTCCAAATACTCGACGCCTTGGTCGTTACAATCGATGACGTTCCGGTCTTCGACGAGCCTACCGGCGAAAGGGTAAAGCTTGGTTAATACTTTGGAGAGTGAAGTTTCGAGCTTTTCCAGTATTCCGCCATTGATGGGAGGAGGGAAAAAGAGAATGAAGGAGCCGTAAGTTGAAGGAGCGATTTGATCGAAGCATGATAGCTTTAATTCTCTAAGGTGAGATGGTGTTGGGGACGATGGCTTTATTAACTTTCGGGTTTCGATTTGAACCTCCATTTTTGAACTGGGATTTCTGCAACACCAATGTTGAAGAAACAATGGCTTATAGTGAAGAACACCAAAATCTCATATGTTTTGACATAATCACCATTAATTATTATCAGTTTTTTTTATCGCTTTCTTTACTCCAAAGCGTTAAAGCAAAAGCCAGTTTTCAACGCCATTAATTTTGTTTTCGCTTACCATAAAAATAAAGTGTTTAAATTATTTTTTTTTTTTAATTTTAAGTGTTTAAATCTTTTTAATAAAAATAATAGTTTAATTGTTAATTTTAAGTAATATGTTTTAATTTTTAATTCTTTAATTAATTTTTTATTTAAAAAGTTTCAAAAAAACTTAAAATCTCTAAAACTCAAATTAAAATCTTAAATTGTAGTTCTTATCGCTGTGAATAGCTTTTTCGGATTCCACCACTATTATCGTCGGAGGCTACCGTCTATTTTCTTCAATCACTCATTGTCGATAACTAACGAGAGGTGTGTCAATTGAACAACGAACACGAATAGTTTTAATCAAACAACGTTCGATTGGCACACCTACCGACGGTTATCTGGTGAGAATTTTAAAGATTTTGTGGTTTTGAGTTTTTGGAATTTAGGGGGCTTTGAAAATCTTGAGCTTTTTTTAAATATTTTCCTTTTAAAAAACATGTAATTTGTCACGATCTTGATAGGTAACATTTTTTAAATGATCGAATATTTAAAATTGTAACAGACTAACGTTAGACACTTATTTTTACTAAAAAGTACTTTAGGCATCTAAAATTAAGAAGAGATACGGTTTGGGAAGTTATTTTTTTAATTAAGCCTTTTGTTTTTTAACACCTTCTTTATTCCCTAAACTTGGGATAAAGTAACATTTTTGTCATGGATTTTTATAATTTTTCAATTTAGTCCATGGACTTTACTTTAATCCATATTAGTCCTTCAACTCGGATTTATGTTCCCTTTGATGCCGTGATACTGACTGAAAATGAATAAATTGCAAATTTAGAGATCAATATGAAAAATCTGTTAAGTTCAAACTTTTATGTGTACATTGGAACACTAATGAAAAATAATACGAAAGAAAAGTAAATCAAACAGAAAAGCAATAATATCAATGGGTTATTATTTTATGCTTTGACAGTGTAAGAAAATTCATGTTTAATTTCACATCAAAAATGAAAATTTAAATCTCTATTCCTAAAATATTAAAAGCAAAAGGCCAAATTCAATAACATTAATTCTATCTTTTCCTAGCTAATTACTAATAATTTGGATTTAAAAAGAGAAATTTTAATATATAAGTTTGTGTAAAATTCTTAAATTTAGGATTTAAAGGTTTAGTCTAGGGTTTAAGGTTGGTTTAAGATTTAGAGTTAAGAAATTTAGATTTTAGATTGTATTTTTAAATATGAAGGGTTGTATAAATTTTTACGCATGTCGTGTATCAAAATATAACCTAAAAAACTTATATTAAATAACTTGGGGTAAAATATTTTTTAGTCATGAATTTGATAACTTTCCTCAGCATAGTCCTTGAACTTTATTTTAATCCACATTAGTCCCTCAACTTGGATTTTTGTTCACTTAAGGAAAAATAACCTAAAATCTAAATCCTTAAATCATAAATTAAACTCGTTTGTGGAAATGAATTTTCTACCATTAATGCATGAAATATTTTATTTTATATCAATTTATCACCGATAAAGTGATAATTTAGTATCTAATTTTAAGTTCACACCTCAAACTTCTTTTTTTGAATCAAACTCTCTTTTTCTTATAAACTTTGTAAATAAAAATATAATCTAAAAAGGTTTCAAATTTTATATAAATATGATTATTACATGATAAGACATTTTAATTCGTTTGTCGACAAAAGATATAATTTATAAAATATCAACATTTCAAGTGTGTTCTTGAGATTCTTATGTTTTTATCTTTTTCTCAAGACAATGCATTAAATATAAATTCAATTTTTTATTTCAAATGCAACATAAAACTACGGCTTTGTTTGATGGTTAGCATATAGCTTGTAGCAAATTGTATTAGTTAATTTGATTATATGATTGTATTTATTTTAGGGTAAAGTACACAAATGATCACTAAATCTAAAAATATAAAATGGTCATCAAACTTTCAAATGTTATATAATAGGCATTAAACTTTAGTTTTTGTTACAAAATGGTCACTGAGCCGTTAACTTTCGTTAATTGGATGACGTGACAGTTACAGAAATTTGAATAATATAACATTTAATCCTCCATATTGACACATTTAATCAATTTATTCTTAATTTAACCCTCATTATTGATGTCTAAATTGAATAAATGTGTAAATATCGAGGATTAATCATGTTATTATACAAATTTTTGTAACTGCCACGTCTCCCAGTTAACAACCCATTGACCATTTTGTAACAAAAACTAAAGTTTAATGACCATTATGTAATTTTTGAAAGTTTGGTGACCATTTTGTATTTGTAGGGATAGTTTAGTGACCATTTGTGTACTTTACTCTTATTTTTATAAAATTAACTGATAGTTGTTTGCTTATTTAAATAAGAAAAATGACATACAATGACAAAAGAATCTTTACAACACTTATATCTAATCATGTAACACAAAAAGCTCATAAAGAAGTTTTTTCAATTTGGCGGATTTTATAAATCCGCTATTACAATTCTCTATTTACCATACATCCAAAATAGTAAATTTGACTATTCAAACTTATACAAGTAGTTTAAATGCATAAAGTAAAAAAAATATTTCTAACGTTTGACTGAATAGTCATTTTAACCCCTATTCTTTTTTTGAACCAATTTAACCCCCCAACGTTTCGTTTTGGGTCAAAATGGTCCCTCTATGGAAGAAAATTGTTAGTCAAGTGACGATAAACAACTTAAAATGACTTGACAGAAATGACGCGTCAGAAGAAAAAATATTTTATATTTTATACAATTTTATAAAAATAATTTTTGACTGATGTGTTATTATATAAAGTCAACATATTTGTCTATATGGCACTGCTATCGCAACGTGCATTGCCATGTAGGCTTGTCATGTCATTTCAAGCTATTTATCGTCATTTGACTAATAATTTTCATCCGCAAATGGGTTATTTTGATTCAAAATAAAACGTTAGGGTTAAATTAATTAAAAATAAGAACTAAAATACTTATTTAATTAAACGGATATTTTTTGACATTATTCCTAATTTAAACTTAAAGTTGTTTACCAAACGATGCCTTCTAAAGTCCTCAACGAAAGTCTAAAGTCTCTATGTAGGTAAACAAACATTTTTGTCAGAAAAAATGCACTAAATTCTTTGGATTTCACTTCAAAACGGTCCAATAGCAGTAGAAACCTTTTCCCTTTAGAGATCCAATCTCAATTCGACAACGAAAAAACATAATTTGAAACTCTGACAATCAATTTCAGTTCAAACTCAATCGGTTACGAGTTACTTTAACAGGATAAATATTAGATATTTAAGTAAGATTAAAAAAATTTATTTTTTAACATTATAAATAGAACATATCTAATTGGGAAAATTGTCTTCAAAATAAATTTTCACAGTACTCGATCTAAATTAATTAATCTACCTATCAAATATTGATAGTTATAAAAAAATCTCAACTCATGACTAAAATTGACAAAATGACAAAAATATGAAAAATTACGTCCATAAAAGTTAAAGAGAATAAAAGTGGGGAATTTTTGTTTTTTGTCAATGATTTTATGAGAGGGAAAGAAGAGGGCATTCTCAATATGTTTCATCCATGAAAAATATAAAAGCATGTCTATCTAGATTTGTTCTTTGCCCATCACCCAAGTAGGTCCGATATATATCGTGTCATATTTATGTTAATCACATAATAAAAAATGGTTAAACAATAGAAAAAACATATTAAAAATAGAGAAAAATATGTCACAAAAATAAAATTATTTTTATAAAATTAAAAATTAAAAATAAATATATTACAATAAAAAAGTACTGACGATCGACGACTAATACTAAAACTGATATCGTCATCGGTTAAACAAAATAAAAGAAAGAAAGTATGTCGGAGAGAATTGCGAGAGAACCCTAATGAAAAGGCTTAAACTATTTTAGGTGCCCAACGTATCATTCCGTTACCTCTATTAAATTGTACACTAAAAAAAGCTGAAAGGTTTTTGTCTAACCTATGCATGTATGCATAGATTATGGGTTATTTAAAAGCTTGGATTAAATACAAGATTCCATTAAAAAACTATATCATTCAATGTATTACTAAACCCTAAAATATAAACCCTACACCATTAACACTAAAACCATAAAACCATAACCCTTAAAATCCTAAACCATGACACCTTAAACCTTAAAACCTCAAACACTAAACCCTAAAATCTAATACATTAAATGAAAGTTTTTTCCAATGAAATATTGTAGGGTTCTGTAATACATTGAACGATAAAGTTTTTTTCAATGGAATCTTGTATTTAATCCAAGCTCTTAAATGACCTACATGCATAGGTTAGATAAAGCCAAGCTAAAATAATGAGAAAAGTGTTAATGTTTGTAAATTGTTTAAAAATAGTTTTTTAGGGTAATTATTTGATGCAGCATCATTAAAAAGTTTTTGGGTAAAGAACACAAATGGTCACTAAGCTATCTCTAAAAATACAAAATGGTCATCAAACTTTCAAATGTTACATAATGAGCGTTAAACTTTAGTTTTTGTTACAAAATGATCACTAGGCCATTAACTGTCGTTAATTGGGTGACGTGACAATTACAAAAATTTGAACAATATAACGTTTAATCCTCTATATTGACACATTTAATCAATTTATTCCTAATTTAACTCTCATTATTAATGTCTAAATTGATTGAATGTGTAAATATTAAGGATTAAATATGTTATTATACAAAATTTTGTAACTATCACGTCTCCCGGTCAATAATAGTTAACGGCTCAGTGACCATTTTGTAATAAAAACTAAAATTTAATGATCATTACGTAATTTTTAAAAGTTTGATAACCATTTTATATTTTTAGGGATAGTTTAGTAACTATTTGTGTACTTTACCCAAAGTTTTTTTTCTCACAAGTGGATTTGTAAAGTTATTATATGTTCCTTTTAAGGATTTTTTAAGGCTTAACTACAAAATAAGTGCTCAAACTATGTATCTTTTTTGTAATAAGTGCCTAAAGTATTTTTTTGCTGAAATAGGTGCTTAAACTTTTATTTTTGGTTGAAATAGGTGCCCAATTATGTGCCAAAATTAACTTTAAAACAAGCCAAAAATGAAAGTTTAAGCACCTATTTTAGTCAAAAATAGTTTAGACACCTATTTCAGCTACAATGAAATTTTAGGCACATATTTTCACCAAAAAATATTTTAAGCACTATTACAAAAAAGAGACATAATTTGACATTTATTTTATAGTTTAGCTTTCTTTTAAGGTATCTTTTTAGGGATCCTAAACTTTAACCGATAAATTATAGTCTCTAAACTCAAAACATTAAATTATAAAATATATTTTTAAATACTAAATTTTAACCTTAAACCCCTAACATTTAAACCCTTAAAATTAGGTGCATGAAGAAAACAAAATCCCCAGAATATTTTCCCAATAATTAATGAGAGAAATAAATGAATGATATTTGATGGAGTAGTGGGTTAAGGGGGCTTTAAACACATCCCATGTCTGGCCAATCACCAACAAGCAGCATGTGGGTGTGATACGTGGCTCGTTTTTCACCATTGCCTTCGCGATCACGTTCACTCATAAGTTTCAGTTTCCTACAAGCAAACGATTATTAAAAAAAATCAAAATTATGGATAAATAAAAAGAGCTAAAAAAATATGTAAATATTAATAATGTTGATTTAAGTCGTAAGTAGTTTAGTATCGCTTAAATAAATTTTAAGTTCGAGATCTTGTGTATACAAAAATCTTTGTTAGAAAATTCTCCCACTAAAACCAGGTGTGAGACGTGACTCAGTCCGAATTAATCAGGACGAAGTCCTGAAGAATCGAGATGACAATAAAATGTAAATAAAATTATCATAAGTCGCGACTTTAAGCATACGACAATAGTGATAACAACAACTACCGTATTGAACCCAACAAATGTCCCAGTAAAAAAGTGGATGATGTTAATCCTAAAATACATGAATTTAAATCGCTATGTCTATATGATGTATGCGCATCACTTTTAGACTATTAAAAAAACAATAATTACCATATTAGAAATGAACAATAAACCAAATCTAATAATACTCAACGTGATATAATATAAAATCACAATAATACGATAAAAATATTCAAATATTTCAGAATTTATAGAGTAATATATTTAATTAATGTATTAAAAACTAGGCTTAACTATAAAATAAATATTCAAATTATGTCTCTCTTTTTTTTGCAATATGTGCCAGAATTATTTTTTTGTTGAAACAGGTGCCTAAAATTTCATTTTTAGCTGAAACATGTGCTTAAAATATTTTTTAGCTGAAATAAGTGCTTAAAGTTTTATTTTTGGTTAAAATAGGTGTCTCAGCTGACTTTAAAACAAGGTAAAATTAAAATTTTAGGCACCTATTTCAGCAAAAAAAATACTTTAGACACTTATTATAAAAAAATAAGTACTCAAATTATGTCTTTTTTTTGCAATAGGTGCCTAAAGTATTTTTGATTGAAATAGGTGCCTAAAATTTTATTTTTGGCTGAAATAGATGACAAAGTAGGTGCCTCAGTTGACTTTAAAACAAGGTAAAAATAAAACTTTAGGTACCTATTTCAACCAAAAATAAAACTTTAAGCACCTATTTCAGCAAAAAAATGATTCAGACACCTATTATAAAAATACATATAGTTTAGACACTTATTTTGTAGTTAAGCCTAAAAACTATATAAAATTTAATATTTGAAATATAATTTAACATAGTGAAAAATACAAATACAACAAATTTACCAATCAATAAATATAATTAAATATTATTCCTTTTGCAGCACCACGCATTCCTTACCCATGCCCAATGCTCGCCCTCCAATTTTATATAAGTTCTGGCACCTGGGGCCTGGCCATCTGTCATGCCATGGCCCATGGGTGGTTGGTTCTATTTTTCTTTTATTAAATCCATATACTTTAAATCTCATAATTTTGATAAATAAAATAAATACATATTAATAATTAATTTCAAAAAATATTTAAAATAATTAATTACTATTAAGAAATAACTTTTTTATTTTTTCATACAATTATAATTGGTTTGATCAATTTCAGTGCAACTTAGTCAGCAGACATGAGCAACCCAAATTTAAAATCGAACACGAATATTACTTTATACTTGAATAAGATATTAAAAATAATAATTTAACAGTAAATGCCGAGTGCAATAGTAAAATCTAAGGGGGAAATTCAAATTTAAATCTTGAATATAAAAAGGGATAACCATAAATACCGAGTATAAAACATAATACGAACATGAAATAAAATCAAATTATGAGTGGTAGGCCAATTTCGGCAGTAAAAATAAAATGAGGAATGGTAATAAGTTAATTTTCTCTTTATAATTAAAACATATAAGGGAAGGATCATTTGATACATTGAAATCTTTAAAGACTTGTGTGCGTGTGTGTTTTATCTTCCAAAGTAACACAAAATGCAATTATTTTGAATGGGTTGTCCTTAATTTCTAATCAGTCCATTGTCAATTAGAAGATAGAAATCAGTTACTTGAATGTCTATACATGTTTAATCCATGCTTTATTTTATAACCAAAGTTCCATCAACATTAACTATATATAAATTACTTTTGATTTGTCATGTATATAAAAAACAAATTGATGATGAAATTGGGATGTTTAAAAGTTTGAGGATTAGTTGAAACCGTGGTTAGTATTGCTAAACATACCTAACCGCCCATGTTACAATGTTTTTATCTCTCATCTTTGATTCTCCATTGATAAGAATAACTCTATCTTTATGGTACGTTTTCTTATGTATTTTGGCATATTTTCGGTATTCTTTGTCGATCGTTTGACCTTTTTTAATTTTTTTCTGAGTTGGATTTGACATCGCCTTGACTGATCAATATGATGCTTATTTGTTATCCTGCTGACCTTTCCTGCTTTGGGCTCTCATATTGGATTTGGATACGCGGTTTGCGTTTGTGGATAATTTTCCCACGACGCTTGACTCTGATTTACTGTTGTTGGTGGTCTTTTAGTAGTTTGATCTCATTTTGTGGTTCGTTTGTCGATGTAGTCAGCTATGTTCGTATCTATCTTTTGTTAGAGTCTTTTGGTTGGATTTTATAACTCTTTCCTTATATGATCTCAAGTGGCTGGTTTTTTGTGTCAATTGTTATAGGAAAATGTTCAACCTTTTTGTTTAGTTTACGATTATAGTTGTAAATCCTTATTGTAATTTTGAATATTTTCTCTTTTTAATAAAACTAGTGGCTTCTATAAAAAAAAGTTTGAGGACCAATTTAGAATGAATGTCATAGTTTGAGGATGAAATTGAATCATTCAAAAGTTGGGACCAATTTAGAGTGAGAATCAATAGTTTGAGGATGAAATTGGGATGTTTAAAAGGTTTGGATACCAATTTAGAATGAGAGTCATAGTTTGAGGATGAAATTGAAACGTTTAAAAAGTTTGAGAACTAATTTAGAATGAGAGTCGTAGTTTGAGGATGAAATTGAAATATTCAAAAATTTAGGGTCCAATTTAGAATGTAAGCCATAGCTGGAAAAAATTTAAACATTTAAAAATTTAGTAATCGATAGAGAATAATAATCATAATTTGAAAACATATAATATAATTAACTCTAATTATTATTTAAAAATAATATTTTAATAATTTCTCAAGTGAATTAGAATTTGACTAATAATAGATATAGACAGGACGTAAGAATTATTTCATTACTCCTATATTTTAGGGAAAAAAGAAAAAGGAAAAATTAAGAAAGAAAACGTTAATTATGATGTCAAAATTTACTGAATTTAATTACACACTCTTTTGTAAAATCAATTCGTATTTTTCATTTAATATTTCTCAATTAGTATTTATAAACATCAATTAACTTTGTTAAAAAAATCAATTAACTCGAATATAATACATGTATCGATCTTTCCAATCTTATCGGATCAAAATGCAAAATTAAATAAATATTAACTTGTTTAGGGGTTAGAGTTTAGTGTTTAGAATTTTTTGTGTTAAGGTTTTAGATTTTATAGAACGGTTATGTAAAAATATTTTATACGGACCGTGTATTAAAATAAAATCTATACATATCTATCTATATATATATACTTTTATTAAAAATAAATATATTTTAGAACTCATTTTTTTTAGAAGATAGAGTGTTGTTATTCTAATCGATTTGAGTTCGATTAGTTTATTTATACTAATATATTATTAAAGACCTAAGATTAATGAATATTATTTTATAATTAAACCCATTTTAGTTTTACATAAACTCTGTTCAATTTTATGTGGAAAAAAACTTTGTTCGATTCTATCTCACACTGCTTTTCTTTCTTCAGAAAAAAAAGTATCTAAAATTTTCCAAGAAAAAAACAGATGATTTGAAATGCAAAGCAAAACCATCCAAAAAATGATAAAAAAACAGTAAGATATTATACTACTACTACTACCACTGCCCATTACTTCACAGCTTGTAAGGAACAAAAAAAGCCTTGAAAATCCGTGTGAAACCCGACAATTTCAAGATAATTCCAAGCATCCCATGTGGGATTCTTCCTTTTTCTTCCCCTCAGTAGCTCTCTCTTTGTTGTTCTTCTTCAATCCTTCCGTTCTGTGTTATTTTGTTGTTTTCATCTCCTCCTCTACCTGAGCCAAAAACAAAGACAACCCAGTTCGAATTCCTAGTTGTTCTTTCGTTTTTCTTCAATATGTTGGAATCAGAGACTGAATGGGTTAGAGGAAGAGAGTATGACAATGGTGTTCTTAGCTCCAGTAAACATGGCGTCAAGACTGATGGCTTTGAGCTTAGAGGCCAGTCCTGGTATATATGTTCATGGAATTCAAATCTTTTTAGTTTACTTTTCTGGGTTTTTCTTTTTGTTTCTGGGTTTGCAATTTGCTTGTGCAACACTTTTTTGACCATATTGTATGTTTATATATTTATCATGTATGTATATGTATGATGTATATTCAAATATCTGAATTTGTTTTTCCAGGTATGTTGCTACAGATATTCCAAGTGACCTTCTAGTTCAAGTTGGAGATGTCAATTTTCACTTACACAAGGTATTTGTTGAAATGCTTAAATGGTTTCCTGAATTCAATTTTCTGAGTTATTAAAAAACATGTTTTTCTTACTGTATTTTTCTCTCGAATTATGGGGAAAGTACCCCATGCTTTCCCGCAGTGGAAAAGTGAATAGGCTTATATATGAATCAAGCAACCCAGAGTTGAACAAAATTGCTTTTGAAGATCTTCCTGGAGGACCGGAGGCATTCGAGTTGGCAGCCAAATTCTGCTATGGAATTGCGGTCGATTTAACAGCAGGGAACATATCTGGTTTAAGATGTGCTGCAGAGTACCTTGAGATGACAGAGGATTTGGAAGAAGGCAATCTTATATTCAAAACCGAAGCGTTTCTTAGTTATGTGGTGTTATCTTCGTGGAGGGACTCGATACTCGTGTTGAAAAGCTGCGAGAAGCTCTCGCCGTGGGCGGAGAATCTCCAAATTGTGAGGAGGTGCAGCGAGTCGATAGCTTGGAAGGCCTGTGCCAATCCGAAAGGGATTAAATGGGCGTATACGGGGAAACCGAATAAAGTTTCGAGCCCCAAATGGAATGATTTGAAGGAGTCTAGCCCCAGTAGGAGTCAGCCTGTACCTCCTGATTGGTGGTTCGAGGATGTTTCAATCCTCAGGATTGATCACTTTGTCAGGGTTGTTACAGCGATCAAGGTGAAGGGAATGCGGTTCGAATTGATTGGGGCGTCGATAATGCATTATGCGGCGAAATGGCTTCCGGGTTTGATAAAAGAGGGTCAGGGGCCAGCAGATGATATGATGAGCATTAGCAGCAATAGTAATAGTAGTGGCGGAAGCAATAGTTGGAAAGGTGGACTTCATATGATTGTAGCTGGAACAAAGGACGAAACTCCGTCGATTCAGGCCAAAGATCAACGGATGATTGTCGAGAGTCTGATTAGCATAATCCCGCCACAGAAAGAAAGTGTTTCCTGCAGTTTTCTCCTTCGGCTTTTGCGGATGGCGAACATGTTGAAAGTGGCACCGGCTTTGGTAACCGAATTGGAGAAGCGGGTCGGGATGCAATTCGAACAAGCTACGCTGGCAGATCTTCTCATTCCTTCTTACAATAAAGGTGAAACCATGTACGATGTGGACCTTGTTCAGAGACTGTTGGAACATTTCCTTGTTCAAGAACAGACAGAAAGTTCCACCCCGAGTAGACCGCCTTTTTCGGACAAACACATGTATGAAGGAACACAGAGGGGCAATGATCCAAATGCCAAGATGAGAGTTTCCAGGCTTGTTGATAGTTATCTTACAGAGGTTTCGAGAGATCGAAACCTGTCGCTAACAAAGTTTCAGGTTCTTGCTGAACAATTGCCCGAGTCTGCAAGGACCTGTGATGACGGTCTTTATCGAGCTATTGATTCGTATCTTAAGGTAATCTTCTTATCCATATTGCAAATGAGATTGAGATCATATGATTGCTTGAGGCAATGTAGGTAGTAATGTCAATGTTAAATTTCGACAATAGTTCATCGAATTGATAGCATCGAACGAAGCTTCCGTTCTCAAATCCACACTTAGTGTTTCAGCAATAGTTTCGGAGTTCCATCCAACAGTTTTGTTTTAAGATGTGATAATTCCATGGATTCAACATGAATATATTCTCATTTGTGGGGTAACAAAATTCTATGGCAGGCACATCCGTCACTCTCTGAGCATGAAAGGAAGCGACTCTGCCGTGTAATGGACTGCCAAAAGCTCTCGATTGATGCCTGCCTGCATGCTGCTCAAAACGAACGGCTCCCGCTGCGGATTGTCGTTCAAGTTCTCTTCTCAGAGCAAGTGAAAATAAGTAACGCATTGGCCAACAGCACACTCAAAGATCCTGCAGAAACTCAATACCAGCCATTGATACCGAACCAAAAGACATTACTTGCAGCTACCCCACAATCCTTCCAAGAAGGATGGGCGGCCGCCAAGAAGGACATTAACACACTCAAATTCGAACTCGAAAGCGTCAAGGCCAAGTACCTCGAGCTCCAAAAGGACATGGAGAACTTGCAACGACAATTCGACAAGATGTCAAAGCAGAAACAAACATCCGCATGGACCACCGGATGGAAGAAGCTTAGCAAATTCACTAAGATGACACCGGTAGAAAACCAAGACATCGGACCTCAAATGTCGACCACAGCAGAACAAACTAGAAAGGCACCGAGAAGATGGCGAAATTCAATTTCGTAAAAGAAGTACCTTAAAACCCTACATTTCCATCCTGTATTGTCTGCCTTTTTTTGTCTAATTTTTTGAGGAACTGCAGTGTTCATGTTTTGCAGTGATTACCATGATAAGGAAAAAGGAAAAAAAAAAAACCATGAAACAATAACTCGAAATTGTCATTCAAAATGTGTTTGGCGTTTCCATGTGGGAATTCACAGATTTCTTTAGTGTGATCAATCCTTTGTTACCAGATATCACCATCTCTGTAATAATTTTCGAATTAGTATGTACATCAGTACATTCCGTAACAATTTATAAACGAAACGAATCGGAAAAATACTACCCCTATCGAATTACATTTTATAAAAACAACAAATTGTGTTCTAGTTTTAATTGATGGTACCGACCGATCCATGTTCGAGATAACATTCAATCAATCAAACAACAATGATTTATTTTCTCATGCAGAGATAAGGATATGAACTGCCAATAATATAAATCATCCCTATTAAGGAGATAAAGGATATGCTACAAAATTAGACCAAATCACACGTGAGTGGTTAAAGGCCAATAAAAAATCAAAGTCCCACCATCAAAATGAAATTGAAAAGAACATACCTAAATTTGTTTGAAATTCTGTCAATTTCTTTTTGTCTGGGTAACATCATTGTTTAATGAAAACTTCGTAACAATCAAAATCAATCGATACATTATGAACTCGAACACGAACACTCGGAGTTTTAGAATTTTGATCTTATAGACATGGCTAAGGCCTCGTTAAGCAGCTTAAGAGATCATTCAGACCATGGAATTCTGGTTTTATCAGTAACATTTTACGCTGGAAAGAATGGAGACCTGGAAAACAGGGAAAAGAGCTCTCCAACGATGAAATCACCATAAAAATTCTTTATTTTTCACAAACATACATGCGAACATGGAATGGATGGGACAACTTGTCTGATAACAAAGATCCCATTTAAGAACGAGTTCCAAACCAGCTTTTGGAGCGCCAACGAAAAAACTGCGCCAAACGATCAAAAATTATAATTTTTTCAATTAGTTTCTGCACTTGATTTGGTCTCCAAACTAAGATTTTAAAAACGCTGAATTTTTCTGCTTCTCTCCAAACTACAGTTTTCATCGTTTTTCACCTAAAATCTGGTTCAAAAATCATTTGTGAACGAAGCCAAACAAAACCTAACAATTTTGTCCAACTCCAATAATGTGATCCCAAATTATTGAAATTTTCGATTTTTTTTAAATTGACTGTTAATATTTGATTGTTGCTGGAGATAGGATGGAATCAATTAAGATTGAACTATGAGGAGCAAAGTGATCAACTTTAATACGAATTGAGTATTAAAATATAATTAAATCATAAAATTAATAGAGCTAAAATTTAATATCAATATTTTTAAAATTGAAAGATCATAGAAGTCTCTATGCTATGAAGTAACTCACTATTTATAGTTGGTTCTAAGGTTGTTTAGAGTATAGATGGTTCTAAACAAACGTAATGTGAGAGATTGTATAAACTCCAAAATATGTTAAGAAAAATATCTTTTTAAGTAAAAGTGTCAAATTTTAGATTTGTATAAGATTTTTATTGCTCGAAAGGGTAATTTAACAAAAATTTTATGTATTAATTTAACTTTTTTTAAAAAAATTATATATCTTTTCGATTATAAATTAAGACTTATATTTTAATAAATAATAGAATTTTCTAACTCAAAGTGTAACTCGATTGTATGCCAAGCTCTTGTTATGTTTGGTAACTAGTACTGTCATTAATATTTTGGCCTTCCAAAATTTTCAATTAGGTCCATTAATTTTCTTAGTAATTATCATTAAACCTTAAAATATGTAATATTTCAATTAAACCCTCAATATTTTTTTAAAGTTTTTAAGAATAGAGGTGTGATAATATGGGGATGCCCGCCGATGCATGGCTTCAAAAGTGGGGATATAATAATATATAATATATAGATGTACGACGCCAACGAGTAGTATCTAATGTTTATTTGAAGAGATCCGTTCGTATGTAAGGTGTAGTGGGATTTATGGATATGAACAATAGGAGTGATTGTACATAACCTTAAAAGATAAGGGCTTAAAAATAAAGAATCTAAATTAAATTAAATTAAATTAAATATTTGTAAAAAATTATAAAGTTGTATATATAATTATGTGTGAATATATATAACAATAATCTAAAATTTAAAACATGCAAAAAGAATAATATTTTTTAAATGAAAATATTTAATTTTTAAATGTTTATAGGTCAAATTTTTATTGCTGAGGATGATATAATAATATTTTTGTATTAAGGTTTTTTTTTTGAAAAAAACAACTTATACCTTTTACCGATTATACATTAAGGACCTCATTTTAATAAATTACACAATGCCCCAAAATCTTTGAATTACCCTTAGCAAGGTGTATATGTCTTGTAAAAAAAATTAAAAAATATATAAATAAATATTATTTTATAATCACTTTAAAATTATTAAAAAATTACTTCCAAAGAGAGATAGATATAGATATATAGATGTGCATGTATATGTTATCATGAAGTTTGTAAAGATGGGGGAGACAAAAGCTATCAAACCCTACACTTTTAGGCATTGAACCAATAAACGGCTCAAAAAGTCCGCTCCACGCACAAAAACAAAAAAAAGCGTGCCTGCTTCCAACATAAGGGAGTGATTTCTGGGTTTTTGGAGTTGGGATATCCTGAAATCTAGGTTTTTATTTATAACCGTTAGTATTTAATTTATTTATTAATTACTTTGAATAGATTATTATTAAAGTTTTATTTGCAACATTAATATTAAAATTTTTAATTTTATTTAAGAAATTTAATATCTCTTTTTCACTAGATCAACTGATAATTGGTTATATTAGTTTTTTTTCACTTACTACCACCACATTTGTCATATCATTGATTTTTTTTCTTGGACAATATGACCCTTTTCATCCGAAACCATTAACCATAAGAGTAGGAAATAAAAATTAGGGATAAAGCAACACAAGGTCTTTAAATTTGATAAATTTTTAATTTGGTCCCTAATTTTTTATCCACATTAGTCTTTGGACTTGTCATTTTTTCTTATTTTTAATCATTTTGATGACGTAACACTTTGAGATTGTGTCACATGACTCAACCTTGGGGTATCACATTATCAAAATGACCAAAAATCTAAATGCAAGGGTTAATGTAGACAAAAAAGGTTAAGGGATCAAATTGAAAAATTGTTAAATTCAAGGACTAAGTATTGATTTATCCCTAAAAATTACAATATCTTATTAACATCATATACATGATTTTCTCTATTTCATTATGCATTTCATGTTTCACACGTAACTCCCACTAGAAATGAATCATGTGCCCTTTTCTTTATTCTACTTTTAACACATCTATCATATTTTATTTAATTCGAATCAATATTAAATTACGAATTTGATCCCCAACAACTCTTTTCCTTGCTCCTATAAAAAATAATCACACGAGATAATGTTCATAATTTTTTAATTGGAATAGTAACAATTCGAGTCGAATTTGAAAAAAGAGATTATATTTTAATATTTTGAAAATTAAACCAAATGTCGAAGTAGTTAAATCATACTAAATTGAATTTCACGACTTCATATTGATTTGTTAATTTTTTGACTAAGTAGGAAAATATTTACATTTAATTATCATTGTTAACAAAATAAAATATTAAAAATATTTTATTTTTTTAATTCAAATTATTTTTAAATTAAAATTAAATTTAGTATAGAGTTATGATAAGTTTATTTTATATATATATATATATATATATATAAACGATATCGAATCCATATATATATATATAAACGATATCGAATCCATTAGTCACTAATGAGGATCAAATACTGCAAACGACCGTCTCAAACCGAATAATAAATTTAAAAATATATATCTTAAACTCTAAATCCAAAATAAAATAAGTTATATAAACCCTAAATTTTAAATCCAAGATAAAATAATTTGTGTATATCGAAATATTGTCATAATATTAATCAAGGATTAAAATATTAATTGTTGCCAAATTTGATTTTATGAACGCTAAAGAAACCACACACCAATATTATGACATTCACACACACCATTGATGATTAAAATATTAATTGTTGGAAAATTTGATTTTTTGAACACTAAACAAATCCCAAACAAACATGATTACATTCACACATACCACTGAAAACGACAGTACAACAAAACAGTCATAGTTTGGAGCTCAAGTTCAACAAGTCATGGCTCCAATTATTATTACATAAACCAGACCAGACACACCATAAACACATAACTTCTACACGAACCAGACACTCAAAAACCACTCACGTGAAGAAAATAAAACCAGACTTTTTTACTACAGAAGATGGACCCCTGGGGAGAAAAAAGGAGGAGAAAAGAACCAGACGCCATGGCAACTTTTGTCTTCATACTTGTAGGAGAAAGGTTAATGCAAGTATCAAACAAACATGATGTGTTGTTCTCAAGGTAATGAAAAGAGAGGGGGGACAGGGTTCGGGTCGTGGGACCCGGTTCGACCTAACGCGCATGCACTAAAGCCATGGCCATGGCGGGGCCTTGTTTTTACAGCACAGATAACACTACCAGCAGCCTCATCCCAAGCGTTCAAAGCATTGGTGACTTGCTTTTACTATCAAATATAATCATTTCAGGTCAACAAAAAACCCTTCTTTTTTTTAATCAAAAGAGGAAATGGCATACCTTGCCTTCCTTTATTGGCCCCCCCATAAGGTTCCTTGAGAAAGTAAAAGATGACAAATTGGGTCGGTCCCCCACCAGAGAAAAAAGCGAGTTTAGTGATTTCAAATTCATCAATCATTCAAGTTGAGACTTTGGTTGCTTTCGTCCTTCTTTTCCCACCAAATAGATAGTGCCAACGAATTGCTACAAAGGAAGGGAGTGCAAACCTAGTAGTGGTTCACTCCTAAAGTCTCGGCTTCGAGCTTTAAGGACTTCAAGTAGCCTATAGATTCATCGAGGACCAACAATGGGTTCTTTCCCTTTGCACCGGGTATTATGCTCTCTAGGATTTTTAGCGTCGTGCGAATCTTATCCTTTATCGACTGTTCGTCATGCAAAGTTTCCACTCCGTGATTCTGTCCAATGGCATAGCTTGAGTCTGCATCACTATCATACTCGTGAGAGCCTTCATGCACCATTATCGGTTGCTTATTCCCATCATTCAGTAGCTTTTGCCTTTTGTTTGGACCGTTAGAACTAGCAACTTGCTCCGTTACATCATAAACATGGTCTTGATCCTCATACTTTCGCTTGATTCCAATCGGAGAGCGAGCCGTGCTCGTTACTTCATCATCATTGTTGTCGTCATCACCATAATCATCATCAGAGTAAAGCAATGCATTAAGTTCTTCGGTGTCTTCATGCATCTCACTCTCTTCGGCACCCAACTGGTTCTCATCATATTCCTCCTGTAAAGCTGGTGGAGTTGGAATGAGACTATCTGTTTTAACTGCTTGTCCTTCATGGAAATCGAGAGAAGAAGCTACCTCAGTGGTGGCAGTCGTCGCATACTGATACGGAGATCGAAAAGGGCCATAAATTAACCTTGTCTGACTGCCCGACTGATAAAAAATTACCAGCCCTTTCTGCGAAGAGCCAGGGAGCAAATTAGCTGCGGCCCTGCCCCCGTGCACATTAGCAAACATGAATTTCTGTTCATTGAGATATGAACCTGGAGAGGGTAATGAAGTCGGGAAACCGGGATAAAACTGCTGAAGAAACTCCTGGGGATGATGCTTTTGTTCCGTTTTAAATACAGAAATATCCGCCGGCCCTGGCATTGCAATATTTGCAGGAAGCAAATGAGTGCCATGATTTGTACTAGGAACCAAAGAACCCGATTTTGAAATACTCGGAGAAAGCATGTAACTGCCAGGATTTATATATGCAGGCAAGCATTCTGGCTGCCTGGGCTCTAATGATGCGCTCATGCAACTTAAGTTGGGCAGTTGCCAAGAAGAACGCTGAGGGAAAAGCCGAGAATTGTTGGTCCGGACCATGCAACTAGAACACTCCTGCAGATCACAAATAAGATACGACTTTTTTTTATCATATGAAAATGGAAAAATAAATTAATAACAACAAAAAACCAAGATGTGGTAAGTGGTAACAACATACCAGGTACTGGAAAATGCTCGATCCCGTATATTCAACTTTTAAATGCTTTTTTAACGAACAGGCGTTGAAAAGAAAAACTATACAAATTCCAGCTTGATATTATACCACAGATATGGAATCAATCTACGTAACGGGCTTAAGTAAATGACGAAAGTACTCGGCCTGCGGAAGCGAAATTGGTAGGATATCAATTTAAACATGCCATTTATAAAAATTACCAATACAAAGAATTAAAAGAAAGAAAGGAATTCAATGAAACTGAAATTTAAACTAACCTGACAATCCTCCATTGGTTGAAAGCATGCAATTACTCTAACTACAATCGTTGGTTTTCCGGCAATCCCATTTTCATGTTTTAACGCTCTAAATCTTGTTTGACTAGCTGCTTGGCACACCATAACTACGTATTTCTCCTTGGATTAATCACTCCTATCAATTTAGGACGAGACAAGAGCGGAAACAGATACCCAAATAACAAAGCAACCGAAATTCACCCGAGGTATAAGACAAATAAAATATCTATCTAGTACTAAAGAAACGGTTTGAATGCAAGATACTGGCTGAAGTAGCTCGAATTAGGACTAGTATTTTGACTTCCGATATTCTAACTAATCCTATATTGATCACGAAAGAAGAGATAAAAGTGGGTAGATCCCATGGATGGTTGAGCAAAGAACAGCTAGCTGATATAAAACTAAAGGTAAAGTGAAAAGGACAAATTTTACAAAATAACTCTGCAGTATAAATTCAAGCGCACAACTCTGCGAAAGAAACTGAACCAAGGCATGCTGTTTCCCTTCTTTGTTTTACCGAATTGTCTGCAGCTTTTATGTTCTTATTTGTTCAAAACCTGATACTTTTCTGCAAAAATAAAGGGTTCCCGTTAGGGAAACGAATAACATAAGCCACAAATAAGGAAATCAAAACAGGACAATCCGCTTAACATAAAACAATGCTAATGAATATGATTGATACACTTTCTTTCTTAGAAACTATGTTAACTCTTCTTCTTCTTCTTCTTCTCTAATTTATGCACGACTTGTATCGGACATGATGCGGGGTTATAATTCTCCAAATATGTGGAAAACTTTAGAACAAACGAGCACCCTGTGTCGGATATCCGACAATTTTACCACTAACCTAGCTTGGAATTGTTGGCAAAAGAATTCAATTTCATTCCTTTACCTTCACTCCTCATATGAACATTAACAATCATTAATAGATTTTGGTTTTTGTTTTTCTCAACTAATATATGCATCAAACAATATTTCATTCTAGAATTAAATGTAATGACATGAAAGAAACATGTAGAAACCCTAAAGAGATTTCTATTGATGAAAGTGATGAAATCATTAAAACAAACAAACAAACTTGACTCAATTATCAGGTAAACCTACATGGATGAACAAGACCTTTAAAAACCCATAAATAATATATAGGAAATTCAATTATTCAAACCCTTTTTTTCATTTTCTAGGTAAACAAACAGGGACAAAATAACCCATCAAGCTTAATCTAAAGAAACAACATACAAAAACCTGCAAAAAGGAAGGAACTTTGAATATAAAAACTTACAGGAAAAAAACCCAAGCTTGCTATGGTGGGATCCAAGGGACCAAAGAGATAAGCTGAAGACAGAATCTTAAAACTATGAGTAAAGAAACAGAAGACAACAGTTAAACTCAGAGAGAAAGGTGTATGTGTCTAAAAGAGGTGAGTTTGTTAAGAGATAGTGAGAATATATAGACAGATTGGATGCCCATTGTACCCTCTCTTCCCCCACCCACCACAATTATTATTGCTAGACCTTTTTTTACTGTTTCAAGTACAGTAGTTTTTCCCATTTTAGTGGTTAAATTAAAGTCTTCGTAAAAATAACTTTAAAAAGTCAAAAAAATCAATTTTTACGGGATGCATTTAGTTTTTTATTATTATTTTATTTTAAGTATAAAATAGTTTGTGTTCCATTTAAAATTTTGATAATTTTATATATACTTGTAGTTTAAATTGTTTAAACTCATATTATTTAAATAAAAATATGTCACCTTTTAACACTAGAATTATTTTTCAGCTTAAAATATGCCGTGACATGTTTATTCAATCTATTGTAGTTTAAAAAATTCGGACTGTTGCATTCAAAAGGTGAATAGGGAACAAAATAGTATTGAGTTTCAAAGTTCTTTAAGCTACAATAGACCATACGAATATGCTACATCATATTTTAAGTTAGTGTCACGTTATTTAATTAAATTCATTAAATCAAACAGATTTTAACAAGGTTATATTTTAATATATAAGCATATAAAAAATATTACATAATATTTCTTTAAAATCTTAAATTTTAAATCTAAAATCTCGAACTTTAACCCTAAATTATAAACCCTACAACCTACAATTACAAGACCAGTCATTCAAAAATAAAAGTATAAGATTGAAATACACTTAACACTACAATTACAATTATAAATATAAATAATACAAGTATTTAAATAATTAACATAATAATTAATTATTTAAAAATACAATTGAATAAATAATCAAAATATATTCGAATAAAATCGTATTTTGTGGATGTTAAGAGCATGAACAAGAGTGACAAAAGCATGTGCCAATCACTCATTAACAATCTAACCCACTCATTAGCAATCTAATCAGGTGATTATCCAATCCAAATGCAACCCATTTTCATAATAAATTATTTATTAACAACTTCTAACGAGTAATGAGTAAATGAGGCATGACCCCACAAATATAATGAAAAGGTGTGGCATTGTGGGATATTTTAGAAATTATCCAGCCAGGATTAATCAAGTGTTGCAATTAGCTCCCTCCACCTTTTTGTGCACACCACCAACAATCATATTTTTTATTTCATTATAATCCTCGTGCATTAAAACCTCAAACCAATAAGTGTATAGATATAATTGCATCAAATGTCACCAAAACTATGATTCTTGTTTTAAATTAGTCTATAAATTTATGAATGTTCCAATATTATTCTTAAACTATGCTTTTCATTTTAAATTGGTCTTTAAACTTTTGAATATTTCAGTTTCATTCCCAAATTACAATTTATATTATCATTTGGTCCCTAAACTTTTGAACGGTCCAATTCTATCCGCAAATTATTGTTTATGACACACCATATTATAATATAAAACACATCAGTGTTACATAGAAATTAATATTTTATTCAATTTTATCACATGGGATATGATTAGCGTATACTGATAATTTTTGAAAGAAATTAAAATATTCAAAAGTTTAGGGACCATTTTAGAATGAGAGTTGTAGTTTGGGAATGAAATTAGAATGTTTTAAAGTTCAAAAACCAATTTGGACAGAGGGTCATAGTTTGAGGGTGCAATTGTAACTTTCAAAAGTTTGAGGACCAATTTATAGTGAAATGTCATAATTTAGGGACATACAATGCAATTAACTCGTATGCATATAATTGAATTATTTTTGAGAAAATTTGGTTGGGAGGGTCACCCCATATTAAACCTCAACAAAATTCGATCCGAATTAATCCACCAATACGTCAGATACCAATAGTTAAACCTCTTTATATATATATATATATATATATACATATATATATATATTAGAGAAAAGTACACAAACGGTCACTAAACTGTCCCAAAAAATACAAAATGGTCATCAAATTTTCAAAAGTTACATAATGGGCATTAAACTTTAGTTTTTGTTACAAAATGATCATTGAGCTGTTAACTTTGTTTACTGGGTGACATGACAGTTACAAAAATTTGTATAACAACACATTTAATCCTTAATATTTATATGTTTAATTAGTTTAAACATCAATAATGAGGGTTGAATTAGGACCAAATTGATTGAATGTATAAGTATGAAAGATTAAATGTGCTATTATTCAAATTGATTGCCTTATTGATATTAAGCTAATATTTAATAGACAATCGTTATTGTAATCTAAAAAATAATTATATTGTGGAGCATAATAATAATGATAGTAAATAATGTATTATTTAAGTATTAAATTTATGAATGATTAAAACCCATTTTGGTTCTTGCCTTATTGCTTAGAGTGGAGGGAACAAGCATTGCATTTAACAACAATGCTTTTATATATTTTTATATAAATATGTATTCGTACTATTATAACGTCTGCCCTTTACGAAGCACTTCAAAGAATTGGTCATCCAAAGCAAAATGCTGAAAATAAAGGGATGAATGTGATAATATTAAAATAATAAATCAAATGGCTTCAATAATTAGGGTTTTAATTGAAAGAATTAAAAGTGGTGAAACTTTGAATTGAATCAATCACTTGTGGATTCCATGCCCATGCTTTTGTAAAACAGTAAAAGTACCCCATGCTCAAAAAGCTTCTTTATATATTTGGTTGAGATTTTGGTATGACAATACTTATGTGTGAGTATACTTTTAATTTGATTTCATCTGATTTAATTAAATTAGGTCACATATGTTATAGGAGTAAACACAAATATTATATATAAATATATAATTATAAAAAACAATTTAGTAAATAATTATTGGTAGAATAGAAAATAATATGTATTCAAATTTGTTAATCTCGAGTTTGATTCTCAAATAATAATTTATAATTATTTTATCTAAATTTAAAGATTATGGCTCTGTTTGGTAAATAGTTTTTTGAGCTAAAATTAGAGGTTTGAAACATTTTTAGAGGTTTGATCAGTAAAATTCGCTAACTTAGACGTTTGGTAAATAGAAGATTGTAATAGCGGATTGGGGTAAAATCTCTCATTTTGAAAAAAGATCATTTTAGAAGCTTTTTGAGTTAGAAGTTTTGATAAAAGACTTATAAAGACTTTTTTGTCCTTGATAATTATAAAAAAAATAAACAATATAAATTTAATAATTAATAAAATTATATTTAAAATATAATTTCATAAATAAAAATTAATATATACATTTAAATTTAATTACTATTAAAATTATATTAAAGAATAATTTCACAAATGAAAAATTAATATACATCATTAATATATGCTTAACAATGATATTAAAAAAATTAATTTTCATAGTCTAACTAATATTAATAGATACAAAACATTAATAATTAATAAATTATTTTAACAAGTATTTAATATAATGATGTTCTTATATGTCATTTTTTTGTTCAAATAATCAAACAGGTATCAACTATTAGTTAATTTTACCAAACATTTTTATACATTCAACTAATACAATCCACTAATTAAATCAGCTAATGCTATCAGCTATCTACTAATTGTCAAACGGGACCTATATAAAAATATAACATGTTAAAAATATATGACAGTGAGTTAAAATAACTCCACATGTATATTTGAGAAATCGTGAAGGATTCCATTTTCATAAGTACGTATGGTGACATCTTAAACTCGATTGTGAAATTTTTTATGCACTACTATTTTAATATTATTAGTGTCCCAGTAAAAAAACAGATAATCTTCATCCTATGAGACACATGTTTAATCGCAATATTTATAAGGTGTGTGCATTACTACCTTATAATCACCTTTAGACTATTTAAAAAAATATCATTTATATATTAAAAATTTTATCAATTATTTTTTAACTGAATTGTAACCTGATTGACATATGATGCAATTAATTAAAAACTTATAGTGAATCCTCCTAATAGTCCTAAAAAAATATTATTATCTTAAGAGATTCGGGTTCGAACACCTTATATAAAAGATATATGTTTTATTAAAAGACTAATAAATAATAAACATATTTTACTGTAAGATTACACTAAATATTAAAGAAAATAAAAAAATTAATGAAAGCAATAAAGATTTAAAGAAATTAGAATGGAAGTCTACAAATTGAACTTTATTAGTGGTTGCTCATGCCACCGCTAATTGTGGCATTGATGGGGAGATTTTCAGAATTCGGATTATAGTCCCCAATTTCATTAAACAAAAATAATGGAATCCGTTCCATCAATCATAATTAGCATCGCAGCATATCATTGGAAATTCTTTTTAAATATATACATTATATTTTATATATGAATTAAGATCTATTGATATATCACTATTTTTCTAAATTTTATATGTTTTTTAGATCGTTGAATTATTGAAATAGATTGTTAAGATTAATAATAAGAAATAAAAATATTATTAATAAAAAAATAAGTAAATTGTTGTTAATTATTCTTAGGTGTTGTTATGGATGGAATCATAATTGAGATTTAGAGGCAAAACATGTATCACGATTTGATTTGGATGAAAAATTTAGAAACCAAATTCACCCCAAGTCGCATGAAGCCAGTAGCCACTAAGACATTCGGCTTTTGCTTCACATGTACAGCCGAGCCGACTTATTAGATGAGCGAAATGATTGTGGCAACAGCCATATCTCCAACCACTGCTTTCCACTTTCTTCTTCCATTCGTTCTTCATGCGCTCTCCGCCATAACTTTGTCAATTGAATCCATTCAATCATCGTCAAAGCTTCAAACATCAGAGCCAGAAATTTAAATCGTGATTATAGTTGTATTTTCGGTAATAATATTTTATTGTGATTACGGATATAACAAATATTATTGTGATTATTGCGGAACGATATATTCTGCAATAATAATTTCAAACATTATCGTTACCGTTATTTAATGATTGTCTTGTTATTACGATAACGACTGTTATTTAAATCTCTGATCAAAGCTAGACACAGTTTAAAGTTAAACCCCACCAATCATGACACCACAGTTACATTTCTTACAATGGATCCAGTTTGTTCCTTCTTTGCTTCATAAAAACATCATTCTTAGCATTAGCTGAAGTCTTTTGCGAGACAAGTGTAAATTTGGGAGTATTGTTGTAACGATACGTTCTTCAATTCTTAAGTCAATAAAATAGGGTATATTAGAGTTTAGAGAAATGTTGGATGTTTAAGTATTTATACATGATTTTAAGATGATCGATATTGTAATGATTGATACCGAACGATGATAAATTTGATAATATATGTTCATCTTATTTCGTTTCGATAAACCGGTGTTTCGTATACATTTATCTTTAAAAGTTTTAAAATGAATACATTGATGGTGATTTCAATTTCAAAACCTATTTATAATTGTAAATGAAGTTCGTTATCCATGAATTAGAAATCTTTGAGCAGCTTCCTGACTTCCTCCAATGTCACAAAAAGCACCACCGTGAATGGCCCCTGCCTTGAGATCATGGGGATGAACCCCTTATACAACCATAGGCCCCTCCGCTCTCACCGTCTTCAGAGCACAATCCAGAGCACCTGTGTACGGAGGCTCTGCCCGAGGCGCCACCTTCATGTTCATCACCCTCGTCTTGATCACGTCAATGGGGTTCGATGCCACGGCCGCCACGAACCCCGCAGCGAAGCTGGCGGTCACGTGAGTTCCGATTCCATCACCCACCACTCCTTCCTCTATGGTCATCTCCTTGACCTGATCGTACGTCGCGAGCTGCGATGCAGTGACGATCATGGCTCGGTTCACCGTGAGAGCTGATCCCCGCCACAAGCTGCCAATGCCTTCTTGTTTCGTCATTTGACCCAATGCATCGATTACGCTCTTGTAATTGCGTCGTTGATCAATAGGAAGACGCCCATCAGCTTGCATTCGAACCATCGCTACGTCGGCCGGGTTGCCAACAGTGGCGCCAACGCCACCGGCAATAAGACCAGCAACTATCTTGCTCGTAAGTGGCAAATTCCCAGTTTCTTTGTCAGTCCATTTGTTTTTAAGAATATCGTAAAGTCCCATACGGGTAGTGGAATACAACGTTTGGCGGAGTATGGTGGCAGAGACGCCAGAGAAAAGCGCGGCAACACCTTCCGATTGGACGATGCGAACACCGATGGAAACGGGACCGACACGAGGCTGCGAAACAGCTTGCGAGATCGAAACATTCCCGACGGCGGCGGAGTTCACTGCGAGTGCCGGTCGGTAAACTTGAAGGGAGGGATTAGGGAGATGGGATTCACCTTGAAGTTGCATCCGGACCTTGACGAGGACCAGAGGATGGGTGGAAGCGCCGGCGACGATGGATGCAATTCCTCCCTCCACGAATCCTTTCAGACCCATGATTCTATTTCGATTGCTGAATCCTTTTCCGACAGAAAAGAATTAGGGACCGACACGACACGAGGCTGCGAAACAGCTTGCGAGATCGAAACATTCCCGACGGCGGCGGAGTTCACGGCAAGTGCCGGACGGTAAACTTGAAGGGAAGGATTAGGGAGATGGGATTCACCTCGAAGTTGCATACGGACCTTGATGAGGTCCAGAGGATGGGTGGAAGCGCCGGCGACGATGGATGCAATTCCTCCCTCCACGAAACCTTTCAAACCCATGATTCTATATCGGTTCCTTAATCTTTTTCCGACCAAAAAGAAGTAGAATTTGATCTTATTACAGTGCGAGAAAGCTGAGATTTAAAGAGAGGAACTTATTGTGAGGGAAAGAAGGTGAAGGAACCTTCTCCGTTTTCAATTAATGAATGTTGACGCGGTGAGTTCTCGACTCACTGTCTTGACTGTTTCTGCTCAGCATTTGTGACCGTTGTTATCCTTGTATACAAGTGTTAAGCCGTGTGTAGGATTCTTCATCGTCCTGTATTTTTTTTGTCGGTATGTGTTCTAGTCCGTTTTAGTGGAATATCCGTTTTCTTTTTTTAATCATTTAATTTTATAAACAATATTTTTAATAAAATTTTGAAATATATAATCTTTAATATAGAGTTTAAGATCCGATAATTTATCAAACTCAAACAACTTTAAAAATAAAAATTCTATAATCCTAAAAATTAAACTTAAAAGTTTAAACAAATTTTCAAAACACGATTTAAACTTAAACGTTTAAACACAAACAACATGATATATATATATATATATATCCGATTGATATTTTTAGCTATTTTTAATTAATATATATATTAAATTAATTATAAAAATAAAATATATTAAATATATATAATCGGGTAGTTAGGTACCAGACTGCAACGAGATTTGCGGCCCAAACCTGACCCAAGTACCAGGAGAAATTATCAGGCTAGATACCCGACCCCCAAAAAATAAAAATCCAAAAATTACCCACCTATTTTAAATAAGATTATCAAATAATCGGATCGGATCAACCGAGTTGGGTACATTTAAATACCCCTAGCCGTGTGTTGTTGACTTTGACACCGGGCCACTCCCCCAAAATTTTAGTAAAAATTTAGGGTAAAATTATATTTTTAGTCTTTTGAAAATATATAATTTATATTGTTTTCATAAATTTAAATGTTTTTAAATAAACCGTTAATAAATAGTGTTAAATTTCGTCACCAAACCCAATTACCATAAACCTAATAGGTAGGTTGGTACCTGAACTATTTCTATGAACCAGCTTACTGTCCAAATTCGAAGGAGTCTTAACTCTTTACATTAAATTTTGATATTGGAAGGGATCAAATTTGGCAACCAATTTGCAGTGTCAGATATCTGTCACTGTTGATAGTGGACCCAACCAGCTGCTTAGGCAAGTTAGGGGGCAGTCTATGTCCAAAACATAGATCTTAATGACCCAAGCAAGCACAAAAATGCATATGGGGACCGGGCTTATAAAAAATGAACAAATCAACCTACTGCATGGAGAAACGGCAATGGAGTTGCTTTACTATTATTAGAAGATAAAGTCACTACATAAGAGCTAGTCATACATAAAGCTACTCATTAATATCCATACATTTTACTCGATCATATTGTATGTTCATGGCAGGCAAATTATTCTGGATGCATATTATTTATCGATAGTCACCAAAAGCCTACCACTCATTGTGCGCTTAGGACTTCGATCTCAAAGTCAAGAACTGAGTTTGGCTGTATTCCCCATGCAGGAAATCCACCAGCACCATAAGCATAGTCCGGAGAGCACTGCAAACATAAAAAATTCCATCAGAAGATTCGTCAAAGCATGCAGGGATGGACTAAAAATAATTTTCTCCTCGGTGAACCAATGGAGACGATACAAGTGTAGATAAAAACATCAACAGAAAGAACAAGGCATCGATTTAGTAGAACCAAGTATGCTCTGAATGAATTCAGAATTTAGTAGAACAGTACCCGAAGACGAGCAACTTCTCCCACTTGCATTCCCAAAACACCTTCATCCCACCCTACAAAAGATTGAGCGTAACATTTAGTTCTCCAAAATGAAGTATTAGGTACAGCACAATAAGGAGTAGAAAGTACATACACACAGAAAGAAAAAAGACAGATGTGCTGTATTATGGCAGTCACCACGAATGAGTAATTAGCACAATCTAAGTTTTCTAAAAGCATCAAATATTCTTTCTTCTTTTAACCTTTTCTCGATCGATATTCAACCTACGTATGTATATTATAATCTGGTCCTAATTAACATTTTACTGTGCACCATTTCAATACGAGACCATCTCTTCCAGAAGATGAAACAGGTACACAACCAACCTATAAAGTGGAGTGTGGTCTCACATTTCGTTATTGACACGCATTTACCTATATAAATCAGGAAGAACAAATCTCTCCCCATATAAGCATACCATCAGTCATCTACTAATTACACATCACGATGGAGAAAAAAATCATGAAACTTCCACAATCTCAAAGGTCAATGAAGTCGACGTCAACAAGAAAAACCACACTCGGATCTAACTGAATTGAAGAGGTAAGTAAATTCTACACAACAGTGTACTTTCTCTTAACATAACAGCATTATATTCTGCCAAAGAATAATAAAACCTTCAGAAACAAGTGAAGTTTAGCTTTAAGTTTTTTGGGTGTACAACTCACACACCCCTGCAGGAGCATATCATTGCCACACACACACACACTAACACCACAAGCAGAATATTTCCCGCCACTCGAACCAAGGTCATTCATGGAGGGTGAACATCTACGGCCAAAAGGCCATGCCAAATAAGAATGAGATTTATTCCAGCATAGAGAAAAGATTGTATAAGATTCAAATCATGTCACACAAAATATCAGGTGAAATTGGAAGTTCCGATACATCAAACTTTCACACCAAACTCAAACCAATGCGTTCATGTTAATTAATCAAAATACCCCAAGAAATAAGCTTTCTACTTTGGGGGAAAAGCATCAAAATTAGTCGGAAATCCGCATTAAGCAATTAAGATTTACCTTTTATAACAGATCCCTTCCCAATTTGAAAAGAGAATGGTTGCTGCCCAGGATCCTTTGTGCTAAAAAAAGGGCACAAACAGAGAAAACAATTAATAATTCAATACTAAGAGAGTTTTATAAGAAAACCCAATTCTTCATTATGGTGGAAGCCATTACTCACCTCCAGAACTTATCAGACAAATTCCCATTCTTCCCTGCACCAAAAATAATAGCAAAAAATACAATTCATAGCATCAAACACAGCATAAAAAAAGCAAATTTTCCATTACATTAGGGCTTTTAGGAAAAACCCTTTTGATCGAAGAAGAAAACATCGATGATTAAGAAAAAGCATGGTTTTTTCCCAGGCACAGTGAAAAACGTGAAATAATAATAAAAGTGCTAAAGAAAGACGAGAAAGAGAGATAGCAACCGTAGCCTGTGCAGTGAACGGTGACGGTCTGACCGGGGATGGGTTTAGGACCGGTTCCGGGCCTGATGACTTGCTTCTCTACTCCCATTTTCAAGCTTTTGATGATCAACTGGATTTTCTTAGGGTATTGTTTCTGTTGTCGGCAGCATTATATGAATTGATAATAAATATAGCCTAGACGTTCGAGAGTATTGTAGCCAAAGCCGGGGAAAATATCTTGGAGAACTGGGTTACTCGTTGTAGAGCCGGGACGGGCCAGGCCCATTATAGGATAAGCAAACTATTTTAGATTAAAATGGGATACTTCAGATATCTACTAATTTGCGAAGTAATTAAAGATGTTTATGTTGTCTCATTTTATATGGGTTTGAATCTTGACATCTATTTTGGAAATATAAATATCTCTCTACTTAATAAAAAATAAAATTTTTGACAACAAAATCTTAATTTAGTTGACATAATTATTGTAACATTTAGAATATTCAAAGACATAAATTCAAATACATCTAAACTTATATATTTTTCGATTTATGAGTGAAGTAAAGTTTGAGTAATTCGGGTATTGCATTAAAATTAGAATGATTTACGAGTGGAGTGGTATTCGAGTAGTTTAAGCATTGTATTAACAAATAGTTAGTTTAATTTACATTCGGTCCATGTGTTGCTTTGAGTTTTAAAATTTAGTACATACTTTTAGTTGCAAAATTAGTCCCAAAGTTCAATTGATGAAAATATTAATTTTTTTATGGAATTATAGTCCAATTGATGACCCATTTAAATCAGGCTAGTAAAATGACCAAATTTCTAGAATTAAAATTAGACGTACCAAATTACAAAAGTTTGAATAATATAGACACTTAGAGTAGAATTAGGTTAAATTAGATTATTCAATAAATCCGCGAAACTTTATTGTTAGGTTTAAAGTAAAAAAAATCCATAAATCCCTAAAGTATGTTTTTTTTGTGTTGAAATTATATTTTGATAAAATTAAGCCTTTAAACTATTACAAGTTATCATTTTAAGTTCCGTTATCTTTTCAGTTAAACAAAATATTTTGACTAATGATATGTTGACACGTCATAAATATTTGTACTTATTCTAACAAAAAAATTTAAGTATTTAAAGTAAAAAAATTACACAGTTTATGTACTTATTTTCGTCAAAAAAATAATTTAAGTACTTAAAGTAGTCACGTGTATTTTAATTTAAGAACTAATTTTATAAAAAATAATTTAGATATTTAAAATAAAAAACATAATTTAGTGACATTTTTAGATTAAGCCTTTTATAGTATTTTAATTAACTTTATTTACTATTTCTTTCTTAAAGTGTATATTTTTCATTTTACACCTTAAATTATAAGTTATTTTTCTTCTGTTTGCATTTTAAATCTTCTGATTTAAGGTGTAAAATGAAATATATAGACTCTAAGAAAGAAATAGTAAATAAAGATAATTAAAATACTATAAAAGGCTTAATCTAAATCTTCTAAATTATAAATTATTCTAAACCAGAAGAAAGAAATGTAAATAAAGTTAATTAAATTACACTAAAAATATCAGAAGATTTTTGTTCGCCGGTCAGGGACTCGACTCGTAAATCAGAAAATTGGTATCATGATATTTTTAGATTTTTTATGTATTTTTTCATTACCCAACACAAAAAAAATAAATTTTAAGTCGTAACCTTAAATTTTAAATCTTAAATCCTAAAAATACACTTTATCTCTAATTCTTTAAACTCTAATAAAAAATTCTAATCTTAAACCGAATTTTTATAGTGAAAGCATAAATAGAGGCAAAAAAAAAAAACATAAGATTTTCTCTACTACAGGCACCCACGGCAATGAAATTCAGATGTACAATGGATTTTTTTTAATATATCCATTTATTTATATAAAAATATTTTTTTTATATTTTTTATTAACAATTTGACTTAGATATACACGTTGCATACATAAAAAATTAAATCCAGATCTTTTACAATAATAAAAATCATCATTTTTCCACTGCAGGGACTCGTTGGACTTTGAGATAAGAAGAGGCGCATTATTCCAAATTATCAAAAAGTTCTATTGTCTGAAAAGCACTAAATTCTAAAATTATTTATTTGAATATTTAACCTAAAAGAAATTGAGATGAATAATTGATATTGGTGGGGACGATGTAATGAGAAGGGGAAAACCGTACACTTGTCGTTGCAGAATAACACAAAACATATGGGTATCCCCACCAAAAAAAATAATAAATTTTTATTATTTTTATAAAAATTTATGTAGAACTGGTAAAATTTTGTATAATTATATAAATTTTTATAAAATTTATGTAGATTTTACCTTAGGTAATAATTTGTATAACTACACAATCTTACCATGTGAATAAAAATTTGTATAAATTGTAAGCATTTTTTATGTAACTACACAAATTTTTACAAAAATAATAAAAATGAAAAAACTTTGATACACAGGCCGTGTAAACTTTAGTTTACACGTGCCTTTTAGTTTTAGGAGTTAGGGTTTTAGTTTATAGTTTAAGGTTTGAGGGTTTAGTTTGTAGAGTTTAGAATTTAAGGTTAGTGTTTAGAATTTAGTGTATAAAGTTTAAGGTTCAGTTTTTTAGGATTATGGTTAAGAATTTAAGATTTAATTTTTTATAGTGTAAATACACAAACCTGTGTAAAATTATACAGATTGTGTATCAAAAGTTTTACCCTAATAAAAATTTGTATAAATTCACCTCATTTTAACCTCACCATAAAATTCCACTTATCCCAACTCCTATCCGGCCCTCTTATTCTTTCATTGAAATTAAATTAGTGTTTTTGTTGGTAATTTCTTTTTATATAAATTAAATTATAATTCCAAATAAGATAATAATTTTTTATAGATATTTAATTTTAAGTTCATCGAATATTATTTTCCTTAAAAGCAATACTAGCATTGGATTAACGTTAAATGAGATATGCATATTACAAGAAAAAAGTCAAATTAAATTTATTTTTTTCACAATCGTCGATAATTGATTTATTGGAAAGTTAATACAAATTAAGCACTACATAAATTCATTATGAAACGATTGTTTCAATTCATTTTTTTATTTATAATGTCAAAATTCGAACAATCAACTTTATTAAGAGTATATTTTTAACTAAATATACTATAAAATTAATTATCAAAATAACATTTTCTAAAAACTAATTCGTAAAATAACACTCTTTCACAACACACATGATTAAAGCCCGCCCTGTCATCAACGTCTTTTGGAAGGCGCTGTTGACAGGGTGTTCTATTTCTTACGTGACAATCGATTAACTTGTTCAAAAAAAAATCCTCAATTAGTGTGAAAATACATTTCATCACACACATCTTTTAAAAGTATGAAAAAATGATTTTTTCATCACATATTTGTGACAATTTCTTTTGCATCACATAACGAATTTTAAATAAAATTAAAATTATAAAAACCAACCAATAATTAATAAATCAAACTTTTAACTTTTTCTTAAGAATTTCGGATTTAATCACTTTATTTATAATGTGTGTATTTTGTCAAAGAATTTAAAATATGTACAAACAGACACTATCTTATAATCATATTTAAACTATTAAAAAATTTGGGATAAAGGACACAATTGATCACTAAACTATCTCTAAAAATGCAAAATAGTCATCAAACTTTCAAATGTTATATAATAGCCATTAAACTTTAGTTTTTGTTACAAAATGGTCACCGAGCCATTAACTGTCGTTAATTGAGTGACATGACAGTTATAAAAATTTGAATAATATAACATTTAGTCCTCCATATTGACACATTTAATCAATTTATTCCTAATTTAATCCTCGTTATTGATGTCTAAATTGATTGAAAGTGTAAATATTTGTAGCGACTAAAAAATTCGAAACCGATTTTCCCACTTTTCTAAAAATTTGAATTTGGGGCGAATTTATCAAAAAATAATTTTTAAAATAAAAACTGGAGCCGCCACCAGTCACTTGAGTTAGGTAGATCGGACAAAAAAAAAACTAACCAAAGATTCTTATTTTTGGATTCGGGAGTCAGTTACGTGTGAAGAAAGGTTCGCACCCCCCACCACGACCAAACTTGGTACCAAACTATTATCATTTTTATTAATATAGGATTTTTCGAGTTAAAGTGACATTTAAATTAGATTTTTGTTATAAATGCGAGTTCATTTTAAAGGGTCCGGTGTTAAAGGAATAAACGAAAGACCACCACCTACATTTTAGATACTAGCCACGTTTATCCTCGAAAATGAGAGAGCCGCATTGACAGTTTATATTCTGAATGCAACATAATAACATAACATGACATGATATACGAACATGGCATGATAAAAACATGATTATCAAATTCGAGAAACAATAAATCAAACAAACGTGTGCACATACATATACCAAGGTACCCGAACTATATATGATATACCTATACACGTACGCGGCATGAACAGAAAAAGCAAATAAATAAACCGTGCACATTTCGCACCATATATATATATAAGCAGTACATAGAACTAAACATATATGTAATATAATAGTATCGTATAAACCATGTTATATAAAAAATAGTTATATAACCATAATAAATATATATAAGATAGAAAAACACATATATGCAACATATGATATATAAAAGAATATAGGGATAACATATATATAACGGTAACAAGAAATGAACGTGTAATATAACATAAGCACATAAATAAGTAACCATGGTAACCATATAAACAATCACAAATAAATAAGGGTATAGGAGCAATATAACATATTTAACAAAAAGACACAAAATACGAACAAATAAATGAAATAAAATAACATATAAGAATGAAATTTAAATAAACAAAAATGATTACTAATACACTCATCTACATTTCCATTAAATTATAAGAATGGATTACACAACAAATGGAAAAAAGAAGAAGAAAAATACCCAAAAACCAAGTAGTTATGCTCGATCAACTAAATTTCACGAGTTGTTGGGATTGAGAAGCTCGGTTCAAGGATTTTTTTCTTGTGGTTCGAATGAATGTATTGACGGAAAAAAAATCTAAACTTGAAGGGTATTGGGATTTCAATGAGATGGTGAGGTGATAGTGGAGATTAATAATGGTGAGTGATGCTGGATGAAGAATGGTGATGGTGAAATTGTGTGGGTAGGAGGCTGCCGAGACTATGGGAGCAAGGGATGCTGGTAGTGAGGGTCTTGTTTGGGTGCTTTTTAGTGTTGATGAGGGTTGATGGTCTTGAGTGATTGGAATGGTGGGAGAGTGGGGGAAAATAGAATATGTTGAAGGGCCAAGGGTCCTGGAACATATGGAGGTTGCCGAGATAAAAAGGGTGAAGGGTGTTAATGATGGTGCATAAGGAATGGCTGTAGATGTTAGAGGCATGAGCTACCATCCCCTTTTGTTTTCCTTTTTATTATTTATTTATTTGTAAAAATAATAATAATAAAAGTATAGTAATAATAATAGTAATACCCAGACAAAAATTAGTGCTTACAATATTAAGTATTAAATATATTATTATATAATTTTTCTTAACTGTTGCGTCTTCCAATTAACAACAGTTAACGGCCAGTAAAAATTTTATAATAAGATTAAAATTTAATGATCATTATATAATTTTTAAAAATTTAATGACTATTATATATTTTTAAAAATAATTTAGTGACCATTTGTGTACTTTACCCAATTATTTCTTTATTGTAACTCGGATACATTCGATGAAATCTGGTCATACATTATGTATGTTATAAATATTTTATTATAAATGAGATTATATTTTAATATAGATATTATATATATTTAATTTTACAATATTTTTATCACATGCTATTGGAAGATTACTCAAATCATTTCACCCTGCATCTTTATTCTCATGAAAACAATAAACAAAAGAAGCATCAAAGACCTACAAATAAAAGAGAGGAACATGTTTTATTTGGGGGGAAATCAGATACAAATTCCCCCACATGGACTCTTACGCATAAAGATCAATAATTAAGATTAACAAGTTGCAGATTTTGTGGCAATGAATCTGCAAAATGGCTTTCCATTGTTAAGCATTCTCATTCCCACCATTGATGAACTGCAACTCCTTCATCCCTAAGCCTACCATACAAAGCTAAGCATTCCCAATAAGCCCTTTGACTCTTCTTCCTCCTATGCTTCTTTCCATTCTTCTTCTTGTTCTTCACTTGGTCTTGCCATTGATTTTTGCACTCGAAAAACAATTCGTCCACCAAACTGATTACTTTCCTCTCTATGATCTTCTCCATCACTCCGGCTTCGGCTTTCATCACCACGTAATCTTCTTCACCTACATTCTTCTTCAACCAATCCGAAACATCGATCCGGTCGCTCACCGTTTCAGAGCCGTAAACCTCGAAATCTTGGTTCCTTTTGGGGTAGTTCTTCTGGAACCATTTCATCACAATGTTATTATTGTCATCGTCATCAGATCCGACGTTGATGAAGACTCTACGAGGGTAATGTTCGAGGGAATCCCCTAACAAATCGGGGAGGAACTTGATTTTCTTCGAGTATGCGGCTCTTTTTCTTGGTGGCTCATATAAAGCATCCTCTAAGCCTCTCAATGCTGCCTTCTTAGCCTCCATTGTCATATCACAAAGCTTTCTTTTTGCTGAAGAATCGGACATATGGTTCTTCGGACCGAGTTTCTTCAACGCAACAATGGTGGAACGGTATTTCTTAAGATACACAATTCTATAATCCGATTGCTTCTGATACCCCGTTGAGATTTCATCACTCAATTGCATAGCAACAATGCCACCAACTTTCACTAACGGATCCACAAACTTGGAATCGATCGACCCCGACACGAAAACGAAATCAAACCCTCCATTTGGCAAAGAACTTTGCGAACCGAAATCGGGTTCGAACACCACATTGATCCCATCATTGTTCATAAGCATGGATCCTTCTTCTTCATCATCATCGTCGACATCGACCCCTTCGATGGCGGAGTTCAAAACGAGAGCTTTCTGCCCTTTTTTGACAAGACCCTCGTTGGCAAAATCTCGCCAGAGCAAGTTCCAGTACTCCGAACTGATGGAACCGGAGCTCCAATGAAACTCCACGGCTGCCGAAGCTGAAAATCCTTCTAAAACGGACCTAATGCAGGGCAATGTGATGATCACCGTAGCTAAAAACAACGAACGCGACAGAACAAGCAAGAACCTCAGATCCGGAAGCTTAATAACCAAAAGCGCGTCTTGATTCAACGAAACCCTTGGATTTTGCAAGTGGCTGTAGTAGTAGGGTTCCGGTCGAGGCGGCCGACCTGCCATCTCCGTGTCGAATAACCAGATCTGTGTCTAAAAACAAACCCTGAAGTGCTTAAATTTCGTTAAATTCAGCGAAATTAGCTAAAGGGTACGTCTTGATGGCAAAATTTTCCGGGAAAATTGCAGAAACAGAGACAAAATCTAAAGAACAGCTTAGCAAAAAGGGAAGATCTTTTTTAGCGAGTGCAAAACCTAGCAGCGGTGTGATTTCCACCCAAGAGAGCAACGCGTGTGGGTCGGGCTCTGCAACAGAGGGAAAGCAATGACCTAAACCTCTCTATCTCCATGGCTGTTTCCACTCCTCAAAAACCCCTCTTTTTGTGTGCTTTCTTCTCTGTTTATATGAGATCAGTGAAGGTCCAGAAGAACCCAGATTCCAGTTTTGGTACCATGGATTATGGACCAAAAGAAAGCATGAGAACAAAGCAAAGGATTGGAGAAGATGAAGATACAGAGGGGGTAGAGTGTGATGAAGAAGTGGTTTCTTTTGTCGGCTATATAAGATGGGAAAGTTAAAAATTACAAGTAAACAACACGGTGACGGTTCATTCAAATATGGGTTCGATGAGTTGTGAGATGAGCGACGGATCTTTGTTTTCAAAAAAAAAAAAAAAAATATGAGCGACGGATCTGTGAAGTTTGTTTAACGGTTGAAGTTTGTTTCCGAGCCACGGCACTCCAACGTGGGAACTAGGGGTATGCAAAAAAAATCCCATTAGATTTGTCCGACCTGTTTATCTAATAGTTTGATTCAAAATTTTAAATATTTGATTGGTTTTTTATTTTTTAGATAATTTGAAATGGATATTCTAAAATTTTGAATTGAATACATATAGTTATTTTATATTTGAATCGGATATCCGATTATTCGATATCCGAAAATTTAAATTTTTTTCATAGATATAAATATTGTTATATTCAATATTTTTACTTGTTATATATGAAAAATTGAAATTTTTATGGATATAGATCTTGTTATATTCAACAATTGTTGATTGTTATATTCGAAAAACTAAAATTTTTATGGATATGACCGTCAAATTAAAAAATAATTAAATCAAGTCATAAATTCAGATATTCGGATATCTGAGTATCCGATTCAAAAAAAAATGGATATCCAATTTTCGAATTTCCAAAAATTTTAGATCAAATACGGATCGCTAACTTTCCTATCCAAAATTTTTGGATATATGAAATTTCGGATCAGATCAAAATTATAATATTCAAATCGTTAAGGATCAATTTAGAACAGGGTCGTAGTTATGTGGTGCAACAAACTCTTAAAGTATTTTTTGTTAATGGTGTATATATATTGAATTGTATAATATGATTACAAGATAGTATATGTTAAGTAATCTTAATCCTTTAACAACGAACACAACATATAAGTAAACGGCTCGAAATCGGTCACCCTTTTAATTTAATAGTATATATATATTTGAATTTATACTTTGCACAGTAAATTTAAATATTCACTTTATTATATATGTAAAACATAAATAGAAAAACACAAGAAATTAAACCCTGCAAACCTCTTTTTCTCCTAAAATAAGTAATAAATTTAAATTCTAAGCAAAACACTTCCCCCACACACAATAACACATTAACCATGATACATACAATAATATGAATCGAACACCTCCAACGATATAGTATATCACAAACACAACAATCAAATATCAAACACCTTCAAGTGCTACAGCTCAAGGGGTAGAAGGAGCCGGAGGTGGAGACAAGAAAGGAATCGAGGGCAAGCTCGGCAATGGAGACAAAGGGAAACGTGGTGCAGTAGGCAGTAAGTTAGGGAAGCTCGGCAATGGAGGCAAAGCCAACCTTGGTGCAGTAGGCAGCAAGTTAGGCAAGCTTGGAAGCGGAGGAAGAACAGTTGCAGGATTAGGCAAAGACGGTTGGGTTGTCGGCAAAGTCGGAAGCGTTGGCTGCGGTAGATTCGGGATCGTAGGCAACGGTGGTTGCGTTGGCAGACCTGGGATGGTGGGCATCGGTGGCAGTTGCTGGAGATGCCGAGCTGCTAGGCTAACATCGATGCTTGAGAAAGACAGTGCGACGAAGAAAGCTAAGATGAAAACGTTGGAACCAGCCATTTCCGACGTGAGCGAAAAAGGGTTGAAGAATTAATGGGAGAGATGAACTGAACTAAACTGAAGATTGAAGATTGTTTCAGGTTTGAATTGAGGAAAATCAGTGTTATTTTTGGGTATTTATAGCCTGATTTTAAGCTATTCTAGTAGTTAGCTTACCAGTTTCTCATCCACCTTTGATTAAAAAAAAGTTAATTGCATCCGATGTCCTTAAACCATGAATTAGATCTTAATTTGGTCTTAAAACTTCAAAATGTTTTAGTTAGATATTCACCCTCTCTTGAAATTGATCTAATCGTTGGTTTGAGCGTTAAAACTTATCTCAAATTTAACATGGAGTATGTTTAGAACGATAAGAATCAAATTGTAAATACGCGTGTGCATACTATATGAATAACTTAAAGCTAATTAGTCAAATAAATAGCCATCCAAAATCTTATTAGCATTTTTGTTTTTTAACACATCGAATACAAACTATCTATGCAGTTAGTACCGGCATGTTTATAATTTGATTAATATATTTTAAATATGTTTCACGTTAGATCTGAACTGACATTTAACATTAAGTTGACAAATAGACTAATGAAAAGACTTGATTGATATAATACCAATACTTTGAAGACTCCCTTACACAATGTTTTTATAGTTTAGGGTCAAATTATAATTTGAATAATCGTTTGAGAATGTCAGGAACAATTAATCCAATAAAAGGGGAAAAAACCTACATTGGTTGGTTGACAGGTTCTTCTTATTGGCTTGATAAAATATCAGATATAGAATTCAATAGATTTAGGACATCTAACTCTTAGTTGATCTAATTGGTCGGTTATTTAATTTTTAGTTAACTAAAAGCCACCTCTAAACCTATGACTTCACTTGGTTTCTTAGCCAATTTTGACCCTTAAGTTATTGCTTAAAGCATTGGTCGAAAGAGATTCACTAAATGATCTAATAATTATAAATGCATATCTGTTTTATTTATCGTGTGAGTTCGAATCTCGACATTTGTTTTTAAAATATTTTTATAACACTACTTAATAAAAAAACATTGGTCGAAAAAATTAACAATTTTATTGCATTTTCTAGATATAACCACTAATATTTTAAATTATTGATTGATTAAAAGCATGCAGCCCCTAAGGGAGCAGTTGTATCTACATTTCTCAGAAACAATCTTAAATTAGTGTGAATTTCTTTTTTATTTTTTAATTTAATGTATAAAGGTAAAATAAATATTTTGCATACCCATTTTGAGAAAATAAATATTTTGGACCTCATTTTAGAATTTATAGATGTGTCACTGTTACAGGGCAACCCTTCTAACTCATATGCTTCATTCCTAACGTCAGAATTTAAACTTCTGACATTGTTTAAGGAATTTAGCATCTCATCTTGTTAGATTAACGGGTAATTAATAATAATAATATTTTTATCTTTCATAAAATAATTGATATGATACGACAATTTTTTTGTACTTTATTATTAATAACAATTTTAATCATATTAAAAAACAATATTCTTAAATTGTATCAACATTAATTTTTAACAATCATATCAGATTTGTCTATAAATAAAAATGCACATGTTTGTAATTTTACATAAATGTCTTAAATATACTTCGTGTAAAATTTAAATTAACATTTATTTAGTTAAATTGAAGATTAAACTGACATAAAGACTTGATAATTTATATAATACTAATACTACACGATTTGAATTAAACTCATTGATTGGTTGACCTCTTGTTATTGGTTTGATTGATGATTCTACAATAAACGTCATGTATTATTATGTACAACTAATTATGTGTACATCTATGTATCATTAATTATTTTAATTACTTTTAAAATTATAGGGACTGAAAGTGTTATTATCTCTTTTTAGAATAAAATCTAAAAATAATAACTTTTATATTACTTTTATATTTTTCTTTTTGGATAAAGTACACAAATGGTAACTGAACTTTGGTAAATTATTTAATTTGATAAACAAACTTTCAATTGCTTCAATGTCACCATTAAACTTTTAGTTTTGCTCCAAATTAGTCACTTCCCGTTAACGGCCGTTAAAAGGGTGACGCGACAGTTAAAATCTTTTTTATAATAACACATTTAGTCCTCCACATTTGTACATTCAAACAATTTTGTCCTAATTCGAACAAAATAAGGTTAAAGTTCGCAAATGATCATTGAACTTTACTAAAATTTTTAATTTGGTAATCAAATTTTCAATTGCTTCAATTTGCGCATTAAACTTTCAGTTTTGCTTTAAATTGGTCATCGAGCCATTAATAGGTGTTAAAAGGCTGACAGGGCAGTTAACAAAGTTTATATGATAACACATTTAGTCCTCTAAATTTACACATTTAAACAATTTAGTCATAATTCGAAAAAAGAAATTAACCCTCATTATTTACACATTATTTCAATTTGGTCCTGTTTTTAATTAAAAATAATTTAATAAATTTACCCTTTATTGCGTCTCACTACACATGCAAAATCATCTTCTATGTCCCTGTGGGCAACTTCTTCTTCGTCTTCTCATAAGCTTTTCCTTGCACCTTTTGCTGCAACAAAATATGGAAATGGAAGAACAATGACCTAAAGAAATGGCAGAGGAAGAGAATCAGGATCCATAGGCTAAAGCCTTACTTTGGATCCAAACAACAATAAATATAGTACATTTGTTACTAAAGCAAGCATGTCGACAGTGGGGTTTAAGCAGATTTTCTCTTCTCATCTTATTTTTACTACAACAACTACTACTTTATATAACCTGTAAATAATAAATAAAACTCATATGTTTTAAAACAAACAGCAGAGTTTTTCTTCATTTCTTTCTCTCTTATTTGGAAAAAATTATGGGTACCGTAAATTTCTGTGTATTTCTTCCTTAAATTTCCCATATTTATGATTTAGATATGATATTATCTTTCAATCAATTCTAAGGATTCCTTCTAATACTAATACTGCTACTATCCCACCTTCCGTTTCCAGTTTCTTTCTCTTTTTTCTTTATTTCTTTTAGTTCCCCTTTCCCCCGTTTTCTTTGTTGCTTCTTGGCTTCTTCTACAAGTTCAAGTAGAACGGTAACAAAAAAGAATCCTAAGTTGGAGTTAAATAAACCAAATTATAGTTTATGTTTAGGGTTTTGAGTTATGATTTTAGGGTTTAGGGTTTTAGGTTTTAGGGTTAAATTATTTTTAATTAAAATAGGGTGAAATTGAAATAATGTGTAAACAATGGGTTAAATTTATTATTTTTTTGAATTTGGACAAAATTGTTTTAATGTGCAAACGTAGATAACTAAATGTGTTATTATACAAAATATTTTAACTGTCATGCCACCCTTGTAACGGGCCAGTGACCAATCTGGAATAAAACTAAAAGTTTAATGGTAACATTGAAGCAATTAAAAGTTTAGTTACCAAATTGAATAATTTACCAAAGTTTAGTTACCATTGGTGTACTTTACCAAAAAAGAAAATATCCAAAAAGTAATATAAATATTGTTTTTTTAGATTTTATTCTAAAAATGGATAATAAAGCTTTCGGTCACATGATTTTAAAATTAATTAAAATTATTGTAGAATCATCCTTGGTTTGATACGACATCGCTTAAAGTAATTTAACGGATGGATTTAGGACATCAAACTCTTAATTAATCTAATTGGTCGGTTATCTAATGTTAGTTTAACTAAAAGCCCCCTATGAAGCTATGAGATCAATGAGTTTCTCACCCAATTTCGTCATTTTACTATGAAAAACAACTTCAATCATCCTAATTTTAAACGAATCAATATCGATGAAATCTTATAGGTCGACAGGGACGGAGCTAAGATTTAAAGTTGAGGGGCAAAACATAAATTTTGAAAGGTGAGGACAAATTTACAATTATCTCAATTTTTTTTTAGAAAAAATATAAAGAATCAAAGGGTAAAAAAAAATCTCCTTGCCGGGGGCCGCAGCCTCTCTCATGAGCAACATAGCTCTGTCAGTGTAAGTCGATATTCGAAATTTCATCTTATACGTGTTACTCGAATGTTTCATTTTTTTTCCTACAAATATTTATATATTTGACGATCAAGTTAGAGGTATTCATGAATGTAGATACAACGTATGATCTTTCAAATATATGAAAACTGTATTATGCAATAACCTTGTTAAGTCAATCACATCGACCTGAGAAGAGGACGAGAATGAATTCGTTCAAAAGAAACACATCGCCAGAAATTTGGCCACGTTCTCCATCAGCACTTATCTTTTGCATGCTTAACACCTGAAGAACATTCAAAGTCACACTGAACCCACTTGAAGGCTTCACAGAAAGACAACAAATATTCGAATCACATTCAAATACACGCTTTCGCGCACGATGACTCGGTTACGAATTCTCCTCGCCCCTCGACGGAACATCTATCTCGAGGGACTCGCATGGTTCACAGGAGGCATATAAGGCTTTCCCAGCTACTCAGAACACTGCAAGACACCACTTTTACACGTGATTGCAGACTTCCAGTAAGAGACAATTGAGTTTAAAGAGCTTCATAAATCTACAGATAAAAGGATTCGAGTTCAAGGGCTTATTTTGTGATCTTGGAATAAATCTTTAAGGACATCGAGCATACCCGTTCACTAGTCCAAATCGATGCCACAATTGAAGCTTCGAGTTCGTGACCAATGACAGAATAGGTTTTAGCAGAGACAAAACTGTTGAAAGTAACATACTGAACTTTATATATGTATCATATCGTTACCAAATGAATTGAAACTACAACATACAGAATCAATCTTCCAACACCTGGTCCCCTATATTCTTTTTCAAGATCCCCTTTAAACAAAGATACAGAAGCAAACATATTATTACAACTACGTAGTTATTCCTCCATATTACAAGGAATAAACATTATTCGCTCACGTGGACGATTACGAATCAAACAAGTTCTTCAAGAACGGAGAATGTGAAAGAAAACGATTCAAATATAAGGTAGATTGGGAAAGTTTTAGCACCAGAATGATCGGTCCTTCACCACGACTCTGTTTTTTCCATCCTTAATGCTTCCCTTGTAATCCAAGGTCCATTTCTCGAAAGTACAGTCGACAAAGTCATAGTATCCACCGTGCAGAGAAAGCACCCCTTTCTTCACCCTTTCTTCTATCCATGGATAAGTAAGCAGGTTTAACAGCGAGTTGTTGATTGATTCCTGAAAAATATGAATGTCATCAAATCCCCAAGCAGAATACTCGTGTTGGAAGAAACACAATCGAACTAAAAGAGAGTAAGAATACCTTCTCACAGTGTGTGCATTGCCGGTCAAAATCAAGGTTCGAAGCAGAAGCCTTTGTACTTAGCTTCGCATTCTTTCCGACAATAACCCAACTTCGGATAAAGCTACTGAAACAAGTGAGTTTATATAAGTAAGCAATGTATAAAGAATTACTCACTCTTATCAGAAGATTCTAATAGTAGATTAGATTGCTACGTAAAATGTGTTTTTTTCTAACCAAACCTTGAATCTGCTTCGTCTTGCATGCTCATGAGGGCTCGAATGCCGCCACAGCAGCTATGACCAACGATTAAAATGTTTTCAACCTGCAAAAAGTAATTTCATCAGAAGTCATTATACTTCCACAGGTGGCATAACACGCAATATAAAGATTAAAAAGCCGTAAAAATGGGGAATGGAGAGAGATGGGGAGGAGTGACTTACCTCAAGTGTATTTACAGCAAACTCCAACGCAGCATTAGTTTCCGATGGTCCACTCTGCGCAAAACAGAAAAGGAAAGAAAAGTGAAAAAGAGAATTTACAATATCAATTCCAAAGTGCAGATACCGTGGAACCGAAAAGCAAAAATCTACAATATGTACCTCAAATGTGGGCACCAAGTTTGCAACATTGCGAACTGTGAAGGCTTCTCCTGGTTCGAATCCCAAGATGTTTGAAGGGCATACCCTTGAATCTGCACAAGCAATCACCATGAACTGTTCTAGAAATGGTTAGCTAATGACATGGGTAATAGCAAATAACAACTAACAATGAACCACTAGAGAAAAAACATGTTACTTTAGGAGCTTGAGCCTTGGAGAGTGCTTGATAGTGTTCCGAGTTTTCCCTGCTCAAGCATAACATCTGATCAACGGACAGTCCACTTGTAATTCAAAGCTAAAACAACTCGGTCAAGATTTCACAGCTTACATATACTTATGGTTTTTGAAACTAAGGAACCTCTTTTTCATTTTGTCGAACAAATCACATCGACTTTCCATTTCCACTATGCTCTCCTGCTTGTCACCCCGAGTTAGCGCTGGAGGCTCTGCCGAAGCCTTCAATCTCACACCTGTGTTGCTCCTACAAATGTCCGGGAAAGACATTTGTGGCAGCAGAAAACAGATTTATCAGTCAAACCGAATCCACAAGAAACCACACTGCAGGCGAGTTAAAAACCGAATCGGAAATCAGCTTATCTCTTAAGAGTCAATCCAGAAACTTGCATTGTAGTCGTAATCTTAAATTTGTATAACTTCTCCTATAACAAATCATCAAACAAGACAAAATCAGAGCTCGAACCAACTCACACGAGATCTTGTCGAATCCTCCACTAATTTAACTTCCTTACATGAAAGAATAACAAATAATTGCAGCTTAAGTGACAAAATCATTTCAATTCATTCAGATCCACAGCCTTAATCCCCAATTTCTAAATCAGATAAAGCCTTGTTAATGCCATAGAGCAACAGTAGAACTGCAAAAACAGTTTCTGCAGTAAAATTACTATCAGATTCATTTCACAGAAAAGATAACAATAAATTCCTTTCCTTTTATAGGCATCAAGAAAGTATTTTCAATCCAAAAAAGAGTTAATAAACCACTTTACTTCCTCGGTTGCTTAATTTATCAACAATTGAACACCATACCTATGAACATAGAAGAAGATTAAGCATTTGGAGCTATATATCTCCAAGAAACAACAACAAATCTGGGATTTTAAACACTGGGGAATCGATTAAACCAGTCCCTAACCTGAAAGAAGTCCAGAATCTGAACTGGGTCGGTTGGATTTCCCCAATTTGAACACTGGAACCAAAGATCTGCTAACAAAAAAGTAAACCCAGATTCAGAAACATGCACATTTAGCATTCAAACGATTCAAGAGGAAAAAAATGGTGATAATGGGAGAAGGGGATTACCGTAAGTGGTTCACTTGATAAAGGATGTTTTGAAAGAGAGTTAGGTGCAAGAGCTGCCATTGGAATTTGATGGAACTTAAAAAAAAAAAGCTAAAGAAAAAGGGCTTTAAGAGAATAAAGGAGAGTGCTTTGGTGATGGTAAAGAAATGAAGGAATTAAAGAAGAAATGGTGAAGAATTAGGAGAGAATCATTCAAAGTATGTTGAAAACAACGAAGAAAAAGCTTTGGTTTTTTCGAAAATGGGGAAATGTTTAGTTGGTTGGTTGGATCGAACTGTCCTAACCTCCAAGAAAGACGGAGAAAACAATGTGGAAATAAATGGAGCAAAAGTTTGTAATAAATATATGAATTAATAATGAAAAATATAGTTAAGATGAACTACCTTTTTAATTATTTAATTTAAGAATTGTACGAACTATTATTTTATACAGTAGCAGTAGAAAATAAAATTTTCAAATGTGATAAATAATAGTGAAAAATAAAGTTTTATAAGCGATGTTACTTAGGAATTTAGAGGCTAAGGGTTTAAACATTAAAAGTTTATAGATTAGAAGTTAAAGCTCTGGAATGTAGGTTTTATGGTTAAAACTTAAGGTTTTAAAGTTAAAATTTTATATTTTAGCTTGAAAATAGAGATATTTGTGTAAAAAAACTACAAGGGCAATGTATAAAATATTCAACCTTATATTTTTTTTAAAAATAATTTAAGAATTATATTTGGATTTATATATTGTGTAAAGAATTATATAGCGACGGTGAAAAATAAAATTTTCAGAGATGATAGTGACAGTGAAAAATAAAGTTTTCACAAACGATATTATTTAGGGGTTTAGAGGTTAAGGGTTAGATATTAAGGGTTTAGAGGTTAGGAGTTAAAACTCTAGAATGTAGGTATAATGGTTAAATTTTAAGGTTTTAGGGTTAGAATTTTATATTTTAGATTTTAGCTTGAAAATAAACATATTTGTGTAAAAAATAATATACAAGGGCAATGTATAAAATATTCACCCTTATATTTTTTAAAATAATTTAAGAATTATATTTGGATCGTGTAAAAAAATAAATCTCTAAGTTTAATCTTAAATCATGAATCGTAAAATGTGAATCCCTATGTCATAAACTAAAATTCGACCTATAAAATTGACAAATTCATAGAAACTAAAGTTTTCACGGTCTATACATTAAAATATTTTCCTTAATTTAATTTAATTGCTTCTATTCATACCAATGTAATTTTTAATACACTAACGGTATAAAATTAATTTTACACAACTTACTTATTTTAAGCCTAAATTCTAAAAATAAAAATTCTAATCTATAACCCTAAATTCTAAACCTTAAAACATAAATTCTAAATATAAACCTTAAATTTTAAAGTCTATAATCTAAAATTTTAAACCCTAAATAAAGCATCTAAACCTTAAAGTTAACGTACTTGTGTGTAAACTAAAATCTATACCGTATATCGGAATATTTTTCTTCATAATATCAAGATTTAAAGAATTTAATGTATAGTCTTACTAAATCAATTGGTAATCGATAAATATATTTACATTATTAATTTCTTTGTAAATATATATATATATATATTAAAAAAATAACATCTTAAAGTTTAGTTTGTGGGGGAGGCCATGTGACTTGGGACTTTCCCAATTTGGAACACTACCTGACCGAGCCTGACTCTGCTATTTGGATTTTGGGCTCTTTGACGTTGAATCATTGAAATTTCATCATGTGATAAAATTATTTATTTATAAATAAATCAAATATTAATTTATTATAAAATTAACAACTTAATCGATTTTGACATAAGATATTAACTTTCAAGAATAGTCAACCAGTCTATATTAATTTTATATTTAATTTAAATTTGATCTCTAAAACCGAAATAAATAATTAGTATTTCATGTTATAATAAGATCTGAGTTCAGCCATAATAAAACAAAAGTAAACCATCGAGAAAACTAAGGACAATTAACCTCTTTTTATAATAAAAATATTATCATTTAAGTTTTTTTTGAATAGACAGAAAATATTATCATTTAAGTTAAAAATAGTCCGGTAAATCTTAACTCATATTATATATAATAATTAAAAAACAATTTTTTATACATATGATATGTAAAAAAACAATACAGGCCTACATATTTACTCTTTAAAATTTAAAATCTAAATTTCTAACTCTAAATTATAACCCGTAAATTTTAATCATAAAGTCTAAATTTCAAACCCTACAAACTATACCCTAAAATCATAACCAGATCCTTAACCCCAAAAAAATTACGTTATAATATAAAGATTACACGATATGTGTAACAAAGTTTCTCTCATAATTAGAAGGGGGAACTTTGGTTTATACAATCTTGTCAATTTTAGAGTTTAGTGGTTTAGTTTAGGGTTTAGATTGTATGATTTAGAATTTAGGATTCAAAGTTTTATGGTTAAGGATTTATATTTTATAGTTTATAGCTTAAATATTAAGGGTTTCTTACCCATATTGTGTGTTAAAATATGAAAAACACATTTGGTTGCATTTTTAGGCTTAAACTAAAAAGCCACCTCTAAACTATTTTTCTGCTCTAAATACTTATATTATGTTTTTGCCAAAAATAAGTCCCTAAACTATTATATGTGACACTTTAAATACTTATTTTTTTTTATCAAAACATGTACCTAAATTATGTATTTTTTTTCCTTTAATTACCTAAACTATTTTTTTAATTAAAATAAGTACATAAATCTTTGTACCGTATCAACATCTTAAAAAAGAGTTTTCTAACTAAAAAATGACACGAATTAAAGTAATTACATGTAATGGTTTAAATATTTTTTTACTTTTATCCACCTTTATAATAAAAACATTATAAATAAAATAAAAAAATTCTTACACTTTGTATGGATTCGAACCAAGGATAAGGATTTAACATAAAAAAAATCTTACACTGGGTTTAGCCTAACAAGGCATTTCTGAAAACCATTTAAAGCCAACAGTTGAAAATATAGTTAAATAAACAAACGGTACAAAGGAGCTCCAATTTAGTTTAAAACATTTAAACATTCGACTTGATTTATATAATCTCGAAAATAAGAAATACAAACTCAACCACGTAAGATCCTATAAATAAATAGCCCACTAAACCCAAGTATCGTACTCTGGAAATCAACACGTGCTAGAATCCCAAACTAATAGTGCTCCACGATCCCACGATTTGACGATCAATCTACGCACGGAAAACAACAACAACACATCATACATGGCACACAAGGCCCAACCATACTCGGGATCTCACTAGATCAACCGGGCAAAAACACACAAAGTTGTACCATAAACCTAGAGTGAGGCCTGGCGTCACATAGCCTCGGGAACGTACACTCTGAGTGAGGCCCAGTGTTACACAGCTTCGGGAATATACACACACTCTCTCTGGGTGAGGCCCGATGTCACACAGCCTCAGAAACATACACCCATACTCGGTATCTCTCCTCAAGTACCATCGAATAATGGCCAGTGTCACACAGCGTCAGGAACGTACATTCGGCATCTCTGACCATGGTGTTGCAACACTCTCTCACTGGGTATTCGGATCCCATCAATGAAAGATGAATCAACCAATCAAGTGTCCAAATCGCACACAACATTGACACAATCACCATACAACACACAACATTACTCAACCCACCAAGGATCTCCTATGGTTGCTATTACCACAAGTCACCCAATTAAGTTTACTAAATAAATTATGGAAGTGTACATTAATCATCCCCATTAATTATCTTTATTAATCAATATTATCCCATTAAATATCCCATAGCAATTTCATCTTTATATTATCATTATAGATTATCTCGTTCAGTAGGCATCAGTACTTGAACATGAGTATCGATACGATATCTCTAGGTACCGGTACTCACGCGCGTACTAATAATGGAATAGGTTACTAAAAATCTTAGGTTTCCACAAGTACCAGTACGGTTTAACCCGTACCGATACGACCCTTAAATGCGTACCAATACAGACGAAGCTCATACCGATACCCTAAACACAAGTTTGTACCATTTTCTTGAATTACAATTTTACAACGCTTATTCAATCCTTAAAGCTTATGAAAGTCATTAGGGTTTGTTTACTAACGCATTTATTCGATTAATATTAATTACCAGCTTAATAATCATTTAATCGAGTATTTTAACCCTTAAGCATAATTATCATCAAATTTCATCAACCTATTCAAACAAGCTTACAAGGTATCACAATCATTTCAATCAATCATCAAATAATCATACGGGCATCTCAAACGACCCTAAAATGTCTCTAGGGCCTCCATGAGTCCCATCATATCAGTAACATTATCGTGCATTCCAAAAATATTGAGTCTCATACTATCAGTCTCCACACATGCATATTTATCATATACCTAATTTACAGATACTAACACGCAAGGCAATCACATTTATGATGTTCATGAAGCAATAAGAGTTTGAGGTGTACTAACCTTAAGCCAACGCGATAAATCCCATCCAAGCTCCTCAGAACGTCTCTTTAATTCCCATATTCGAGCCTACCAAAACCTCGGATAAAACAAATACGACTAAATAAGCCAGTTTACACTATCAGACTACTTTAGGGGATAAAACGCGTAAAAATAGCTTATTGGGTTTGAATTTGGCAAAACAGATTATGTTAACAGACTCAAAGAATTGAGAAACCCCTAGGTAAGGTTGCTCAAAAAAGTCAACATTGATCAACGGGCGCGGCTGACGACGTGATCAACCGCTCTGCTCGGCTCGAGGTCAATGGCTCGTCAACTCGGCTCAGATGGCTTTAATCGCCCAAGATGATGCCCACGCATGTTCGACGGTGCGTGCGACATCTTTTGATGGCAAAAATCGTCCAGCGAGCTCTAGTCTGGTATTTTGGCACCTTATGAGCTCGGTGGTGGCAATGGTTTTGGTTTTGAGCACACGAACCTTCTTAACATAAAACTCTAAAGCTTTCTCTCCCACTCTCTCTGATGGTAGCTTCGACGACAACACTATGACCACTGATCGACTCGTCTCGGTGAGGTAAATGCAATAGTGTAAGAGGTGTCAACACGGACACTTCGATGGTGGCAGATTAGACTTGTAAGTTTATAGAAGAAAAAGAAAAAAAAAAAGAGAAATAATAAGGGAGAAAAGATGAGAGAGATAGGAAAGATAAAAATCTGATTTCCCTCTCCTTTCCCCCACTTTAATTCAAAAAAACCTTTATTTTCACATCTCGGTATAATTGCATCTTAAGCCCACAACCTCTCATATTTACATAAGCGGTTTCCACTTACCTAAAAATAAATCTTCCAATATCTCAATCGTTTAATTTAATACTTGAATTAAATATCTGACCCAAAACCAAATACCGAATGTTTAACCAAAAAATTAGGTCGTTACAGCTCTTCCCCCTTAAAAGAAATTTTGTCCTTAAAATTTGTATCCATAACTCAACGAAGATGCTCAAACCCTTACCACACTACGACTTCTTCAAAGATTTCCCGATGCGCTAATTTGATCTCTCACAACACTTATCAATTATAACCATTGTCTTCTAACGGTACAACTACAATCTCAATTGATTCTTTCTCTTAGAAGGAATCTATCCTCGCCTGGTATATTACAGACAACAAGCAAGACCTAACGGTACCTCGACAAACTGTCACATGAATACGCCATCAAAGAAACTTAACTTATGCGATAGAACTCAAAGGATTGCTGCTCAACAAAGCCTTTCCACAACTGTACACGATCTAAAGAACATGAGGTTGCACAGCTGTTGTAACCAAAATGAAGTGATCCCTCTCGTGGTGACTCTCTGAAGGGGACTTTAACTCTGACGACATCCATTGCAAAAACGTTGCTTGTCTGGTACAAGACCTCTAAAAACGAACGACATACCAACACGCCCCAAGCACTTACCTTAAAATCGATATGATAACTTATATTGTCAACTAAATTAGCTCAGAAAACTCAGTTCACGCAAGAGTCTTACACTCCGAACTATAACATATCCAAAAAATACTTCATCTATACTTTCACTCTGATATTTCATCGCATGAAATCCTACCAAAGGATAAATTTCCATCTCAAACCTCGAATCTCATGCCAAAAAGAAGCATGTACACATTATAGTGCCATACAACCCAACCCACAAACAATCCAAGCAGGCCTTCTATTTGGATCACATATTTGCTGAAAACATCAAACAATATTTACCATGAATATATCTTTACTCAATGAAACCCCTTCAAAAATGTACACTCACTAATTATTTACAAAATCCCACGGTCATCTGTTTAATTTCCACTAACGAACATCAAAGTATCGCAACAACTCTGAAAAACTCAATGTTAGACTCTCATCCGATGGTAATTCAAACACTTATCACTATCTCAAACACAAGACTTCACATTGTCTCCAGAACACACGTCGAAAGTTTGGTACAAACTTTTGCTCTCAGAATTCACCATATACTGACCATTGTACTATATATGAGGAATCTCTTGCCTTGATATCTTTCTTTAAGACACCTGTAACAAGATCTCAAAGTCCACCAGAAACTATCATACCTAAATTCAATCATAATGTTGTATCTCTTTTTAATTAAAATCATACGCTACTTCTTGCGACTTCTAAAGTTACCCATTCCTCAACCCAGAGCTTAACAAACAAGCATATAGGTACCGGTATTGATCGATCAAGACCGACACCATATGAATTGAGTCATCGGCACCACATGAAGCTAGCATTGGTACTCACGACACGACTATCACTTGCGATCCTTGGTTGCCCCACACGGGCAGCATGGTACTATAATCCAAACTAACTATGCACAATCCATCACTTATCAAGTTTACTTTAATTAGGCAGCGATCAATCACGCACGATCAATGAGCTCTTAATTACGACGACTTACGTCGTTGTCCAAAACTCAAATTCCTTAAAGATCAAGTACGTAAAATTTCACATTATTGAGGTGAACACAACTTTCCCTCATATAACACAAAAAATACAGCCCCGACAAAATAATAAAACATCATCGAAGATCTCAAAACCTTACTCGACTTTAATCGAGTTAGCACCACTGACGGTCTCACGTAGCTCAACTTTTCACCAATATTCTTCGGCTCGTTCCAAGGGAAATGTGATACAAATCAAAGGCATTTACAAAGCCTCAACCCTTACTTCCTTAACTGATTACAAGGTAACTAACATTTCCCATACACAAGGTCATTATCCCGTCATCGCTCATATTTCTATATTCTTATATATTCACATATGTCACGCAATGCATCAACTTATATTGGAGAGACAACACAGTGGCCCTTACCTTAACATAGCTGAAACACCTCAAACGTCACTGCAGACATCAAACGTGTAATACCCCAATATTTGCCTAGTGACTAAAATAAAAAGAATTAAAAGTTAATGGTTTTAGTTCAGTGACTAAAACGTAAAATTTTAAAGTTTGGTGGCCAAAGTGAAAAGATGGGAAAAGTTTAAGGACCAACATGGTAATTTTCCCAATAATTATTTTATGGCAAAAATGAATAGTTTATCCCGGTATAAGAATTTTGGTGGGAATTGAATTTTTGGAACGAGATTTGTGTGAAAAGCTATAAAGGGGATAAGTTTCAAAAATTAATTTGAATGGCTATTCGAACTCAGAAAATTATGAAAATTTTATGGAAGTCTTAGAAAGATCAGAAGAATATGATATTATGGTTTTTGAATCATTTTTATTCGATTTAAATTCGATTCTATGCAGTATTGGGTGAAATAGGGGAAAATGGTATTTTTGAAGATAAGTTGATACAGTAAGGGCAAAATGGTCATTTTACCCCTACTTTATGAATAATTATGATTTTTAAGGATAAGATTAGGCAAGTGTTGGCTTGTGATTGGTTATAATTCAAGGGCAAAATAGGCAATTGACTATTAAAAGGATTTTTATATTAAGTAAGGCTTTTAATATGCCATTTGACATAACAATCAAGAATTAGAAAAGTTTGGAGAATTTTATCATCTTTCTCTTCTTGCTGTGGGGTTCCAAGCAAGGGTAAGAAAACTTTGTTTCAATTTTTAAGCTTTCTTGATTGGATTTGAGCTTTAGATATGAAATAAAAAAAAATGATATCCATTGAATTCTCTATCTCTTGGTATAAGTTTTGCTTAGTTTCCATGTCTCTAAGGTTGAGTTTGGTAATTAGAGTTGATGAAGAGCATGATGGAATTTTGAGTTTTAATGGTTTTTCATGTTGGAAACATGCTTGTGGTGTTGTTTCTATTGTTTAAATGTTGAAAGTTCCATGGAAAACCTAGTAGTGACTATTCGGCTACCATGGAAAAATTAAGGGAAACTATAGCAAAAATTTTGTTTGATGTTGGAAATGATGAGAATGATGTTAGTTTAGTATGATTTTGATGTTAGGATGAAGAAATACCTATGTTCTTGAATTATGGAAAATTAGGGTTTGAGCCAAGTTTGGAATTTTAAGGTGTTAATGAAGGAAGAATGGTTAAATATGATGATATAAGTCATTTGGAATGAAAATCCCTAATTATTTGGCATTAGGGACCAAATTGTAATTTTTGGAAAGTTTAGTGATTTGATTGTTGAACTTGTTTTTGAAGAATATTGGGTTGAAAAATCAAGTTAAGTGATTTGGAGGTTGATTTTGAAGTTTATTCTAACTTTGGAACATTTTGTGAATTTCGGAAAATTCAAGGACCATTATGTTAATTTTTAAAGTTTGGGTTCTAAAGTGTGAATGGTGAGAATCGTAAGGATTTTGCTTGAAAATGATGTTTGGAGGCTTAAAAGTGTCCTTAGGGACTAAAATGAAAATTTTGGGAAAAGTTGGAAATTTAAAGAATAGTTTAAGAAATATTGGTTCGAATATGGAAATTTTATCGGATAAATTTTGTAAATAATGGATAGTTATTCATTTACTTTCCATTATTTTATATAGATTGAGTATGATCTAACATATGTTTTGAAATGGTATATGTTATTTTCATCTAGATACCGATAAAGATCAAGGTCGTACTAATAGACCGGGAAAAGAAAAAGTTCGAGACTAATCAAATAGTAAAAAGGGACATTACAAGGCAAATGTGAGTGTATATATGTTTTTAGCATGGTACTTTATTTTAATGATTTACAAATTATGGCAATATATCATGAATATTATAAAGCTTATTGGGGTATGAACTGCTCCAAAATAAAATGTTTTAAGTGATGTATGTATGGATATTGTGTTACTTGCCCTTAATTGCATGAATTGTTTTTAAGGTTGCCCTTGGTAATGTAATATTAAGTTAGACAATATTGGGGTATACTCTTAGAGACTTACAGCTTCTGACACAATTATGTCTACGAGTTATTGATAATTCAATAAGTTATGATGAGTTGTCTTATGGACATGTAAAAATATATTAGTCAATTATGGATTAGGCGATTTAAAGGCATCACCAGTCATATAAGTTGGTTAGTTGGTTTAAAGGCACCATCAACCATAGAAGTTGGTTAGTTGGTTTAAAGGCACAATCAACCATACAAGGTAGTTAGGTGGTTTAAAGGCACAATCAACCATACAAGGTAGTTAGGTGGTTTAAAGGCACCATCAACCATATAAGGCATTATATGAGTTAATGACACTTGAAGAGTATTATAAGGTTACTGACACTTCAATGATTATCATAAAGTTATCGGCACTTTAAAGTTTCATATATGTTATAGTCACTTTATTGTGTCCGCAAATAGTACTCTTAAAGTACATGACTCTTATACTAGTACTTAATATTTACCTTGAGCTATATTCTTGTATTACAAAGTATGCAATTTTCACGATTATCAGGTTTTGTAAAGTATCGTGCATCATAAAGATTTTATATATGTTCCTTATTTATGCCTCACTAAGTTATACTTAGCGAGTATTTCTGTAATACGCGTAGGTAAACCGGAGTAGGATTGGACGGAGCTGTTGCATCAAAACTTTTGTGAAGACATAAAGTTGACAAGTTATTTTAGTACTTATGACATCCTGGTTTTATATGTGAATAGTGGCATGTACAAAATAATTTGTCTATTTTGTTAAAAAGCTTTTTAAAACCGCCTGCCTTGTGATGGTTTTGTTTATGTATCTTGAATAGTACATGATATGTATAAATATTGTGTTTTACATTAGAATTTAGATATAATGAAATTATTATCTATAAGTTAAATAAAAATTTTAAATAGTTTTGATTTTAATGCAATATAATTTTTAAATTACTGTGACATTTTTGACTTGTGTTCGGTGTACGAATGCGGGAAGGGGGTGTTACAAAACATTACCATGACACGCCCTAAAAGAGAAATCCTCATTCCAACATTCATTTTGAGACTACTAGCCTCCAACACTTTAATCGCAACTATTTTATTCTCGAACCAATGGAAAAAATATACGATACTTTACGATCGATTAAACGAGTCATCCACATTAAGAGACACGTAACGGCCCATCACTGTTACTTAACAAACTATCAACGTTTAAGCATCACCTTAACGAACCAACTTTTTACTAGAGAATAAGCCTGGCTCTTCATTGGTCGGAACACTCAGACAAAAGAAACCTCGTTCAAGTTGCAACTTCGTAATTGAACCTCCGACTTTCTCAACTGGGTCAGTGCCCTCTAACAATGGCGATAAGCACCAACGTCCAACTCGACCTTACCTCAACATCCATTCATGTTATTAACAAGGAGAAAGTCATAAATCCTACTCCAAAAAGCATAACAAACACTCTAACAGTCTGAAAGTTCTCGAGTGTCAAACTATACACATTAACATCTATCGAACGGTTAAACATGTCTCATAATCCCGTTGTTTCATTCTCAAAACGACCACCACAAAAATCACGGTAAAAGGAAAACGGTTCAAACATTCTCATTACCAAAGGTTAGGTTCCCTCAAGGTCTCAAAGTCTCGAGTACAACTCTCAATATTACAGGCTAATATCGTGCTTGATTAACCAAACCAATTTCCAAGGTACAACAACTCCCAATAAAGTAGCTATCTCTCAAACTGGTAGAACGTCTAACTTCGGCCATAATCTAACGGACTAGTGTATCCCGAATCACTATCTCTGGGAAATACCTTCAAAAAAGGCGACGATACTTTCCAAGTATCAACGAGACTCATTTTTAAGCAATTAAAGGATCCCCTTCTTAACATAAAACTCTAAAGCTTTCTCCCCCACTCTCTCGATGGTAGCTTCGACGACAACACTATGACCACCGATCGACTCGTCTCGGTGAGGTAAATGCAATAGTGTAAGAGGTGTCAACACGGGACACGCCGATGGTGGCAGATTAGACTTGTAAGTTTATAGAAGAAAAAAAAAAAAAAAGAGAAATAATAAGGGAGAAAAGATGAGAGAGATAGGAAAGATAAAAATCTGATTTCCCTCTCCTTTCCCCCACTTTAATTCAAAAAAACCTTTATTTTCACATCTCGGTATAATTGCATCTTAAGCCCACAACCTCTCATATTTACATAAGCGGTTTCCACTTACCTAAAAATAAATCTTCCAATATCTCAATCGTTTAATTTAATACTTGAATTAAATATCTGACCCAAAACCAAATACCGAATGTTTAACCAAAAAATTAGGTCGTTACAGCTCTTCCCCCTTAAAAGAAATTTTGTCCTTAAAATTTGTATCCATAACTCAACGAAGATGCTCAAACCCTTACCACACTACGACTTCTTCAAAGATTTCCCGATGCGCTAATTTGATCTCTCACAACACTTATCAATTATAACCATTGTCTTCTAACGGTACAACTACAATCTCAATTGATTCTTTCTCTTAGAAGGAATCTATCCTCGTCTGGTATATTACAGACAACAAGCAAGACCTAACGGTACCTCGACAAACTGTCACATGAATACGCCATCAAAGAAACTTAACTTATGCGATAGAACTCAAAGGATTGCTGCTCAACAAAGCCTTTCCACAACTGTACACGATCTAAAGAACATGAGGTTGCACATTGTTGTAACCAAAATGAAGTGATCCTCTCGTGGTGACTCTGAAGGGGACTTTAACTCGGCGACATCCATTGCAAAAACGTTGCTTGTCCGGGTACAAGACCTCTAAAAACGAACGACATACCAACACGCCCCAAGCACTTACCTTAAAATCGATATGATAACTTATATTGTCAACTAAATTAGCTCAGAAAACTCAGTTCACGCAAGAGTCTTACACTCCGAACTATAACATATCCAAAAAATACTTCATCTATACTTTCACTCTGATATTTCATCGCATGAAATCCTACCAAAGGATAAATTTCCATCTCAAACCTCGAATCTCATGCCAAAAAGAAGCATGTACACATTATAGTGCCATACAACCCAACCCACAAACAATCCAAGCAGGCCTTCTATTTGGATCACATATTTGCTGAAAACATCAAACAATATTTACCATGAATATATCTTTACTCAATGAAACCCCTTCAAAAATGTACACTCACTAATTATTTACAAAATCCACGGTCATCTGTTTAATTTCCACTAACGAACATCAAAGTATCGCAACAACTCTGAAAAACTCAATGTTAGACTCTCATCCGATGGTAATTCAAACACTTATCACTATCTCAAACACAAGACTTCACATTGTCTCCAGAACACACGTCGAAAGTTTGGTACAAACTTTTGCTCTCAGAATTCACCATATACTGACCATTGTACTATATATGAGGAATCTCTTGCCTTGATATCTTTCTTTAAGACACCTGTAACAAGATCTCAAAGTCCACCAGAAACTATCATACCTAAATTCAATCATAATGTTGTATCTCTTTTTAATTAAAATCATACGCTACTTCTTGCGACTTCTAAAGTTACCCATTCCTCAACCCAGAGCTTAACAAACAAGCATATAGGTACCGGTATTGATCGATCAGTACCGACACCATATGAATTGAGTACTGGCACCACATGAAGCTAGCATTGGTACTCCCTGACACGACTATCACTTGCGATCCTTGGTTGCCCCACATGGGCAGCATGGTACTATAATCCAAACTAACTATGCACAATCCATCACTTATCAAGTTTACTTTAATTAGGCAGCGATCAATCACGTACGATCAACAGCTCTTAATTACCCTGACTTACGTCGTTGTCCAAAACTCAAATTCCTTAAAGATCAAGTACGTAAAATTTCACATTATTGAGGTGAACACAACTTTCCCTCATATAACACAAAAAATACAGCCCCGACAAAATAATAAAACATCATCGAAGATCTCAAAACCTTACTCGACTTTAATCGAGTTAGCACCACTGACGGTCTCACGTAGCTCAACTTTTCACCAATATTCTTCGGCTCGTTCCAAGGGAAATGTGATACAAATCAAAGGCATTTACAAAGCCTCAACCCTTACTTCCTTAACTGATTACAAGGTAACTAACATTTCCCATACACAAGGTCATTATCCCGTCATCGCTCATATTTCTATATTCTTATATATTCACATATGTCACGCAATGCATCAACTTATATTGGAGAGACAACACAGTGGCCCTTACCTTAACATAGTGAAACACCTCAAACGTCACTGCGGACATCAAACGTAATACCCCAATATTTGCCTAGTGACTAAAATAAAAAGAATTAAAGTTAATGGTTTTAGTTCAAAGTGACTAAAACGTAAAATTTTAAAGTTTGGTGGCCAAAGTGAAAAGATGGGAAAAGTTTAAGGACCAACATGGTAATTTTCCCAATAATTATTTTATGGCAAAATGAATAGTTTATCCCGGTATAAGAATTTTGGTGGGAATTGAATTTTTGGAACGAGATTTGTGTGAAAAGCTATAAAGGGGATAAGTTTCAAAAATTAATTTGAATGGCTATTCGAACTCAGAAAATTATGAAAATTTTATGGAAGTCTTAGAAAGATCAGAAGAATATGATATTATGGTTTTTGAATCATTTTTATTCGATTTAAATTCGATTCTATGCAGTATTGGGTGAAATAGGGGAAAATGGTATTTTTGAAGATAAGTTGATACAGTAAGGGCAAAATGGTCATTTTACCCCTACTTTATGAATAATTATGATTTTTAAGGATAAGATTAGGCAAGTGTTGGCTTGTGATTGGTTATAATTCAAGGGCAAAATAGGCAATTGACTATTAAAAGGATTTTTATATTAAGTAAGGCTTTTAATATGCCATTTGACATAACAATCAAGAATTAGAAAAGTTTGGAGAATTTTATCATCTTTCTCTTCTTGCTGTGGGGTTCCAAGCAAGGGTAAGAAAACTTTGTTTCAATTTTTAAGCTTTCTTGATTGGATTTGAGCTTTAGATATGAAATAAAAAAATGATATCCATTGAATTTCTATCTCTTGGTATAAGTTTTGCTTAGTTTCCATGTCTCTAAGGTTGAGTTTGGTAATTAGAGTTGATGAAGAGCATGATGGAATTTTGAGTTTTAATGGTTTTTCATGTTGGAAACATGCTTGTGGTGTTGTTTCTATTGTTTAAATGTTGAAAGTTCCATGGAAAACCTAGTAGTGACTATTCGGCTACCATGGAAAAATTAAGGGAAACTATAGCAAAAATTTTGTTTGATGTTGGAAATGATGAGAATGATGTTAGTTTAGTATGATTTTGATGTTAGGATGAAGAAATACCTATGTTCTTGAATTATGGAAAATTAGGGTTTGAGCCAAGTTTGGAATTTTAAGGTGTTAATGAAGGAAGAATGGTTAAATATGATGATATAAGTCATTTGGAATGAAAATCCCTAATTATTTGGCATTAGGGACCAAATTGTAATTTTTGGAAAGTTTAGTGATTTGATTGTTGAACTTGTTTTTGAAGAATATTGGGTTGAAAAATCAAGTTAAGTGATTTGGAGGTTGATTTTGAAGTTTATTCTAACTTTGGAACATTTTGTGAATTTCGGAAAATTCAAGGACCATTATGTTAATTTTTAAAGTTTGGGTTCTAAAGTGTGAATGGTGAGAATCGTAAGGATTTTGCTTGAAAATGATGTTTGGAGGCTTAAAAGTGTCCTTAGGGACTAAAATGAAAATTTTGGGAAAAGTTGGAAATTTAAAGAATAGTTTAAGAAATATTGGTTCGAATATGGAAATTTTATCGGATAAATTTTGTAAATAATGGATAGTTATTCATTTACTTTCCATTATTTTATATAGATTGAGTATGATCTAACATATGTTTTGAAATGGTATATGTTATTTTCATCTAGATACCGATAAAGATCAAGGTCGTACTAATAGACCGGGAAAAGAAAAAGTTCGAGACTAATCAAATAGTAAAAAGGGACATTACAAGGCAAATGTGAGTGTATATATGTTTTTAGCATGGTACTTTATTTTAATGATTTACAAATTATGGCAATATATCATGAATATTATAAAGCTTATTGGGGTATGAACTGCTCCAAAATAAAATGTTTTAAGTGATGTATGTATGGATATTGTGTTACTTGCCCTTAATTGCATGAATTGTTTTTAAGGTTGCCCTTGGTAATGTAATATTAAGTTAGACAATATTGGGGTATACTCTTAGAGACTTACAGCTTCTGACACAATTATGTCTACGAGTTATTGATAATTCAATAAGTTATGATGAGTTGTCTTATGGACATGTAAAAATATATTAGTCAATTATGGATTAGGCGATTTAAAGGCATCACCAGTCATATAAGTTGGTTAGTTGGTTTAAAGGCACCATCAACCATAGAAGTTGGTTAGTTGGTTTAAAGGCACAATCAACCATACAAGGTAGTTAGGTGGTTTAAAGGCACAATCAACCATACAAGGTAGTTAGGTGGTTTAAAGGCACCATCAACCATATAAGGCATTATATGAGTTAATGACACTTGAAGAGTATTATAAGGTTACTGACACTTCAATGATTATCATAAAGTTATCGGCACTTTAAAGTTTCATATATGTTATAGTCACTTTATTGTGTCTGCAAATAGTACTCTTAAAGTACATGACTCTTATACTAGTACTTAATATTTACCTTGAGCTATATTCTTGTATTACAAAGTATGCAATTTTTCACGATTATCAGGTTTTGTAAAGTATCGTGCATCATAAAGATTTTATATATGTTCCTTATTTATGCCTCACTAAGTTATACTTAGCGAGTATTTCTGTAATACGCGTAGGTAAACCGGAGTAGGATTGGACGGAGCTGTTGCATCAAAACTTTTGTGAAGACATAAAGTTGACAAGTTATTTTTAGTACTTATGACATCCTGGTTTTATATGTGAATAGTGGCATGTACAAAATAATTTGTCTATTTTGTTAAACTGTTTAAAACCGGCCTGCCTTGTGATGGTTTTGTTTATGTATCTTGAATAGTACATGATATGTATAAATATTGTGTTTTACATTAGAATTTAGATATAATGAAATTATTATCTATAAGTTAAATAAAAATTTTAAATAGTTTTGATTTTAATGCAATATAATTTTTAAATTACTGTGACATTTTTGACTTGTGTTCGGTGTACGAATGCGGGAAGGGGGTGTTACAAAACATTACCATGACACGCCCTAAAAGAGAAATCCTCATTCCAACATTCATTTTGAGACTACTAGCCTCCAACACTTTAATCGCAACTATTTTATTCTCGAACCAATCTGGGAAAAATATACAGATACTTTACAGTCGATTAAACGAGTCATCCACATTAAGAGACACGTAACGGCCCATCACTGTTACTTAACAAACTATCAACGTTTAAGCATCACCTTAACGAACCAACTTTTTACTAGAGAATAAGCCTGGCTCTTCATTGGTCGGAACACTCAGACAAAAGAAACCTCGTTCAAGTTGCAACTTCGTAATTGAACCTCCGACTTTCTCAACTGGGTCAGTGCCCTCTAACAATGGCGATAAGCACCAACGTCCAACTCGACCTTACCTCAACATCCATTCATGTTATTAACAAGGAGAAAGTCATAAATCCTACTCCAAAAAGCATAACAAACACTCTAACAGTCTGAAAGTTCTCGAGTGTCAAACTATACACATTAACATCTATCGAACGGTTAAACATGTCTCATAATCCCGTTGTTTCATTCTCAAAACGACCACCACAAAAATCACGGTAAAAGGAAAACGGTTCAAACATTCTCATTACCAAAGGTTAGGTTCCCTCAAGGTCTCAAAGTCTCGAGTACAACTCTCAATATTACAGGCTAATATCGTGCTTGATTAACCAAACCAATTTCCAAGGTACAACAACTCCCAATAAAGTAGCTATCTCTCAAACTGGTAGAACGTCTAACTTCGGCCATAATCTAACGGACTAGTGTATCCCGAATCACTATCTCTGGGAAATACCTTCAAAAAAGGCGACGATACTTTCCAAGTATCAACGAGACTCATTTTTAAGCAATTAAAGGATCCTTCAACCAACATGCATCCACTGATCAATTATGGCAGCATGTTATCCATACCCGCATCACAAACGTTATTTACGTATAACGATGAAGATTCTTTGCCACAAACTCTCTTGACCTATCCGAAGGCTTCAGAGTGTTTACAACACTCAATGAAGACACTATTTAGGTGGTGGGAGGAGGATATACCCTCGACTCCAACATCATTCAACTAACTCGCATCATAACAATTCGGGGTTACCTGGCCCTCAGAATCGCTCCCATGAGCAGTTCAACACTTAACTCGACCTTCTCGGCTACGATCGTAACCATTTTTGCATCGCAACATTTAAACGTACCAAAATCTCAGATAAAACAAATACGACTACATAAGCTATTTCACACTATTAGACTACTTTAGGGATAAAATGCGTAAAAATAGCTTATCGAGTTTGAATTTGGCAAAACAGACTACTCCAACAGACTTAGAACATCGATAAACCCTCAGGTAGAATCTCCTAAACGTCGATAAACGATGGCAACAGATAGGTCAACGGCAGCTGGCCGCAAGGTCAATGACGGCTGATGGTGCAGTCAGCCGTTTGACTTGGCTCGGGGTCAATGGCTCATCAACACGACTCAGCTCAAATGGCTCCAACAGCCTATGATGATGCCCACGTGAGGACAACAATAAACCCTAAAACTTTTTATCTCTCATCACCTCCAACGACAGCTCTGATGACAACACCGTGACCACTGGCCGACTCGTCTCAGCAAGGTGAATGCAATGGTGTAGAAGGTATCGAACATGTATACTTCGATGATGGTAGATCGGACTTGGAAGCTTATGTAAGAAAATGGAAAAAAAGGGAAGATAAATGATAAGGGAGAAAAGAGAAGAGATGGGGAAAGTTAAAAATCTAATTTCCCCGTTCTCTCCACTTTAATTCAAAAGAAATCCCCTTTTTTACATCTCGGTATAATTGCATCTTAAGCCCCCAACTTCTCACATTTACACAAACGGTCACCACTAGCGATAATGTCAATTGAGCTAAACACAATATGCTAACTGAAACTTGTTGCTCCGTCATCTACCTGGATTGTCAGTTCCATTTAGGGGTGTTCAAATTCGAGTACCCGGGTATTCGGGTACCCAGATCGTCGGGTAGTTCAAAATGCGGCCCATGTCCCGACCCGGGTTTTACGGGTACCCAAAAGTTACGGGTACCCGAAAATTTGGGTATTTGGATACCCGAATATATATATATATATATATTAAATATAAAAATAATTTATTAGTTTAATATAAAAATATAAAAAATATGTATTTATTAGTTTAATATAAAAATATGTATTTATTAAATATAAAAATATAAAAAAATTTAATATTTTTTATTAGTTTAATATAAAAAATGTATATTGAATTTAAAAAATATTAATTTTAAATATATTCGGGTACCCAAAAATTTGTAATTTTTTGACCTGAGCCCGACCCGGGAAAAAAATCGGGTAAATACTCGGTTATTTATATTCGAGTAGTCGGATCGGCCCAGACCCGACCCAGCTATTCCCGTGTCGGGTACCCGGCCAGGTCGGATAATTTTTTTTCGAGAATTACCTGGTATTTTTCTTTTAGGTCATCGGGCCGGATCAGTCGGGTCGGGTAATTTTGAACACCCCTACCATTAATGACTCTTCTCTCTGCTCCATGCTTGTGTTTGCCCTGGTTTGCATCTGTCTCGGGCCTTTGGTGCCCTTTTTATGTTTGTTTTGCTTTTATTTTGTTTTGTATGAATGTTCAGCTTTTATCGAGCGAAATACCTATCCCTAAAAAGAATCTTTATCTTTGTTAAAAAAAAGGGGAGAGTACACTTTAAATGCACAAAAGTGAGTTTACTAATTCATTCTCTATGATCAAGCCGAAACGTAGTGGAAACATGCATTAAAATACTATAAATTATGGGTATAAATACATAGAAACATACTAAAATTGATATGACATGAAAGAAAGTTAAAAGCATGAAGTTATGAATGGTATGAGGATACAAACCAGTCTTAATTTCTGACCACACTCCACCATGGTCCATATGTACTATAACAAAAACTCCAAATCTTGTTTGACAAATAGCGTTTTGAGGTAATATTAGATGTTTGACCGGTCAAAATCGTTAATTTGAATATTCGGTGAATAGCGGATTAAGGTGAAGTTTCTAATTTTGAAAAAGCTGCTAATGAGAGTTTTTTGAAATTAAATGTTTTGACATATTACTTATAAAGACCCTTTTACCCTTAACAATTATAAAAAATCTTCAAATAAAGTAAATTTAACTTTTTTTAATTTTAATTCTTTATCCTCACGTATTTATATTGTGGCATTTGTAAAAAAATATTTTTTATTTTGTTTTTTTTATTCTCACACATTTATATTTGTATTTTAGTTTAATAATTAATTAAATTATATTAAAATTAATTATATAAATAATAAATTAATATATATATCCTTCAAGTATGCTTAGTAATGTTATATTAAAAAATATTTTTTATAATCTAATTAATATTAATAGATACAAAATATTGATAACTAATAAACTATTCAAATAAGTATCGAATATAATCATGTCCTTATATGTCATTTTGCTTGTTTAAATAATCAAATAGCTATCGGCTATCAGTTAATTTTACCAAACACTTTTATACAATCTGCTAATAAAATCAATTAATGCAATCAACTATCAGCTAATGTAATCAGCTATCAGCTAATTGCCAAACATGACCTATATTTTTTTTAAATAAAATTAAAGTGGGTCCATTCATATGTTAATATATGAATTTAAATTTAAGGTTCAATATTGTCCTTAAACATTTATGGTCCAACTAAATACCTGAATTTAATTATTATTTCAAATTTAGATATTTATTAAACAAAATATGAATTTAGACACTAACTTAAACTTCAAACCTATCTAAATCGTTAAGATGAGAGGCTTAGGCTCTGTTTTGGTTGCTTTTGAAAAATAATTTTAAAAGTGCTGTTAGAAAGTGATTTTAAAAAGTTAATTATAAAATTTTTAGTGTTTGCATTGCTGCCAAAAAGTGTTTTTAAAGTATAAAATGTCCATTTTAGACATGATATTATAAAATAAAAATAAATGAACTTAAATGATGTTTAAATCCATTCTCATAAAATTTATTAACATTATTAACTTTTTAAATATTAATCAATATATTAATAATTATTATATTTAATATATTTAATAATTATTGTATTAACTCAATATATTAACATTATTAACTTTTTAATATTGTTTTAAAATATTAAAGTTTTTATTATTTATTTTTAATACTATTTTAATAATAATTATATTTAATAATTAATGTATTTACTATTAAAATATTAATTTAATATAATTATTATTATTATTATATTTAATGTTATTTTAATATATTAGTGTTAATAATTAAGGGTAAGAAAATAATTTTATATCCAAAAATGATTTTTCACCCAAAAGCTAGAAATTTTAGCTTTTGAGATTGGAAATAAACTGTTTGGCATTGCTTTTGGCTTCAAACCAGCTTTTGAAGCTAAAAACTGGTTTGAAAAGCAACCAAAAACAGGGCCTAAACATTTATGGTCCTTAAATTTAACGTTTTTTTTTTATTAAAATAATAACTTTTCCATAAATTGTATGATTATCTTCGGACTTTTATTATACTTCAAATAAACTTATATAAAAATAAATTCTTAGTATTAGGCTCGTAAATGAACTGAACGAACACAAACAAGGGTATATTCATATTCGTTGGTTTAATTTTAACCAAACAAACAAATGAACACGAATAACTAAACAAATATAATTTATTGTCTTTGTTAAAGAATTTAGCTTGATCGCGTTCGTTAAAATGATAAGCGAACGTAAACGAACACAAATGAACGGACTTATGTGAATAAATTTATTTTTAAAAATATAATACTTTTGTTATGGAAAATAATAAATATAAATAGACATTTGTGAATAAATTTAAACTAAGGTATTGCAGAACGTTCACGAACGTAAATGAACGGACGAGCCCTTTATTTGTGTTCGTTCATTTAATTAAACAAACAAAAAATCTTGATCATATTCGTTTGTTTAATAAATAAACAAATATAAACGAACTTCCCACCGAACTGTTCGTTTACGACCCTAGTTAGTATAAAAAAATTTGTATTTAACTAAACAATAAATGTTATCTAAATTTAATGAGTAATTTACATAAATTTAACGTAAATTTTCACATATGTCATAATCTTTTAATTTTATACTAAACTAAAACCCTAAATCCTCAATTATTAACCCATATATTAATTTTATAAATTTAACATAAATAGTTTTGTAAATATTATTTAAATATTTTTCTTGGTTTGTTTTATTTTCTATCTGAAAACTATTATTGGTGGCTTTGTATCTGATTCTTTATGAAGCGTTAACACTCAGCAGCACACCCAAAACGACAAATCCTCCACCAAAAAGGAAAAACGCAGATGAATCTATGAAAACTGAAAACCATAATTTCTCACCAATCCCACCACTTGCTCACACTTTATTCTTCCATTTTCCATACTAAATGAGCTTCAATCGGTAGGTTCTTCCTTCTTCTTTCTTATTTTCTATCTCTATGCTTCTGTGTGTGTATATACACAGTTACACACACGATCTAGGGTTGGTTTCAACGATATCGCTTTCTTCTTTTAAGGTCTCTGGTTTTATATTGGCTAAATTTCGAAAAATTTAAACAGTGTTACCAAGCTCTTTATTCCTTCTTTCTATTATCTGGAAGACTGGAACCCCATTTTGGTTATATCTTTGTTCTTCATGCTCCAGATTCCCTTCTACTCATTTTCTCAGCTATTAACTTGCGTTTCTCTTGTATTTTTCTGGATTCGAGGTGAGATTTTTTTGGGGTTTGATTTCTTTTTACTAAACAGTAAACACCCAATTTTGTTTTGTGTTTTTATGTGGTTTTTAACTTTTTATAGCTCTTCCTTGAGGGTTTGGTTTTCTCCAAGGGTTTTTGCTAAATTTTGTTTTGTTTCCGTGGAAGATCATAATTATGACGAGAAAGAAAATCCAGATCAAGAGAATCGAGGACACAGCGGCTAGGCAAGTGACTTTCTCCAAGAGGAGAAGAGGGCTTTTCAAAAAAGCTCATGAACTTTCAGTTCTTTGCGACGCTGAGGTAGCTGTTCTAGTGTTTTCTGCAACCGGAAAGCTCTTTGAACACTCCAGCACAAGGTAATTTGCTTTTCAAAAAAGCTCGTAGATTAATGAATTTATGAATATGCTTTGAAAAAATAAAAGGATCTTTAGAATCAAGAAAACTGTATAAAAGTATACATTCATAATGATTCAATGTACTGGAGGAGTTTTGTTTAAGCGTTCAAGTACTGGTTTAGGTAAGAAACTGGGGACTGCTCTTTGGGGTAGGAGGATGTAGTAAATTTTCACATGTTTGAGTTTGACACCTTAATTTCTTAAGAAATTCTCATAAAATATAGGGATCCTATCAGGTTACCAAATGATCAATGATATATAAAACCAAAACATATATAAGTTCAAATACAAAATAACCTCAGGTTTTTTATCCTTGGAGATAGCAATGAGATATGCTAATTCATGGTCTTGGAAAAAGCAATATATATATATATATATGGTTATGATATTCAACTAATTTTACACTAATTCATAACTATTGAATGAGTGAAATGGATGTTAACCAGTATACTAAGGGTACATAGAATAATATATGTACTTTTCAATGAGATAGAATAATATTTTGCCTCAGGTTTTTTATCCTTGGAGATAGCAAAGAGATATGCTAATTCATGGTCTTGGAAAAAGCAATATATATATAGAGAGGGTTATGATTTACTTACACTATGTAAAATTCAACTAGTTTTACACTAATCCATAACTATTGGAAGAGTGAAATAGATGTTAACCAGTGTACTAAGGGTACATAAAATAATATATGTACTTTTCAATGAGATAGGATCCTCTTATAATAAAAATTATCTGCCTTTTTCGGTGTCCATTTCTATGCCTCATACTAAAAATTTAAGTTTAAGGTTAAGATTAATGTTTAGAGAATTTAGGGTATGATATACTTTTAGGGTTTATTGTTTAGAATTTAAAATTTTCACATGTTTGAATTTGACACCTTAATTTCTTAAGACATTCTCATAAAATATAGGGATCCTATCAGGTTACCGAATGATCAATGATATTTAAAACCAAAACATTAGTAGAAACCAAAACCTATATAAATTCAAATACAAAATAACATCAGGTTTTTTATCCTTGGAGATAGCAATGAGATATGCTAATTCATGATCTTGGAAAAAGCAATATATATAAAGAGGGTTATGATCTACTTACACTATGTAAAATTCAACTAATTTTACACTAATCTATGACCACTGGATGAGTGAAATGGATGTTAACCAGTGTACTAAGGATACATAGAATAATATATGTACTTTTCAATGAGATAAGATCCTCTTATAATAGAAATCCTCCATCTTTTTCAGTGTCTTTTTTTTATGTCCCATACTAAAAAGTTAAGTTTAGGGTTAAGGTTAATGTTAGGGTTTAAAATTAAAGTTTAGAGAATTTAGGGTATGCTATACTTCTAGGGTTTATGGTTTAGGATTTAGATTTTAGGGTTAGAGCTTAAAATTTGATATTTTAGTGTTGAGACATAGATATGGGATATTTTTGTCCTCCTCTTACTCCATGTAAAACGTGAAAGTTTTACACATTTTCTTGATCGTTGGATGAAGGTAAATAGATGGCTCAGATTAACAGTTCAAAAAAAGTGTAAAAGTAATTCAGCTTTATGCAGTGAAGGTGATCCTAACCCTTTTTCAATGTATATAGTGTGCTATACTTGGAATTCCATCCGACTGTATTATCAATTTTTAATATTTTAATCAGTCGAATGTACTAAAAAATACGTAAAAACTATTATATTCATAATTTTAAAATATATTTTTAAAAATTTTATTAATAATAAATTTAAAACAATAAAAAGTTATAATTAAGAAAATTGACAACTAAGTATCCCAATGCGAGCACCCGAGTAATGTGCAAATAAATGTAACACGATAAAATGAAGTCGTTAATTAGTCCCATTGAACCCTACAAAAGTTGGACAATATCTAAATAAAGTACAATGATATGTCAATATAAAGGAAAAAACTTTGATATGCATGTTCTGTAAACTTTAGTTTACATGTTCCTTTTAGTTGTAGAGGTTAGGGTTTAAAGTTTAGGGGTTTAGGTTGTATGGTTTAGAATTTAAGGTTAGTGTTTAGAATTTAATGTATAGGGTTTAAGGTTTAGGGTTTAGTTTTTTAAGGTTAGGAATTTAGGATTTGAGTTTTTATAGTGTAAATACACATGCTTATATAAAATTAGTTTTACACAGCATGTCTATCAAAGTTTTACCCCATATAAAGATGCTTTCAATAAGTTGTAAGTCCAATTAATTAAATTAATCACTTCGTTAGAGGACATTCACGTTAAGATGGTATTTCAGCAAAGGACATAAGTAGGGATGGACCAAGGGTGTTAGATAACAATTATGATCTCCGAAATCTCCTATATTTTAATTCTTTTATATTTTTTATTAATGATCTGATTTTGCGTTCTCTAAAATTTTCAAATTCTCATACAATTTTATCAAGTATAAAAGTTTTCACCCCTATATCACACATTTCCGAGATGATTACTATAGTTATATTTGTTACTGGCAAGAAACCCTAAAACCTCTTAACTAGAGCGAGATGAAGATTGTGTATCTGCAAAAATAGTGTTTTTTTCATGTATTATAATCTTATGTTACTTGAACATGAAGAGGATGAGATACGAGTATGTGTTTCATATATCATTTCCATAGTTCTATTTTTACTTTTTTAAGTTAAGGTATTGACTCAGTGGCAATGTATTGTTGTCCCAAGTACGGAGCAGGTGATTGAAAGGCGCAATCAGCAATCAGAAAAAGGGTTTAACAGATTGACCACCACCAATCCATCTCTTGAACATCAGGTTTCAAATGCACTTTTATTATTTCCCTTGTTTGTAGTCTGCCCCCTTTTCATGCTGATGTAGCTGCCCGCCTTGTTTGTTTCAGCTTGAGAGTAGCAGAGATGTCTTGTTGGGCAAGGAATTGGCTGAAAAGACCCACCAGCTGAGGTAAATCTAAATACCCCCCACTCTCTCTATACACACACAGACGTGTATGTATGTATGCATGTTGTGAGATCTTTTCATGCAATGATAGGCAGCTGAGGGGAGAGGAGCTCCGAGGGTTAGACTATGAAGAATTAATTCACCTTGAAAAGCTAGTTCAAGGAGGCCTGAGCCGAGTTGTGGAAACAAAGGTTCTTCAAACCCCCCGTAACATGCACTTTACTGTCCCTTTCAACCCTGATCAGTTTGTGGATTGTTATATCCGACTGATTCTGAAAGCTTTCTGTGGTGCAGGATGAGAGATTTTTCAAGGAAATCAGCAGCCTCAAGATGAAGGTGATGATGATATTCTTTAACCTAGTTATTATTGCAAGTTGCAACAGTAGTTGATAGCATCTGCATTGAGTGGTATCAAATATGGAGAATTGAAATTTAGCTGCTTGATTTCCCAACTTGATTCCGTTATATGTAGAAAATCAACATCTGAAGCAAGAGTTATAATAAGTTCTTAGCCAATAGTACGAGTAATTTAATAAAAATAAAGAATTCGAATAACATGAAGCTTTGTCTACGTATATGTATGTACTCCAAGGAACCAGTTTATTTGTTCTTAATCTCTATCTCTCTTTCTGCTTGGACTTGAATGATCCAACACTTGATTCTTGTTGAATGTGAAGGAAGCAGAACTGATGGAAGAAAACCAACAATTGAAACAACAAGTGAGTTGTGTACTGATCGTTTCCAAAAGTTTCTTGTTTACTGCTTTCATTTGACACATCAAATTAAATTCCGGCAGACGGAGAATGTACCTGGTCGAGTCCAAGTTCAAGCAGCTGTAACTCTTCATAGGAAGCCATCAGAGTCGATTGCTCGTGTTGGTAGCTCTGAAAATCAACGTCAAGACCATGATAATAGCTTTGACATTTCTCTCAGATTGGGGTAAGTCACGTAATAGTACACATGCATGCATGCATATGCATGTGTATGTGTATATATATATATATATGAATCCATTAGTTTTAGCTGTCCTTAAATAACAGTGCTCAGTGTCAGAGGTGAATTTAGAAATTTTTTTAGGGTTTGAACTTGAATTATAAATTTTATGGGAGTTAAAATGCAATTTTATCGCTATATTGAGTTCTAATTTTACAACTTTTAGAATGACTAAATCTAAATTTTATCATATTGGGGGGCAAAATTAAAATTTGCCATATACTAGTTTATAATATTATAAATTTTAGAGGGACTTATTTATAGTTTTACCAATTTAGGGACCAGCCTTCTTAGATTCGCTAGTATTGAGTGAATTGCACTATGAATGAGAGAAATCATGTTTAAATTTTAGAGAAAATATTGTTGCGAGAGTTGGTAACAAGCGATGAACATGAGCTGTAAAACTAACATGTAGTATACCACAACTTACATAATTCATACTGATGCTATAAAATAGAAAACAAGGGGAAATAGTGGATCCATTCCATTTATTTATTTTTATAACCATTAGTATTCGATCTATTTGTTGATTAATTCATATTAGATACTGCAAATGTCTATTATGAGACAACCTTTTCAATCCAATTTGCTCCATAAGATTCAAACTCCGGATTTTGTTTAAGGACCTAACGTCTCATCTCACTAGACCGTGTATCATTCTATTAATTGCTTTAGAATTCATTGCATTTTACCACTATGATATTTCTTGTATACCATTTATTTATTTTACAATCTTGTCATGTATTTACAACATTTTTAGTTGGACTGCAAACACTTGATTTCTTCTGTTATAGTTTTTGTATGTTGGAATGAATGGATTTTGCAGGTTACCCTTCCCTCATTAAGCGTTGAAAGGTTAAAGGGGATGATGTCCTGAAGAAGTCGTCATCATTATCATCATCATAGGCACCATGTCTATAGTAAATATAGAATCTGAGGGCGGGCTCCTGTATTGAATAATTTTAGCACCACTGATAATATATTGTATTTATTATGTTATAATGTAACGTTCTAAATCCGATGTTAGCACGTAATAGCCGTCACATACTCGAATGAAAGTATAAAGCCTCATGGTCTAATGTTATTTTTGATCCTCAGATCTTTTAGAGTAAGTTATTTTAGTCTTTTTATTTTTATGTTTTAACTCTCAAACTTATAATTGTTGTCAAGTTGAACTATTGTGACCGGAAAGTAACATTGCTGTTATGCTACGTAAATGTTGATGTTAATTATTTTTTCTTTTATTACAACGTCAACAAAAAATAAAAAATAAAAGGTGAAAAATTATAATAAAAAAAACGTTAAAAGAACTATCAAAATATATAAATAATAAACGTTATTAAAAATTTAAAAAATAAAAAAACAGATAAAAAATTATTAAAAGCATTAAATTTTGTAAAAAAATGTATAATTTGTAAAGTTATTAAAAATGTAAAGAAAACGTAGAATTATAAAGAGAAAATTTAATACACAGTCTGTGTAAATTTTAGTTTACACATACTTTTTAATTTTGGGGATTAAGTGTTTAGTTTATGGTTTAGAATTTAGGGGTTTAAGTTGTAGGGTTTAGAATTTAAATTTAGTATTTAAAATTTAGGAGAGTTTGATGTTTAGTTTTTTAAGATTTAGGTTTAATTTTAATTTATATTAAAAATATACAGGTTACACAACCTGTATATCAAATTTAAACTCAATATTTCAAGGGATTTTATACGAAAATTGTTCGTTCTTTAAGCCAAATTAGACATCCAGTGTAAATTTACGTTAATTTTCTCATCTGATTTAATAAATTTAACTTTGATTTTTGAGTAAATGATAAATATTTTTATTAAATTTATTATATGATCTATCTGGTTCGTAATAAAAAGGTAAAAGACACATTTTTTTTCTAAAATAATTCTCTAAAATACAGTAAATGTCTAAAAAAAAAGGTAAAATGAACAAACAAATTAGTATATGACAAAAAATGTCACTTTTCCTGTCGAAAAATTATTAAATGGATCCAGCTCATCACGTCATCTGTGGTCCATACAATAAAATTCACTTATCTCATAGTAACTTTCCAATAATTACGAAAAATTATATTATGAGGCTAACTTATCACATCAACCATGGTCTTATCTAATAAAAATATTCAATTCATCACTATTTCTATATCATTAACTCAATAATATAATAACTTTTTTACATGATATGTAAAAAAATTAGTGAAGATTCATTAATTTAAAAAATGATGAGAGAATAAATGATGAAATGGGTTATTATTATTAGCTGTGACCATAACTGATAAACTAAATTTATAATATAATATTTTAATAATGACCCATTTTTTAATTACATATAAAAATAAAAATTTACCATAAAAAATAAAATAAATTTTTTATTAAATAAAATTATAAATAATTCCATCTAATAATTTTTTCCTTGTACCCACTTCATAACCCTAACCCACCTTTTATCCTAAACCGTAAAAATTTATCTCCACTGTACGTCGATATGACATATTCAGATGCCCATCCACGTGTCCCTAGTGGTACAAACAGTAATATCCTCATTCCAATGGCCTTTTTCTTAACATTCCCAATCTCCTCCTTCCTCTCCCAATCTTCTTCTTCCATCTTTCTCCTCCCGCTTCACTTAAATTAATAATCTCTTTAACACAAACTTATTAGATTATAATAAATTTATTACTAATTTTTCAAAATATTTTCACCCAAAGTTTTGAATTCTTCTCCCATGGTTCTTTAATTGTTGTTCCCCCCCTTTTTTGAATACTTTATGGTAAAAAGTTTGGGGTAATTCGGATGCGAAAGGAATGGCGAATTTGAACCACCAGCAAACAACCATGTACGATTCAGGTGCCATTAACGTACAACAGAACCTAGAAGAAGAGCAAGACGACGATGTTCCTGGAGGAGGAGGCGGTGGCGGCGGCGGGGATGAGTCGGTGGATAACCCTCAGATCGGATACCAGGAAAGTGGCGGCGTTCTTACGGTTATGAATAATGGCATGGAAGAAGCTTCTCATGCCCATATTTATGGTAAAGGGTCCGATTTACCCGGCGGTCCCGGTAATGCTGGCGCTGATCAGCTCGCCCTCTCTTTTCAAGGGGAAGTTTATGTGTTTGATTCCGTTTCTCCTGATAAGGTTCGTTACCTTTTGCATCTGAGTTAAGGTTGATTGGATTAATTAATGAGTTTATTTGTTAATTTGGTGAATTATTTAGCGGCCTTTTTGTGTTTCTAATAATTTATCTGAAAATCATTGGTTTTTGCATCTCCGTTGTGGTTTATTATTCATGTAATAAATTACTTTGTTTAAAGTAAATGAAGACGGGTCCTGTTTCATTTCTCCTCAATTTACATACGGTTTCTTTGTATAAATCTGGTTTAGCTTGTCTGCTTGTTATGCTGTGCGTTTGTTTATGATGTTTCGTATTAAAGATAAATGTTTCTGCTCATTGAAGATAGTTGTTTACGGGATTCTAGCATAGTATTAAATTGCGGTTGCAATGTCGCTGTTGCGGATGTTGCGGCGTAATTTTTCTCTAAAAAATAACTGTGATTTTAAATGTTGTTGTGGTTTGCGGTGATGTAACTCATTCTAGTTCTTGTCAATTGTCATTATCAAATTTGCATGCATTTTGTTGATAATGTAAGTTAAATTTATTAGCGGTTGCATTCTTGCAGTTAAATTTCATGCTAACAATCTTTGTTAGAGTTACATCACCGAGTTGTGTACTTCTTTCGTTTTCTTCTTGAGCTTCAGTTCTTTAAATTCAAGTGCACAATTCAATAGCAGATGATTATGAAAATAGGCTGACATGGATATTTTTTTACAGATACTGTAAGTACAATGTTGCATTGATGATGTAATTCTTTGTGTTTGGTCTTTTCAGGTACAGGCAGTATTGTTACTTCTAGGTGGATATGAAATCCCTTCGGGAATTCCGGCAACGGGGGCAGTACCTGTTAGTCAAAGGGTATGCGGTAGATTAATTGTTCGGTTATCTTGTAACAAATTAATGTAAGGAGGTTCTGTTCTGTTCATGTTTTGTACTTCTTTTATTGCGTTCTCCTAGGGCATGGGTGACTTTCCTGGGAGGTCAGTTCAACCACAGAGGGCTGCTTCTTTAAACCGGTTTAGGCAGAAGAGGAAAGAGCGGTGCTTTGATAAGAAAATCCGCTATACCGTGCGGAAAGAAGTGGCTCTCAGGTATTCAAATGATCAGTTTCTCCACTTTTTCCACCTGGAGCTTGTTTTTCAAGCCACTTTCTAACATACTAGATGTGGTTTGTCAGGATGCAACGTAACAAGGGACAGTTCACATCAGCCAAGACAGTTTCTGATGAAGTAGTCTCAGCCTCTTCAGGCTCAAATGGGACGCCTGGTTCTGGACAAGATGAGCAAGAAACTTTGTGAGTAGCTTTTCCTATGATCAAATTTTTCTTTCAATTTATAATTGGATTGGTGTTAGACCTCTCTTAACGATGTTAGTTTCAAGTTTGTACTAATAAAATGGACTTCTGTTGATATATTCTTTAATTTCCTGTTGTTTTGTGTAAATTTTCTGTGTAGATGTAGGCACTGTGGAATCAGTTCTAAGTCCACCCCTATGATGCGGCGTGGACCTGCTGGTCCAAGGACGCTTTGTAATGCTTGTGGACTCAAGTGGGCAAATAAGGTTTGTGAAATCACAAAATAGTTCTTTCATAAGTCTATTCCTCATTTGATTGTATGCAGGCTCGAGAGATCATACTATGCGATGGTCGACAGTCCACTCACATTTTGATAATCATGTGTTCTTTGCAATTCTAATGATATTTACTCAAGATTATGATAAATCCTTGTGATTGTTAGAACAGTATATCTTAGGAGTATGAATATGATCATTGCCACATGAAAGCTTATTTGTAATTAGCGTAGAAGATATTTAGTGCACACGACAAATTATGATTATAATAAGTTTAACAGTTTAAACACTTAAAAAACACAATTTAAAGTTAAGGTGGAAAAAACTTTGTGGTATTGGCAAATTTGGACAAGTTAGCTCTATCATAATCTTTTCATGCTTTTTTTTTTCTGGACATTAATTAAAGACGTGGTCGGTCTCTTGTCGTTTCACAAATAAGTTACTTGATTAGATGTGAAATTTATTCATCCTTGGGTGTCAAATTGATATCAAATCTGAAATTGGGGGAAGATCTTAAACGGGTTGGTGAATAATTGAGTTTCTTCTTCCCCTTGATGACTCATAATGAGGGAAAGCCATGGACCATCCTTGGCCTTATAGTTTGTCATCAGTTGCTTGAGTTTCTTAGATCGGAACTATAAGAAAAGCATCTTTCTGGGGTGCATGATCAAGCAAACCTTAAAAGTTTGTCACAAGCCTTGAAAATGATATATCTTCCGTAATCTTTTGTAATTTCTTCAGTTTAGTCAATTGGGAACCATTGATTTGCAGGGTGTTTTGAGAGACCTTTCGAAGGTCTCCACTGCAGCAATCCAGGATCCAACTGCGAAGACCACCGAGCAGGTATTGCCGGCTCTTAAAACCATATTGATCATAGCTATCTATTACTCGTTCTCATCTAGTTATTACCCCAAGTATTCTATGAATCTTATTAAATCGTTACTTCACAGGGTGTTTATCAGAGCGATGCCGAAGCTAATGACTTGGAGGCTGTAACTGCAACTACAGATGTTGCATCTTTATCTAACGGAGATAACTCCACCGTCACCGCCCAAAGATGAGTGGCCTGTTCCTTCAATTACAGTGAGTGCCATGTTACTTACCGGTCTATAGGCAGATGTCAAAACTTTGTTGTAAAAATCGAGTTCATTTGACAACTGAATGTATATGGTTTTTCATTGTTTTCGCTCATTATGTAAAGAATTGCAAAATCGTGAGATTGGGAGATACAGCTTAATTAGTTTCTGTAACTTAGGAGTAAGAAAAGAAGAACTCGAGTGTCTTTAGAACTCGTTCTTCCATATATGCTGAAATGGCAGCTTGTTTTGATCATTTCCTTTCTATTGTCCACTCAATTCTCTGCTCATCTTCTCAACAACTATAAATGATCAAATCAGATCGTGGCTGATTCGGTTCATTATCAGCCATGCCGGGTTCATTGTCATGGTGCGTTGTGTCGGACCCTTCATGAGTTTAACGGTCGTGTGACTTAAATGAAAACGATTTTGCCAACGGCAGACTTCAATTTCACACTATTTTGGGATTGGCTTGGTACGATTCATAACTAGAAGGATTTCGTGAAATAATTGGCCACCAAAGCGATTTGTCTTGAATAAATATAGTTCATGATGTTCGCAAAAATTATGGTTTTTAATTCTGATGCTATAAAATTCAACACATAATTTACATATTTTATAAATGTGAAGATTAAATTTGTTAAAAATTTTAAAATAGGACCAAATTAATATAATGTAGGAAAGTTATGAGTTAAATCTTTTATTATATAATCAAAATTATATAAAATCGATGGAAAATGTTAACACAGTAATTAATTGTCCTTAAATATTTATTTTCAAAAATTATTAAATTTTTTAGAGTTCATATTATCAAATTTTAAGATTAGAAGGGCCTAATAGATTCTTAATTGAAAAAATAACCACGGGTTGATAAGAAACAGCACTGAACCATAAGGTTTATTGATTAATTAAAAGAAAAATAAAAAGGAAATTTTACCCTTTCTTAGATAGTTACCATTTTATTTGTTTTTTATTCAATAATTGAAATATTAAATATTTAATTAATTATAAATTAGTTTAAATAGTATTAAATTAAAGGTATGTTGTCAAAATTATCTTACCGCTTGATAGAATAATTACTTTAATCTCTATTTTTTTTGAATCAATTTACTACTCTTTATTTATTTTGTTTTTAAAATAAAATTTTTAAATAAAATTTATTAGTTGACTAACGATCAATACTTATTGACGTGACACATTCACATGCGTTAAAATTTTAAAAATGCAAAGAATTTAACTATATTTATTTAAAGTTCATGAGTTAAACTAATATTTTATTTAAAATTTGAATCCCAAATTAAAAGTTAATCTTTTTACTAACATGACATGTTATGAGGAGAGTTAAAGATTCAATGACTAAATTGTAACATGTTGATAATATATACTACCAAAACATAATATTTAAATTTTAATAAACAAAATAAAGTGACTCCATGCTAATTTACTCAAAATAAATCACTCACGGACATTTGAATGTTAAAAAGAAGATTACAAGAATTAAATACTAGTCAACCGTAGTAGTAAAACAGTCTTATAAACTCTAATCAGAGTTTAATTACCCGGTTCCTTGGCAAATCCCACGAACCGTTTTCTTCGTGGAATCCAACATCTCCAAAACGATCACTCAACCGTCCGATCCAAACCTTCTTTGCCGTTTGGCATCATTTTCAACTTCCATTTCTTTGCTTAAAACCCCCGTCAAAAGCCACCGGTCGCTTCACAGCCGGGGGAGCTCGCGAGTTGTTCTCGTTGAAGTTCGAGAAACTTTCGTGATTTAGGGATTGTTTGGTATAAAGTTAAGTGTCTGTGCTGGATTTGATGGGGTTTTTTAGTACTATTTTGGGTTTATGTGGATTTGGAGTTGGGATTTCAGCGGGTCTTGTGATCGGTTATTATCTCTTCATCTTCTTTCAGCCTAGCGATGTCAAGGTACTCTTTGATTTTTCTTTCTCTCTATATATTGTGTTGAATTTAGTATAAAACGTATTTTTATGCTTACCGCTCTTCATTAGATTCAATTATTGATTATTTTTCTGCATCTTTCATTGTTCTGTATCAAGTTGATTTGTTGTGGATGTTTGATGCTATTATTGTTGTTGATTGACGATGCTGGGAATTGTTTATTTAGTCATTTTGCATCCATTGAAAGACTGTGGTAACTGGTTGAAGCTGTAGCAATCAAATGCTAGTGAAATTATATGGGATTAGTCACATATGCTCTAACATTAGTCCCTGGAGCTGAGATTAAGGCTGCGTTCAGCACAGCTTCTCCAATGCGCGTTGGAGCGCCAAACGGAGAAGCAGTGCTGAACAGGTTATCAATGTGCGTTGAACGGGCGTTGCCCCTGTTTTTCCACCTGATATTGCCCCCCAAACGGGCGTTCCTCCACAGCTGGTTTTCCCAGCTTATCTGAAAACGGCCTATTGGCAGGGATTTTGTGTTCAAAAATCCCTGCTGAACGAGCCCTAACAAAAACAAGCAACATTTCTGATGACTCAACACCCAAGTCTGATCATGGCTGGATATGAGTAGAGGATATAATCCTCCTATGAACTAAATACGTGAAATCTAGGGGAAAAAACTGAACATACTCGTGTTAGACACATCTGTGTTTTACACTCACACCCAAGTTTGAGCAACATGGCCTCCCCTAATAATTTTTTTTCATTTGTTCATGGTAAATGAGGAAAAAACAACATACATGGAAAACTGAAGGAAAGAATTATGTTTTGCCTTTTGTCATTATTTTATACCTGGCACCTTTATTTGCAATTTTTTTGGAGTTCATTTAGGCCCGTGTTTGCTTTATCAGGATCCTGAAATCCGTCCATTGGTTGAGCAAGACTCAGAGACTTTACAAAGGATGCTTCCGGAGATACCACTCTGGGTAAAAAAACCCAGATTATGATCGTGTACGTCAATGTCATTAGTCTCTGTCACATTCTTCCAAGCCCTTCTACATATACTTTACTGCCTTAACTGCATTTTTTGTTGTGGTGTATGTGAAGGTTGACTGGCTAAACAAGTTTTTGGAATATATGTGGCCTTATCTTGACAAGGTTTGACTTCTGGTCCAAACAAACTTTTATTTTAATGGCATCTTCTTGCTTCTTTATATGTTTGCTCATGGGTCTTCTCCCATTTACTTTTACTTACTTCTTGTAGGCCATCTGCATGACTGCCAAGAATATTTCCAAACCCATAATAGAGGAGCAAATTCCCAAGTACAAAATTGATGCTGTCGAATTTGAAAAGTTTACATTAGGATCTTTGCCGCCAACTTTCCAAGGTTAATCAATCAATTACTTCTCAATTTTAATTCTACCTCTTGCAAAGCTATGCTGCTTATCTTTTTACTTAGAAAGGTATTAGCAAAAGAAGTTGGATTGTGATATGCATGAATGATCATTAGAAATGTCGCTTTCTAGGATCAATTGCCATGATGTTTGCTAAATTGTTGAATAAGCCCGTTTTTGACAAAGACAAAAAGTGGTCATTATCCATGCTACTCTCTAAGATAAATTTTGTGCCTCAATTGAAGTAAAAGGTATATCCCCACCCCCCAACAAAATACCCCACTCACGTGCTCACACACAAAAACTATAGTTTTAGTCCCGGATGTTTATAGGTGAGAGCAACATCCTCTTAGAAAACCTTGTTGCATAATTTCTTGGACCAGTGAGCCTAGATTTTAAGATCCAAAACTACATTTGTGCTGCTTTTATGTAGTTTCTTTCTTTTTTTTTTTCCCCCACAGATTTTGCACTGATGTTGTTTCTCTTCTTCCCCTTGATAGGTATGAAGGTGTATGTCACAGAAGAAAAGGAGTTAATCATGGAACCATTAATAAAATGGGCTGCAAATCCTGATGTTACTGTTGCTGTAAAAGCATTTGGGCTAAAGGCAACTGTCCAGGTTGTTATTTTGTCCTATCATAAATGAGAATAGTTTTTTTGACAGTTAACTACTTGTGTTAAGAGAGGAGAGAGTAGGTTGTTTGTTAATTGTGTTGCTTGGATAATTTCAGGTTGTGGATTTGCAAGTGTTTGCTCTACCACGTATTACCTTAAAGCCTTTGGTTCCAAGTTTTCCTTGTTTTGCAAATATCTTTGTGTCCTTGATGGAGAAGGTTTGAGATCATGGATGAAATTAAATACTATTTCTATTGTTTAGATCTTTGATGCATCTGATATTTTCATTTGACAAAGTATATTTTTTACTGCAAATTCTGTGTCCATGTGTGATGTGCCTGTTATTAGATGTAATTAGTCTGTACAAATAAATTAATGTTACAGTATTTTTAACTTTTTGATGAATCATGATTAGTTCTCTTTTCTCTTAATCATTTGTCTTGCAGCCACATATTGACTTTGGATTGAAGCTTATAGGCGCTGATCTCATGTCCATTCCTGGTCTTTACAGGTTTGTGCGTAATCATCACTAACTAGAGGTCTGCCAACTTCTATGCTAAAAATTGTGCATCTAAAGGGAAAAGGATGCCTTAAACAGATTTTACTTTTGTGCAAATCTGAAACACATCTTTTTTCAAACATATAATATACAAATTTTAGCATAGAAGTTACTCGGATAAGAAAGTGATGATTAAATGAGAATTTAGGGAACATCATATTTTTAAGAGATGGGAAAAACATCTTGCCAATGCCTCAGCTGGCGATTTCTATTTTGTTTTATAGTTTGTTGCTTTAATTTTAAAAAAGGGATGTATATGATGCAGGAGCTCATCAAAGATCAGGTTGCAAACATGTATCTTTGGCCTAAAACCCTGCAAGTACCAGTTCTGGATCCATCAAAGTATGTTTCAAGGATGCTCTCATTTTCTATTATGATTTATTCCATCATTTGTTTCTTTCACTCATTTGGTCTTGGCTTATAAATTTGAACTTGCAGGGCTTTTAAGAGGCCTGTAGGTATTCTCCATGTTAAAGTTCTAAGGGCAATGAATCTAAAGAAAAAAGATCTTTTGGGTGCATCAGACCCTTACGTTAAACTGAAGCTAACTGAGGATAAGCTTACATCTAAGAAAACCACTGTGAAGCGCAAGAACTTGAACCCTGAATGGAATGAGGAATATGATATGATTGTCAAAGATCCTGAGACCCAGGCCTTGGAGCTTCATGTTTATGACTGGGAACAGGTAAGATTTACTATTTTTTTTTCCTTTCAATTTATTTGAAGTTCTATCATTTGTTTCTATTGTTACCTTAACTGTTTCTTCTAGTTCTCAGGTTGGGAAGCATGACAAGATGGGAATGAATGTGGTTCCTTTGAAAGAACTTACTCCTGAAGAGCCCAAAGTTATGACCCTTGAACTTCTTAAAAATATGGACTTAAATGATGCTCGAAACGAGAAGTCGCGTGGGGAGCTTGATGTGGAGCTAACATATAAGCCCTTCAAAGAAGATGAAATATCAAAATCTTTTGACGAATCAAAAACACTGCAGAAGGCTCCCGATACTACACCTGATGGTGGAGGTGTGCTTGTAGTCATTGTCCACGAGGCTCAAGATGTTGAAGGAAAGCACCACACGAATCCATATGTGACCGTTCTCTTTAGAGGCGAGAAGAAAAAGACTAAGGTATAGTATGACAGTAGCATTTAAAATAACCTTTTCTTGTACAATTTTGTTCGTTTGAAAAAGAATCAAAGATGTAATCCTTTTGGATATTCATGTTTTCTTCATATTTGCAAAAGATTGAATACTTTGAAAGATGATCAATCCAACCGGATGACATTTGTAGAAGGTTTCCTTTTAGATATTAGTGTCTTCTTCTAAAGATTCGTGTTGCTGTAACCATATAAAAAATGTTCTGAGATTTTTTTCTCTGTTGTTTGTATTTCCTATAAATAACATTTTTTAAAATTTTATTGGTACAGCATGTAAAGAAAAACAGAGATCCAAGATGGGAAGAGGAATTCACATTTATGCTGGATGAACCTCCCGTTAACGATAAATTGCATGTGGAAGTTCTCAGCAGTTCATCAAGGATAGGCTTGCTGCATCCAAAGGTACTCTTTTTGCATCATTGTGGACATGCTTCATAGCAATCAATTTATTGTGTTGCCAAATTTCAGTTTGGCATTCTATAGGCATAATTACATGACTAATGTTGTCCGGACTTGGGTTTTGGGTGTCAATATTTCATAGATGTTTTCCTTGAGTTGAGATTTGGAAGATTGAATCTCGGATAAGCATATTTGAGCATTTGAGATTTATGTGGTTCGAACTCGAATACATGTAAATAGAATTATAGTCAGATACTATACATACACATGCTCACGAATACATGTATTTGTTACTGCTGTTTTCGGCATTTTCAGGTTTTGTTTTTCCTCACACGGGATTATTGTTTGTATTGAAACAGGAAACACTAGGCTATGTGGATATAAATCTTTCGGACGTTGTTAGAAACAAAATAATCAATGAGAGGTACCATCTGATAGACTCGAAGAACGGACGGATACAGATCGAGTTGCAATCGAGAACTAAATGAGCCATTTCTTGAATTCAGGATTACACCAACATACAGACAGATAGACACTCAGAGAAAAACACATTTCTTAAAATCTTAGATCTGTATTTGAAATTATACTTCATTGTTACTTGTTTGGTTTCTGTACATTAAATAAATGTAACCATAATAATACCAAAACTGGACCATAAATTGTTTTTGCTTTTGCTTTTCCCTCTTTATATGAGCTTTTTATCGTCTTTATTTGTTATATCATCCCTCTAACTTGAAGATTTGTATGAGGAGATTGATGAATAAAAATTTTAATTATTTCTTAAATCTACATCGGATAAAATTTTTCAAATTTATTTCGAAAACTTCGAATACATGACATCGGATCATTCTATAAAAATAAAAATAAAAAAATAAATTTACCTAATATATTAAATATTTTAAAATAATATAATATTAATAAGTATTTTGCCACTTTATCTTTATCTTTATTACCCAAATTTTATACAAGCTCTGCATATTTATTTTATCACTTTTTACCAACTAAATTTATAAGCTCTCTTTCGTAATTTTAAAATTAAAAAAATACGTATAAATTTGCGCACATTCTATATTATTATTCGTTAATTTTAATTAACCATTTTCAACTGCTTTATCTGGCCTTTTCTCCCATCATTTTCTTCCTTCCAACTCTCTGGATTTTAGGGTTTTAGGATTCTTTTCAGTAAGTTCTAGAAGATACAGGAACGGTTACTTCTTCTTCTACTTTTGAATTCATATAGGAGCGTTTTTTGTAGTTGTGGATGGTGTAGCAATGGATACAGTGAACCGACGGGAACTGGTAGTAAGACCTTATGGATATGAAGATGATGATGGAGGATTTGAGGGGAAAGACATTAGAGAAGCTCACATGGCGGCCATGAATGGAGCAATGAGTTCAGTTAGCCATGGGAATGGAATTGTAGGCGGAGGTGTTCTTCAACCTACTCGAACCAGTGAACTCACCATTGCTTTCGAGGGTGAGGTCTATGTCTTCTCGGCTGTTACTTCAGATAAGGTTTGATTTCCTTTTATTTCTTTTAGTTTTTCCTCTTTTGGGGTTGCATGTGGAGCTTTCATATATTTTCATTTTTTTGCTAATTGATTAAACTGTTTGTTTGTAAATGCGGGGAGTTTAAAAGGTTAGTTTGATAAACAGAGGAGGATAGCTCTTGAGAATTTTGAATTAGTATAGTCCATTAACTTTGCTTAGGTACTATTATTTTTAGTATTAACTGAGAAGATTTTGTATTTTACAGAGGGATTGTGTTTTATATGTGCTTGGAAAATGGTGTTGTTGATGATGATGATGTCACTCAAAAGTGAGTTTGAGACTTGAGGTGTTGCTTAATCTGTAATGATTTCCATTGTCCCCCATATCTAAGGTTACACACTTATTGCATTAAAATAATTTTATTCTAGAGTGCAATGATTAAGGATTGCTTTGGAAAGTCTTGGAATGTGATTAATCTGATTAGGCTTAGTTGAGCAGGCCTTTTATTTTTTATTTAATTTTTTTCTTCTATATTCAAGTCTTTTCAGTTGTTAGGGGAAAAGTTTCATTCCATTAATGGAGTTAAATCTTCTATTAATCTATTCCACTTGTGGAATAGGGTTGGTAAATGAGATTGACATCATCCATTTCTTACTGGTATGGAGATTGCCATTATGGACTAACTGTAAATAGAAGTCTTCCAGAGTTCAGGGCAGTATTGTTCTGCCCAAACAAGTTATCCTTATTTTGAACATATAAAAAAGGATTTTCCTTTTAAATTTTATGTTCACATATTAGCTTTTTTCTGCTAGCTTGGAATGGGGTTTTAGGTGATGTAAAAGAATGATGACTTTCGTCATTGATTCAACTGGAAATAAAGCTTGGGGAAAGATACTTTAACTCTTTTGATTTGTTTTCATTGATTTCATAGGTGCAGGTAGTTTTACTACTACTGGGAGGATGTGATGCACCAGTTAATGTTCCCAGCTTGGAGTTCCTACTACGAGAAAAGGTCAAGGTATCCTATATGCATATAACGTTGATCTGTGAAATTTATTTGAATATATGGGTTTTGTTGCTAATTTTTCCTTAAAAGATGTTCAAGGCCATAGATGATTCTTCACAAGGTTCAAAGCTTTCCCGAAGAATTGCCTCCCTAGTAAGATTTCGTGAGAAGAGGAAAGAGAGATGCTTTGAAAAGAAAATTCGTTATACTTGCTGAAAAGAGGTCGCTCAGAGGTATATTCCCTTGTTTGTTGATAAGTAATTCTTGACCTGTAGCTTAACTGAGATTTTACTTGGAGGAAGTTAAATAAACTAATTTAGGTTGTTCAGTAAGCTCTTGCTCTTGAATTATGACACATTACAAGGTCTGTTTTTTCAAGTCTTGGTTATAGTTGCATGGTCCTTTTTAGAGTATCACTATAGCACATGTTTACTGAAGTTCGAGCTATTAGAAAATAGCTTTATGGTCCTTAACCAAACTGCTCTTGACATTTCAGCTTTTGTGTTCCTTGGATGTTTGATGCCTCTTAAGATATCATTGGTGCATTGTCTCGGCTTTGTTACCTTCTCATTTGATAGTTTTACTAGTCAATTGGATTCATTAAGGATAATCTTTTAATTTGAGGCTTTAAAATAGTTTTTTTGTTCTAGTGATGAGATGCTAAAGAAAATAATAAATAAAAATTGCTTACTACTGATCTACAAAAGTGGTAGTTTTCCTTATGTTGGTAAATTAGGAACTATCTCATCCACAAAGCACTTTTATTGTTTGATCACCAGATTTTAAGTGCACTTCAATTTGCGTGGTTGCTAGGATTGTGAGAAAACAGATTTATTTTATTGAATGGTTTGTCTTAAAACAAAGGTACAACCATATTTACTTGTGGAAAATATCATGTATTATTATAGTTCTTTTTCTTGTGTAAATCATGTAAATATCTTGTTCTTAAAGTTTAGGGATTATTTATCAAAAAAGAGTTTAGGGATTGATTACTTATTTTTTAGGTAGAATTTATTTCCTTCCTTTTATCTCTTGTACTTCTGGTCTATAAAATAGACATGTAACTAATAGAAATATACAATACAAAATTTCATTCTCTTCAACAGTACTTATACACAACTACAGCCAATATAAACTAGGAAACTATCAAGAAACTTCCTCTTCCTAAAGTTTGTCCTAAAATGAAGCTTAAGATCAGGCTAAGATAAAGGTCCTGGAATCTCTAAAATTAATATAATTTCAAAAATTAACATTTTGAGTTTTTGACTAATCTCTACAATAACTTGTATCTTCCAAAAGGATGAATCGAAAGAATGGACAGTTTGCATCATTCAAGGAGTCTAACTCTTCTGATGGAAGCTGTGATCAAAGTGATGACACCCCTGAATCTGTGTAAGTTTGAAGGAGCTTATTTGTTTCTTTCTTGCTGATGTTAATTGTGTTAAAGCTGTCTTTTTTCACTTGTTTTGTTTTTTTCTCAGAAGTTTGCGTAGTTGTCAACACTGTGGGATCAGTGAGAAGTTAACTCCAGCAATGCGTAGAGGGCCAGCTGGTCCCAGAACACTTTGTAATGCATGTGGCCTTACGTGGGCAAACAAGGTTGGTCTAGAAAAGTCGAAAGTGTTCTTTTACTTGAATTAACTTTTGTTGACTTAGTATGCAGGTTGAAGATATTCAAACTTTATTTTAGTTCTGTTATGAAGTTTATTATATTTTATCATAGTTAGTTTGTGGGTTATATTCTTTTGTAGCACTCATAGGTACAAACTATGAGAATTCTTACTTGAGATAACCTTCTATAATTACATTTATCAGATTTTTGAAGTATTCGGGGATTGATTTTTCTTTCTACTGGGAAGAGTTAACTTACTGCCTTATAATGCAGTGGCCCTGCCACTCTTATCATTTCTTATTGAATTTGTTTGGCATGACAACTTTGTTCTTTAATCAACCTGGTTGTTCTATGATGGTATCCATGATAATTATTCTTGTCTTTATTTGCAACTTTACCATATTGTTTATTTTTTTTTTTAATTTTAAGGGAACACTGAGAGATCTTAGAAAAGGAGAGAGGAATACTCACTTTGATTCAAATGAACTGGTGGTATGTATATGGAGATCTGATGTGTTGTTACGTTACCATGGGGTTAAATTCTTCACTTATTAGCAATTTCGTTTTCAGTTGTTATTAGTGTTTTCCTTGTTGTGAACCAAGTAAACAATTTATTCAGTCCATTATCAAGTCTTTTTATCTCACAGGAAGCTCGAAGTGATATTAAGCCTTCAAAGATGGAATCAGAAAATTCTTTTGCCAACAATAATGAGAAGGTTTTGATTTCCCTGGATCACTTGAGGCAAATTTGGATGTAACATGATAATTTGCAAGTGCGAATTCTGATGATGCACTAAATAGTATGCATCTCATTTTATCTAGATTTTGGTTTACTCGGTTTTCCCATCCAATTTACGTTTGTTTCAAAAATAGAAGTAATGTTAACTGTGAAACACAGATCACTGATGCTTCATCCTGGCATGATTCTTTACTTTCTGTTTTCTATCATCAGGGAAGCCCAGAAGAGTCCAAGCCTGCACCTTTGGATTCTGAAAATCACTCTATTAGATCAAACGAGCAGGTGAGATTATATTTGTGTCTTCTTGTTGTTGCACAAGTCCAATAGCTAGAATTATCAGTTGGCAAGTGACTGCATTTTGTTGATTTATCAAATATTGTCTACCGACATGCAGGAATTTGCACAAAATTCTCATCCTTTTCTCATCCAGGTGGAGAATTCCTCGGTCAACCTTGACGATGAGGTATTGTGTTGGTCACAAACAAGTACAAGCAATTTCATTTCCATTTTCCCTATAAGAAGCTCTGATGCTAAGTGATAATATTATTCTCTAAAATAATAGCGTAAGGGATTTTCTAAGTTTGTTTGAGGACATGCAGGAAACACTGGAAGAGCTTGTCGATGCTTCTGGGTCGGATTTTGAGATTCCTTCACATTTCGACAAGCAGGTAAGTGCATCTTTAGCAACCTGACATCAATCATTTAGAAAAAGTAACTACATAAGCCAAAAATGTTATTACTTCCTGCAAGTTCATGAAATACAAAACACATTGACGATACAAACATCCGGACCATGTGGCCCGGGACTTGAGATCTTTGCCGATCCTTTTGAGGTGGAGGTTTCTTTTTCTTTTGACATGTTTTGATCGGGGGAAGCTGGTATCGACTAACTATAGATTTCAGGAGATCTGTTGTTTATATACACAGGAACAGGATGAGGAGCATCCCTTTGTATTTGAGTTGCTAAACTTTAACAGTTTCTTTGTTTGTTTTTGTTATAATTTATAATGTGAATAATATAATTCTCGAAACCTCCATCTTGCTATTGAGACCATGCCCTCGTTAGCTATACATAACATATTTCTATACAATACAAATACCATTCTTTTTTTAAAAGGTCCATGTCTAGATGATTCAGGTTCGAGCAATTTATCTACATAGTGCGTGCGTGTTATTAAAGGGCTAAGATTAACGAACATATATTATCTTGTAATCATAAACCACCACATGAATAATGAGTCAACTATCATTATTAATGAAATAAACCATTTGTTTTGTTTTATATATGGGTTATATTTTGATACACAAGTTGTATAAAAAAATTATACAATCCTAATCCTCTAAAATTTAAACTCTAAATTCTAACTATAAATTTTAAACTCTACATCCTCAACTTAAACCTTAAATCACAACCTAAATCTCTTAACCCTAAATTTAAAAGGTTTAGGTAAACTAAAGGAGAAAGCATTAGTTTTTTTAATAAAATATAGAATGAACGTAAGTTGTTTTTAAAAAGGAAACATAGTTTTTACTTTTAAGCATAAATAAATGAAAGTATTTATCAAAATCAATTAGTATAATACTAATCAAAATAAATTAAATTTAAAAATGTGATCCAAATATAAACTTTAAATATGAATTATAAAGCGAATACGATTATAAAAAAATTGCACTCAAAATTATGAAACCTTTCCTCAGATTAGTTTTATTAAGATATGGATAACACATTTCTGGATAAGAATTAATTGCACAATTAATCTAATAAATGTATGCCAAATTCTATTAGTGGCCTATATACTCTAATTTTCGTCTATTTTAATCATTGTACTTTTTAAATTTAAAATCTAATCTTGATTCAGACGAAAAAAATAATATAATTATGTCATATAAACTAAAAACGATCAAGTTCGGCCGAACACCCTAGTGGAGCAATGGTTTGGATCTTTAGTTGACACCATAGGTCCAAGATTCAAATCGAAGAACATGATTTGATCTATAATTTACAGGTATCCATAAATTTAACTTAATAGATTTAAGACCACCGTTATGCCAGGACCGGATTTCAAGTTTTGAAAAGTATACGACTAAAATTATCCCAAATTAGAGTATAAAGATTAAATGTATAACTTGCTCATAGTGTAGGGACTTATAACAGAATTTCACCTAAATGCATTTTCCGGGGCTTTTTAGGAAATCAACAGTTATCGTGTACTTATTTAATAGAATCCCCTAACCAGCTAAATCCTTGTTCCAGATAAAACGCCGAACTCGCCGTCGTCCCAAACTGCCAACATGCCTCGCCGAAGCTCTGGTTAGTTTCTCGTCTCTTTTCTTTCAGATCTATGCTTAATTGAAACATTTTGTTTGCATGTTTATCCCATAATTTATTTGTATTTATGTATTAGCTTCCTCTTACACATGTTTTCTAGGGTTTTCTTCATTCCTTGATTTTTTGATTATTGGGTTATTTGGTATTGTTTTCATTTTGATACTTCATGTAGGGTTTTATTTAACTGAGCTGGGTTTAGAGTAGTTTCTCATCCTAAGTTGATTATTTCATGTTTGAGCTTGTTATTGGAACATTTCATTGTTATACAAATTAATTACTTTGGATTTGGGGTGATGATGATGAATGATTATTGATTTATATGTTAATCCTTTATCAGTCATAACTATAGCTATGCCATTTCCTTTTATTCGGTTGTTCGTGGAATTTATGTATTCCCCCTTTTGACTTGTTCCCATTTTGTTCATACTATTTTGCAGGAAGGTCTGCTTCTCGCCCAGCCCCTCGTCCTGCTCCGGGTCCACGCAGCCCACCACCTCAACCAGGTAACTAGTGTTATTTTATTTAGTGTATGTATATTTACATAGTACACGTGATAGGAGTTTCATAGATTGATTAACCTTAGCACATGTATTGTTGATTTTATAAGTGATTGTCCAAATGGGTGTGTGTTTAATTCTGTTTAATAATCTTCTGTTGCAGCTCAACATGCACCTCCTCCAGCCCCTGCTCAGAGTGGAGGTGGGGGATCCCTTCTTGGAGGCATAGGCTCAACTATAGCTCAGGGTTTGTGAATAAATTTCTTTCTGAGATGCTGGGCTATTTTTTTTGTGCGCATAATGATTCATTGTTCTCATTTTAGTTAATTCTTTTCTTGATCTTTTCCAGGCATGGCTTTTGGCACCGGAAGTGCTGTGGCACACAGGGTTGTCGATGCTGTTATGGGTCCTCGTACTATCCAACATGAAACTGTGGTTTCTGAGGCTGCTGCAGCCCCTGCACCTGTGGCCACTGCCAATAGTTTTACTGGACTCCGATGCATGCAGCATACACTCTAAGGCTTTCCAAGACGTATGTGAAATTTCACCCTCTGTTACTTGGCTACTTGATAATTATATTGTTTGTTAAAACGTAGAAGTTTTGCATGCTCTGGCTGACTATAACTTTGAATTGAACTCATGATTATCAAATTCTAGCAGTTAAAATCAGGATTTTCATTTTGAGTTTTTACAGTTTTGAACATCTAACAACACAAACGTATTGATATTCTATTGTTTGTGTTTCTTGTAGTGCCTGAACAGCTCTGGAAATGAAATCAGCAAGTGTCAATTCTACATGGATATGTTGTCCGAGTGCAGGAGGAACTCAGGATCAATGTTGGGTGCCTAAATTTATGCATCATTTGTTGCCCATGCAATGAGATGTAAGCTTTGGACTTCACTTTTGTTTATCTTTGTTCCCCTTTTGTTGAGGATTATAAAGCTCAACTGTCCAAAATGATTCAATAATATCTATGAATACTCTGAATTGATTTTTATAGGTTTAACCTTCATATTTCTATTGAATGTTTAAGTGTGATTTTATTTTTACAGGCTGAACCATGATATTATCACAATTTGTAATATGCTTTTAAAATAAAAGTATATATTTAACCACACATCTTGCTTTATTAAATGGAACCAATAAGGGTGACACTTACAATGTTTAAAATAAAAGTAGCTCTCAACGTTCGACCTTTTGGTCATTTTTGTTTCTATTCGTTTTTTGTGTAAACAATCACCTAACGTTTTATTTTTGTTCAAATTTTATTATCGTTGAGGTTTAAAAATTGTTAGTCATTTAACTTGTTTTTGTGATGTGGCATGTTTGCATTAGTATGTGGTTTAATTTAGAAGCAATTTCCATTTAACACTGGACAAATATGTGACATTATTTGATTGGTTAAAATATATATTTTTTTAAAAATTATTTTAAAAAATTATTTATTAAAAAATAACCTTAAATTTTTCAGATTTTACAAAATAGCTTTCAAATTTTGAAATCTCTAACTTCTCCAAACTTCATCTGCTAAATCAATTCATTGATTGTCACGTTGTCGTTCATAACATCGGTCACTGGACCATCGCGATCATTTACTCTATTATTTTGTTGTCAAAAATCGATTGATGTGCGAAATGCCGGACGAAAGCGAAATTGTCGAATGGTTCATTTGAACGATTTGTGAAGAACGGTGATAGAACGAATGATGAACGGCGTATAAATAGTTTGACGATAAAAGGGCATTTTATCTTGTCATCGATAACGCGGTCAACGCCGACGAAAGTGGCTGAATTTGAGGGTTTAGAGATTTGAGAACTATTTTGAAAATATTTAAAAATTTTAAGATATTTTATTTTTTTTAAACATTTATAAAATAATTGTTTTTTTTAATATTTTTAAATATTTTTAACCAATCAGATGATGTTACGTCAGCAAAGTGCCACGTTGCATCATTAGATTGGTTAAAAATTAAAAAAATAATTATTTAATTATTTTTTTAAAATGCCACATCAGCAAAGTGACATGTGGCATCGCCATTCTGCCTAAATTGGATCAAACAAAAAGATATGTCAACAATCAACAATCAGCGTTGTGGCGTTAGTTGACTAACATGCATATATTCATCCAATAAGGGTAAAATTTAAACGAAAATGAAATGTTAAGTGATTGATTGCACCAAAAAAAGGAATTGGGGTTAAAGTGACCAAAAGGTCAAATGTTAGGGGCTACTTTTTACCATTTGTCAAAATTTATCTACATCTTTTATGAATTACAAAGCGGTTCTCCATGGTTTTGTCTTCATTAATTCGAACTGACCCATGTCACGCACTTGATTTTGGTGGGTGAATTTTCTAACGAAACTTTTTTCCATACATAAGTTCTCGAATTCGAAACATATTTAAGTGATATCATATTGTTTATCGCTCTCACTTAGACCAACCACATTAGAATAACACTCACAAATATTTGTTCTATTTGATAAATGATTTTTTTATCACTTTCGGTCTTATACAAAGTACATACCCTAATCATGATTAGATGAGGTTTAATTAAATGGTAGTAGTTTTTTTTTTTCTATTTTAACTAATGAATTCTCCACTTAGACGTATTATGAAATTGTTAAAAAACCTGCAAGTTTTATTAACTTGAAACACCAAAATAAAAGTTCCAAACTAAGTACAGCTCTTGCATCCTTGAACGCAGCTATGTTTTCTTAGGCATATATCTGTGCTAAATCTCAGACTCCCTAGACTCTTAAAACATCTCAAAAAAGGGTTCCTATTTACAATTCAGCCTTTTGAAATTGAAAATTTGAACAAAGTTCAAATCATAATCTGCCCTTGAGGAACTTGGTGCACAGTTTCTTCCATGCTTCCTTATCAGGCTCCATTCTCACCAGCCTTGCCTTCAGTACATCACCATACGATTCCTGCATTATACAAAATTTTCATTACTTCATTTAAATCACTGAACTCATCATGGAGCTTGGAATTGATCAGGTGGTGGAACTGGATGTACGTACTTCGATAAAACTGTGCTGCAAGAGACGGTCAATCAGGTGAAGAAGGATGTCTTTGGTGTACTCGGGGTGGCCTTGGATGCCCAGTATATGATCACCTCCGCCTTCGGTGGAAGTTCTCTAACCTACAAGACAAAATGTAAAAAATGGTTTGATTGGTTACCAGGTCAACCACTCTCATTCAGGAAGATTAGACCCGAACCTCATCACGGTGGCACTCTATCACCGAAAGAGTGGTCGGAATTTTCAGAGACGAGAAGAGCTTCGATGAAGATGATGACAAATGAATGGATGTAACTCCATCCAATGTCCCACCCTGAGATGGATCGCCCTGTTTTTATGATCTTATCAATGAATTAAGCAAGGAATTGATTACGAACTCAATCAGACATTCAGGGACCCATTTGCATTCCGAGCAAAAGTTTGGGAGTGTGTGGTGAATTAACGTGTAAACTCAAATTTAACATATAGTTTGATACATAAATGGCACTAATTAACAAATATGTGACAAAATCAGTAAATTACACACTAACCCAAAGGAGAAACAAACATGTCTCATATTTAAGTATTCAAGCACTTTCCCTTGGCTCCCCTCCAACTATATTGACAATGACATTTTACACCTGATATAATTCTCCATTTAACCTCTACTACTACTCACTCACAATTTCACTTTTTTCAATAAAAGAAAGCTGAGAAATATTAGTTGAATCACATGACATGCATTTATGTTGTTGTTCCCCTAATGTTAATGTCGATTTCGATTCATTTACGGCTAAGATTTTCCCGAGAAAATCACGAATTCAAGGAAAGGAAAAACGAAATACCTGATGACCAAAGCAAATCCCGAGAACTTTTTTTTTGCAGCGAATCCAATTTGTTCAAAAGAGCAATCAACTTGCAGATCCAAACGTCGTTCCATTGCAACTCCCGGTTATAACAAATCCATCAAAGTCGGGGATCTCGTCGTCGTCGTCGGGAACGCGCCATTGGCCACCTTGTAAACGTCCCACGTCTCGCCTTCCTCCGTCAGCATTTCGACGAAAACGCCGTAATAACCACCGTACCTCTTCTTGACGTAATCGGAATCATCCGCGCATAGAAGAGCAGCAAATCTCTTCCCACCACCCATGATAATTTCAAAAATTCCCTTAAAACAAAAACAAAAACAAAATCAGAATCGAAACAAGTTCCCTCTCTCTTTCTCTTGATTAATATATATATATATATTGAAGGCTTAAAGGTTGAGCCTTTAGAGAGAGAAAGAGAGGGAAATAGATCAAAGTTTTCTCTCCATATATTTTTCAGAGTGGGGGATGTTAGAGAGAGATTCACTGTTCTTCTTGGTGTTGTTTTATAGGGATGTAGAGACTCTCAGCGTTAGGGATTTTATTATGTTTAAGGTTTAGTTAGCCTGGGTAACGTTAATTACAACCATGGCCTTGGTTGATTGCTCTATTTGTCGGGTCATTTACGTTGCAGATTACTAAATTTAATTTCTAATTAATAATAAAAATTAAATATATAATTTGTTTAAGTTGATGTTAGGTTTGATTTAGAAGATAAACTAGTTCAATTTGCCTTTCTTATTTTGTATTAAAAATGAGATAATATTTGCTGAACAACTAGATTTTGATTTAGGAAACTCGATTCAAACAACTTATTTGTATGGTATGCGTATGTTTTTAAAAGATTAAAAATAAAAAATATACTATCATATAATCGCACAAAAATATTTAAAAAACTAATTAATTACAATACACAGTCTGTGTAAACTTTAGTTTATACAGACCTTTTTGTTTTAGGGATTTAGTTTAGGGTTTAGAGTTTAGAGGTTTGGGTTGTAGGGTTCAGAATTTAAGATTAATCTTTAGAATTTAGGGTTCAGGTTTAATTTTTTAGGGTTTAAATTTAATTTTGATTTATAATAGAAATAGGCATGCTTACACATGTGTATTAAATTTAAATCATTAATTATATTAATTTGTCTGTGTTTTTTAGAATAAAATAAAAACACATAATACATAGTGCAGTTAGTTGCAGCAGGAAATGTCAACTGGTACGTGGGATTTGGGGAGCTGTCACGTGATGTTCAATCCTCTGCAGTGCCTCACGTGCACAACTTGAGCAAACGAGGTCACTACACGTGTATTGTCAGGTCTGCTAATCTATCTAGTTTATCCAATTAATTCCTTCTTTTCTTTTTCTATAGGGAATTTTTATTTCGAACGTATGGAAATTTCATACAATTTAACTAACACGTGTATTGTAGCCCCTGAGTGCCGACTTGAATCACTTTTGCAGATTCAGGCAACCGAACCCAATGTTGTTCAGACAGTGAACGATATGATTACACTTCATGAAATCAACGGAGAAGCGGGTTTTGGAGATACCTTCAGATAAGCGAGTGCATTATATCCTTAACGACTATAAATGCATTGAGAACAAAAACGTGTCCGCAACCATAATTTAAATACTTCAGCCTTCCGTAAATGAAGAGAAGCTCAGCAAACTATTATTGTGCTGATGAAAGTGCTAGTTTCACTACAACATTAAGAAACATTACTCCCCCCTAAAACAATTTTCAGCATTTGTCCCCATTTTTTCCCGTCTTATTTATCCGGCAGTATAGGGAATCAGTTGAAAGATCTGGACATTAGCACATGGCAGAGAGAGAACTCCTGAAAGAACAACCCGACATCATGATTACAACTTCTGCGACGTCGGCATTGCTAGGGAAACTCCGCTGGGTAAATCCTTCCATTGTTGAGTCACTGTTTTAATCTGGGTAAAAAAGTTAACGCCAGCCTTGCCTGCAATTAAAGACGAGTTTCCAAGTCATGAAATCAGGTAAAAATGGGGGGATATTAGCAGATGGTGAGTTGAAGAACTATGTTAGTGATAATATATATTACCATAAAAGTTAAGGTCACCAGCGAAAGATGCCTTACTGCCGGTAAACGAGAAAAATGGTAAGGGAACTGGTATGGGAACATTGATGCCAACCTGAATATAATCAAAGCAACTTAATGATCTGGACTTTTACAACAACAAAGCAATGATCTTTAATCCTATCATGTTTCATAACAAGTACTTTTATAGGTTATCTAATTGCAGCTCTGAGCAATTTTAGTTATATCCTCCCTACTGTATTTCACCTATAGTTTTACCTGCCCAGCCTCGATCTCTGTCTGGAAATTTTCTGGCTACAGCACCAGAAGTAGTGAATATAGAAGCACCATTACCATATCTGAAAAAGAACACCCACAAGTAAAACAAACATGGATATGTAACTTAAAGAGGACCAAAAGACAGTCTGATTCGAGATGTACTTGTTTCTATTAACAATGTTTATCGCGTCTTCTAAGCTGTCAGCCTGAACATGGGGAGCGAAAGAAGAAACAGTTGGCAATACTTAGAAAAGAAAAGTTTGATTAGTGAAGAAATAGGGAGGGAAGTAACTCACCTTCATGCAAATAAGAACTGGGCCAAAGATTTCCTCCTGCACAGGCCGAAATAGAGTAGTCAGGTATCTTCTATGAATGTTGAAGTCATTTTACCCACCCACTCCTGGTATTTTTATGGACCACAATCAAAACAATGCATTACAATACAAGTCAAACAGAAATGAATACCTTATAGCACTCCATGTCAGCTGTGACATCAGATAAAATTGTGGGACCGATAAAATTGCCTTTATCATATCCGGGAACCTATTTTGTCACTCATAGACAGTTAGTAACATGTTTTGTTGAAAAGTTTGAAAATCTAGTTAGCAACAGGGAAACAAAGTCCTAACAATCTCTGGATCATTTGAAAAACTTTGGTAAACCAGAAAATCATTTGGATTGTAGTAATAATTCATTCTTTCTGGATTATTTCAATTCTATAAATTATTTTCAATATCTGCAGCCAACAGGCCCAAGAAAAATCCATTTTTAAGTGGTTCCAAAATATCCAACGATTTTATGTGATTTTGAAGGATTATTCAATCTTGAAGATGGATTATACGACCATCTTATGATGCCAAAAGTGAAAAGTTGTTGAGAAAATGAATAAAGTAGAAACATTAAAAATACCACGATATTTCTCCCATCAAGTAGTAGTTTGGCACCACTATCAACTCCTGATTCAACTAATCTGCATATTCGTTCTTTAGCCTGTGAATGAGAAAGAATTCCAATGAAAAATAAAAACATCAAGGATCCAAACAAATGGAAGAATGAATTGAAAGCATTAAAAAGGGCATCATAAATGGTGAGATTAGCTCCATTCCCTAGATATAATCAATTGGCTCAGGCTCCAACTTTTTGCTGGAATTCCCAAAATTGAGTGTTTTCTATTCTTCTAATAATATGTTATACCAGTCGCCCTTCAATAACCTGATCATGATGAGTGGCCAGAGCTCATCCTTGCATCGTCTGTAACTGAGTTTTTAATGTGTCGTTTCTTGGAGAAATCTGGATTACTTTTTCTTTTTTTTTGCAATAAAAAAGGTGTATGGATGAAATATAAGATAAAAGGGAAGAAAGATCTGCACTATGAAAATAGGCAACCCTAGGATGGACCTGACACCTTGATAAAGGTGGGCCTAGGATAAATAACAGATTTTACAAATGTCTTCCCAGAGAAATAGGGCATTTTGAATTGTTAGAAAACAGAAGCTTAGGAATGATTTCTAATATCGTGCTAGTGGTAGTACAGAAAAGGTAGGAAATATCAGAAACAGGCATTACCTCTTTGCTAATAACTGGACCAAGGTCTGCATCAGGTTCGATTCCAGCATTAACTTTAAGACCTTTGGCACGTTCTACCAGGTCATTCACCCTGGAAAAGTTCAGGATCCCCCTTAATCATAGCTTCAAAAAGATACCAACAAGATGGGAGGAAAAACACAATACCAAGATTCTGAGTCACCGACAAAGACTACTGTGCTAAGTGCCATGCACCTTTGTCCGGCAGCACCAAAACCAGCAGCAAGTAGAGCATTTAGTGTGGCTTCCTTGTTTGAATCAGGAATGACAATGCCATGATTTTTGGCCCCCATGTTGGACTGAGAAGAATTATTATAAGAAGGAAGTTTAGTTCAACTTTAGATAGTCATAGGCGTTGTTAAGCATCCAACCTATTACCAATCGGCAAGTTGGAGATGTAAGGAAATTGCAAATTGTAAACTTAACTGATGTCAGATATGGTAGCTTAACAGAAGTAATCTTATCACTAGGAGATATGTTGTTTATTGCTTACCAATGTAAGTTAAATGCTCTTTACCTGTACACGTTTTCCTTTGGTAGAAGCTCTTCCATATATGTGCATGCCAGCCTTTAGAAAATAAAAAAGAAAAACATCAAGAAGAATATAACCAACATAATGAACAGCTTTGTGAAACAGCAATGACCTTTCATGAAATGCAATAAGAAGTCTAGGAAAGAAACTGTAGATTATATACGAGTAATAGAATACTAGAGTTCTGATTTAATTAGGAGTTTGTAATGTAATAGGAGTTTTATTTTTCCTAAAAGATAGAGTTTAACTTAACTAAGGAATTAGAGTTTAACTTAACTATTGTACTGTAATTAGTTCTTTAAAAAGGAACTAACTTTCTGTAATTAATTTCAGAATTATTCAATACCAGAGAAACTACTTTTCTCTCAATCTTACAGAAACTAGACATCACAACAGTCGTACCACAACAGAAATAACATGGTAACTTTCCCACCAAGTACAAAAAAATACAACTTATGCAAAGGCAGGTGTTATGGGGCCGGAGAAAATTAACATAATAAAATAGTTGATATCTAGAAAAAAAAAAACTAGGGAATCATTAGAGAAAGGGAAAGTCAAAATTTAACAATCCAAAGTGCAGAACATGTGAAGAGCTGATCTTAGGAGAACCAAATGGCAACATGTACTTCATTGAAGACATAAAATGTTGAACAAAAGAAGCCAAGAAATGGAAATTGGTAAAATAAAACATCAGTGTTTCATTTTGGGTACTGCATCCACCAAAGAACCTTTGGTACTTCACAAAATTGTTACATCAGGTTACTGCAAGTAATTAACATCAACACAAGAAATTAATCAAGTGAAATATACTTAGATCCCAAGTGAAATATAGCCATCTGAGTGCTTTGGATAAAAAGGCATACTTACAGTATTGGAACCAACAAATGATATGGCTCTGACATTGTCATCGTCACAAATAGCATTAACAATGTCCTGCCACAACAAAATATATTGGAATATGTAAGGTAAAATTAATTCAATGGAAGATTAAGCATTTATACCAATCCATACAACCATGAAGATATAATATATGTGTGTGTGGGTGCATATTTATAGATATTGACTGCAGAGGGTAATCCACACTGTGCATTAACAGAAAAATCATTATTTTGATATTCAAAGCAACATTTAACAGATTGCAATTTGAAACACATGCATTTATCAGAAAAAATGGATAAACAAAACTGTTGGATATCATAAAATCATGTTACTGAAGAACATACATTGGTGCCATGAACTATATTTAAGACACCACGGGGCAGACCAGCTTCCATTGCCAACTCAGCCAGCATTATGGATGCCCCTGGAAAGCATAAAAATAACATTTTAAGAAAATAGTTAGAGAGAAAAGTGAAGTCATGTAAGAACAAAAAGAATAAACCAAGTTGTCCTCTAAGAATGAACACATAACAACAACAAAATGAGTAAAAACAAAGCCCTGGATTCTACATCATAACAGTTAGATGGTTGCACTCACCAGGATCCTTTTCTGATGGCTTTAAAATAAAGGTATTACCACATGTAACTGCGACAGGGAACATCTGCAGTAAAATAATAACACCATATGATAGTTTTTCTCTTTTAGGGAGTTGATAGAGCAGGTGAGAAACTACCCAAACTCGGAAGAAGCAACAAAATTAATAGTTACCTACTAGACAATCAATATTAGTGAAGAACCAAACCACATGGTATGGATTCCTAAGTTTATGAAGAAATATGATTGCACTAAAATTCTGATTGACAAGAACTACAAATCCAATAAGGCTCATAAGCCTGAAATCTAATATGGGGACAAACAAGTACGTAATATTAGAAATAGATACAGCTTAATCAAGCAAACTTATCTCAACTATCAACCTAGCATTGTGAATTGTGAGCTAGCCAACTGTGCTACCTAGATATAAGATCATGTGAATTGTTTTCAGTGTGTTTATCTAAGTTTTTACTCTTCTGAGCTGTGCTTGTTGTGTTCTCTGCAGGTTCAATGATGTTTTGTAATGCTCTGCTATCCGGCTGTTTGGACTTGTGTACCGGTTGTAGTTTTCCTCTAATGAAATTCATTATTCTTAATATAAAAAAAAACCTTAATCATCAACCTTACTAGATTTAACAGTAGATAGCCTACAATTGCTATGGCCATGAAAAATGAAACTATTAGGTGGAAAATGAAGACTTACCCATAAGGGAATCATTGCAGGAAAGTTGAAGGGGCAAATCCCAGCACAAACACCAAGGGGCTCTCTAACACTATATGTATCAATTCCATTAGCTACATTGGGTACATACTCCCCCATTTGCAGGGTTGCCATTCCACAACTATGTTCCACCACCTCTATATGAAAAAATCCAGAATATTTTTTTTGAAAAAGGAAAAAAATATTAAAAAATTACAATTTTCGCAATCAACTCCAGCAAACACATTGAAGAATATAGATACCAACCAAGCCCCCGAAAGACATCTCCATGAGCATCCTTCAACGTCTTGCCCTGTTCAGTTGTAATATTCTTGGCAAGTTTATCCTAAGAAGAAAATACAGATTGAATAAATTCATTAGCTAAAAAGCATCTATATAACAAATTTCTTACTAGACAAAAAAAAACTGAGCTCATGCTTACCATGTCCCTACGAATAAGCTCTTGTAGTTTGAGCATAATACGCTGACGAGTTGTGATTGGGGTATTTCGCCATGAGGGGAAAGCTTGCTTTGCTGCAACCACTGCAGCTTTAAACTCTTCATTTGTGGTTAAAGGAACTTGGGAAACAACTTCTTGTGTTGCCTATTTAGTTTTTCCAAATAACATATATTACCAATCAATACAATAAACTCCAAGAGCTGAATCTTCTTATATATATATATACACAAATGAAAAGGATTAGATACTCACGGGGTTTATAACATCAATGCTTGATGTTGATTTTGAATCAACAAAAGCACCTCCTATAAGATTAGGAACCCTCTGTATAAAACCCAACCCGATCAACACATAAAAAGATTGAATACATACGATTCAAAAAGTTAACGGAAATATGCGTACGGTTTGCAGAAAGAGAGAATAAAGCAAAGGCGCTATACCGGAGGAGTACGGCGATTAAAAGAAGATTCAGCCGCAGTAGAGAAACGAGAGTTTGCAGAAGCCAAAGCCAGAGGCCATGAAGCCGTTAAATTCTTCACTGCAACAAAAAGGAAGCAGCAAAATAATCAAAATTAAACAAACAAATAAATCAAAACGCTTTCTTTTCTTCTTTTTCTTTTCAATTGATTTTGTTTTTAAGTTTCTGCCTACCTCTTTGAAGTGCAAATCGCTTCATCATCTTGGATTCTTTTGTGAATGAGCCAACTGGATGTTAAGATCAACAATGGACTTAAAGTTGTAGTTTCTTGGTAGAGTGAAACACTGAAACTGCTTGTTTCAATATATTATCAGGTAGTAATATTAATAATATTAATTAAAATATTTTTAAAAAGGATTAATTCATAATACCTTCAATATATTAATCAGGCAGTGATATTACTAATACTAATTAAAGGGTTAATAAGATTCTTTTAATTAATGTTTATTTAATTTTTTTATAAAATCTAAGAAATATAATCATTACTTTGCTAAAAATTGTTTCATCAATCTAATAGGTTACAACTATTACATTTATTAAATTTTATTAAAAAACTAAATAAATATTAATTATAAGAATCTTGCTAATCTTATTGGCAGTCCTAGCAAAACCCTTAATATTAAAATATTTTTAAAAAGATTAATTCATAATACCAAGTCATTAAATTTTTAAATAACGATATAAGTACAGATAATATTGTTTAAATTATGAATTATAATTAATTACCATATTAATAAGAAACGTAAAGGAATCTATTTGGCCGATGGCTATGGCAACGCAAATCCAGACTGCCTACTACGCTTATTGCAAATGCCAAATCATGTGAGTGCGCTTACTCATGCATGCGTCTTATTCTTTTATATATAATGCACAAACGCCAGAAACTTTACTAGCTTTATTTAAGACCATAAAACATAAACCCTAACACCTAAATTCTAACTATAAACACCAAATTCTAAACTCCACTTAAACTCCTAAACCTTAAAATTAAGACGCTTGTAGAAACTTTTCATTTTTACCGCAAGTGCATGTGATATTTTTCATATATATAACAATAATAATTTGATATACTTGTAATAAAGTTTTTGGCTTAATATTTATATATTAATTAAAAATATAATCGTAATCAATTGATATCGTCGTTGTTATAATATATATAAAGACATAAAATAAAATGTAATTATTTTTTTATCAATACAGAAACATAATTACAAGAAGATAAAATATTAGAAAATACAAGTATATAGGCATTATCCGATGCCTACAGATGAAGAAGATTACACCCGAAAATCATTTATTTCCTTTTTCTAGTTTTGATTTGGTCAAATTCAATTTCATTCGATCAGTCAATCAATAATGATAATTTGATCATATTCTGTACCGGTACGCCTCTCACAATTCGAACCTTGAGTTACGAAGAAGTACCGATATACATCCACCCCGTACCAGTACTTGAGCCCTAATTTCAAAACTTGGAGCTCGGGATTGTGCCAAACCCTCACTCAACCATCATGGTTAAATCCCAAAACGTTCCTACACGTTATTTGAAGTCATTAAGTGAGTTTCTAGCCATTTTTACCCTTAAACATCAACAATTACAAGATTCACCATTGATGATCATCCAAGCTCTAAAGTATCAAAACACCATATATCAAGCAACACATACCAAAATGATAATGCACATGAACACATAGAAGTTAGAAGTGTACTAACCTTGACTTACAACTGAGAAAAACCCTCAACCTTTCACTTCAAGCTTTCTTCTTCCCTTGAGCCTTTGAACAATCCCCAACCTCCTTAACTACAAGGAAGTGCTGTAAACGAGTTACAACATGGTTTTGAGATTAAAATGAGATTAAAAGACGATTTAACAACAAGAAATGGGATTAAAAACACCATTCTCGTTCTCACTCCAAAAACCCCACCAAAACCCATTTCTCTACCATTTCAAGCAAAACTTACATTGGGTTGTAGATCCTTGAACAATTAGCAATTTTCCCTTCTACCCCAATCCGATATTTCAACACAAAACTAACAAAGGTGGAGTTTTTCCTTCAAACTCCTAGAGGAGAGAAGAGAAGATGAGGATGGTGGGAAGAGCTTTTGGGGACAAAATGACTTCATCACTCTTACAAAGCCTGTAGCCCATAACTCATCAACTCTCATCCTTTTCTTCAATTATGAAATGACCACAAAGCCCCTCTCAAAAACCCCATAACTCAAGCCCAAAACCAAAACCAGCCCACCAAGGTTTTAGGCCCAACAACATGACCCAAAAGCGAGGCTCATGCCTCGGGTTAGCCCGACGCTCGGGTTCCCAAAACCCGGGTCGTTACAATTTGGTATACGGACAATGCAAATTTTAACTCCACAAGCAAAGTTAAAACAAATATAAGTGTAAATTTTTTCACAAGGTAAAATTTTGTTATCACATATTATGGCAAGATTTCTTGTTAGTCTTTTTTATTTTAATTTGGTCGCTTAAGTTTTTGTACTTTTTAAAATTTGAAATTTCGATCTTGACATGAATAGTAGTCTTTAAATATGTTAAGTAAAATTTCGTTTTTAGCCCATTTGTTATACATAAGCTGCATATTTGATTTTTGTTCTTTTATTTGATCATTTTTAGTCATTGTAATTTAGTCATATTATTGTTGTCCCATTTGGATTATGATTGAAATTTTAAAATTTGAAAAATATAGGGACTAAAACTGATCAAAATAGAATGACTAAAACAACAATTTACACATAGTATATAGACTAATAGAATTGTTTTACCTTTTGACAAACTAGTTTATGGTAACTTTAATTTTTATAATTGTTATTAATACTATTATTATAAAAATAAATTTATTATTGTAACAATATATAATTTTATTAATTTTATTTTTTCATTGGTTTATCACAACAAAAAGTAAAAATTTAAGTGACAAACAATTTCATTGTCACAACAGATATCAAATAATAGCGACCGCTATATTTATCGTCACTATCATGTGTCAAAGTATTAGTGACAATGAAATTTGTGTCACAGTCAAAGACTTATAGTGAGAATTTAATTGTAAAAAATGTAATCGGCACAATTACTACTATAATAGTGACCAAATAAAAATACATCACAATTACTTGTACCAATAGTGTCCCACAAAAAAATTGTCACAAAAGTATAATATTTGTGACAAAATTACTCATAATCACTACCAATTTGTCACTAAAAGCCTATGTTGTTGTAGTGATAATAGTCAGTGATGTTATGTTTTTTTTTCTATTTTGATCGCTAAAAGTTAGGTTTTCGTTAAAAATAACGAAAATAGTGACGTAATATGGTATAATAGCAATTTTAATCCTTAATGATTAACTTTAGTCCTAATTAAGAGAGTAATTCAATAAACTTAACATTTAATGTTTATAAATCGTATTAATTTGATCTTCATTTTAATTTAAAAATAATTTAATTTTCATTTAAATTAGATTTTGGTTTAAGTCTCGCTATGTGTGATATTATGAACATTGTTTAAACTTATTCTAGCCTAGGCCTGAATATATTCTAACTATTGGTCCTATCGTACTCAATAATGATTAAGGGCCCGTTCACCAACGCTCATGAAACGAGCTTTTGATTAGAAACGGGAATTTGATTGAAAACGCAATAATAAACGATTAAAATTTCATGGAAAATGTGCTTTTACACAGCACTTAACAGAGCCAACGCAAAAGCATTAAAACTTAAATTTTGCGTTTTAAAATTTACGTTTGGGGATAATATCTTTTTTACCCTCAATTGATTTGCCTTTTGGTCTCATTGCTGTCTATGTGAGTGTTTTAACTCATTAATAAATTAAACTTATGTTGATAATATATATATATAAGAAATATTTAATTCATGTATATTATATCATACGGTTAGATTTTCTACTAGTATATATTTATTAAAGACATTTAGATATAGTTATATAGAATTATACTAATAAAATATTGCTTTTTATAGTATCATGTCTAAAATGATCATTTATCTTCTCAAAAGTATTTTTTGACAGCAATACTAAACACTTCAATCTTAAACCAAATAATTCAAAATTACTTTTAAACAACACTTTTCTACCGCACTTTTTCACCGTACTTTTCAAAAGCAATGTTAAACTAGCCCTAAATCTAGTTTGATCACGCTTTACAATGGTCAACTTTAGTAATAATTATTTGGACGTAAATTATTTGCAACTACAATTATAATGGCTTCGTTAGATGTTTAGGGATTAAATTTAAGAAAATAGAGGACATTGGTATATATTTAAGAATCTATGACAAATTCTACAGTGAATGGGAAGACGCCACCAGTAGGTGGCGTCCTTCCTTTTTAATATTTTTTTTCTCTAAAGCTATCATGCACGTGAACACTTTAAGTTAAAAATTATAAAAAAAAACACCCATGATGCCACCTGCAGGTGGTGTCTTCACCCTCACTGTTTAATTTGTCGTAATTTCCAAAATAAAACTCAAAGACCCTATTTCTCTAAAATTAATTTTAAGGGGAAATATTCTTCTAATTTCCACTTTGTTGTATTTATAACTTTTTTTGAACATGTATTTGGATTTGAATCCCATATTTCACAACTCAATTTTCCTTTTTCTTATAAAAATAATTTAGCTTAAAGTATTATTAATAATCAATAGATTTAAACAGTGGAGGGTTTTGAACATGTGCGAGATAAGCGACCGCACAGGGGTCCTAATAATGAGGGGCCCCAAATGAATTGAATTAAATTGTTTATGGGGAAAAACAAATTATTTTGGTTTAATAAATAACAAGAAAAAATAAAAAAATAATAATTTTAAAGAGGCCCCATAATATATTTTTTATTAAAATAAAAAATATCTTTTTAAAAACCATATATATCTTTAGGATTATAAATTAAATGATCTCGTTTTAATAAGCTGCCCAATGCCCTCTAAACCTTTGAACCTCCCCTGAATTTATTGAGTAACCACATGGTTTAGGTGAGATGATAATAATTTTTCCTACTTTAATCAATGGTCGAGAGTTTAATCATCGTCCTGAGTATGAAATAATTTTAAAACTAGCGGCTATCGTTTATCCTCTATATAGACCAATAAAACACAAAAAATTAGTCATTAAATTTGCTCTAGCATATACTTTGAGAAACTAAAATAAATAAATTTAAAGAGATATTGAAATTAAGAAAATAAGTGGGAACTTTAAATTAATAGATATAGTACAATAGTTTTAAAGTGTTGGGGTTACGAGCTAATTGTAAAATATTAGTATTTGGGTCGTAAGACATGCTGTCAACCTTTCTCTTTCCTTGTACTTTGGTCAAAATTTAATATTAATATATGATCTGTTGATGATTGAAACTTGGCCTATCTCCGTATTTCAATGGACAAGAACATAGTATTAACGTTCCTTAATAATTTAATTAACTTTTAAGAGTGTGATTAAAGTTTAAACTTTTAAAAAAAGCTTCAAGTTTTGATTTATACAAGGAAACATCGTATCTCAATCGGATACTATCACATGGGTCTGACCAATCACTACCTCTGTACACAAACATGTACACTTAATCCTATGTTATGTGACTTGGACCACATGGTCCCGCACAAGAAATTATCATATAAAATGAAATACTTAGTCTTAGTAATGGGAATTTGTACTTAAGATTTTAGGGATCTAAATTTAAATTTTATTATGTACAAATATATGTGTGAGTTTTCGATTCATATTTTATTATTGCTTGAATCTCACTTTTTCAAATGGCTGTTTGGCCCCCTAGATACATTTTGTTAATGACAAACTCAGCCTTAGTAATTGGAGTTTGTACCTTAAATTTTATAATGTATAAATATATATAAGTTTTTGATTTAAAAAGAATTTTGTTTCTTTTTAAAATATTTGAATTTGAGCAGTTTTGTTTGCAAGTGAAAAATAAACAAATATTTATCTAATTGATTATACAATCATATTTATTGTATTTGTGATTTTATATTTTTTATTTGGGTATATTAGTTGATTATTGATATTTGTTAGTTCTAATTATTATATCAAATTGCAAGATTTAAAACTTTTATTTTTATCCAATATTTTGCCATTTTGCTCTAACTCAATAAACATGCCTAAAATTTTCTTTAAATTTAAAAATTAAACCATATTGAAGTCTGAGAAAATACAAGTTTACTAAATTATGGACTTAATTAAGTTAAAATACGATAACAAAATAAAAATACTTTACTTAAAAACTTGCACACATTTTCAGCTTCAAATAAATTATAATTTTTTTCACTCAAAGTTTAATTTTAGATATGGGCATTTTTTCTAAATTAAAATACAAAAATCTCATTCGAACTCGTGGCTCGAGCTTCCATCAATTACTATTTCATCCATTATTATTCAATTCAAACTCAATTACCATTCATCACTAATCACATGTTGGTCCAACACATATGTACGATAATGATTAATGTATTGAAAAACGATGAACAAAATAAAAATTAGATTGGATATCAACCCCAAACTTGTGTTTTATGTGCAACAAAATAAGATTTATGGGAAGAAAGAAAATAATAGATTTATTGAGAGAACATTATCTTTTATTATTAGACAGCACATGCAGTTGAATGATTCTGATATAATCAAAGTTGAAGAATAATAAAAGTTAACATTAATCACTAATCACATGTATGATTTACACATTCTATACTTGTTCCTACACATATGTATGGTAATGATTAATGTATTAAAAAATAATAGACAAATAAAATTTTATTTTTTTAACTTTGCATTTTATGGGTAACAAAATAAAATTTTGTTTTAAAATTTGATTTAGAGAGAAATTCCCTTTTAAACATTTATATGTTTTGAATGATTCCGATATAATCAAAATTGAAGAATAATAAAAGTTATCTTACCGATTATTATAGGAAAAAAAATAATACTATATAACTCGTTTTTTTATTTAAATAACCTAATATAATGTTTTTATAAAGATTTTAATTCTTCTTCTCCCTCTCCACACTAATGATAAGATTCTTTTTTATATGTTTTAGTCTACTTTGGTTGTCCATACCTACTTGTTCTTTCAATTTAATAAATAAAAGTTCAAATTAACTCGAAAAAAAAATTAAATAATTTATAATTAATTAAACGATATAAACAATGGTTTTAATTCATGTCCGATGCTAAGAAAATTTGGACAATATCGATGAATCCAGAACAACACACCAATGCATTGTATTGTTATAAAATTATTTGGTATATTATAGTAAAAAAAATAAGTATCGAACGTAATTATATTCTTTGATGATAGAATATATTGATTATTTTTAATATTTATCCCATAATTTTTAAAGTATATAGAAGTGGTCATTTTCATCACTAAACTTTTAAAAATTATAAACTAGTAGTATTAAATTATTGAATCTTTACAAAATGGTCATTGTGAACTGTAATGTTGTAATAACAAATAAAGTATGAAAAATTTAATGATCATCTTGTAATAGTTTGATAAATTTTAATGATCATTTCTAACAGTTCAGATAAATTTAAAGATTGTTTTGTAACAAATTGCTAAGTTCAATTATCATTTTATAATGCAATGATATCGTTTTGAAAATGTTTAAAAATTTAAATAATTGTTTTTTAATTTTTAAAATTTTAGTAACTATAACAATCGTTAACTTCATCCATTTAAATAACATCCTATGAACGGATTATGATAGATCATTTGACTATTTTGTAACATCCATGAGCTCAACCAATAAATTGATCCATTTCAAAAAGTTTTTCCATGTCACCTATTTTGTATATTGAATAGTTCATTAGCTTAACAAGGATAATATTTCTTTTATTAATTTTGTTTTACTTTGGCCATCCATGCCTATGCATTCTTTCAATTCAATGTTAAATAAGTTCAACTTAAATTCGAAATTTGAATATATCATTTAATTAATCGATATCCACCGGAATTATGATTTTTGCCGAATGTTGTTATGCACTGATTCAAATTTTAATTGATAATTAAATTGAAATTTTGATGTAATGATGAAATTTCATTTGACTATTTTGTTTAACGTTTAGAGAATTCTTCGCATTAATTTTTTTAAATTTAGGGTTTCACATTATTCAACGAGTTTAATGTTAAAGTCTTTCTCATCAACCATTTTGTATGTTCATATCCTTAACCTTTTAATAATATTTATTTTATTAATTTTGTTTTATTTTGACCCATCCAAACCTAAAACATTCTTTCAATTTAATGTTTTAAATAATTTCAATTTAAATTCGAAATTTGAATGTATCATTTAATTAATCGATAACCACATGAATTATTTTTTGAGCAATTCAACCCTCAATGTTTCATTTTGGGTGAGAATGGTCCCTTTCATTTGAAAAATTGGTAATTAAATTGAGTTTTTATGTAATTGAAAATTATTTCATACACTAGCGATGAAAATTTTAGTTTCAACATGTGTTGACTTGAAAAATAAGGTTCAAAAAATAATTTTAAAATTATATAATTTATTTTTTTATGTTGGTTATAATTTATAGTTTAAACTATTTAAAACCTAAAATTTCATTTAGAGGGTCATATTACCCAAAATAAAAGTTGAAAACATAACCTTCAAAAAAAGAATATAATCAAAACCTCTATTCATTTAAATGTTTAACCCTAAAACATTATGCTTAAATCTTAAAATTAAAAAAATTTTATTTTCCACTATCACTGTATCGAATATAAATCCACAATCAAATGCATTTGTTAATGATATAGAAAAAGTAGGTAATAATTTCCTCGACCAATCGATTTTGAAAATAAATTAACGTGGCGATTTTGTTGCTGACGTCAATATATGACTTTTCCACTTCCCACGCCATTTTCACTAATTCCACACCATGCCACCCACGAATCCTGGGGAGCACTCTGACAGTCCGAGGATTACCATCTTTCTCCAACGCACCTTTGAGTGCATGATTAGTCTACTCGCTTTCCGCCTCTCGACGAGCGCAAGACTAGGATCGAGTCTAGTAGAATTAAAAAGCTTTAAGTTATTTAATTTGTAAGTTATATTTTACTATTTAAATTTTATTTTAAAAAATTTAAATTGAGTGAAATTTATAAAATTTAAATCGAGTTTTGAGTTTTCATTTATGTAAATTCAACGCGTTGTGTATATATATATTTCATTCGTTTATATATTTTTTATGCATATATATGTTCGTTCGTTTATGTTAATTTAAGTTTTTTCACATATGTCTAGAGGTGTTCATTGTTCGAGTAAACCGAACTAAAACAAAATTGGTTAATCTATTAAATATTTTAGGTTTCGGCTAGTGATTAAGAGTATTTTCAAATTTTAATTATCGATTAATTTGGTTTAAAATCAGTTAATTAAATAAATTAATTAAAATAACTCAAAATATTAAATATTTAAAATTTAATGTTAAATTTATGTTTGTTTGATCAACTAATTGTTCATTTGTTTGAGTTATTTCGTTTTTCATTTTACAACTAAATGAAAACTTTATTTAAATTTTTTTAATGAACGAATTTATAAAAATCTTTTGTTCGTTTATGTTAAAAAAAAATAATACGTTTGTTTGTTAAAACCTTTAGATGCTTGTCCTTTCAAAATCTACCTTTGCTTCTCCAAGACTTCACAGCGACAGATGTCGCTCAAATAAAGCGAATAAATGTCTCATCCACCTACTCACGAGAGTAGGCCGTAGTAAAACCGCTAAGCGGTTTGGAGCTCAATGTTTTAAGTTCTGAAAAGTGGTTTTCTTCCTGTGATGTTTGAAAACCGCTTACAGCTTTTTCCAATTTACATAATAAATATATTTTCCTCTTTCAATCAGTTCCATTTTTTCTCTCTTTTCCAAAAAGAGGGGAAAACGAAAGGAACTTGCGTCTCTCTTCATAACTAGCTAAAAACAAGTAAGCTCTTCTCTCTCTCTTTCTATATATAAATGATCGCTAAATCTTTTTTTACAGCTCAAAATGATATTTTCGTTATTTTTTGTTTACTTTTTTCCTCATCAATTTCGTTGTTCTTAGCGTATAATTGTGTGTTTGGCTTAGATTTTTGTTTTTTGACATCGATTTGAGATTTTATAGGCTGAAATCGGGGCGATCTAGGCAAAGAGAAGGCTAAAACCCTAAGATTCGGAGGAACAAAAGAATTATCACAAAGAGAGGGAAATATGGGAAGAGGGAAGATAGTGATTCGAAGAATCGACAACTCAACTAGCAGACAAGTGACTTTCTCGAAGAGAAGAAGTGGATTGTTGAAGAAAGCGAGGGAGTTATCTATCCTTTGCGATGCTGAAGTTGGATTAACATTTTTTCCAGCACCGGCAAGCTTTATGATTATGCAAGCACTGGGTCAGTTTCTCTTTCTCTTTCCCCCTTTTTTGATGCCATTGATTTAATTACATTTCTATTCATTTAATGATTTCGTTATCTGATGAGTGATTACAATTTTTATAAAGTTTTTTTTTTGTGTGTGTTTATATTTATATTACAATATTATTCTTTTTTTTCATTTTCCATTTGGTATATGAAAAAAGATGTTTACATTTACAAGGAAACAGTATATATTGTCAACATGCATGCAAATATGAAGTTTGAAATTTAACAAGTTTGGAGGTTATATAAATAATGATCAAGAAGAAACTAAAAGCCATTAAAGCTTTTGCATGTCTTAGTGGTTCGTTTTCTTTTAATGACAACTAGCAGAAGTTAATTAATTTATGTTGTTTGGATCCAAGATAAGTGTTCGATATGAGTACATATGTTTGATATATGAATATCCAGTCTTTTTTAAAGTTTTTTCTTATATACATGATTCATGAAGATTCATATTATACTCTGGAATATGTGTTTAGGTACTAGGCATGATTTTTTTTTAAAAAGAAATGAAAAACTTGATTAACATAGTTTATAATTACGGAATCAACTTCCCCTTTCTCTTATTTAGATATGATCCTTGAGTGTTAATTACAAATCCAAATACATGCTAACAGTTTGACAATTGAAAGAGTGGAAAGCAAAATTGAACTATATATAGTAATAATGTTTGCATCATTGAACTATTCTGATGATTTCAGTTTGCATTGTTACAAAACTATAGTAATATTGTTTGAGAATAAGGGAAGTAGTTGCAGATTAGTGATATATATATATATATATATATTAATTAGGGTAAAACTTTGATACACAGGCTGTGTAAAACTAATTTCACACAAGCTTGTGTATTTACACCATAAAAATTTAAATCCTAAATTCCTAATCTTAACCCAAAAAAACTAAACCCTAAACACTAACCTTAAATTCTAAACCATACAACATAAACACCTAAACTAAAACCCTAACCCTAAAGTTTTTTCCTATATATTATTTGATTTATTGGTCGTGATGGTGAAGTTTCTTTTAACTCTACAAGTGGGGATAAAAACTCGTTATGTGTCTTATTTATTTTTGTTTTTTTAAAACATCAATTAAAGGAACATTAGTTCTTAACTCGGTTAGATGCTAGATGTATATATGGACGTGAGAATACAAAGAAAATTAAGATCGGATTAGTGTAATCTTGGCCAAGTTACACCATTTTTCATCGTCTTGGAGAGGTTGATGGATGCATGGATGCTTTTCTCCGTTCTTTTAGATCAGGTACGATTTTTCATTGTCTTGGAAAGGTCGATGCATGCATATTTTTTCCCATTCTTTTAGATCTAGATATGACTTGGATTTAAGAGGGAAAAGCTATCACATGGATGATGATATACGCATGCATGCATGAAGATGATAATACAAAGAAATTTATGAATGTGTAAGGTTAATTCATTGGCTTGAAGAAGTTGATGCATGCATGCTTTGCTCCTTTTTTAAGATCAGGTCATGACTTGGATTTAGCAACAAAAAGGTTATGATATATATATATAGGAACTGACTTAGGATTTCATGTAAGAGGTGCAAACTATCAAGAAGCTATATTAGAAATGTAAGGGTACAAAATTACAAGAGTTTAGGGGTACAAAATTAGATTATCAATAGAAAATACAAAAGAAATATATAAAATATAGGAAAACTTGAGATTTTTAGGGGGTGCGGCTGCCCCCAGCACTCCTAATTCCGTCCCTATATATATATCTTGGTTAGCATAGTTGAGAGAAAAATTACAGAAAATGTATTTGTATGCTGTGTTACCGTTTAATTTGAAGGATATATATATTGTTGGATTGCATAAATTTTGCAGCATGCATGATTATGGAGTTGGGAGCGTTTTAAAAAAAATACTGAACATTCTTTTGAGGGGAAAATGATAACCACGTGATATTTATATAAAAAAAATAATTAATGCATATTTTTTTTAAATGATTGTAAAAACATTTTTTATTTGTGCTTATAGATTGTCAGTTCATATAAAAGTATGCTTCTAGGTTCATTTTATTGTTTATTTTCTTCCAAAGCCCTTGGTGTTCTTTTCTTTCATATTTTAAAAAGTGTTGATATATCTTTAACTTCTATAACAGAATATTCTATAAAAACTTCTATAACAAAATAGTTATACTGAAAATCCACCGATCATCTTTAATTTTGACTTTTATGAGTAAAAAAGAAGTCATGGTCAGAAAATAAGAGGGGTATAAATAAATTCTTGAATTGATATCTCACTTATTAAGGGTAATTATTTCATACACTGGCAGCGGAAATTGAATTTAGGGTTTAGGGTCTTAGTTTAGAGCGTAAGGTGTAGGGATTTAGAATTTAGAGATAGTGGTTAAAATTTAGGGTTTAAGGTTATAATTTAAGGTTTATAAGTTAAAACCTAAATACTAACCATATTACCCTAAAAACTAAACCCCAGCCTCTAAATTCTAACCCTAAATCCTATATTCTAACCATTATCCCTAAAGCCCTAAACCCTACAACCTAAACTAAGGCACTTGTGAAAATTTTCAGTTTCCAACGCCAGTGTATAGGATAATAATCCCACTTACTAAAAAGAAAAACTTTAATACACAGTCTGTGTAAACCAAAATTTACACAAGCCTTTTAGTATTAGGGGTTAAGGATTTAGTTTAAGGCTTAGGGATTTAGTTTAGGGCTTAAAGTTTAGAGTTTGGGTTGTAGGGTTTAAAATTTAAGGATACTGTTTAGAATTGAGGTTTAGGGTTTAATTTTGATTTATAGTATAAATAAACAGACACATCATGTGTATCAAATTCAAACCCCTTATCAAAAATCACCTTTTAAAGATAATTGTTTGAATTAATTAAGTTAAATTATGAGTTCTTATAGACTTATTTTAGGATATCGCTCCCATCAGGAAAACACTTACTATTATTGTTTTCATACAATATATGTATGGAGATGAGACTGAATTTCACCAACATGCATGCATGTTTGCTCCATTCTTTTATACCAAGTTACGTCTTGAATGATGCTAAACAAGTTGTTTATATCTTGGTTAGAGTAGTTAAGAGAAAAAATATATATATAGATACAGTAATTGTTTATATCTTGGATATGTAAATAGATTTGAATTGCATAAATTTTGCAGCATGATTGGAGTTGGGGGCATTTAAAAGACAATGGAACATTAATTTTAGCACAAAAATTTCTTTTTTTATAAATAAATTTTAGCACAAAAATGTCAATCACACGATGTTTATAAAAATATATAATCACGACACAAACATTTACACATCTTGTTAAATTGATCCTTATTCTATTTTTATATTAAAATTAATTTTGGTGCGGTGATGCATGTCGATAAATAATTTAAAATTATAAAAAGTATTAAATTAAAAATTTTTAAAAAATAAAAAATATCTATAAAATATATATAAACTACCATGTGGGATTTTATGTCGACGGCGGTAAAATTTTAATATTTTAAAAATGACAATTTATTCCTTTGAAAGATTGATGGTTAAATTTAACCCCCTTTGAATGGTCTGAAGATTAAATTTAATTGAAAAAGGATAATAATCAAAGGACAAAGTTATATACATCAAAGATTAAAGTTATTATTATACCTAGAAAGTATAGTATTATTTCTAATTTGTGCTTATAAATGTCAGTTCATCATCAAACAAAAAATTATGCAACTTGTAATCCATAAAATTGTTTAAGATATTAAATCCTTCAAAACATGTCATATATTTCTATTAATTCGACTTTGCATAAATTTTAAGAGAGTTTAAGTCAGATGTTTGCTTTATTAAAATTCCTTGTTGAAATAACAGTTGATATAAAGAAAGAGAAGTAGTTGAGATAGTGGAGGAAAATAATAAGGATTGTAGTTCATATATTTTTACTATTATAAAAAGGTTATAAAAAAATTATTAAAAAGTTACATTTTTACTAATTTTTCACCCTTAATTCTAATCTATAAATAGCATAATTGAAAAAAAAAGAAAATACAAGTTTGGAAATTACAATAAAGATTTATAAAATTATTTTGATCCAGTTCCATGCCTTGACTTGAGTTTAAGGTTCATTTGATACACAAATTTTTCATTCAATTAGGTAGTGAATTTGACATTTTAATTCAAATTGATACTTAAACTTGACTTCATGATTTAAACAAATCATTAACCATAAGTACTAATTTAGACCAAAAAATAAATTCTGAATATTAATATGAACCAAGAAAAGTCATTTACTTAATTAGAACAAGAAAAACTTTAATTACCCAATTGAACTTTAGAGCAAATTTTAGGTACTTAATTGGACTGTAACAAATTTAATTATAAGCGCAAAAATATATATAGAGATTGAGTTGAAGGACGTTGTGAACTTAAAACATGGAAAAATAGAGTACGTAGTTTTTCAGGCACATGTCCTGCCCTTGAAAAAAGTATCATATGAATTTGGCTCATCACGTCATTCGTACTCTCTGTTAATAAAACACATCTATCTCATTTTATCTTTCAAATAATTACAAAAAAATTATATCATAAGCCCGTCCTGCTATGTTACTCATGGTCCTAACCAATAAAAATTACTCATTGTAATATTTTTTCATATCTTTTTACAAGTAAATTTTCACTTATATTTACTGTAAATCAAATTTAAAAAATAATTTTTATAACTTGGTAAAAAAATGACATGAAAAAATTATTAAAATAGTTATTGATTGAGACTATAGATGATATGACGGGACGGACATATAATATAATTTCTCAATAACTACCCACTTTTCTTTACGCGTATGAAAAAATGTGAAAATTCACCTTTAAAAAAAATTAAAATAGATAGACCTTATTGACAGGACCACAATGAAGTCCATCTAATTATTTTTACTGCCCTTGACATTACTCCTTCCGGTTCTTAACTTCTTACCATATGCACCCCCAAATCTCTTGCCGCACCCTTTCCTACATCAAATATTTATTAATCAATTTCTATGGAAAAATATACTTAGGAGACAGGTTAATCACAATTCAATTTTTAATGGAAAAAAAAAAAAAAAACCTGGCAAAATGGTCTTTTTGACATGTATAAGATTACCTTCTTCCCAGCAAATGCAGTACAACTGTTTCGGTTTTAAGAATCTGAAGGGATTAAGAATAATTTAGATATTATAAGAAAATGACACTTGTACTTTACAAATGACTGTTTTACTATAAACCCAGAACATAAATTTTGAGTACTGATTCTTTTCTTTTTATTATGTTACCAGCATGAAATCTGTTGTTGAACGCTACAATAGGGTAAAAGAGGAACATCAATCAACTTAATGTTTCTTTCTATTGAGTTCACAGTCTTAGGCACTCATTACTAATTTAGTGAAAACTTATAGTTGATGCATGAAATCACTTCATTAATAAAGCAAGGGAAAAACAAACATGGTTGCTGAAGAAGTAAACATGATCAAACAAGGCATATATAGCATAAACTGACGTTCAATAAACATGGTTGATGAGCGAGAAATCGTGAAATGACGTACCAAAGAGAAGGAAAGGACCGCAGTGGAAAGTCGTGCTGCTGGACAACGAGAAATCACATCATGGTTCCCATGTCATCTTTGATAGTAATCCACTTCGCACTTTACATGAGAAGTACGAAGAAGAGGTAGCTTCTGCACCAGACAATTAGAAAAACCACTACCTCCAGAGCATAAGAATCTGCTCGCAACATGGCAGGGCCTAGAGCTAATGCAATGCAAGTAGCATGCTATTTATCACTGACCATTAACCAAAACAACATTTTGTTTTAATTGACCCAGCAAGTTTAGAGACTGGTGCCACCTAAGCTTTCCTATTAGAGCACGTTGGAAAATCACTAACAGATCTGTCTAAAAAACAATACAACAAGGTTTACATCCTTACATGCATGGTTCATGGGGCTCCTGTTACTCCTCATGGAGCATAAAGCATTCCTTCCTGCATGTGCACCAATAGCTGTATGAATGAAAGGAGCAGTGTATCCAAGACATCCATAATGCTTAGTGAAAAGCCTACTGCCAGCAGCAAGCCTAATGAAATAGAAGCAAAATGATGCCGCGGATATCAGCTTCTTAAGCATGGAGCTTCTAGCACTTCTATCCCATAAAATGTCATGAGGAAAACTTCAACATATTGAAAAATGAAACCATCCAGTCTAGGAGTATATCCGTTTCAGCAAAACCATCCATAGCTTTCCTTGCAGGTCAAAGATAACTTTGAGGATGAAAATCTTCCTAGGGATAATGCCATGTGAGTAGCATGCAATTTAACATAAACCTACCAAAAAGTATTTTGTTTCGATTGACCTAACAAACGTATAGGGTATGCAACTTAAACTTCCAATAACAGGGTGTTAGGCAATCACATGATGCTGGAAGTTGCCCGAAACAGTGTCAACATATTACAATAGAACAAATCTTTTAGTTGAATCACAGAGAATGATAAAGGTACTTAACTGAGTTAAAGCTCATGCCTTCCAAGTTTACAGCAACATGTGTAGCATCTCAACAACAAAAGCATTTGACTGGTTGACACTGTATTGTCACCGAACAAAGACTAATGTCCAAGTTTTTTGAAATGTACTTCAATTTTTACATCTCTTTTTATATTAGTTTACAATACAATACAAACATTCAAGAATGTGACTCATTTAATAATTGATTTGTACTTGATAGTTTTGGCAAAAGCAGGTAACAAGTTTGAGGCAACAACTACATTACTTGCAAGAATACCACAGGTATAAAAGCCTCCATTTCATCACACTAAAACACTCTTTATGAATCTTTGGGCTTGTAAATTTTAAGCAAGAAGCTAGGGACTTATATTAAGTGCAAAAATCATGCCACAAAATTTTTTGTAGTAACAATTTCATTAACTACATTGTTTCCAAAACTAAGTTTTAGTGAATAGTGGTTATGTTTGCCTATCTTAATGGGAGAAGTACAGCGAAGAACAAGGATGGATTTGGGATTTATGTTCAAAGGGGACAGATTAATATAAACATATATGTATAGAATTTTTCTACATCAATATAATACATTACGAATGTTCTCCGTGGGGGTTTCAGAAAATGTTATATATATATATAGTATGACATGGTAAAGATCACTTAAAACACTCCATAACTATGTTCATAACAGGAAAGCCTTGATGGTAGATAAGAACCTCTAAAATATGATAGTTAGATTTTCCATACCATGTGATAAGCAATAGCCTACATAACATTTCACTCTGATGGGTTGCAGGCAATTGATGGGAGAAGAACTATCTGGCTTAAGCATCCATGATCTAGAAAAATTGGAAAACCAATTTGAAATGAGTTTGAAATGTGTCCGTGTGAAAAAGGTATGACACCATTAGAATTGGAAGAAATTTTCACCAATCATATTCAAGATCAAATGATAATATTTATGCAATTACTCCAATGCTATTTTCTGCTTGTAGGATCAAATTCTAACCGATGAAATCAAAGACCTAAGCCACAAGGTTTAATAGAAACTTTTGCTGCATTTTCATTCATGTTTTCATTGTTTCAAACTTTCTTGTTAGGTAACGTTCATTTATTGAATTGCAGGGACACCTCATTCATCAGGAGAATCTAGAACTGCATAAGAAGTTAGACGTCTATTGCCAAGAAAATACTGAACTTAAAAAGAAGGTACTAGGCTAGATAATATATAATTGATAAAAATACCACCATAAGCAAATGAAGATTTTCCTCATGATAGTCCTAAATAGCACAGTTTTTTTGTCTTAGGTTTATGGAACAACACAAGCAAATGAAGCTAGCAGAAGCCGCCACGCAAATTACACTTTCAACAATGGATATGATCTGCATGCACCAGTTCATCTCCAGTTAAGCCAGCCCCTACCTCCTAAGAATGATGCACCAGAAAAATCAATGAAGTTGGGGTAATTCTTTCACTCAATACAGTTCTAAAAGCTACAGCAAACACAAATCAAGTAAGAAAGCATATTCTTTCAATATCAATCCTAAAAGTAACTTCTCAAATTTCCAACAGATTACAACTGCATTAGCAAACTGGTCGGACAACTACGGATGGACATCATCAGTACCCTCTCAACAACCAGTCTGCGGTTAAAATCTAAAGCTTCTACCAGTAGCCTTCATGTTCCAGCAATTAGATAAAGTATGTTCAGCATATAACAAGAAAAGAAAATTATCTTGAATATTTAATGAAACAGAGTTTAAAAGCACGCTATCTTGTGTAAATTATGAAATAATTAGAATGCACTGTTTGTTTCTGATGTTACTCTGCAGTCAGCTGCCTTGTGAACTTATTCTGTTTGACGGTATTGATTTACCGACTGCATTTTAATAATTAGTAGTTGATTTAGACAGACCAAAAGTTTTCTAAGCACATTACCTTGAACCAAAAGTCACCATTTCACTAGAATACTCCATTCCACTCATCACCTCTTCAACAGTAATTGTATTGAGTGCAATGGAGAAAAATATTGCAGTCAACTACATATCTTGGCATTCATTTATGATAAAAGGAAATAATCAAACCACTTCTTAAAATTCAGTAGCAGGAGTATAACTACAGGGAACCAGGGAGTCTGGGAAGAAAATTGTTTTCCATTTATAATATGAAATAACTTTATGCCACTTTTAATATTTTACTTAGACTATGATCATACACATATTGACAATGCAAATAAAAATATTGTAGGAACCCAGTTAAAATTAGTCTCAAATAGAGTAACGCTAACAAGCAACAATCTAAATCAAATCAGCTACTCATATACAAAGAGAAGAATCATAGACCAGTAATTTTGATTATACATCCATTATGCTTAACCACTTAAAAAGAAAGACACAATTCACAACATTTCCCTTCCACTGATTAAAAAGAACCTTCATTTATCATAACCAAGGAAACAAAAACTCTTTATTGATGATTTTTAGTTTCCTGGATGCAATTCCAATGGCAGGGAAAATGACATTGTAGAGTATAGCTAGTAATAGCAATTAGCACTCTATAGCGATGTTTTTTCTCACTAAAAAATGAAAGTATTTTTTTTATTTGGAAAAATATTTTCTTCCGCGTGGAATTTTTATAAAACTCGTATTTTATTTAAAAATGGAGCCGCCACCGGCCACGCAAGGTGGACCGGACACCGTAGAATACCAGAGATTTTGAAAACTTTGGGTTCGGGAGTCGGTTACGGATGGGGAAGGATTAGCACCCCCACACCGTCCAAAATTGGTACTTTAATAATTACCGCTTTATTAATATTAAACTTTCCGGATTAAAGTGACAATTAAATTAAAATTTGGTTATAAGTGCGAGTAAATTTTAAAAGGCCCCATTATCCGAGAATAAACGTCCAACCACTATCACTACGCCTGATACTGGCCCCGTTTACGCTCGAATAAAAGGGCACTGCATTGACAAAATATATGTTCTTTATGCAAACTTAAAAAACATGGCAAATATAAATAAATACATTGCGATAAAAATATGAGTAAATACTAACATAATAAAATACTAATCTAAAACATACATACATACATACATAATTATTAATTTAACACATAAATAAAAACAAATCTAACATAAATAAAATACTAATCTAAAACATACATACATAAATATTAATCTAACTTATAAATAAAACATATCTAACATAAATAGAATACTAATCTAAAACATACATACATAAATATTAATTTAACTCATAAATAAAAACAAATCTAACATAAATAAAATAATAATATAAAACATACTAATCTAAACATAGATAAACATACAAATTAAAAACACAATTTTAAATTAACTACTACTTCATTAAAGTATAAAAATTACAACATAAATAAAAAGGAAAGAAAATATACCTAACTAGGAGTTCGAATGACGAACCCCGACTGGACCCCACCGAGATCTTCCACGACCTCTCCAAAAAAAATTAACTAGATCGGATCCAAAATAGGACCCCGATCGAACCGACTAGGACCGAGGACACTGTCCCGGTCCTGGGCTAGCCGGGAGCTAATGTCCCCTTATTTTGGCCAGCCCATGGCCGATTCAATTTTGCTTCCTCCTTCTTCAATTTCCAATCGCCCCTGCCTATTTATAGGCAAAATCACAAGGGGTGGGGGGACATTTGGGGTGACGTGGAGCAACATGCTCCACGCATTTTTTCCTTTTTTATTATTATTATTATTAATTTTATATTAATAATATTACTATTACAACAATACTAAAAATACTAAAACCCGGACAAAAATGAGTGATTACAGTTGCCCCTCTTTGCTTGTTCTTGTGAAACGAGAACAAAGCAAAGATCAAAAGCACTCATTTTTGTCTTATCTGGCTAAACTTCCCTCCTTTTGACGCGTCTTCTTTCTTTGGTAGATCTTCATTCTCTTCAGCGCATGTCTTCTTTCTTGTTTTGGTTGATCCACCTTGTCGCTCTCGGGAAGCAAAGCCTTCAAAATGGGGGTTGTTTGTTGGGGAAGCCAAACCGAGTTCTACTTGCTACATTATTGGTAATAAGCTAATACCTAAAGAGAGTTCGACCCAGCTGCAACACCGACGAAGAGACAGGGTCTATAAAATTTAATCCAGCTGTAACACTGACGAGGAGGCAAGACCGATAGGTGAAAGTTCTGATGTATGATCCAGCTACAATTCTGACGAAGAGGCAAGATCATAAAACTGACAAATTTTCTCTTTTTTCTCTCTCTCTCTTTTTTTTTTCTTTTTTCTCTGTTTTTTTCATTTTTTTCATTTTTTCTCTTTTTTCTCTTTTTTCTCTCTTTTTTTTGAATTTTCTTACAACATTGCTAAAACTTGAAAGTTGGTGAATTTTGACCAAGCTACAACACCGACGAAGGGGCATGGTCTAAAGTTAGTAATGTCGATCCAGCTACAACACCGACGAAGAGGCAGGATCAAGAGTTAGTGAATTTGGTCTAGCTACAACACAGACGAAGAGGCAAGACCGGAAATTAGTGAATTAGGTTCAGCTACAACACTGACGAAGAGGCAGAACCGAAAGTTAGATTTGACCAAGCTGCAACACCGACGAAGAGGCAGGATCGGATAGTTGTTCTTTTTTGTGATCAAGCTACGACTCTGACGAAGAGGCATGATCAGAATTTGGTTGAAAGCTCATTTTTTCATTCTTTCCTTCTTTTTCCTTCTTTTTTTTTCTTCTTTTTTTTCATTCTTTTTTTTTAGATACAACATTGATACAACTAAAAAATTAGTGAATTTTGACCAAGCTACAACACCGACGAGGAGGCATGGTCTAAAGTTAGTAATGTTGATCCAGCTACAACACCGACGAAAAGGCATGATCAAGAGTTAGTGAATTTGGTCTAGCTACAACACCGACGAAGAGGCAAGACCGGAAGTTAGTGAATTTGGTTCAGCTACAACACCGACGATGAGGCAGAACCGGATAGTTTTCTTCTTCTTTTTTCTTCATTTTTCATTTTTTGCTCTTTTTCATTTTTTTCTTTTCTTTTCTTTTCTTTTCTTTTCAATTTTTTCTTTTTTCTTTTTTTTCTCATTTTTTTGATTTTTTCTTTTTCTCTTTTTCTCATTTTATTTTTTCTTTTTCTTTTTTTCTTTTTTATCTTTTTCTCATTTTTCTTTCTTATTTTTCTTTTTTGATTGATAAACAGGTAAATTCCGAATAAAATTTAGGTTTAGCTGCAACACCGTCGAAGAGGCAAGACCGGAGAGGATTTGATCAGTCACACCACTGACGGAGAGGTAGGACCGAATAGAAACTTTGATCTGCAACACCGCCGATGGAGGCAAAATCTGGATAGGATTTGATCTGCTACACCACTGCCGGAGAGACTAGATCAGCAAAATGTGAGATCTGCTACACCACTGACGGAGAGACAGGATCCAGATGGAAATTTTAACTTGCAACACCACCAATGGAGGCAAGATCTACATTAAGTTGGCGTACCACCACTGATGGAGGCATGATTTGCAAGATGTTGAATTGTTGTGCTATTGACAGCGAGACTATGTCTGGGAAAAATTTGCTCTGCTTCTATCGGCAGAGGGTAAGATCTGGAATGTTGGCATCCGTCACACCATCGTCGGAGGAATAAAATCCTACAAAAGAAAAAATATTAGTCAGTAATTGTCAAAGATTTTGTCACTGATACCTTTTATTTTGGGTGTTTCCATCTTCTTCGTGTTTGGCCTCCTTCAAGACTAGGGTTGGCCTTCTTGTCATTGCCCCCATGTCGAGGGTACTCGTCTTCTTCCTATACCTGTTATGTACAAGCAAGATTGCATGAATGTATCTAATTTTATGTCTAAATGCATGTGTCTACCCTAAATGCATGGTGATTTTGGTGTATGCACTTAATCTAAATGTATGACGTTTGCAACAATGGTTTAATGCAAGATGAATGCAATCTAAATGCATGAATGTGATATGATTTTTTTTGCCCTCAAAGGGATGCCCTACTCCTCACTGGTCCCGTCAGGATCTTGGTTTTTTGTATGTGACGGTGCCCCAACCTCAACTTGGGTTCGATCAGTCATCTGGGTGCATGCCCCAACATTTTATTCATCCCTATGCCATCGTCTGAAACTGTTCTTGAATTTGACACTTTGAGTGTGGATTCTGTTGCCCCCTAGGTTGGGTTTATAAATTGTGTTGGTTCATGGTAGCTTATTATTTTTTGATTGGGTGCAATTTTACAGACTGTGGTCAATGATGCAAGAGTTTGACTTGACAATGAAGGGTGGACCCTGGCAAAGAATACCCCCGGACTGAGGCCTTGTTAGAGGCATAATGTTTGTAAAAGATGTGGGGGTGCTTTTGGACATGCCCCAAGATCAAACTTTTGTAAGGTGCTAGATCGACCATCTTCGTTGTATTTAATGGGGCAACCCGAGGATTAGTTTTATTATTCTGAAAATGAATGCATGCAAAATGTGTCCTATATCGATGCAATGCAAAATTAAGATTGTGATGATGTTGTGCCATGATGCAGGTGAAATCAATGCGATGGGAATAAAATGAAACGAGTTAGTACCAAACAAATGAAAAATATAATAATAATAATAATAATTGTACATAAACAAGAAATAAGGTACCAGAGCCTAAAAAGGGTGACCACTAATCGGGCAGAGTTTCACATGGCTCTAAAGGGTTGGCTTCTACGGCTTACTATATGCAGTTTTGGTGCTAAAAGGTACCCGAATTGTTCTTGTTGTCCTCTACTAAGAGTAGCAAGGCCCCCGATCATCACTCATTATAGGCTCCTTTCAACCGGGTTCAATTCAGGGGGACCCATTCGCTTATACCCATATGAAGGAACGATATCCTTACGAAAGTATAAGGTACTCGAGACCCGAAGGTACTTGCTAGGCCCATACGGGAGAACGATATCTCCACGAAAGCATTAGCGTTTTCCCCCCACTTAAAAAACGGGTTTATATGCCAAATTTTAAATGCGTTAAAATAAACGCGCAATTGTAACCAAATGTTAATTTAATAGTCACTTTAATCCGGAATTTTTGATATTAATAAAACGATAATTATTTGAAAAAGCTCGACTCTCATTTGTTTTTGAAAAACAAAAATTTCCCCAGCGGAGTCGCCATCTGTAGCGATGTTTTTTCTCGCTAAAAAATGAAAGTGTTTTTTTTATTTAGAAAAATATTTTCTTCCGCGTGGGATTTTTATAAAACCCGTATTTTATTTAAAACTGGAGTCGCCACCGGCCACTCAAGGTGGACCGGACACCGTAGAATACCAGAGATTTTGAAAACTTTGGGTTCGGGAGTCGGTTACTGATGGGGAAGGATTAGCACCCCCACACCGCCCAAAATTGATAATTTAATAATTACCGCTTTATTAATATTAAACTTTCCGGATTAAAGTGACGATTAAATTAAAATTTGGTTATAAGTGCGAGTAAATTTTAAAAGGTCCCATTATCCGAGAATAAACGTCCAACCACTATCACTACGCCTGATACTGGCCCCGTTTACGCTCGAATAAAAGGGCACTGCATTGACAAAATATATGTTCGTTATGCAAACTTAAAAAACATGGCAAATATAAATAAATACATTGCGATAAAAATATGAGTAAATACTAACATAATAAAATACTAATATAACATAAATAAAATACTAATCTAAAACATACATACCTACATACATAACTATTAATTTAACACATAAATAAAAACAAATCTAACATAAATAAAATACTAATCTAAAACATACATACATAAATATTAATCTAACTTATAAATAAAACATATCTAACATAAATAGAATACTAATCTAAAACATACATACATAAATATTAATCTAACTCATAAATAAAAACAAATCTAACATAAATAAAATAATAATATAAAACATAAATTTAAAACATACTAATCTAAAACATAGATAAACATACAAAGTAAAAACACAATTTTAAATTAACTACTACTTCATTAAAGTATAAAAATTACAACATAAATAAAAAGGAAAGAAAATATACCTAACTAGGAGTTCGAATGACGAACCCTGACTGGACCCCACCGAGATCTACCACGACCTCTACAAAAAAATTAATTAGATCGGATTCAAAATAGAACCTCGATCGAACCGACTAGGACCGAGGACACTGTCCCGGTCCTGGGCTAGCCGGGAGCTAATGCCCCCTTATTTTGGCCAGCCCATGGCCGATTCAATTTTGCTTCCTCCTTCTTCAATTTCCAATCGCCCTGCCTATTTATAGGCAAAATCACAAGGGGTGGGGGACATTTGGGGTGACGTGGAGCAACATGTTCCACACATTTTTTCCTTTTTTATTTTTTTATTTTTATTATTATTAATTTTATATTAATAATATTACTATTACAACAATACTAAAAATACTAAAACCCGGACAAAAATGAGTGATTACACACTTGTAGCGATGTCTTTTTTCGCTAAAAATGAAAGTGTTTTTTGGTTTGGAAAATGTTGTATTCCGCGTGGGATTTTAGAAATCCCGTATTTTATTTAAAATTGGAGTCGCCACCGGCCACTCAAGGTGGACCGGACACCGTAGAAAACCAGAGATTTCAAAATATTGGGTTCGGGAGTCGGTTACGGATGGGGAAGGATTAGCACCCCCACACCGCCCAAAATTGGTACTTTAATAATTACCGCTTTATTAATATTAAACTTTCCGAATTAAAGTGACGATTAAATTAAAATTTGGTTATAAGTGCGAGTAAATTTTAAAGGCCCCGTTATTCGAGAGTAAACGTCCAACCACTATCACTACGCCTGATACTGGCCCCGTTTACGCTCGAATAAAAGAGCACCGCATTGACAAAATATATGTTTGTTATACAAACTTAAAAACACATGGCAAATATGAACAAATATAATGCGATAAAAATATAAACAAATAAGAGCATAATAAAATATTAATCTAACATAAATAAAATACTAATCTAAAACATACATACATACATAACTATTAATTTAACCCATAAATAAAAATAAATCTAACATAAATAAAATACTAATCTAAAACATACATACATAAATATTAATCTAACATATAAATAAAAACATATTTAACATAAATAAAATACTAATCTAAAACATACATACACACATAACTATTAACTTAACTTAAAAATAAAACATATCTAACATAAATAAAATATTAATATAAAATATAAATTTAAAACACACTAATATAAAACATAGATAAACATACAAATTAAAAACACAATTTTAAATTAACTTCTACTTCATTAAAATATAAAAATTACAATATAAATAAAAGGAAAGAAAATATACCTAATTAGGAGAGAACAGCATTTAACCCCGATTGGACTCCACCGAGATCTACCACGACCTCTCCAAAAATATTAACTAGATCGGACCTAAAATAGGACCCCGATCGAACCGGTTAGGACCGAGCTAGCCGAATTGGCCTGCCGCCGATTCCAATTGCTGCTTGCAATTTTCCAATTGAAATTGCCTTTGCAATTCAATTTGCTTGCTGCAATTGCTTCTTTTCCTCCCTCAATTCCCCGCTGCAATCCTCTATTTATGGGGATTGGGGGAGGCATGTGGGTGACGTGGACCACCCTAAACCACTCCTCTTTTTTTTAATTTTATTATTATTATTTATATATATTATTACAACAATACTAAAAATATTAAAAACCCGTACAAAAATGAGTGATTACAGTTGCCCCTCTTTGCTTGTTCTTGTGAAACGAGAACAAAGCAAAGATCAAAAGCACTCATTTTTGTCTTATCTAAGCTAAACTTCTCTCCTTTTTTGATCGTCTTCTTTCTTTGGTAGATCTTTATTCTCTTCAGCGCATGTCTTCTTTCTTGATTTGGTTGATCCACCTTGTCACTCTTGGGAAGCAAAGCCTTCAAAATGGGGGTTGTTTGTTGGGGAAGCCAAACCGAGTTCTACTTGATATATTATTGGTAATAAGCTAATACCTAAATAGATTTCGACCAATTTGCAACACCGACGCGAAGAGACGTGGTCTACAAAATTTGATCCATTGCAACACGACGAGCGAGGAGGCAAGATCGATAGGTAAAGTTCGATGTCCGATCCGGCTACAACTCGACGAAGAGGCAAGATCGTAAAACCGACAATTTTTCTTTTTTTCTCTCTTTTTTTATTTTTTTGTTTCATTTTTTCTCTGTTTTTTCATATTTTTTTTTTTTTTTTTTTTTTTTTTCTCTTTTTTCTATCTCTTTTTTTCTTAAAACTTGAAAGTTGGTGAATTTTGACCAAGCTACAACACCGACGAAGAGGCATGGTCTAGAGTTAGTAATGTTGATCCAGCTACAACAACACGAAGAGGCGAGGATCAAGAGTTAGTGAATTTGGTCTAGCTACAACACCGACGAAGAGGCAAGACCGGGAGTTAGTGAATTTGGTTCAGCTACAACACCGACGAAGAGGCGAACCGAAAGTTAGATTTGACCCGGCTACAACACCGAAGCGAAGAGGCAAGGTCCAAGATTTGATCCGGCTACGACACCGAGCGAAGAGGCGAGGATCCGATAGTTGTTTTTTTTGTGATCAAGCTACGACTACGGCGAAGAGGCATGATCGTAATTTGGTTGAAAGCTCATTTTTCATTTTTTGATTTTTTCCTTCTTTTTTTCTTTTTTTTTTTCTTTTTTTCCTTCTTTTTTTTTTTTTCCTTCTTTTTCTTTTTCTTGATTTTTTCCTTTTTTTTTTTTTTTTTTCCTTCTTTTTCTTTTTCTTGATTTTTTTTCCTTTTTTTTTGAGATACAACATTGATACAACTAGAAAGTTAGTGAATTTTGACCAAGCTACAACACCGACGAGGAGGCATGGTCTAAAGTTAGTAATGTTGATCCGGCTACAACACCGACGAAGAGCGGGATCAAGAGTTAGTGAATTTGGTCTAGCTACAACACCGACGAAGAGGCAAGACCGGAAGTTAGTAAATTTGGTTCGGCTACAACAACACCGAGCGGCGAGGCAAGCCGTGATTAAATTTGACCAAGCTACAACACCGACGAAGAGGCAAGGTCCGGAGATTTGATCCAGCTACGACACTGACGAAGAGACAGGATCGGATAGTTTTCTTCTTCTTTTTTCTTCATTTTTCATTTTTTGCTTTTTTTCCATTTTTTTCTTTTCTTTTCTCTCTCTTTTTTTTCAATTTTTTCCTTTTCTTTTTTTTTTGATTTTTGATTTTTGATTTTTTCTTTTTTTCTCATCTTTTTTCTAATTTTTCTTTTTTCTTTTTTCTCTTTTTCTCATTTTATTTTTTCTTTTTCTTTTGATTTTTTTCTTTTTTCTCTTTTTCTCATTTTTTCTTTCTTATTTTTCTCTTTTGATTGATAAACAGGTAAATTCCGAATAAAATTTAGGTCTAGCTGCAACACCGTCGAAGAGGCAAGACCGGAGAGGATTTGATCAGTCACACCACTGACGGAAAGACTAGATCAGCAAAATGTAAGACCCACTACACCACCGACGGAGAGGTAGGATCGAATGGAAACTTTGATCTGCAACACCGCCGATGAAGGCAAGATCTGGATAGGATTTGATCTGCTACACCTCTGCCGGAGAGACTAGATCAGCAAAATGTGAGATCTGCTACACCACTGACGGAGAGACATGATCCAGATGGAAATATTAACTTGCAACACCACCAATGGAGGCAAGATCTACATTAAGTTGGCGTACCACCATTGATGGAGGCATGATTTGCAAGATGTTGAATTGTTGTGCTATTGACAGCAAGACTATGTCTGGGAAAAATTTGCTCTGCTTCTATCGGCAGAGGGTAAGATCTGGAATGTTGGCATCTGTCACACCATCGTCGGAGGAATAAAATCCTACAAAAAAAAATATTAGTCAGTAATTGTCAAAGATTTTGTCGCTGATACCTTTTATTTTGGGTGTTTCCATCTTCTTCGTGTTTGGCCTCCTTCAAGACTAGGGTTGGCCCTCGTGTTGTTGCCCCCACGGCTGAAGATGTTCGGTCTCTTTTTGAACCTGTTTATATGTACAAGAAAGATTTGCATGAATGTATCTAATTTTATGTCTAAATGCATGTGTCTACCCTAAATGCATGGTGATTTTGGTGTATGCACTTAATCTAAATGTATGACGTTTGCAACAATGGTTTAATGCAAGATGAATGCAATCTAAATGCATGAATGTGATATGATTTTTTTTTTCAAAGGGATGCCCCTGACTCCTCACTGGTCCCGTCAGGATCTTGGTTTTTTGTATGTGACGGTGCCCCAACCTCAACTTGGGTTCGATCAGTCATCTGGGTGCATGCCCCAACATTTTATTCATCCCTATGCCATCGTCTGAAACTGTTCTTGAATTTGACACTTTGAGTGTGGATTCTGTTGCCCCCTAGGTTGGGTTTATAAATTGTGTTGATTCATGGTAGCTTATTATTTTTTGATTGGGTGCAATTTTACAGACTGTGGTTAATGATGCAAGAGTTTGACTCGTCAATGAAGGTTGGACCTTGGCAAAGAATGCCCCCGGACTGGGACCTTGTTAGAGGCACACTATTTGTAAAAGATGTGGGGGTGCTTTTGGACATGCCCCAAGACCAAACTTTTGTAAGAGGCTTTGTAAGGTGCTAGATCGACCATCTTCGTTGTATTTAATGGGGCAACCCGAGGATTAGTTTTATTATTCTGAAAATGAATGCATGCAAAATGTGTCTTAAATCGATGCAATGCAAAATTAAGATTGTGATGATGTTGTGCAATGATGCAGGTGAGCTCAGTGCGATGAGAATAAAATAAAACGAGTTAGTACCAAATAAAATGATTAAATAAAACAAATGATAAATATAACAAAAATAGAGTAATAAAAACTGTACATAAACAAGAAACAAGGCACCAGAGCCTAAATAGGGTGACCACTAATCGGACAGAGTTTCACATGGCTCTAAAGGGTTGGCTCCTACGGCTCACTATATGCAGTTTTGGTGCTAAGAGGTACCCGAATTGTCCTCGCTGTCCTCTACTAAGAGTAGCAAGGCCCCCGATCATCACCCATTATAGGCTCCTTTCAACCGGGTTCAATTCAGGGGGACCTATTCCCTTATACCCATACGAAGGAACGATATCCTCACGAAAGTATAAGGTACTCGAGCCCCGAAGGTACTTGCCAGGCCCATACGGGAGAACGATATCTCCACGAAAGCATTAGCGTTTTCCCCCCACTTAAAAAAACGGGTTTATATGTCATATTTTAAATGCATTAAAATAAACGCGCAATTATAACCGAATGTTACTTTAATAGTCACTTTAATCCAGAATTTCCAATATTAGTAAAGCGGTAATTATTTGAAAAAGCTCGACTCTCATTTGTTTTTTAAAAAACAAAAATCCCCAGCGGAGTCGCCATCTGTAGCGATGTCTTTTTTCGCTAAAATTGAAAGTGTTTTTTGGTTTGGAAAATGTTGTATTCCGCGTGGGATTTTAGAAAACCCGTATTTTATTTAAAATTGGAGTCGCCACCGGCCACTCAAGGTGGACCGGACACCGTAGAAAACCAGAGATTTCAAAATATTGGGTTCGGGAGTCGGTTACGGATGGGGAAGGATTAGCACCCCCACACCGCCCAAAATTGGTACTTTAATAATTACCGCTTTATTAATATTAAACTTTCCGAATTAAAGTGACGATTAAATTAAAATTTGGTTATAAGTGCGAGTAAATTTTAAAGGCCCCGTTATTCGAGAGTAAACGTCCAACCACTATCACTACGCCGACATCGCCCCGTTTACGCTCGAATAAAAGAGCACCGCATTGACAAAATATATGTTTGTTATACAAACTTAAAAACACATGGCAAATATGAACAAATATAATGCGATAAAAATATAAACAAATAAGAGCATAATAAAATATTAATCTAACATAAATAAAATACTAATCTAAAACATACATACATACATAACTATTAATTTAACCCATAAATAAAAATAAATCTAACATAAATAAAATACTAATCTAAAACATACATACATAAATATTAATCTAACATATAAATAAAAACATATTTAACATAAATAAAATACTAATCTAAAACATACATACACACATAACTATTAACTTAACTTAAAAATAAAACATATCTAACATAAATAAAATATTAATATAAAATATAAATTTAAAACACACTAATATAAAACATAGATAAACATACAAATTAAAAACACAATTTTAAATTAACCTCTACTTCATTAAAATATAAAAATTACAATATAAATAAAAGGAAAGAAAATATACCTAATTAGGAGTTCGAACGACGAACCCTGACTGGACTCCACCGAGATCTACCACGACCTCTCCAAAAATATTAACTAGATCGGACCTAAAATAGGACCCCGATCGAACCGGTTAGGACCGAGCTAGCCGAATTGGCCTGCCGCCGATTCCAATTGCTGCTTGCAATTTTCCAATTGAAATTGCCTTTGCAATTCAATTTGCTTGCTGCAATTGCTTCTTTTCCTCCCTCAATTCCCCGCTGCAATCCTCTATTTATGGGGATTGGGGGAGGCATGTGGGTGACCTGGACCACCCTAAACCACTCCTCTTTTTTTTAATTTTATTATTATTATTTATATATATTATTACAACAATATTAAAAATATTAAAAATTCTCAACACTCTTCCGAAAAGAAGGATTAAAATAGGGGTAAATCCAGCATAACAGTAGCAAACAGAAACCCTTAAGATTGCAATAATATGTAATTTCATTCATTCGACACGATTAAGTGATGAAAACATGTAAAACTCACAACAACTACAGACGAAGAAAATCAAACAACATATACAATCAAAATATACATCTTCATATCTCTAAAAAAAAAAGAGAACAGTAAAACAAATTATGACAGCTAAAACTTACAATGAAATTCGACGAAACACAAGCAAAAAATTAAGCACTTTCTCAAACGATAAGCATTTAAAGCTTAACCTATTCCGATTCTTAAAAACAATTAGAAAACAGTATATAAAGAAAAGGACTAATCAAATGAAAATAATATGAAAAGGAGAAAAAAACGGAAGGTAGAGAATAAAAGAAAAGAGTGAGCCTACAGCCATTACCATATAGTGATATCGCCGTGAAAATTCTCAAAGGAAAGCATCTGCACGGACGAAACTACAAAAGAAAAAGGCAGAATCATCATCAAATTGAGGAGGAAAACAAAATCGAAAGGTACCTCCGCCTGAATTATCAAATTCGTCGTAATGTAGAGAGAGAAGAAAATATCTAAGCCAACTTACACGAATGACTAATCTGCACACATAATTAGGTGGAAGTTGTGCACTTGGACAGTTGTCGCCTCTTTGATTGCCCTGATTATGTCAAAAATACGGATTATTATTTTATACACTCGTGGTTTTAAAAAAATCACAAGTGGAATTATTTATAAATTTAGTGTTTTAGTTTAAAGTTTAGAATTATTTATTTTGTGGTTTAAAATTTAAGGTATAAGATTAAAATTTAAGATTTAAATATGAGTTTTAGGATTTAAATATGTGTACAATTTTAATATAAGCATGCATATTTACACTATAAAACTCAAATTCTAAATTTCCAACTCTAACCCTAAAAAACTAAACCCTAAACTTTAAGTCATATACATTAAATTCTAAATTCTACAACATAAATCCCTAAACGTTAAACTCTAACCCCTAAAATCAAAAAACACCTATAAACTAAAGTTTACAAGAGTATTAAAATATTTTCCTTTAAATATTATAAATTTAATTTTAAGATTTAGCTTTTATAAAAAAATTAGCCTAAATTTGGGGAATAATCCAAATAAAAATTAATATTTGAAATATAAGGGATATTTTGACATATTTGGGGATATAGGTCATTTTTTACAGTGTAAAGAGAAGCCGACGCCCCCTTTCATTTGGTGTGCAGCTCTTGAAACATTCTGACAGAGGAGTGCATCCATTAGTTCGCCGGACAGCCATCGACCATTATTCCCTTGGCCGTCGGACAAGTTGCTAGATCACAATGTTCACCCTCCGTTCCCCACCATGTCACACTTCTATTTTCTATTCCCACCGAAAAGTACAACAGTATGGCCATGAAAGCTACCCCGGCATCTAGAGCTGCCGAAAGAATGTAATTGTACCTCTGCCACCACTGCTTCCGGTAACGGAAAACGAAGAAGTTGAAGATAGTTCCAACCAGAATCCAGGCATTGTAGTTTACTGGTGTTGCCGGTGGCATCATGCCTGTTGCTCCTAGAAGAACTGGGAGGTTGATTAGGGAATCCAGTTTTGTGTTGGAAATGTCTTGTGCAAGAGCCAAACAATGACGGGTCCTAATGCTCCTCCTAAGAAGAACCAATTCATCGATCGATAGTTGCCTAGAGATCCAAAGATCCGCTTGGGGCCGACCAAACCCCATATGACCGATGCGTCGAAGAAGACTCGATCGCTGGGGCATGTCCAGGGGCTGTCTGCTGGAAGGAGGTCATCCTGGCATATGTTCTCAATAGAGTTCAGCAACCACCATGCCACTGCAATGTTGACGGTTCCAGCGAGAACTGTTCCTATGAACTAGATGAGCAGAGGGAAACGCAACATAAAAAAACTGTATCAGCCTCTGTGCACTTCGAGAGAACACGAAAAAACCAAAAAAGAAATGCATTTACAAAATCATCCTGTTTTCTTCGTTTAAGTACCTGAACTAAGAACATGGACCTTGGAGGTATCTTCATATAGTGTCCTAGCTTGAAGTCATTGAGGAAGGAGACTGCTTGAGCCATGCTCATATAACCATAGGTTTTGAAGCACACATTCGCTATAGGTCTTCCGGGATAGATGAGACCCATGACATACTCCGTGATAATATTCAAGCCTGGTGTCTGCATGATGAGTGAAAATGAAATCAGTAAAATAGCTGATTCTCTGCAGTTTTACCAAGTATTTAAGTTATTAATTTTCTTTGTGGGGGTGGATCGAACTTCATTTGATTTATTCATTTTCTAAACGAATCTATTTACCTGGTTCGTTGTGGCGGTTATTATACTAATCGGAAGAGTGAAGACAAAGGCCATTGCACCAGCAAAGAGGAGTCCCCACCACGGCATCTGCACTTGGTCATTCAAGAAGATGCAGAGCGCCAGTGACACTACAAATGTTGCAGCAAGCAAAACGTAAAACCACCAGGAAGGTATGTCCTTGTATCTTTTCATCAACCTTGTGTGAATATCCTCCTTTCCCGTGTAAGAAGCATGATACCGATCATATATCTCCCTGTTTAGTGTTATCATCATGTTCAGTTATGTAAACTTAATAACAGTCTCACGTGAAGAAGCATCTAAGAATGATGGATATAAATTTACCTCCCATAGAAGAGTGCCACATGTGTTATTGTCGATGCAATGGTGGCAAAACCGAATCCGTAAGAGAGGGCAAAGAACATGCTTAGATTTATTCGGCCCTGTTCTTCATACTTTGCTAAATCGATCTCGAACTTGTCGTTAACGATTGCTGTTATGTTGTACTTCTGTCCTTGGGCTGTAAACAAGTGAGAGGAGAATATGGGGAATCTACCAGCATTGAACAAGTCTAGGCCCCAATAAGCTACTGGAATTGCTATGTAGATTATCAATACATAGCCAACAAAAATGTTGACAATGGCAAAGAAAGGACTGATGAGTGGGCTGAACAAGAAAGATGCCACGGTAGACCAATCGAGTGTGAAGGCCCCTAGTCCAAGTCCCCTAAGACCCGAACCGATTTGTTGGCCTGTAACAGACTTGGAGAAAATCCAGCAGACCCACGAGATGCTGGTAAGAGTTGTGAAGAGGTAACCCGGGAACAGGTACCATACGAAGCTACAAATTAGTACAATGAGGAAGAACTTTGCCCTCGTCATTCGTTGATCATTTTTATCGTCTTTCTCATGCAAAGCCCTGCAATTCAGATTAAAAGATTTATTATTCAAGGTACTACCATTTTTGCATGGATTATGCTTTTCTTTTTATTAGAACGTCATGAAGTAGACATGTATGACGATGTGAAACTGTTGAATATCATAATTACAGATGTTTTAGTTCATGTTTTGGTAGATGCTCCGGTGGAGCTGGTGCAACCTGTTTTAAGTCTTTGCTGCTGTCTAAGAATGTTCATGATAGGTTATCCATATCGTTTACCCTTAATAGTAGGTTAACCGTTATAACAATTATTGAATAATAAAATGGTTAACCGTTTTTTCCACATGTTTTAAGGATTTGCTATTGTTAGGGGTGAGCAAAACTCAACTCGACTCCACTCGAAAAAAACAGAAATTTCCAACAAAACTCCTACTGTTTATGGGTCGAGATTGACGAAATTTAATCTTGTAAACAAAATAAAAATTTCAAATAAATTTAAGATGTCAAAATGGAAACTCAAATAACCATCATTTTTACTAATTAGTAAATTGATTTTTAAGTTAGCCTTAGCCCCTCAATTAATTTATCTATAAATAGATCAATATAAAAATATGAAGAAATACGGTTGTATATGAAAAAATATGAAGAAATCATATAGTAATACCTTATATGATTAGAGACACGTCGTTTAAATTTAAATCAAATTCATCTTCATTTCCTCTTTTATAACAATGATAAGTTTTTTTTTTTTTAATTCAAACAGACCGGAGTTGTTTTGCCATCCCATTTGTAGTTTTGTACCGGTTTACTCCAGCTGGCAAGCTTGTTTGAGTCGACTATAGCTGCAAATGATTTATTCCGCAAGAGAAGGACACGGGAATGCACGTGGTATGACCCAAATCCAATGACCATCTCCATCGGTGATAATGTCATTGACTTGCAAATTCTATATCTACGTACATTATTGATAAAATTTCTAAGCTGACGTTGTAATTTAATTGGATTCTAATTTAATAAATTAAAAATTAAATGATATATTTATTATAATAGTTTCTAGATGGTTCAATGAATTTATAATTTTAAATTAAATTAAACTAGATAAATGTGAATGGAAAAATTAACATTTTTAATGTGGTCCCGATCCTTCCTGTATGTATATGGATTTCAGGTGTGGTGTTCTCCTTTGACCATCTCCATCGACAATCACATTGAGTTTTATTAAAATTCAAAAGACTTTTTAATGCCGTAGTTTACGGCCCATTTGTAGTTTTAATTTAAGGTAAAAATTACTCAATAGATTATAAAATTGCACGAGTATAATTTTTTTTATAATAAATTGTATAATATTATAATGATTAGGAATAATCGTGGTATGATCCATTAATCAATGGCTTTTGACTTGACAAATTCTATATATACAATATTATTGATAAAATTTCTGTGAAGTTGACGTTGTAATATTTTGATAAATAAATTGTATAAAAGTAATTTATTCAAAAAATTTTATATAAATTTTATTACAATAGTATTTAGTTTTTTCAATGACTTTATATTTTAAAATTAAATTATTTTTTGACAAATACGAATGGAAAATTTAAATTTTTTAATGTGGGCACGATCCTTCTCAAGGGAACAAACCAAAAATGTGGTGTGACCCGATGACCATCTCCATCGATGAAACTTAAACTATTAAAAAAAATTCTTTATTTAAATTATAAATTTTACGGCAATCATAATTAAATTTAAATAAATCTTACATCATAAATTATAAAATTGCAGGAGTATAATTTTTTATAATAAATTGTGCAATATTATAATTATTAAGTAATTTTTTAATATGTAAGTTGTATAAAAATAATTTGTACAATTCTTTTTTACTTAAATTATAACTCTAAGATTTTAAATTTTAAATTTTAAACCCCACAATTAAAATTTATAAATATTAAATTATAAATTAAATTTTTAAACTTTAAAACTAATAAATTTATATAAACTAAAATTTATATAATCATATATATATATATTTACATACAACCCCCAACCCAAAGTATTATTTTCAAACTCAGCAATGATTACACATAGTATTTGCTTTATTCATTTCTAATGTTTTCTAATCCATAATACCAATTTATGGTATTCCCAAATACTCTGTTTTTAACTAAATAGAGATATTATATTTTTATATTAAGATTTAAATTTATACAAAATAAAATAATAATAGTATCTTTAGCTACTAAATTAATTAGTAGATCTTCGAATATTTTATTTAATGTTTCAGTTTACATATTTTTCTTAACTCCAAATTATTTCGAAATTAATAATTATATTAAAAGTTTCAAATTATAATCCGAACTCTAAATTATTTAAAAAAATTAAACATTCTATTTTAATTCTCAAACAAAAGTATTATTTAATAAGTTTTTAAAATAGTAGTATTAAATTTCAGCTTCAATATCCAAGTTGACATTTGACACCAAAGTTTATTGCTAAATCAATAGAAAAATCTAATTGGAAAAAAAAATAAATAGAACAGGCTTAAATTTTTTAAAAATTGATAAAGACATAAGAAATATTTAAATAACAAATGGTTTTATGACTTAATTTGACTAATTTTAAAATAGTAGAGTATCAGACCCTCCAACAGTCTATGTAATTCTGTCCCGGTTGAAATGATATCTTAATTTAAGGATTGAATTAAAATATTTTAAATTATAAATCACTTTAAAATTTGATCTATAATTAAAGTATGTTTGGTACAATGAGTTAGGGTGCTAAGAGGATTAAACTTACCTGAAAAGTGAGACTTGAACCAAGGTGCTCGGCCACCACATGTGAGCTGGCTCCACCACATACTTCCTCAGCAGCCCAGCCCAGCCATATCCAAGCACCTGTACCACCACCCACCACCACCACCGGCCACCATGAACCCAATCATTAAAAACATTACTTTAATCTTTATTGAAGACATCAGTGATTATAAAGCTAATTAATAAATTAACAAGCTGACAATCTAACCACCAACTAACTAATAATGCTTACTAAATTACCAATTAGACTTTGCATTTAAAAATCTAGCAAAATTATAGGTACTTACTAATTTACCAATCGGACTAACTTTTTACCTGAGTGGTGATGATGAGAAGCCAACCGGCAAAAAACGATATGTTCCGACCGTAAAAGGCTTTGATAATGTTCACTATACCGACCGCATAAGCCGATCCGTTTCCGAACGCACTACCGGCGTTTGCAAAGATGCAGATGAGAACATGCTCCTTCATGTTGAACGGGCCGGGGTTCAGAGAAAACCGTTTCGACCCGAAACCAGGGATCCCGAACTGGGTTTTGGGCAGAACGGAGGCCATGAAATGGCCAATGGGGAGTGTGGAAACTTGGACTGTGATTTGGGTTATAATGAGTGGCTCCGTTCTGTAAGAGAAGAATTGGTTGAGGAAAGAGAGGAGGACGCATGAGAACAAGCCTAAGAACCACATCCGGAAGGTCCAGACGGGTAAAGTCGGGTCGTCGGTGTTGGTCACGGTGAGTCGGACTTGTTCGATGGGGGATCGTCGTCGTCGACGACGCCGTGGCTTCCACCGTTGGTAATGGTTGCATGTTTTTCAGGGTCTGAAGATTTGGGGGCTTGCAGTTCAATGGAAGCCATGGTTAGAGCTTGGGAATGGGAGTTGAAAGAAATTGGGGTCTGGGGAATGCTTAAAACAAACTAATGTATTTATTAATTTTGTAAGCATAATAAATTATTGGGTGTTGGCCTTAACCTGGCGTCCGGCATATAATAAAAAGCAAACTCTTCCATTGACTCAAGGTTTGATGTTGTATTCAGTCGAGTCCATCCGAGTAAAAAAAATTAAGTTATTTGAGTTAATAAAATTTATTTTATAATTTAAATTTTATTTAAAAAAAATTTAGTTGAATTTTTATATAAATTTAATTGTAATTGTTTATAATATTATAATATATATTAATTTTAATTTAAATGACTTTTTATATTTATATACGATATACACATATATATTTTATTCATATTGTCACATGTGATATATGTAATATATCATTTTGAAAACTAATAAACTAATTACTAAAAATTATGAGTTATTCAAGTTAATTAAATTTCTATTTATAACTTAAACTTTATTTAAATTTTTTTTCAAAGTTTATGAAAATCAAAATAAATTTTTTTTTGCGTAGAGTTGAGCCTAATAATTTTTTCCTATTTACTTTAAATTTAATTCGTATTTTTAAAATTTTAAAATTCTTTTTTAAAATTTTAAGTTATTCGAGTTATTTAAATTTCCATTTTATAACTCAAACTTTATTTGAAATTTTTTCTAGGGAGTACTAATAAAAGTGATTTTTTAGTTCTAATATTTTTTTTTTTACATTTTAATTCAATTATTAGATAATATTTTAATTTATTTTTTAAATTCAATTTAATTATTAGATAATAGTTTAATTTAATTTTATGTCAATCTATCATTTACAATATTTAAATTTTTTTAAAATATAAATTTTATTTATTATATTTTATTTTCGATCAATTTTCTTTTGTAGAAAGTTAAGGCATAATATTTCATTATTTATGTTCTATAACTCAATTTTTATTTTTTTTTTATACATTTTTTCTTAGTTTCATTATATCATTTTGTCTTATTTATTATTCCGATAGTATTTTTATTAAAAAATAATGTGGTTAAATTAGAGAATATCGTGTGTAATAGAGGAATAAAAATATTAACATATTTTAAAAGAAAAAAATTTTTAAAAATATATTATAAAAATGTAAAAAATATCAAAATACCAAAATTTATTTCAAAAACTATTTTTAAAAAATTCTGGATTTTTTACAATGCATGATTTGATTTTACATTTTTTATGTTTTATGGATTTTATTTTTTAAAATAAATTAAAGATAATTACAAATTTGAGAGAAAAAAGTTCAAAACATAAATTTTGAAAAAAAATAATGTTTTTTTATAAGTTTATGAGTTTTTTAATTTTTTTAAACTATAATTTTAAAAATAATAAAATTTTTAAACAACAAAATTAGTTTTTTAAAAAACCAGATACATTTTTTAGATTTTTATTTTTTAAATTTTATGATATTCTCTACTTTTAACAAATTTATGAATTTATTTTTTAAAATAAATTAAATATATTATATTTTGTGAAAATATAAAATTCTAGAAAAAATAGAATCTTCTCTTTTAAAAAAAAACATTTTAAGTTTTATTTAGCTTTTTTTATTTTTTTATACTTTAAAAAAAATTATAACATGTGATACATTCGATTTAATCAAATGACTTTTTTTTAAATGTCAGAGTTAATATTAACTTTTTAAAGAAAGAGTTAATATTAAATTAAACAAAGGATAAAATGAGAATTATATTTGAGAGTATCTGAGAATAGAGATAACAAAGGATAACAAATGAAAGAAATTATACAAAGAACAAAGTGAGAATTAAATGACTTTTTACGAAAAATTTAATAAGATGTTATGTCAAAAAATAAAACATTCTCGGTCACTTGGCCCTTTAATAGGTCTCTTACTATATGTAAATTTGATTATATTTAAATTTTTATTTCGTTATTTTACGTGAAATTGTAGATTTCTATTTAAATTATTTTAATTTTGAATAAATAAAATTTGATTAAATTAAAAGGATTAAAAGAATTTTTGTCATCCCTTGAGACTAATGTTATATTTTAAAATCAAAAATAGACAAATCTAAGACTAAGTGATACTTTGCTTTTTTGCCTTTTAGAAATAAGTGTATTCATACTAATTTCATTTTTAAAATTTGAAAGTTTTAAAATCTTATTTTTATCTTTTAAAATTTAGTCCTTTGGTTTTTAAATTTAATGACTCTCGAAAAAATTAAATTTTTAAACAAACTAGCCAAAAAAGTTCTATCGTTAATTTTAAGTTCGTCGAAAAAAAACAAATAGAGTTTTTTTCAATTATATAGTTGTCAAATTAGTATTTTTTTATTTCAAAATATTGCATCAACGAATTTATCAGAAAAAAGTAAAAATGGTAATAATTATACTTGAATTTTTTGAATATGGACTACATTTTAAATAACATGATAAAATTTACAAATAAAAAGATCAAAAAAGCACATTTTAAAATTTTATATCTAAAATATATCATTATTCGAATAACTTAGATTTTATTTTACTTAAATATGTTGATTTTAAAATTATTTTTAGATATAATATCCTAAAAATTTTTTATTTTTATTTTTTATTTCCATTTTTAGAAAAATAATTTTAATTTTCACTATTTTAAATTTTTTTAAAAAAATGCTTAATTAATATAGATAAAAATTTGTTTTTTAAAATAAAAATAGAAAAAATGTGTTTGATATATAACTTTTCAAAATATAAATGAAAAAATAATTATTAAATAATTAAGATAAAATATAATTAAAAATATTAGTATAATAATAAATAAAATAAAAGTAAATAAACTAAAATTTTAAATGCATGTAAAGTATAAAGATTTAAAGCATGTTTTAGTAATATTTTATATTTAAGGTCAATATTGCATGTCGGCATTGGAGTTTGGATTATTTATGATTGCTGGCATAATTCAGAAATAAAGATAAAGAAACCATCCTTTTATGAGTAAATATTTAATATATTAATCGTCTATAATTTTATACATTATTAATAAAGTAAATAATATTATATTACGAAAATAAATTTTTTAAAATATTTTGTGACGTGTTATAGTCTAATTCACTTATGATAAACAAAATTATATACAGTTAACACTTTGATATACAAAAAATGGATTTAGATATAATTAGGTCCAGCACATCTGGCCCATTAAATGGAAAATAACAACACAAAAAATGGAAGAAAAAAATATTGTACTTTGAGTAAATAATAAAAATAATTATAATAATAAACTTTGAATCTAATTTAAAGATACAGAATCTACCAGCCAAGGATTATTTGGTCATAAAATTAATTTTAAAAAAAGAATCTGATGTAATATCAACCATGTGATTTACAATTGTTTATGCAAATATGTTTAATTACATTTTTAACCTTCAATTTTTTGTATTATTTTATTCGAGTACAAAATATTATTTATTTTTGGTTATAAATGTGTTTAAATTCACGTGTACATACAAATTAAATTATTCGAATTTAAATAACTTAAATAGAACATTTCATTCTTTATTAGTGTTAAATGTTCTTGACTTCAACATTCAATCATTAAATTTATATGGTTATGATCTATTCAAAAAAAAAAAAAACTATGAGTTTTTGAATATTTTTTTTTTGTTAGGTTAGTGATTTAATGTTCAATGTTTAACTTTTTTTTTTAAAGTGATAATCTTTATATATTCTAATATTAATCTCAGTCATTCATTTTATTATTTCAGCTATCTAAAAAATGTATAAAAATTAAAAACTCGTATGCTCTGCAAACCGATATTTGTGCTCTCTATATATCGACTTTAATGTGAAGCTGACGATTAGAAGTCAATATTTTTTTTTCTTTGGAATTGGAATTCGGAAGTCAATGTTAGCTTCTAGTAGACAATCACGGCTGACGATTAGAAGTCAATATTTTTTTTTTTTTTGGAATTTGGGTTTAGGGGTTTAGTGTGTAGCTTCTAGTAGACTTCAAGGTTTATCATTAGAATTTAGAGTTTAGCAATTATCCTCACAAAAAGTTCAGGTTTTTATTTCCATCGGGTTTGATGTTAATGGGCAGGAAAACTTTTGCTAACAAACGAATTTGATATTTGAATCCAAATTTAATGGGTGTGTAGTGCACATATGGTTATTAAGTTAAATTAAAATGGCTTTTTAATTATTTAAGTTTTAAAAATTATAAAATATCATTAAACTTACCGAATTATTATAAAACAGTCATTAAACTTTATTAAATTATATTATAAAATGAACATTAATTTTATCGAGTTGTTACAAAACAATCTTTAAAGTTATCAAAATTTATCATTACTTTATAATGTGCAATAATCACTCTACAATAGCATGATAAATTTAATGACCATTTTGTAATTTTAAACTTTTAATAACTAAAAATTATTTTACTTAATTTAGCGACCATTTGTATACTCATTCAATAATTATGAGCATTTTTATTTTCAAAAATATAACGTCAAGTGTTAACTTAATTTTAGTTCAGTTGATTAAGTACTTATTAGTACCTAACTGAAAATCAAAGTTCAAATGTCACTAATGACCTAATTTGGCCTAAATAAACATAACACCAAGTATAAGGTTAGGGTGTGTTCACAGTTCAATACATTGTTCTTTTTGTCAAATAATATTATTAGTATATGTATTAGGTATAAGTTGCATGTTTGATTTTTACTCTTCAATTTGATATTTTTAGCCCATATAATTTAAATATACTGTCACATTATTATATTGTCTTTAAATTATTTGGATCAGATCTAAAATTTTAAATTTAAAAAACACATTAATCAAAATAAAATATAAAATTAATTTCATAAATTTCTCCTAATACAAAGACTATGGACGCATTTCTTACCTGCGAAATTTGTAACGATATATATATATATATGTGTGATTTGAAATTACTTAATGTTCTGTCGATTAAATTATTATCGTTGGAATTTGGAATTATCTTTGGTTATCGATTACATCTTTTCGTATCTTAGCAGTGACGGATCCAAAAATATATTTGAGGGTAGACATACATAAAATTTCAAAATTTGAGGGCGGGCACAAGTCATAAATATTATAAAAAATTAAGGACTAATTCATAAAAATAAAAAAATGAGGGTAAATGTATGAACTTTAAAAAGTTCAGGGTGAGCAGGGTTCCACCCCACACTGCATGTAGATCCGCCATTGTATCTTAGCAACCTCAGCTGTAAGCTGACTTCAATTAAAACCAAAATAAATAAAATAAATCTTTTTTTTCTTCAGAAAAGTTAATTAGATGTGAATATTTGATGGAGTCAAGTCAAAGAGTTTTAAGTTAATCGAGTTGACGAGTCTTATTTTATAATTTAAACTTTATTTGAAATTATTTTATAGTTTGAATCGAGTTGTTTGACTTTTTATTCAAATTTAATTGTAAAAATTTATAATATTAGATACTAATGTGTTTCAATATTTCATATGACTATATGATATAGACATATATTAGATAGAGTTGAGAGACCCGACTCGAACTTAAAAACCAGCCTACTGATTACTAATTTTTTTGAATTATTTGAGTTCTATTTTATAACTTAAACTTTATTTGAATTATTTTGAGTTGAATCGATTTTTTTTTCACTTTGATACGAATTAAAAAAAATAAAAAATGAGTCGAGCGGGTTTTTATTCATCTCCAGCATTTAAATGGGCGTAAGTGGGCTCGTGAAGACTGGCTTGGACTGCAAAAGTAGCCCATCAAATATATCTACGAACTGTAATCCCTAGTTGGGCTCGAATTGTAAACCGGGTCTGATCATTTCTGCTCATTTAGCAATTTCCGGGCTTAAATTTTAAGTTAATTGACCACTCAAGTCAAATCGCATAGGAGCCACAATTTAAAAAAAAATCAAAATTTTATGATTATAATATTTAGAAGGAATAAATAATAAGATTGGAAATATATATTATTTTTATGATTATAATATTTTAGAATTTAAGATAATAATGAATTTTTGTTTTTTCGTCTTTCTATCTTAGTAGATCGGCGAGGGCTATCATCTACAATTTTGAGCAATTAGATTTTTTTCTTCGTATCATAAAGGAGAGGCCTAATTAAATAACCTTACAACACGGGGACCAAATTTGAGCGATTAGGTTTAATTCTCAGTGTTAGTTATGAGGGAGTAATTAGTAGGACTGTAAACCTACCGAACAAAGATATATTTATGTTCGTTCGTTTAATTTTAATAGAATAAATAAATAAACAAGAACAATTAAACAAATATAATTTTTTATTTGTGTTCGTTTGTTAAATAATAAACGAACACAAACGAACATTGAGTATTATTTGATTCTTTTCTTATTATTAAATATTTATAATTTTTTAAATATAATATTTATATTATGAAAAATAATACTCCTTCCGTCCCATTTAATATGTACAGTATTGATTTTTTTAGTAAAAAAAGTTGAACTTTGACTCATTATTATTTTAAATTTATTATCGATAAAAATATAAAAAAAACATGTTTTATAAACCTTCAATCAAGTAGTTTTAAAAAATATATTTTATAAAATTTAATTAATTAAAATATTTAAAATAATTATGGTAAAAGTTAAAAAATTGTGACTTTCAAAAAGTCAATATTGGACGTATTGAATGGGACAGAGGGAGTAGTAAATATAAATGGACATATGTGAATAAATTTAAACAAATATAAACGAGCGGATTACCGAATGTTCATGAACGTAAATAAACGAACAAGCAATTTGTTCGTGTTCGTTCATTTAATTAAACGAACAAAAAAATTGTTCATGTTCTCATTTAATAAATAAACGAACATAAACGAATTTTTTGCCAAATAGTTCATTGAACGTTCAGTTCGTTTATAGCCCTAATAATTAGTTTTTTTTTATCAATTTGAACAATTTTTAGTTCACACAACCTAATTAATTCTAGAACCCAACAAGTGATCTCAGTGAAAAAGAGGATGATGTTTCACCCTAAAAGATCTGAGTTCAAATCACCTTGTCTACAAGGTAATGTATTGTCAAAAAGTTAAAAATATGTATAAACATGTATTATATTATAATCATTATTAAAAAATTATTTGATTTTAATTTTATAAAATTGTATCAATCGGTTTTTGTAAAATCAATCTAATGAAGTCAACATAACTTCTATATAAATTATTTTGGTTAATTCACTTTCACAAGTGTAAAATTAATTGAATTTTACACGCATTATAAGTTTTTTATAAATGATATTTTATTAATTCAATCGTTGATAAAGACCGAATTGTTCCGTTTATTTCGAGAGAACACCAGTTATTTATGTTCGAAATCAAAAGAAACCTTATAAATCTTTTTACCCAAAAAATAAATCAAACCATTCAAATCAAAACGACTAAACCGAATGGCTCGATTTAGACTGTTTAACTGAAAAAGGCTTTTCCCTCGTGTAATTCATGTCCGAGTTGTTTTCAGATTTTTAAATTTTACGATGTGTAAGTCCTTTCCAGATTTAGTTATTTAGCATTGACATGTTTCGATTTCCAAAATTTTCTAATATATAAATTATTATGCAAAAAATACCTAACTTTCGAATCTTAAATTAAAGTCAATTTTAGGGACTATTTTAGAAAGATTTACAATTTCTGAATCCACATTTCAATTAGATTTATGTTTTGTAAGAATTAATTTTGATTCTGGTATGTTGGTTGAGATGCTGTGAATGTAATATAACCATTTGACTTTTACAACTTAATTTAAAAGTTCCTTTAGTTTTCCTTAAGAAAAATCCATTGGCTGGAGATTTTAAAGAGAATAATTACTAAGTATATTGTTTTAGTTTTTATTTACGACAGTTTTATATTAATAATTTCGTAATTTGAATTATCCAATACTTGTGTTATATGGTAATATATGGTTGGTCAAATGGCAATTGAATCAAGCTTTGATCTTTGTTCTTGCCTTTTCTGGGCAGGTTCAACAGCCTTTTGTTCATCAAGGTAAGCAAATAATCTTGGAGTTTCTGGGATTTATAAATATATTCAGTCTCGAATCTTTGTAGCTTGCAGGAGAAACACCAGTTGGATTTGTTTCAAGTTTTTTTGGTGATTAATTCTGATTTGGGTATCTATCTTTTGGACCTCTAGGGTTTGTTCTTCTTTCTTTTGAAATCATTCATTTTCATTCCATGTAGTTGAACTCGGATTGATAAAAAGGAGAGATTTTTCCGTTGAAATTTCACAAACCAAGTTTTTCTTTGAACAATAAAACATCCCACTGTATTTTGTTAGCTTTATTAGCTGAAGATAGTTGAAAAAGTTATGGATTTAGCTGAAGAAGAACCTGTTGGGATGAGGAAATGGAGAGAGTATCATCTGCCAATGTTCCTTTTCTGGAAAATCATCTTCACAGAACACATTTTCCTGGTATGGTGAGGAAGAAAGCATATATTTTCAACGGTCTCGGAAATTATTATAACAAGGAATGGGATCTTGCTGAAGGTAGTGGCCAGGAGTTTTGTTGGTACCATGTAGAACTTCCGAAAGGGAATCAAAAGCTTTCTCAATCTGCACAGTATCTTATAGATGTTCTTTGTCCACCATTAAAGCTTCAAGACATTCTCTCCCTTGTCAGCAATGGACCGTTTTGCGGACATGTTGATGGAGCACTCGTTTTTCGGGTTAATTCTCCTTGTCCTCCCGCAAGTAACTTTACATTTAGATTAGCTGCAAGGGTTACTGAACATTCGGTGATTACCATTTCGTTGGGTCGTGTGTTCCGAGATTAGGTTTCTCACCTGTTGGACAATCCCTTCTCTCCGAGATTCCTAGTGTTGAAAGTCAATCTTATCATAGAGGAGAGAGGAAGGAAGGGAATGAGTTTGTTATTAGAGAACATGTTCTTGAGTTCTTATTGACAATGAATGACTCTGAGGAAGCTGATAATCCTGTTCCAAAGTCTGTCTCGGAGCTTGTTGTTCACATCCTTGACACGCACGTGGATCACCTACAAGATGTTGTTACTAAACTCGAAATGGAATTGGATTCTGTGGAGCTTGAATTGGATAGAGGTAAATTTCATCAATGACAATTTTGTTCAGCCTCTATCTGAGAAAATACTTGCCTTATTCCCTGTAGCGGTATGTTAACTTGGTTTATACCTTTTCTAGTGCTATGGAATAAAATAGGTTCAAATTTCATTTTTCAAGTTCATATGAACATAAGTGGTTTAAAGATCTTCATTGACATGGAATGAGATTGTAAATATTTGAACTGCAAATGTCAGTGGTCGGTCGTTTCTACAGACTTTTAGTGCATTATACTGTCTGAATACTTAGTATCAATACCATTTATGTACATTTTCCATCAAACCATCCGTCGAAGTTCTTGAAACCTCTTTGAACTTCATAGTTAAGGATGCTTTTCATTTATTTTCACTCGAGATAACTGAAAAATTGGTATTTCTGAATTTTGTTTTCTTGTGCCTTTGTTTATTACCCAAGTTTATATTTCACACTTTATTTTGAAGTTGCATGTTTTTTTTTTTTTGGCAATGATGAAGTTGTAATTGTTCTGCTTAATCTCTCAGGTGGATTTGCTTTAAAGAAAGAGATGCTAGATGAGAGAAGATTCCCCAAAATGCATCTAAATTTGCAACGTCTGCTACAGGTAATTTATCTTTCCACCTTTGTTTATAAATTGACAATGAGAGTGGAAAACACACAAGCTGAAAGGTATGAGGACATGTTAGGTTACTGAAAATCGGGTGATAGCTTGCGTTTGCACTCTTTTTTTCCTGATCCATCCACCGGATGTGCCTTGGTTGAAACTCCCACTTATTTTTTTGGTTTCTTGGCTGTGCAATTAAAACCATGGGAAATAAACCCTCTTTGCTTTTATGTATTCTCCGAAATGCAGGTGATTGCCCATGGGGAGCAAGTATTTCCCCGAGTAAAGGAAAAATGCTCTTCGAAACATTGGTTTGCTAGTGAAGATATCAGCTCCCTTGAAGAGATGATTGGACGCTTAAGGAGGCTGAAAGAGAATGTAGGGTTTCTAGCAAATCGTGTCACTGCACTTCAGGCTGGTTTGGATAGCTGGCAGTCAGAGCAAATTAACAGAAAACTCTATTATCTGTCTTTCCTTTCTATAATATTCCTTCCTTTATCCGTCATCACCGGATGTAAGACTTTGATATTTGTTACTGATCCCTTATATACAATCTCTTGTTTATTGATATTTCATAGGTGGCATCACTTGATTCTTTGCTTTTTTGTTTATCTCAGTGTTCGGAATGAATGTGGGTGGAGTTCCATGGACCGTACAAAAGGACCCTGCTCTAAAAGATGGTTTCCGCAATGTCTTGGCTCTTTGTTTAGCGATGCTGCTTCTAGTGTTGCTATGCTTCATTTTCCCCGCTCTTTATACTCGGTTGACTGCCTGGCATCGGAGGAGGTCTTTGAGAAGAAGTTGGTCCCATAACCAGAGATCATTCCTCAAGAGAACCAACGGAATCCAAGAAAGAGGCGGTTACCTCAGGATTTGATAAGGTTAAAGAAATTCATTTTCGAGCTATTCCTGTTTGCTGCTTTCTCAATCACATATGCAAACTGTACTATTGGATGCAGAAATATATTTTCCAGTAGCATCATTTGGCTGTTCTAAGAATAGAAATACTGTGTACATCACTTCCTCTTATTTAGGCTAGATGTGACGAAGGCGCTTCAACAGAGGCGAGTCTTATTGTCTCGCCCGTCTTGTTGTATGTTGTATCATCTTTTTCAAAGGTTCAACTATGCAGGTGGTTCCATTAAAGTTTGACAGTACAGAAATTTATTTTGTGTTTTATTGCCTTCTCGATTTCAAGGTAATTGTGACTCGCTGACACTGTTTTTTGAAGTTCTCGTTCGTATGTTCGATGCTGTTTTCTCAATAATGTCATACTCCAGCTTTCGAGTCTCAACTTTAGCTTCTACTGAAGAATTGAACTCAAGTTTATTATTATATATGCTGTGGAAAAGTGTTAGAAATGGAGTGGAATTTATGAGGACGCTATGCACAGACACTGACTAACAACTAACAAGTCAGTCGAGTTGACATCGTTCGAGCACGTTGCTCGTAATCTCTAGGCTCGAGTCATGTCGGTTGATTTGTAATCCGAGGTAAGTTCTCACCTAGACCTGCACCAAGCTCCGGTGAACGGGAATGTTTACCGTCACCTAAACTCTCTTCTTTTGTTGAGGAAAGACATCAGCCATTGTTGAGAGCTTTAGACGGAGGGAAATGCAAAGGAAAAAGCACCCACACCCAATAAATTTTCATATTGTTCGAACTAGTTGATGGCGAGGGGTAATTTTCTCTCAACATTTCTAATTTAATTGCTTTTTAGTCCATCAATTTGAAACGAGTGAAATTAAATCTCGGCCCATCAATTTTTCTTATTTAATGTTCTTTGAGAGTTTACACAGTTTGCACAGACAAATGTTCTTATTAATATTTTTTAAATGAATATAATATCTTTTTTTTATTAAAATTACTAGTTGGGTTCAATATTAAATAATATATATTATTTTATTAAATTTATTTTTCACTCTTTTAAGGTTAAACAAATTAACATATTTGTTAATGTTTACATTATAGTACTATAAATTATTATAAATTTAATTTGTATACGATATAAAATATATAATGATCATGTTTGGTAAACAACTTTTTGAGTTAAAATTAGATGTTTGAGATATTTTTGGAGGTTTAACCAGTTAAATCCGTTAATTTGGATGTTTGATAAATAGATGATTGTAATAGCAGATTGAGGTGAAACCTCTCATTTTGAAAAAAAAAAAACTCATTTTAGGAGCTTTTTGAGTTAGAAATTTGGATAAAATACTTGTAAAGACTATTTTGTCCTTGATAATTGTAATTTTTAAATAACATAAATTTGAATAACTAATAAAATTATAAAAAATCATAAATAAGAAATTAATATATAAATATAAATTTAATAATTAATAAAATTATATTTAAAATATAATTTTATAGATAAGAAATTAATATATACATCAAATTTTAATAATTATAAAATTATATTAAAAAGATAATTTCATAAATAACTAATGTTGACCGTTTTTTTGAGTTAGGGTTTAATAAGCCCTTAAACTTTTGCAAAAAATCAATTAAGCCCCTAAATTTTTTTTGCACCCAATTAAGCTCTCAAACTCAATAAAAAAATTAATTTGACACTTTGACCAACGTTGACCGTTAAATAAGCCTTTAAACTTTTGCAAAAAAATCAATTAAGCTCCTAATTTTTTTGCACCCAATTAAGCCCTCAAACTCAATAAAAAAATCAATTTGGCACTTTGACCGTTAAATTTAATGTTTTTTTAAATCTTCTTGGCATGTGTCGTAACATGATAATGTACTTGTGTAATTACTCATTTTTACCCTGTTTGTAAATATTGTTAATATATTAGTATAATAATTAATGGGGAATTATTATTGCATGTATACATATTACATTATATGTTTATTTTATATGCATGATTAGTGTACGTATAGGGTGTGTGATGTGTGCATGTATACTATAAGCCATGTATACGCATTAGTAAGTAATATGGTGTATGTATGTCGCGCATGTATTTACATTCCTTATGAGTGCATAGTTTGTACGTATAATATGTGTGGATATTCATGATTATCATGTGTGTTATTGTATGCATGTATGTTAGTATATTACATTAATTAATGTTTGCATGTGTATTCGTACGTTACACTTATATGAATGTGCACGTGTACGTATGTATGTAATATCGTATTATTATTATTATTATTATTATTATTGGACTAATGTCTAAAATATAAAACCCAAATATTAATTAACAGTCCAATCCAATATATTACAAAAACCCAAAAATATATATTAAAGACCCAAAATAACGTTACAAGGCCCATATTGGCCTGACCCAGTATATTAAAAACCCTAAAACTAAGTCTGATAACCATCTTTTATCTTGCAGCCGCCGTCATCTGGGCCGTTGGATCAAGTCTTGATCCAACGGTCCATATCAGTCCAAGATAATCCAGCTGGCGCGCGTGATGTCACTCTCCAGACCGCTCGCCTCCCACTCGCGCGTGCGTTGCACGCGCGAGACCATTCATTACCCCTCTGCCAGGCGTCAAGATCAGATGTAGCTGCACTCATCTCAAGGCTTGATCTAGGCCGCTCGTCCCCCATGTAATCATAGCCGTTGGATCAGATCTGATCCAACGGCCGCGAATGGATCTGACAGAGGACACCACCACCATACTCTCTCCACTCTTCCACCATACCGCCGTACCAACCACCATGCTCAGATGCACAAAAAAATGGAAATACAGGGTGTCAGTACCAAATCGAACAAGATGTAATATGTATTATATTCTACAAAAAAACAGAGAAAAAAGAAGGATATATCATCCAACAGAAAGTGTATTATGAGGAGTTTTCAGAAATACAAAAAAAGGTAGGTAATGCAAGTCCAGTGGTATTTTTTCTTGCTACTTTTATTGCATGCATGCAAAATATACGTAGTAAATAAAAAAGAGGGGGTTAGAAGTCGTTACCATCGTCGTCGGTGGATCTCCCCTCACCAGTGATAAGCCTCTTCGGCTTTCCCAAGCCGAACATGGTGAACTGAAAGGAGTGGGAGGCTCTTTTCGTTTTGTTTTGGGTTGAAAATAAAAAAAGGGGTTTTTATGTTTCGTATTTCTTAGATCTAGGACGAATGAAGGCTTTTTCTCCGAATCCAAGTTCGGATTCGTGTCGAGGGTAAGGAAAGGGTTATTTTGGTGTGTTTTTTTGGGCTCGCCGGCGTCGGTTAGCGGCGGCCGGCGGCGGAGAAGACGGCGGTCGGCCGTCGGATTCTGGGTTCTTCAGGGAGAGTTGAGAGAAAAATAAGAACGAAGATGTTATAAAAACTGAAAAAATGAATGAAAATGGGGGAAATTTGATTCGGGCCAAAAAAATGCGTTTTATAGGTGTTATTATTTTGTGAAATGGGTAAATTACGTAATAAATCCCCCGCGTTTTCAATATTTTCGTTTCTGTCTCGCCGCATAGTATAATTACAATTCCAGTCCCCCTAATATTTCAAAAGCTTGCAATCCAGTCCCTAAATTACACCGAATCAGTTTTTAAATGGTAAAATTACCCCTTTAACCATCCCGCGTTTTTGAATTTTTCATTTCAGGTCTGCCCCTTGGTCTAATTACAGTTTCAGTCCTTTCAAGTTTGGTCCTGTTTGCATTTTCGTCCTTAAATTGCATATTATTGTCCTTTAATTTCTACCACTGATGTTTATTTCTTTTCATTTCAGTCATGTTTTCATGTAAATATTTATGTTTCGTATTATAATCGTGTATGCTGATGTAGTCTTTTGCCTTAGTATATATATCTCTCGTATATGCCTTGTATTTTTATGTTTACATGTATATGCGTGTTAAATTCATGATGATTATGTGTCTTTATGTATCAGTTCAGTTATTCGTATCATGTATATTGTGTTCTAGTCGGCTCGTACACAACATGTTTTGTATTTTAGTACGTATTGTATGTTTTCCTGGCTTTAGGTTACGTGTTAGTATATTTTCTTTTTATGTATAATATATTGCTTTATATGTGTTGAAATGTGTTTTATTTCTAATATGTATGTCTTCTTGAAATATATGTTTTTTCCACACACATATTTATTCATGCCTTGTTATTGTGACATGTTAAATTTGTTTTTATCTACTATTAAGCTTGATATGTATATGTGTATGTTTTAGTTTAGTATCTTATTTATGTAAGATTAGTATTCTGTTATGTTAATATTTATTGCATTTAAATATTTTGCCATGTTTTATATTTTGCTCATTAATGTTGCATAATGATATATAAATTGTCAATGCGGTGCCCTTTTATCCGAGCGTAAACGGGGCCAGTATCAGGCGTAGTGATAGTGGTTGGGCGTTTACTCTCGGATAACGGGGCCCTTAAAATTTATTCGCAATTATAACCGATTTTTAAACTAATCGTCACTTTAACCCGGAAAATCCAATATTAATAAAGCGGTAATTATTAAAGTACCAATTTTGGGAGGTGTGGGGGTGCTAATCCTTCCCCATCCGTAACCGACTCCCGAACCCAATAATTTTTAAATCTTTGGTTTTATGGTGTCTGGCCTACCTAAGTGGCCGGTGGCGACTCCAATTTTTAATAAAATGCGGTTTTTAAAACCCCCACGGAATAAATATTTTATATCCGAAAAATCACAAACACTTCGAAAACTCTCGTTTTTTTTAGCGATAAAAAAGGACATCGCTACAACTTGTAATTTCTAGGAATTTTTAAACTTTAATTTTTAAAAAATATATAAAAATCTGAAAAAATCTAAAAATTTTGGAAATTTATTTTAAAAATATAAAAAATATTTTTAATTCTGAAATTTATTTATAAATAATAATTTTTCAAAAGATTAAAATGTTTTAAAAAATTAAAAATATTAAATATTATTATACAATTATAAAAAAATAAATTAAAAAATATATAAAAATCTGAATATATATATATATTTTAGATTTTTATATATTTAAATTTGTTAGATTTTTTTCGGATTTTATATATATTTTTTAAAATTAAAGTTTGAAAATTCTTAGAAGTGTCAAGTGGCATTATCTTGTTGTGACACATGCCGAGAAGATTTAAAAAAAACCCGTTAAATTTAACGGTCAACGTTGGTCAAATGGCCAAATTGAATTTTTTTTTCTTAAGTTTGAGGGTTTAATTGGGTGCAAAAAATGTTTAGGGGCTTAATTGATTTTTTTGCAAAAGTTTAAGGGCTTATTAAACCCTTAAGCCTAAATTATTTAAACAAGTATCAAATATAATTATGTCCTTATATATTATTTTATTTGTTAAAATAATCAAACAACTATCAACTAATTTTATCAAACACTTTTATACAACCGACTAATGTAATTCGCTAGTCAAATCAGCTAATGCTATCAGCTATCTGCTATCAGTTAATATCATTTGCTATTCGTTATCAGCTATTCGCTAATTGTCAAATAAAATTAATATAAAATAATAAGACTCCGCTTACGGTAGTGTATAAATCTCACCTAATTTTACACTAGTGTAAATGAGTTTTGTAGGATCAAATTGAGTATAATGTTAAAGTTTAAGTCTAGTCCATATTTTAAATAAACTTATTTTTAAATTTAATATTATACTCAAACCCAATTTCTAAGGAGAATTCGAGTTTAGGTGCACAATCCAACCTTAAGCAGATCTAATATATATTAAATGAAGTTATAAAAATGTATTTAATATAGTATGATTAAAATTTATTTTTTATAAAAATAAAAAGTAATAAATTTAAATAGACAGAATTTTAACCCACAATCTTAACGAGTTTTACTTCTGACACTCAAATTAATCTTCTCGAATTTTCTTTTTTCAAAAGAAAAAAAAGGGAAAAAAGCACAACTAAAAGTTAGGAGTATAAAAAAACGTGCCCTTTTAACAACCATCAGATGGATTTTTTGTTAACGTGGCATATCATCAGCCGTAAACCGGAGAACAGGCTAAAATGCGGCTGTTAGCTTTGTAATGCAAAACCCTAAACCCTAGAAACTTCTTCTCCCCCCATTTCAATTTTCATATTAACTCACACAGCTCCCTCATTTCTTTCTCTGTTCAATCCTTCCCTGCTCTTTCCAAGTTATAGATATGGCTACGGCCGCGCTGCTCCGTTCATTTCGACGCCGTGATGTTGCCTCTGCACCTCTTTCCGCCTATAGATGCGTAAGTTTCAACTTTTATTTTAAATCTTTTCATGTTCTTTTTTTTTGTGATTTCTTGATCGCTCTGTGCTTCGTGGCGTTATCTTCTGTTTGGTTTTCTGGAAATTCCAGGAAAAAGGAAAACGTATCTAGATATTCGCATCGATCTGCAGGTTAATAAAAGTAGTAGATATATATTTCATTTGTTTAATTTAAGTTAACCAGAAATTTTGGCGACTAAAATTTGTTTATCTGGAACCGGTGATATACAAAATAGTTGATAAAAACGAACATTTATGGGAATTAAAGGATGGCAATATATTGATTTCCTTTAGTGTTTTTTTATTGTGTGTTTTTCTTAGTCCAATTCTCTTATCTAAAATCGAGGTACTGTTTTTAGTCGAGTGTATCTTCGGATCAAATTGGTCTAACCTTTTGTTACTGGGTTTTCTCGAATTTTGTTTGAGATTTGGTTATATAAAATTGGTTATCGCCTTTTGTTTGCTAAGTCCTTAAAGGTTGCCCTCATGCTTAATTGGTTGTTCTGCAGCTTACTAGCAATGGCAAGACCTCGGCTGGAATTAATCGGACAAGTTTTTCTAGAGTTTTCAGGTAACCTTGTTTTGGGATAGTTTCATTATTGTTTATTTGTCGTAAATTTGTGATATCTCAATGTAACTATTCTTTCTTTCGGTTTAGAACAGTTCTAAACCTACTGGCAATGATGTCATTGGTATTGATTTGGGTACGACCAACTCTTGTGTTGCTGTCATGGAGGGAAAGGTAAGAGTTAGACTAGCAGACGGATGTTCTTAACAGTTCTGTTGTTTGGTTCGGAAGCTACAATATTCTGTTATCATTCTCTGATTGGATCTGTTACTGATTTCAGAATCCTAAAGTTATTGAGAACTCTGAAGGTGCACGGACCACACCATCTGTTGTTGCCTTCAACCAAAAGGGGGAGTTACTTGTGGGCACCCCTGCAAAACGTCAGGCTGTGACCAATCCTACTAATACACTTTTCGGAACCAAGCGTCTGATTGGTAGGCGTTTTGATGATCCCCAGACACAAAAAGAGATGGGGATGGTTCCTTACAAGATTGTCAAGGCTCCCAATGGAGATGCATGGGTTGAAGCAAATGGACAACAATATTCTCCTAGCCAGGTTGGGGCATTTGTTTTGACCAAGATGAAAGAAACTGCAGAGGCTTACCTTGGAAAGGGTGTTTCTCAAGCAGTTATCACCGTTCCAGCTTATTTCAATGATGCTCAGAGGCAAGCAACGAAGGATGCTGGTAGAATTGCAGGTCTTGATGTTCAGAGGATTATCAATGAGCCTACTGCTGCTGCTCTTTCATATGGAATGAACAATAAAGAGGGTCTCATTGCAGTCTTTGATCTTGGTGGTGGCACATTTGATGTTTCAATTTTGGAGATCTCTAATGGTGTCTTTGAGGTATGCATCTTTTTTCTATGCAAAGAGGGTTTGCTTTGGCAATGATTAGGCAAATTGTACTGATAATTGATAATTAATGTATTCAGGTCAAAGCAACAAATGGTGATACTTTCTTGGGAGGAGAGGATTTTGACAATGCCTTGCTAGATTTCTTGGTGAGTGAATTTAAGAAAACCGAGGGGATTGATCTTTCAAAGGACAGGCTTGCACTCCAGAGGCTTCGTGAAGCTGCTGAGAAGGCTAAAATCGAACTCTCATCGACATCTCAGACTGATATTAACCTGCCATTCATAACAGCTGACTCATCTGGGGCAAAACACTTGAATATCACATTGACAAGATCAAAGTTTGAAGTCCTTGGTAAATCACTTGATTGAGAGGACCAAGGCTCCTTGTAAGAATTGTTTGAAGGATGCTGGCATTTCTACAAAGGATGTTGATGAGATTCTTCTTGTTGGAGGCATGACACGAGTACCTAAAATACAAGAAGTAGTTTCCGGGATATTTGGCAAGAGTCCAAGCAAAGGAGTGAATCCTGATGAGGCAGTTGCTATGGGAGCTGCAATTCAGGGTGGTATACTTCGTGGGGACGTTAAAGAGTTGCTTCTGCTTGATGTCACTCCTTTGTCCCTTGGTATTGAGACACTAGGTGGTGTATTCACAAGGCTAATCAGCGAAACACAACCATTCCGACAAAGAAAAGTCAGGTGTGTCTTTGGCACAAAATTTTTTTCGTTTTTCCTTTAGTTGGCTACAATTTCAAATAAAGTTTAGTTTGGTTGCTTTCATCCATATGTTCTATCAATATCGTTTTTGTTTCATATTTGATGGAGGCTCCTTGAATTTCAGGTGTTCTCTACAGCTGCCGATAATCAGACTCAAGTAGGTATCAAGGTACTTCAAGGGGAGCGTGGAATGGCTGCTGACAACAAAATGTTGGGTGAGTTTGATTTGGTAGGAATCCTTCCTGCTCCGAGAGGGATGCCTCAGATTGAGGTGACATTTGACATTGATGCAAATGGTATTGTCACGGTGTCTGCCAAGGACAAGGCCACTGGTAAAGAACAGCAAATTACCATCCGTTCATCCGGTGGTCTCTCAGATGATGAGATTGAGAAGATGGTTCAGGAAGCTGAGTTGCATGCCCAGAAGGACCAACAAAGAAAAGCTTTGATCGATACCAAAAACAATGCAGACACCACTATTTATAGTGTCGAAAAGAGCTTGAATGAGTACAGAGAGAAGATTCCTAGTGAAGTTGCAAAAGCAATCGAGGATGCCGTTTCGGATTTGAGGAAGGCAATGGAAGGAGACAGGATGTTGATGAGATCAAGGCCAAGATCGATGCAGCAAATAAATCTGTCTCAAAGATTGGTGAGCACATGGCTGGTGGTTCTGGTGGTTCCCAAGACAGCTCTTCTGGAGGTGCTCAAGGTGGTGACCAGACCCAGGAGGCAGAGTACGAGGAAGGGAAGAAGTGAGTGGTGAAGCAGTGATTCTGGCAGTGGTTTTAGTAATTTTCTTGCGGTGGTAAATGCCACTAAAGGTGATCCTTTAGTTTGGTTACCACGGTGTTCAGCAATTCTTGTATCTAAATGACGGTTGAATATTTTGCTAGATGTTAGGAATTTGAGTCCAAACCTTTCAAAGTCAAATGATAACACCAAAAAATTCTCTAATAGTGAAAAAACAAATGAGATAATACAAAGTATGAGAAAAATAAGGTAAACTAGATGGAATTTGAATGTCAATTTCTTCTATTTTATATTTAAAATTTAAAATATTCAAAACTTTTAATCATAAATTAAAAGGTGATTTGATAATATGTGTTTAAACATTTATTTTAAATTTTTTAATATTAATATTTTAGAAGATATCACCAGCTACCATGTTGTGTGATAATAATGATTATGAGTAGTTATTTGAAAATTTTAATTTTTTTGTATATTTTTATTAATGATATAATTTTATATTTTTAATTTTATATAATTTTTAACCCAAAAAAATTTAATACAATTTTTTTAAAAGTTGAAAATAAAATTTTGGTTCATTTTTTATAAATGGAGTAAATACATTTACTTTAATTTTTTTTTAAAATAATAAAAAATTCTTTTTTTTTTTTTTGAAAATTATTAAAATTATAAATTCAAAAAATATTAAAATAATAAAAACATTCATAAGTACCTCTAAAAAAAATTTTTATAGGTAAAATAATTTAATCTCCAAATAAAAAAATGATTTAATCGGCGTCATAAATTAATACAAAAATAAAATTATATTTGAACTCTTATAAGATTTTATAATCCAATGCTAAAAAAAAAAATGAAAACAAACTTGGAGGGTAATGAGCAAACAGAAGGGATGTTCAAAATTGAAAATGCAAACTTTGACATTCCCATGCAAAAGGCTCCGGCTCACTGTCCAAACTCCAAAGCAGAAACAAATTCACGTATTTACAGTTACAATCCCGTCATTAAACCCTAAATCATTGTTTATGTTATACCATATAAAACCCTAACCACATCCCAATCGTCCATTCTCTCTCTCATACCCTAAAATCTCAGAACGCTAAACTGTACGAGTTGATATTCATCTGTCTCAACATTTCTTCAATGAACATCTTGGTGAACTGACTGGTAACTATTTTCTTATTCATATAGAAAAACCCAGATATAAAACTGTATGCTTAACTTGAATCTTAAAAGGATTATTAAAACTGTATTGCTCATTGCTAATTCGTGTTTAGCTATATTTTTTATATGCCTTTGTGTATCAACATGTATTCTGCAATCGAGCACATATCTGATGTTTAGACTTCTTACCTGTTAGAGGTGCCCGTACTTCAAAGGATGTTATTTTTACTAGAGGTTGAGAGTTTTGAATTTCATGTTTTTATTGTTAGTCAAAAGGTTTTATCTTTGTTTTATGTTTTGATTCTGTTTTGTTGGGAAAATTGAATTTGATACCTGGTTATCCAACGCAGACGGTTTTCAGAATTTGGGTTATCTAATGGGTAGGCAAGAAAAGAAGCAGAATTCAACAGTTTTGATGCCTTCCAATAACAAAACTAAGATGGATAACAATAAAGATGCAGAGATGGGAAATGGGGCTGTGGAAAGAAAAAATAAGAGAAAACCAATAGACATGGAGAGGCAGTGTTCTGTTTTAGAAAACGAGGAACCTCGGCCAAAACGTATAAACATTAGTGGTTTGCCTGAGTTCCATATCAATGTTTTCAAAGACTTGGCATCGGCAGATTCTTCTGTGAGAGAAGCGGCGGTGGAAACTATAGTGACAGAGTTGCTAGAGGTGCAGAAGGAATACGACAGGCTCAAGGATAAGGACTTGGTTGAGGGTGGTTTGAAACTGGAAGCTCAAACGGATGATGGCTTGGATAATTGTGCATCGTCTTTGAGATATGCGCTGCGTAGGATGATATATGGTGTTTCTTCATCAAGAGAGGTTTGATATGTTCTTTGCCATGAAACTAATCTGAAAGTTCTTTCTATAGGACTCTTAAAATGATTAATTTTTATATGCTATATGTCGCCGTATCTGATCAATTGAATTTAAGTGTGATCTTGCACAATATACTTGAAGCATCCATAAGATAAATTAGGTAATTGTTTGAATATATGTTTTAACTCTGGTTTTGCAGTATGTTAGACAGGGTTTTGCATTGGGTTTGACTACTTTGGTGGCTAAATTTCCGAGCGTTAAAGTGGACTCCTTGCCGAAACTTACAGTTAATCTGCTGGATGTTTCATCATCAATGAAGGGTCAGGTAGGCATGATTTCCCCTTTATATATCAGGTTGTTATCTACTCACATAATGTTCAACAACTAGCTTCTGATACTGCAGGATGTAAGGGATTGTCTCTTGGGTCGGTTATTTTCTTATGGTGCTCTTGCTCGATCCGACAGACTCACTAACGAGTGGCTTGTTGATAAAGAAACTCTGCATATCAAGGACTTTATGAGTGCTGTTATCCCCCTTGCTCGAAATAAACGATATTTGCAGGAGCCTGCAGTTTCAATCATTTTAGAAATTGTTGATAAGGTACTGGGCCTATGCTAACTTGAAAATCACTATTTGGACTCATTGAATTCCAACAGCTTTAGTGTAAATTTGTTCGTTCGATATTCGTACTAGGGAATGGTTGCAATGGCTTCCAACACTTCTTTTATGTTACAGCTGCCTGCTGAAGCATTGTTGGATCATATTCTTGAAGCTCCAGGAATTACTCGGTGGTTTCAAGAAGCTGTTGATGTTGGAAACCCTGATGCTTTGCTTCTAGCTTTAAAAATTCATGAAAAAATTCCCATCGATAGCACTTCATTCGGCAATCTCTTGCCGAATCCATTCAACTCAAGCAAACTTTTCTCTGCTGAGTACCTCTCCTCTATTGATAACTGTGCCAAGGTAACTTTTAATGGACTACACGCTGCAAGGGAATTATTGAGGAAATATAGTTTAAATCTATTCTAAAAGGTTTGGTCTATAAATTGGCAGGAATCCACATATTGTCAACCCCGGATTCATAGTTTGTGGTCTTTTCTGGTAAATACTCTCCTACCTAATACCGTTTTGCAGACCAAAGATGCAGCATCAGTTTCTCATCCCTTGAGAAAGCACAGAAATGGTCAAAAGTCTACCTCTTTTGAAGAAGAAATCGTGAAGAACGTACAATGTTTCTGTGAGGTTGTTATCGAAGGATCCCTCCTTGTATCATCTCATGAGCGTAAGCACTTAGCATTCGATATTTTGCTTCTTCTGCTTCCGAGATTACCTTCATCGTCTATACCGATTGTTTTGTCCTACAAACTTATCAAGTGTTTGATAGACGTACTTTCCACAAAAGATTCCTGGTTGTATAAAGTTGCGAGGCATTTTCTTAAAGAATTGTTAGATTGGGTTCAGAACGATGATGTCCGAAGAGTAGCTGTTATTGTGGCCTTTCAGAAGCACATCAATGGGAAATTTGATTGCATTACAAAGACAAAAATAGTAAGAGATTTGATGGCAGAGTTCAAAACAGAATCTAGTTCCATGCTGATTGTTGAGAACTTGATTAACTTGTTTTTAGATGAAGGCCATGCTTCTGATGAACCTCCAGATCAGAGTCAAACAATTGGTGGGGATTCTGAGATATGCTCGATCGAGGAGTATGCTTCTATTGGAATCGTCGATGACACTGATTTTCTGAAAGGCTGGATCATAGAATCTCTTCCTGGCGTTTTGAAACATTTAAAATTGGACCCTGAAGCGAAATTCCGAGTGCAAAAGGAAATACTGAAGTTTCTTGCCGTTCAAGGTCTATTTTCAGCATCACTTGGCAATGAAGTTACCTCATTTGAATTAGAGGAGAAATTTAGATGGCCAAAGGCAACCACCTCGAGTGCTTTTTGCAGAATGTGCATGAAAAAACTCCAATCACTGCTGGCAAATGTTCAAAAGGTTTCAGAGCCACGATCTTTGGCTAATGGACTGCAGAATGACCTAGGTTGCTACTTTGCGCGGTTGTTTCTCACGTTAAGCAACATTCCTTCAGTTCTTCCCTTTCGAACTTTGAATGATGAGGATGAACAGGCAGTCAAGAAATTGCTAGAAACGGAGAGTAAACTTTACAAAGAGGTAAGCTTGATCTCTTCCTTTAATAACAATAATATATATTTTTTACATCTTTGTTATTTACTCTTGCAATAATGTAATGCTTTTGAATGCTTAAACAAATGGCAGGAAAGGAACTGTGATCTCAGTATTGATGCAAATAAATTGCATGGACTGAGGTACATGCTCATTCTATTGCTGCTCCAAGTGCTCCTCCGACCTCGGGAATTCAGTGATGCAGCCTCTAAGCTCATTATATGTTGTAAGAACGTTTCTGCAGCCTGTTGTGATCTCGGCTCAAATGGAGAAGATGATTTGGACAGCGATCCAGCGCCAGAATTAACGGATGTTCTTGTTGACACTTTGGTTTCCTTGCCACCCCGGTCATCCGCCCCTATACGGTCTGCTATTGGGCAGGTGCAATACAATTACATTTCAAGTGATTTTTATTTTATGTTCCATATCGTCCATGTCTTATTTCCCTCATCTATACTTGTCATTTGTCTCACCATTGGTGTCTTTCTATGCATTGTGTCCTAATATTTCATATGTCATGTATTATTTATAGGTGTTCAGATATTTCTGTGGCGATGTCACTGATGATGGACTGATGCGTATGTTGCGGATCATTAAGAAAGATGCTAGACATCTGGAGGCAGACAGTGAAGACGATGAAGATGCTAATAATATTGGTTCTGAAGAAGAAGAGGATGTAGATGAAGCTGAGACAGGTGAAACAGCTGAGAGCGATGGAGAATCAGATGACTCCGAGGCACTAGATGGCGCTGATGAGAACAAAGAAGAACTTAATGAAGCTTCTGATGGTTCTGATGGAGGAATGGATGACGAAGCAATGTTCCGTATGGACGCTTATATAGCCGAAATCTATAAACATAAAGCTGGTTGTGAAACTCAGTCCCAGCTTGTACTGCTTAAACTTCGAGTTCTTTCACTTCTGGAAATCTACTTGCATGAAAATCGAGGTAAGAGTTGATTTTGAGTTATCTTTCACAAAGTATCGAATGCTCTACCTACAATGACTAATTGCTGCCGATTTAAATGTTGAATGTACAATTCAGTTAAGCCTCAAGTCTTGACAGTGTACTTGAATTTGGCTCGGTCGTTTGTTGGTCTAGATGCTACAGAAGGCAGCGAGCAACTCGGACTGCGGATATGGGGAATTATTCAAAGGAAGATACTCAAAGAAAAGAGGTTGCCTGCTGATGGCTCTATGCAACTCTCTGTTCTCGAATCTCTGTTGGAGAAAAACCTGAAGTTGGCATCAAAATCTTTCAAGATAAAGAAATCTACCACCACCTTATCCAAGAAAGAGCTGTTAGCCTCTTTAAACAGGCGTAAACTGATCGGTTCACTTGTCGGGATTCGACCTACTGGATATTGAAGATCATTGAGGCAAGAAGCTACTCGGATGCTGAACTGACGGGAGTTTATGGTATCTTAAAGGGTATGTTAGGGCGGTATTTCGACAGTAAAAGGTCTGGAATAACACCTGGATTTGTTAAAGAAATATTTAGAAGGCATCCCAGGATTCGGCAGCAGCTCTTAGGTTCATTGTTGAGGAAATGTAGCAGTGCATAATCGGACTTCCGACGTGTGAGGCACTCGATTTGGTGATTGAAGTATTGAAGTCCCATGTTCCTATGACTTGTAATAGAAGCAACCGGCACATATCGAAGAAAATCATGAAACACCACCTGCGGATTCTTTGTCGTCTAATCAAGATGTTGGTATCAAGGATGCTCGAAAAGAAGTCGAAGAAAACTGAAGTCCATAAGTTTTTGGTAAAATCTTCCGGATGATTTCGACACAAGGACTAACCAAGGCTTTTTTGAGATGTTTGGGACCAGATGCTCACGCTGCTTGTGAATCTCAACTTGGTCCCCTTTTGCTTAATTTGATCAAGGTTGAATGAGAGGCAGCTTTACTATCACATGTATTTGTGGACAACTTTGCCTGATTTCTGCTGTCTTACCTCAGGTGATTACATGTACTCTCCTTACGCTCCAAACCTTTTCTGGGCTTATATGTTAGACCATTGCCAAGGGCCAACTATTGAAAAGCACCTCATTTAGCTTTCCTTTCATGATGATCCTTTTTCTTTCTTTCTTTCTTCGAATCATAATATAATCGAGACTCATATGATAATAAACACCAAGATTTTTAACAGTAGCGGAGCTCAATAATAATAAAGAGGTCAAGAACCTTTAAGAATAGCCCGAACGATCCAGTCAGCAACTTGGTTACTCGTTTGAAACACTTAAAGAAATAATATTAGACATCGATTCAGTCAATTTCTGTATGTCAGAGACAACAACTTCGGCTTCCCAAGCATCAGTTGTTTGACTATTGATCATTTCAATAGCATCTTTGCAGTCGGACTCTACAATAGCTTGTTGCTAATCGTGTTGTTTGATAAGGGTTGAACCAAGTCTTAAAGCAAGACATTCAGCCACAAGTGCACTGGCTGCGTAAACTTGTGTGTTGGTTTCTTTATTAAATATCCAACACGACACTTTTGATGGTGCCATTTTTTGTTCTTTATATGGGAACTTTATCCATTAGTTGTTAATTGAAGTTTTACAAATATTTTCTATTGATGAAGGGGTAAGTATTTCATAGATTATTTTTTATATAATTATCCACATTCGATTTATTAGTCGAGTAATTTAAAATTAAGTATTGTAAATACTATCACCGAAGTCAAGGACGAAGTCATTTAGTGGATAGAAAAGGTCGTTACCCCTCCCAATATTTTTTGGTATAACAGTATTTTATGTTATTTTTTAGTTTAAATACTAGTCAAATAAGATATTTGTTCATCATAATTTTTAGATTTGAATGCTTAATAAACTCTTGTCCCTTTTAATGTTTGATCGTAGCTCCATCCCTGATTGAAGTGATCATTCCAACCTAGTTTATTCTATTCATAGTATCACAATTTAAACATTTAACCTTATTTAATGGATCTAATAACTCGTATCGCTAGACAAATTAATAATAAATATTTCATAACTATATTTATAGAACTTAAAACAATTCGTTTTATTCAAATGAGACATTGGCTTAAGGCTTGCAAAATATTTTTCTATATTTTTTTTTATTTTTTAGTGTGAATTCGAAAGTGGGATTAGACATGCTTAGCAATAGAGAAAGGGGAATTCCTTTTCAATTAATATTCAATTATAAACAAACAACTTGTCGTTATCAATAGTATACAATAAGATTTGAAGATTGGTTGTCAAAAAGGCAATGGCTAAGGCTATTATATAGTTTAGATTTTTTTTCCTTTTAGGCCCACTATTAGGGGAATCTATGAAGTATTTTTTATATAATTTTTTATATTTAATTTATCAATTAATCAATGTAGATCAAATATTATAATATTTGCTAATATTTTTGAAGTCTTTAATAACGTATACACAACTTACAGATAAAGATGATCGAATTTAAATTTTTTGAAATGAACATTATTATCTTTTTTACTGAGACTACTTATTAGATTTACCAACTAATTATCAGTAAACATATGTTGTTGTTGACTAAATATATAGTAAATAGCCAACGATCTATCATTTTAGTGATGAGATTTTAGTTTATTTGGTATTAGGTTTAGGGTTTGATTCCTATGTGTGTAAATTTTCTCTTCCCAAATGATTGTTGAATTTGTAATGCTTGTTTCGGTTAAAAATCCCCAAATCTATTTGTCCTTTGTCTCTTATATCACTAACGTAACGGGTTTTCTTCACTCATCAGCAAACTTTTATGTACAAATCACTTTTTGTTTTAGTGTCTATATCAATAGAGATTTCTATAGATTTTTTTTAATGAAGAATGAGATTATTATTATGTGTCTTATTAATTTTTTTTAAATTTGGTCGGATAAAAAGATATTTATGGATCGAATTACAAAAAAGTTTGATATTAAAAATGATTTAAGGCAGGTCTAGTCCAATAGGCTTATTATCAAATAAGTGTTTAAATTATTTTTTTTATGTGTTTATTTTTTTTGTCTCTTTTAGGTGTCTCAACAATTATTTTTGTCCATTTAACGCCAATTGAGACACTATTTTGACAAAAAATGATAGTTTTAACACTTAAAGAGGGGATTTTAGGGACCTAAAAGAAAAAAAAGATAGTTTAGACACTTATTTTGATATTGAGCCGGCCTAGTATTACAAATCACCATTTTAATCCACAATACTTAAAAATATAATTTTATATTATGTATTATAAATTTTTAAACAAATTTAAGGAAGAAAAATATTTTGATACATAGGTTACGTAAACATAATCGGTTAATTTTATGGATTTATGGGGTTTAATACAGTGTTTAAGGGTTTATGATCTAAGGTTTAGATTTAGAATTTATTGTCCAGAGTTTAGAATTTGAGATTTAAGATTAGTTATTTAGATTTTACATTTTAAATATGAAACGTTGTGTACATTTTTCTATGCATCTTGTTATCGAAAATAACTCTTCAAATAAAGCGAAAATTTTTATACACAATTTATATAAACTAAATTTTACGAAAGCTTATTAAATTTATGACTTATGTGGTTAGTTTAGGAATGTAAGTTTAGGGTTTAGAATTTATGGTTTATGGTTAAAGTTTAAGGATTAAGGATTTTTATTTTAAAATTTTAAGGGGGTTGTATAATTTTTTATACATGTTGTATATCAAAATATAATTTTTAAATAAAAAAGAAATTATTTGATATACGAATTGTGTAAAATTTAGACTATACAACTTTGACTATTCAACTCTGAATCCTATATCTCAAATTTATACTTTAAATATTAGATCTTTAATCATAAACCTTAAATAAAACACACGACATTAAAATATGTAAGATTTGTGCAAAATTTTAAATTAAATAAAATTATAAAAATATATTTCAAATTATTTGAATTATATTAAGACCAATCTAACTTACGGTTTAAAATCTTTACTCAAATCCGACAAGAATAAACGACATGATCCAATTTACTCAGCAGCAAATATGCTTAAAATATCAAGATTTATTTCTTTTAAAATTTTAATTAAAATATATTCTTGGAAAATAAAAGCTTTTGTTTGATCACTAGTTTTTCCAAAATATACTTGAGAATGGGACACAGCTTGACTCTTGGTTTTTTTTTTTTTCCCTTCGGTAGCTTACCTAATAGAACAATAATCCTCTTCGTTCAAGTATGACCCTTTTTATGCTTCATATTAAAATAATATTTAAAAATTAAATTATAAATTAACTCTAAATTTTAAATTTTACACCTTAAAAATATAACTTATCTTAAATTTTTTATACCCTAATCATGAATAGTAAATAATACTCTATACCCTATTTTTAGTCTGGGCCATAAATAGAGACATGCTAAGGGAACATATGATTTCCATCCACCTAATAGTCTCAGGAAAATAATTAAATTCTTTTATATTAGATTAACAATCAGTTGATATAGTGAGATGAAACACTAAATCTCTTAAATAAGGTCGAAGGTTTAAAATCTAGCATTATAGCTGAAGTAAATTAAATTGGAAGGATCGTTTCTATAATAAATCTCTACAGTACTTGATCTGAATTAGTCAACTAATGAATTAAATACTAATAACTAATTTAAAAATATTTTATATTAAAAATTTTAATAAATTTAAAGAATAATAAATTCGATTGAAATGAATTAACCGATGAATCAAACATGGATGATTATAGAGACAAGAACAAAGCTTATATAGTCTTTTTGTTTCAAAAAAAAAGAAGCTTATGTAGTCTTTTAACCAAAAATAAGTCAATCCGCCTCGACGGTCGCCATTAAAACTGGGAAAAGAAAGTTCCATACGTTCACCAATCACCATGAAAAAGGGTATTAAAATATCACTGCCCAACACTGAGGATAAGAAAGCAATAGAACAACAGCAACAACTTGAAATTATACTTTAATATACTACAATATAGAGCAATGACGATTCTGATACCGATTGAAAATGATGAAATATACTCATAAACTCCTTTAATAATTAATTCAAACTGAACCTTGTGAAAGTTTATTTGCCAATTTTGCCTCGCCGCCGCCGTTTCCGTTTCTCATTTCACCACTGACAGCCACGCCGAGACCTTGATGATACTGAGGTGGCACCACAACACCGCCCGGCGTAGTATAATAAACCTGCCTCTCGTATGCAGCCATGTGTGCGTATGCAGTATCTGGTGGTAGTACTCCACCGCTCTGCGGCCTCACCATCTGCTGCGTGATACCGGGTATTGGCGGGTGTTGTAGAGTCGGCGGAGGTTGTGCCACCATATTGTAAACAGGTTGCTCCCGGTAGACTTCGTGTGGCATTCTTTGTGCGTTGTTGTAGTAGCCTTGACTGGTTACTGGTCGACCCATTTGTGGCGGCGGTGCTCCAGGTGCTGGAGCCGGAACTGGTGGAGGGGCGTGGTAGATGGTGCCTGGAGCCGGTCGTTGTGATGGGATCATGTAGACAGGATGTTCAGATGGCGGCGGTGGGCCGGGGTTTGAAGTTACAGTTGCCGGGAAACCTCCGGCTGAAATTGGTTTATCCGACCAGAATCCACCTTTAGCTGGCACGTGTTGCTGGAAAGTTACCGGTACGTTCACCGGCGGCGCTTTTTCAGGTACCTTGTGTGCGTAATATTCCCCTGTATAAACCATCGAAGCAGCGTCTTCAGCTTTCTTTCGATACATAGCGAGCTGTTCTTGATCCCGAATCTGAAGCATCTGTAATTCCTGTAGCTGTCTCTGAATTTCAACCGGATTCAAAACATGATCCGTCCCCACGGAGTCCAGTACCGGAGGCGCGTTCACCGGCTCCACCGCTGAGATCGAGGATTTTCACCGGAGGAGGTGGAGGAGGCATCCCCTTTTCAAGTCCAAACAAGTAATCCGCATTGTTTGTTGGAACCGCAACGTGTTTTTCAACACCCGGAGTCGGACCGGAATTTAAAGCCTCGACAAACCTGTCCCGCTCCGATTTCGCCCCTTCCAAACCGAAACCTGCCGGGTCAGTCGGCGGGAAAATGAAAAGGCGCATCCTCGCTGGCTTTGCCGAGGCTCTATAAAGTCGATCGTACTCATGCATCATGTGCTCGAGATCATCATCGTTTGTAACAGAAACAAGGGCGTCGAGGTCTTCGCCGGGAAACTGGTACTTGAAGGAAACCTCACCACCATCACCGCCGCCGCAGAGAGCGGAGAGTTTAGAGATCATGGAGGAGAATTTGATAGTGCGTTCAACGGCTAGGATCTTGGTCTCTCCGCCGATGTAAGCTAACTGGTTGTCATGAGGACGAGGGTGGATCTTACCTCCATAGCTGCACATGAACTTTGCCTTGTAATTTTGCGGTTGGTCCTCCCATGGCGGTGGATTTTCAAAGTCGATTTCTCGGGATCGCGGCGAAGATTCGCGGGAATCTGGGTAAGAGTTATAAGAGTAATTCTCCATTTTTATTTTTTGTTAAAAATAGGAATTTTGATGAGAGGTTTGAGAGAATAGTGATTTAAGATTTACAGAGAAACCATGGAGATATGGAGATCACTAGAATACTCTGCCGTTTGCTGAGGGTTATGTGGAAGGAAAGAGGGTGGGTGGGATATGATTACCAAGGAAGTGTATGGAAACTGTGTGCTGCGACAAAATGGGTTGGCATTTTGTTCTGATTTCAAGGTTTAATTTGTTAGAGGTTGTGAATTATTTTTAGAGTAACTAGTTAAAAATTATTAATTAATATTTTTATTGTAAATTTAAATTTAGTAAGAATAATTTTATCCTTATTTTTTCTAAGTAACAATTTTCTCTTTACCTCTACTCATGACTTAAGAAAAATAAAAGAATACAAATGAACAGCGTATTATAGGCGGATTGTACGTAAAGCCTGGGGCCTTGACATTCTCAAGGTTTGAGAATATTTAAATTACACCTTTAAATATTTTAAAAATTTTAATTAGACCTCTTCAAATTTTTAATAAATTTTCATTACATTTTATATTTTTTAAAATATTTTTAATTAAGTTCTCCAATTTGCTAAAATTTTTATTAAGTTTCTCAATAATTTTGAAAATATTAATTGGACCTTCAATTTTTTTAAAAGAAAATTATCAAAACCTCAAACTTTTCAAACAAAATTTGATTAGACGTAAACATTTTAAAAAAATTGATTAAGCCCTCAAACAACCGCACAAGATCAGCCTCTACTTCGAATCATGTTAACATTTTAAGTTCCGTAGTTTTAACATTTTATGTTGTAACAAAAAATATTAATTAAAATATATAACATTTTAGGTTGTGTAGGTGATATTTTAAGTTTCACTTGACCGCTTTTTAATATGCAGTAGAGCAGAATCACCCACGAACCAAACACTTTTGTCTATTAAGGCCCAAATGAGCTTTTGTTCCAAAATGTAATTATTCACCTATAAGCTAGAGTAAAAAATTATTTAAAAAAGTAATTTTTCGCCCAACCTTAAAAGCTAATATTTCTAGCTTTTGGGGTGAAAAATCACTTTTGATTGTGAAGTTATTTTTTTATCCTTAATTATTAACACTAATATTAATACTAATATATTAAAATAATATTAAATATAATTATTAAATTAATATTTTAATATTAAAGACAATAATTACTATATATGTTAAATATAATAATTATTAAAATAATATTTAAAGTAATATTTTAAATAAAAAAAGTAATATTATAAAATAATATTAAATGTAATAATTATTAATATATTAAATTAATATTTAATTATATTACAATAATATAAAAATGCATAGTTTAAAGCTAAATTTTTATATCTATTTCAAAATTTTATATTAATTATTTAAAAATATTTAAAATTTATATTACATATATAAAAAATTACTAATGAATTGTCATGATTTTTATATTTTTATTATTTAGACTGATTTATTTCATATATAATAATATAATAAATTTTATGATAATAAATTTAAATATTATATGTTTATTTATTTTTATTTTATAATATTATGTTTAAAATAAATATTTTATTTTATTTTTCAAAAATAATTTTAATAATAATATCAAATATTAAAATTTTATAATTAATTTTTTGAAATTATTTTTAATAATATTTTAAAAATATTTTTCAAAAGCAATATTAACTACCTAAATACAGGTGGTGAGTAGGACAAGATGAAGACGGGAAGATAAGTGGGGTATAAAAGGACTTTTGAGGTAGTGTTGGTGGGGCCAAGTGGAAAATGCATTCATTTTGATCGAACGATGTGTCGACGAGGATTGGACGTTCAACGCTCTCACTTTGGCAATGGTGCTAACTGCTAACGATGAAGCTGCCACGTGCAAAGTGTGTCCCCAAACAGTAGTTCAATTTTGGCCGTGGGGAACTGGACACGTGTTCGACTCCCACAACTCCCCAATTAAATTTATATGTAAATTCTCTTTAAATTTATTTTTAATTAAATTTTATTATATGTGAAATTTTAAATTCTATTACTCAATTACGTTACTAATACTTTATAATAATTATTTTTTGCATGTAATGTCCATAATTATTTTTTGTTTGGTTAAGTTCGTTGATACTTTAGAACGATTTATTCTCAAAAGGTAAACACCAAGGGTCTCGGGTGGAGGGGGAAATACTAAGAGCAATGTGTTTGTAAACTAGAAATTCTAGAAGGTTTAGCTTTGTTCTTTACTCTAATATATATATACATGAGTAATTTTTATGCACGTATTATATAAAAAGTCTGTAAGTTTGTATGTTTATCCTTAAAAGCTTCGTACTTTTATCTCCTAAATCTTAAATTTTAACCATTATAAATTAAGTCACTAAACCATAAACTAAATATTTAATCCAACAAGTGGTTCCAGTAAAAAAGAGGATGTTGTTCATCTTAAGAGACTTGAGTTCAAGCAATTTTGTCTGTAATGTGTATGCGTTATCAAAGAATTAAGAAAAAGTATAAGCAAATGTTGCCTTGTAATGACCTTAAGAGTACTAAAAATATAATTCAGATTGGTTGATCAATGAGTTAGATGCATGTGATAATACTATTTTTTAATAAAAAATAATATATCATGTTAATAAGTTTTTTACCCGAAAAAACATGTTAATCATGTTTAAACATGTTATGTGTTTTATCGTATATTTTTCAACTACTGATATTCAACTTATTGGTTGACTAATCTGGATCAAATTTTGTAAATGTTCGTTATGGGGTAATCCTCCCAACCCATTTTTTTTCATTTATAACACTAATATTTGAACATTTAGCCTTATTTAAAAGACTTACACATCATCCCGCTAGATCAAGTAGTTGTTGATTTTATCATATTTTTTTATGTTTATTAAGTATATTATATTCATAATCTGTTTTTTTTTTGTAAAAGTACAATGGCAATCTATGTACTATATCCCACGTTCTATTTTGGTCCCTCTATTAAAAAATGGACAAATTGACCCTTGTCATTTTGAAAAGAAAAGAAAGGTCATTCCTTTAAAAATTTCATCCATTTTATCGTTAATTGTTGATGTTAATAATTATAGAGAAGAAGAAAAATAACTTTTTAGTGCTTGGCATTTTCATATATGTTAATTAAACTCTCAATCATTTTAGACTAACAAAATTCGTTTGTCTTTTTTTTATTTTATTTTTTGGTAATACAGTGGCATAAACTATCATTGAGAACGCATGTCCTTTAGCAGGGACTCAGCAGCTTCTATTGGTGGTTCAGCAAAAACAACAGTTCCAATCGGTGCTCCACGACAGATCCGAGCAAGTGAGTCCGCAACTTCATTAGCCGTTCTTCCAATGTGTCTCACAGCTATTTCCCAGTCCAAATCCATAAGATTCCGGATAGGAAGAACAAGAGCATGATTAGCAAGGGCTGTTGATGAACCCAATAAAATTCGAGATGCCTCCAAATTATCTGTTTCAAGTTCCACTTGGCGATATCCGAGGGACCAAGCATGTTGTAATGCATCATGAATCGCTCACAATTCCGCAAACACTGTACAAGTTCCCAGGCTTCTAGCAAAACCAAATAACCATTCTCCTTGATCCCCACGTAACACACCGCCTGAAGACGCTAATCCACTACGAGGATCAACAGCTCCATCTGTATTAACTTTGATCCAACCAGATTCAGGACACTTCCAAGTGGGACCTTCGATGGCATTCATATCCCTTGGGGATGAATTTTTCACTATCCCTTCATCAAACTCTTTTGCAAGCCGTAAGCCATGTTCAATGAAATCCACACGCTCAACATACATGCTATCTAGCAATAGCCTGCATCGTCTCTTCCAAAGGAGCCAGCAGAACACTACAAAACACACAGGCCAATTCGCATCACCATTGCATAAATTGTTGGCGACACCAAAGTTGGTCAATAACCATTCTTTCAAAGGTAACGCCATGAACTCAGCAAATTTGTTTGGTTGGATCAACTTCGACCAGACAGAGCAAGCTCTTGTGCATCCCCGGATGGCATGTAACACATCCTCCTCCTCTCTATGGCATAATTGACACAAGTTGAATTCTGTCATATGGCGGCGTGCACGCTCGACATTGGTGAGCAAACCCTCTCGCATAATCAACCACATGAAAACCCAGATCCGTTGAGGTACCTTTAGCGCCCAAATAGCTTTCCAATGACCATGGCCTCCCTCCATAATTCTCGGTTGCAACACAGAATAAGCCGATCGCGTTGTGAAGTGCCTATTCTCTTCCCATCTCCATCCCAAAGAGTCATCTCCCAGAATGCAGTTCGGGGAAGGAATTGCTGCAATTTTCACCAGTATATGCTGCGGGACAATGCTCTCTAATTTTGCCTAATCCCAATTTCCTGAGTCAGTCCAAATGAAGCAACGCTGCAAGGAGACGGTGGAGAATCATAGGAACACTGTTGCGCTAGCGGCTGGTCTAAGTTGAGCCAGTTATCATTCCAAAAATCAGTGATTAAGCCATTACGCACATTCCAACAGAAGCTATTTCGGAGATCCAGCCAAATATTTACCAATCCCCTCCAAAGCCTCGAGCATTTACCACTACTTAGTGACAAGGGAAGCATTGTTCTCCATCTGTACTTAGGCTTCAACGCACGAACCCATAATTTATTTTCATTAGTCGCCAGTTGGAAACCAATCTTCATGATGAATGCCTTGTTTTGTTGATGCAAATCCTTCAAACCAAGGCTCCCATCCTTCACATCTTTTTGAACCGAACTCCACTTAACAAGCAAAATTCTATTTTTTACCGTCGAACCCCACACAAATCTCTGGATCAGTCTCTCCATGTCCTCACAAATTTTTTTTAGAATCCAAGTTGACTGCATAGCATATACCGGTATGGCTTGCAACACAGCTTTGGCAAGTGTAATTCTTCCTGCCAGAGACAAGGATTTTGCTACCCAACCTGAAAGCTTATTCCGCATAGATTCGAGAAGATATGCGTATGTCGCCTTGGTAACTCTTGAGTGTAATAATAAAACTCTGGATCAGTGGATGCAATCGACAAATTACTTCCCTTATGAGCCGCAACATTCTCCTTCTGAATCAAACCAGACACATTAGTATCCATGTTTCCTACCACGCTAGATTTTCCAGGCACACTCTGGATCCCTTGCCTCGCACCCTGCTCACTTGTTTCAGCTTCCAAATTGCACACAACATTTTGAGCCAAGATAGGTTTTTGGACAGTCTTGGGAACTTTGTTAGTTTCGACATTTTCCCCCTTCCCATTAGCATCTACATCATCATCGGGCAGAGATGAAAGGGCTGAGAATCTCGACCCTCTAGGACGGACATAAGCACCTGAGCCTGTGCGAGTCTGCGGTTTCCTCCAGCGGCTAGCAGCTAGCATCCACGGACCATATAGATCATCATTGGCTGCACCATCCCTTCTCGAAGTCGGTTCCACAGTATCCGATTGAACCCCTCGTCCACATACCTCCTTTGAATGTCCATATTTTCCACACTCATAGCAGATAATCGAAAGACCCTCATACTCAACTGGTTGTCGTTGGCAATCGATAATGATTCCAGAGGTTAGAGGTTTGTCAAGATCGACAATGGCAGCTAGTCGAGCAAAACGTCCCCTATTCGCCTGATCAGTATTATAGTCAATACGAACCACTGTTTCAAGGACACCCGCAATATACCGAAATAGACTATTAGTGTAGTATCTATATGGCAGCCGCGAAAGTCGAACCTAGACCATTATTTTGGAAGGATGATCCGCTGAAGTCGAGAAATTTCGGCTCCAAGGTTGCACTGTCAAATATGAACCATATATCACCCATGGTCCTCCTGTCAAAACCCTCTCACAATCCTCGGCCATTGCAAACCGGACTAGGTAATAGTCATTGTCGAGATCAAGCAGTCTCATTTCCCCCACTGGTTTCCACAACAACTCAATCCTATTTAACAAAGCTCTATATCCGATAGACTTGCCCAAGAGGCGGACAATGACTGAGTTCGTTAGTTTGTGATCAATAGAACAGTGTACCTTTTCAGAGAAATGGATTTCAGGCAGAGAGCCATCTGTTATGATTCTCACATCCTCCTCCAGGACCTCAACATCTAGATCATCGATGATCGATCGCTTGTTGTTATTCAAGGATTTTCCAACCATGATATCTTGAAAGGATAGTTTCGCTCCATTAGGCGGCACAGCTCCATGCTCCTCATTCGGTCGGCCACTCTTGGCAGCATCCCTACGCAGGCCTTCTTTGGTGATCATATTCAATGAATCATCTCCACTTTCTTCCATATCCGCATCAGAAGCAATGTTACCACAAGGATCTCCCGATGATTCATCGATCCTAAGATTCTCCTGATTACGGCCTTTCTTAGCAATCCCCTGATCAGATAAAGTGATCGGAGATCCAAGTCTCTCCAAAGAGATCGAGATCTCATGGATGCGATCTATGTCCGCGGTCGGCCACTATTTTTATCGAAAGCAGTCCAGTCGGGGTTTATAGGGATTTCGCTAGCAGACATTTCCTTAGCAGTAATTTTCTCGTTGTGGCTTAGATTTTTTTTTTTATCTTCTTTTATGTTTTACCAATAATTTTATATCACATGTATTAATAGGTAATTTTATTCTTTTATTAGTTATTTTTATTTTATTGAAATACACGTGACACAAAATCATTATAAATTGGTCTATAATTTTCTGAATATTTTAATTTCACCCAAAATATAATATTTATTCTAAATTGATCTTTAAACTTTTGAAAATTTAATTTTATCTCCAAATTATCAATATATGTTAACTATATATATGTTAATAAAATCGTTAAAATTTTATAATTATCATGTAAATATTAATGGGTGTTATGTAATAGTACGATATAAATAATAATTAATAAAAATGAATAAAAAAAAGCCGAAACAATTATGTTATCAATTGGAATCCCGTGGAAGGTAAGATAAGTAGATTGTGTTGAAGTGCACCCTTCTTTCCTCTGTCTTTTAAGCTCAAGTAGCCCACAACTTTTCAGATCACAAAAACAAAATACAGTTGACTGTATGTACCAAGACTATTAGATAATTATTGCCAAATATATTAAAAAATATTTTAAAAAATATTTTAAAAAATATTTTAATAAAAAGTGAAGCATCTTTTTTAATAGTCTTAAAACGATTATAATTTAATATTTGTTTATACAACTTTTTTGACAATGCATATATACTTTACAGATAAAGCAGTTTGAATTTAGATTTTTTAGGATGAATATCATCCGTTTTTTCACTGTAATCACTTGTTGAGTTCAAAAAAAATTTAAATATCCAATTATACCATAAAATTAGATAATTATAAAAAATGCACCACACTGCATATATATCAAAACTAGAAGTCAAAAGTTATATTTACCCTAAAAATAGACAATAATAATGACTTAAGTTTAAATTCAATTAACAATAGACACTGTTATTATCGTAATATCCTAGATCAAAGAACAGAACATATATGAACATATATTAACCTTCAATTAAGACAATTTACAAATCAGATGATGTCATGTTAAACAATTACAAACATGATCAACATCGAATCTAATGATCTAAAGTCAAGACCTACGTCTCACTTCATTGAGTTGTTACATAGATATCTCTTAGCAGGGTGTATACGGTTTCGATTCATTTTGAAAAACTATTTTTATAGTCATTCGGGTTTTTTTTTCTCTTCAATTTAGTTAGTATCACTTATTGATTTTTTTATATTAACTTTGTGTTTTAAAATTTTATTCTTTATTTTGATAAAATAGTTTTTTGTTGTCCTCTCGGTTCTTCAGAGCTTTGTTCTGATTAATTAGAATAGATCGTGTCACATATCTGATTTTAGTGGGTGAGTCTCCCGATGATGATTCTTTTGCATACACAAGGCCTTAAATACGAGACATGCTTAAGTAATACCAAGCTGCTTACCACTTGACCAACCCTGTTAGTAATAAAATGATTTTATTTTATTATTTTTAAACATTAGTCGATAAAATTTAAACGTTTTTCATAAATATTTTTTAAAATATTAAATTTTCAAATAAATAAAAAATTATTAAATTAAAATTAATTATACATTAATTAAAAAATTAATTTCAATTCAATTTGGATAACCACTATTTTTTAACTCATGAACTATAAATCATCCTTCTATTAAAAAAACTATAAATCATCCGGACACTAAGATTCGAATCAATTTTTTGTTTTTTGTTTTTTGCTCAGCCATATCCCTCAGTCCCAAACAACTTTGACTTCTGACAAAGCTGAACATTTCAATAAGTGCCCTTGTATTTTTCAACGCCATTAATGGGGTTCATGCACCGAATCCCTCCATCCTCGTCCAATAATTGGGACCCTCATTTGCTGGGTTGACAATCTCACCTCTTCAATAATATTTAATTTATTTAAGATTTTTTTTTTTGCTAAATCGAAAATTTAGAGATCATAAATATTGAAATTGGGAAATGATGTAGTACATGTTGAGAACCAAGAGCCTTGCAATATTGGTTCTTAAAGGTTCATAGTTCACTAAATCTACAATGAGGGAACTATCAATGCATGAAATTGGTGCCATACCTTATTACTTGAGAAGTAACGGTGGACTTAGAGGAAGGCTGGAGAGAACGATCGTCCCGCAAAAAAATTTGAAATTCTTATATGATCTAATTTTCTTTTAAATTTTTTTTATATATTTCTTATTAAAAATCTATTTTCGTCCCTCTATAATTTTATAAGTTCGTCCCCTAACATAAAGTTCTGCGTCCGTCCCTGTAACGAGAAGTAATGTTGAATACATGCACGTGTTCAGATTTAGATATACTCAATTTTTTAAAAAAAATTCCTCTTCAGTTTTCCAGCACGGAGCACAAACAAGTTTGAAATTTTCATAATAAGTTCTTCATCTTTTTTGAAAATTTTAATTTGGCTCTCTCAAATTTTTTAGGAATTCGTATTAAAAATTATTATTTTTTGAATATTGTTAATTATTTTAATTTTATCCCTTCAATTTTTTGGTCTAATGATAATTAAAGTCACTATAAATTTAAATGTTAGATAAATTAAGAATTGCCTCTCATTTTTTAGTTTAAATACTTAACAAATTCTTATATTTTTAAAATTTTGTAATTTGATTCCTCCCGACATTCGATCCTGACTCCTTCTCTAATTCAGCATGCATGTAATTCAGTGCAATGCACCATGCACGTTTATAAACAATAAGCCTGCTACATATTTAAGCAAGATATTTCTGGATTTAATAAGTTTAGTCTCCTTCCACAATACGATAGTTTAGTCTCCTTCCACAATACGATAGTTCGTTAATATTTGTCACCCATGGTTTTCTCTCCGTTTTCTTGAGCTTTCTTGGATACACTGTACAAGCAGTGACGAAACTTATAGTAAGAGTTTGAGAGGGTCAACATAAATTTTTTTAAAAAATTGAAAGTTTAAACTAAAAGTATAAAAAAATGAGTGTTTAACTAAAATTTTTAATAATTTCGAGAGATTTAATAAGAACTTTTAAAAATTACGAGGGGATTTAATTAAAAATATTTAAAAATTTAAAGTTTAATAAGAATTTTTAAAGATCTTGAGGGACCAAATAAAAAGCAATTAAAATTTCAAGGGCCTTTTGACAATTTTTCAAAATCTAAAGGGCCATAACACCCACCGGTCATGCTTACGTTATGCCATTGTGTGCAAGTCTGTCCAACACATTAAAATCTGGTTAATTTATTTATTTTAATATGATTAGAGGATACATAACAATCTTACAATCTCGTTACACAATACTTTTAAATAAATTTAAGTTGGATTTTCTAGGCTAATCCGTTAGTTTGCGGTTGTCGTTTGTTGCTTTTATTTTTATTTTGAACTCTCTCGGTAAATATTGTAATGGGTATTTTTTTTATTATTTAAGTTAGAAATTTTTTTTAACGAGACTCAGGATAATATTTTTTTATTAATAAAAAATATGAAATATTTTATAATTTTTTTCGCACATTATTACGCTAACTAGCCCATTTCAAACTAGTAATTCAGCGAAAGGCCCAATTAGAACAATTGAAATTTGAGGAAGAAATTGATTGGTCCAAAATCCAAAATAGAGGATCTCGGGCTTTTAACAACGTAACTGTGATTCTCGTCGCCTTCGTTATCCCCAGAAAATAAATCCTTTCTTCCTCAAAACTCTCTGAAAATATCATATTCGCTTCTTTGGGTTGACAACATCTACAAGAATGGTAGCTTCGGCTCTTTCAGCTTCTCTGAGTCTCTCTATCTCTACTCGAACCAGACCCATTTCTATTTCATCTCTTTCTCCAAGGTACATGTTTTCTCCCGCTGTTTTTCACTGAATTTGGAATCTTTTTTTTTTCTACTTTTGAATTCTTTTAATCGTCAGAAACTCGAGGAGGTTGACAGTCTCTGCATTGCCATCCCCTTATGGCGGTTCTCCTACAACGGGTAACTTCCCATTTCTTGAATTTTAATCAATTTAAGTTTCACCCTTTTGATTTTTTTAAAGTCTGCTTTATCTTTGGTTAAAATCTTTCAAGTATTGTAAACTAAAGATTCAAAATACTATTGATTTTCTGAACGTCTTGTTATGTTTATCTTATCTTGTGCTTGCTTGACAGTGTCTTTGTAGAGTTATAATTTTGTGATAGTTATAATATGCTAAAGTTTTTGGATATTCTAAATTGCATATGGTATCTGCTTGCGTACATATAAATTGGATTGTTATGTTTTCAGGGTTATATAGTATAACTTCTGGGCTACCCATGAAGAACAAGAAGGGATTCCATGAGTCCAATCCGAGGTTTCTTACTCTTCATCTTTTTTGCTTCAATTTCATATTACTGCTTAATGTCATTAATGCATATGCATATGAACAATGCATAAATGCGAAGTTTGTCTAGAATAAACCCCCGGGCGGTGAAATCTAGTTTTGGACTTCTAGTCATTTGTTTTAGTAGGATAAATTTGTCGATGTTTTAGGTATGAAGTTGGAATGTTTCCCGTATACGGCATTAGGAACGAAAATCCTTTGATCTAATTGTTAGGTTTTGCTACATTCCAACCTATATTGTATGTTTGTTATTGAAGGAGACAATGTTTGCATCCCTCTACCAAACATACCATCAGTTTTGGTATATATGATATTAGACATCATGATACCTATTATGTACAGCTACGATGCAATACAAGCTAAAACGGGGAATCCACCTGTGATGCCAGCGGTAATGACTCCAGGAGGGCCTTTGGACCTTTCAACTGTGTTATTCCGGAATCGTATCATCTTTATCGGGCAACCAGTCAATTCACAGGTTGCTCAAAGAGTTATATCACAGCTTGTGACTCTGGCAGCTATTGATGAGAATGCGGATATTCTGGTGTGGTCATATTTTTACTAATTTTCTCTGCATTCTCTAATTTTCTATTTGTTGTTTAGGTTGTAGGGCTTTATATCCCGATTTTCAGAACCTGCTCTGAATTTATAACTTTAACCTATACCATGTCAGGTGTATTTGAACTGCCCAGGTGGAAGCACCTATTCGGTGTTGGCAATTTATGATTGCATGTCTTGGGTGAGGTTTTAATCTTTATGTAGCCCGTTCATTTATTTTTTCCCCATACTACTACATGTTGTGAAATATTAGTTTCTATTTTGATGAATATGCTGCTGCCTACTTTATTCAAGCGCCTTATTTTGCAAGCATCGATCCATCTTTATTTCAGATAAAGCCAAAGGTGGGCACGGTTTGTTTCGGAGTAGCTGCAAGCCAAGGAGCACTGCTCCTTGCTGGTGGAGAGAAGGGGATGCGTTATGCAATGCCAAATGCACGTATTTGTGGAATGTTCATGTGAAAACAATAATTCAATCATCATTTGTAAGTGAAGAAATTTCATTTCTTGATTGATTGCTCATTATGCGATTTTGCAACAACTAATGTACCTGTAGAAATTTCCTTCTGGATCTTCTGGTTCTCGTTAGATTGATAATAAAGCCTTAAATTTAAGACGTTGAGACTTTCTTTTTATAGGTGATATTTTACTCTTAGACAATTTTAATAGTAATATTTATGAAGCTTAGAAATAGAACCCAAATTTTTGTACAAGCTGAATAATTATATTTTATGTTATTTATTCCAATTAAAGCATTGAATTATTAGTTTAAAAATGCATGTTTTCTTGCTTCTCTTTTCCTTGTATATGAGACATTCAATAACAAGCAATTTGACATCTATATAGCTAGATAAATGTGATTAGCTTAGATCATTACTTGAATATCAATGCTTTTCGTATACCATACAGACTCCAGATTCCTCTTTGATTTTGTTGATTAGTTTCCACTTTTCCCTGTTGGTATATTTAGGTGCACGTTTTACTGTAGGAGATATGCTCATGCATCTTGCTAGAAATTTCATGACACTACTAAACGATTTTGAAGTTCTTGAACTCTCTGTAACAAGCTTGAAATACGATCTAATTATTCATGTACTTATTGAAATCGGTCAGGGCATAACATTATTTATTGTTGAATTGATTTTTCCATATGTTATTTAATTTTGAAGGGCCATGTTGAAGATGTCAGACGTCAAGTGAATGAAGCGGTTCAATCTCGCCATGTAATTTCCTCTTCCTTTATTTTGCATTTTTTCTGAGTAAGCTTACCAATGAATCAAGTAGATCAAACTCCTCTTCATATAAACTGCTTTTGCTATGCTAATTTGGAAAACCCTTCTAGCCTTAAATTCCTTTTCGTCTGCTACTTTTGTTTGCAGAAAATTGACAAAATGTATGCAGCTTTCACCGGCCAACCACTTGAAAAAGTGCAACAATACACGGAGAGGGACCGCTTCTTATCTGTTTCTGAGGTAATGTTGCCCGACACTTGGTTCTTGCTTCAATTGAGTAGCTGGAAAAGATAATGACCGCCAAGGTCAAATTGATTTTCCGTTTTAAGGGCCTAAATAACTTTGTATTTAAATGGCTATGGCATGGGACTTTCAACAAATGAAAGAAAAGACTAGCCACTGTGCTAATCTTCTTGTGGTGTCATCTTAACAGGCTTTGGAGTTCGGACTCAGAGATGGTGTGCTCGAAACAGAATATTGAACCCAGTTTGGGCTTCCAAGTCCATTGCTGTTCTTCAAATTCTAGAGCTTACTTCCATAGTTAATGGAGACGATACAGATCTTGAATTGGGTGAGTAATATCAGTGGGTATGTTTGTGTAACAATTGTAAGGCAACGTGATATGTTTGCAGTACAAAACATCTCGGAAGAATGTGACAAAACAGAATTAGTCTCTCCAATAACATGTTTGGTTGGGCTGAATGGCCCAATTCTGTGTTCTACACTAAAACATTAGTTTGGTTCAAAAAGTTATCTTTCTGCTGGATACCATTCAGCAGCCCTTATTCATTGAATGCATTCCGTGGGCGTTTTTACCGAAACATGCCCCTTTAAAATAATTAATTTTCTCTCCGACACTCATGCAAAATTATTTACTTATCTAGTACCCTTATAATGAACTCAACATGCTGGTTTGACGAGTTTTAAGAAGTTATTATTATTATTATTATTATTATTATTATTATTATTATTATTGAACTCATCAGGTTTGTTTGATGAATTCATTAACAAAAATATTTTTTTGATTATTATTATTATTTAATAAGACTGAATAAAATCAAATATTTAATTAGAACTCGCCAGGTTGGTATGTCGATATTTGTGTAAAAATGCCCATTTCGTGTCTCAACTTTTTTAAAATGAAATTTAAAAAATTCAAACAACATCAAAGGTATCACATGGCAGAACTAGAGTGTACTGTATAATAGATAACTCTAAATCGTTTAAACTCAACTGTTAGTCAAAAGATTTAATTGGTGTAATTTTTTAATTGTAGAGTTTAATTGAGTCAAATTTTCAGTACAAGAATTTAATCGATTTAATTTTTAAATACAAAAATTTTAATTGGATGAAAAATAAACCAGAGATTTAATTGATTCTTTTAAAAAGGTTTTGCACACCCTTAAGTTATTATTTATAAAACAAACTTTTTTTTATGTCTACGTTTTACGCTTAAATCATAAAAATATTTATTAATTGTCAACAATTTATAGAGTAGGTGCATAAAACTTCTCAGTTGACACTATTCACTCTTCCTTAGGTTGTGAGGGTTCAATATTCATTAAGAGCAAATTTTCTCTTTCTCATTTCTTTAGGTAAAAATTATTAAAAAATCCATAAACTTAATAAGTTTGATTAAATTGGTTTGTGGATTTTTTTTTAGATCGAGTTATTAAGTTCAAGTATGTTACAAAAATGTTTAAAGTTAATTTGATCGAACTTATCAAATATAGAGTCAATTTGACCTAAAAAGAATATTAAGGGTTAATTTAACCAAACTTATCAAACTTGTCAGTCTAAGAAAAAAGAATAGAGACTAATTTGATCGAACATAAACTATTTTTATATTTTAAGCCGTTCTTTTATAAAACAATGAATCCAAACACAAAATATATGCTTCGCTCATACAGATTTGAGGTGTTTTATTGTCTTCCAAGGCAGAAGCACGTCTAAGCGCATCCTCACAACACTATTAGGAGAAAAATGAAAAAAGAAAATAAAAAAAGCGAGATATTAACGTTTTTTACTCAATATAAAAAGTACTCATATTTGCAACTAATGGTTCCCATCAAATTTATTTCGATTTAATCTACTAATAGTTTCATTAAATTTATTCAAAGTTTGAGGATGAAACTAGACATATATATATTGATGAGAAGGAGAAAAATTAGAGCACCTTTTTTAATCATCAAAATTAATGACGGAATGATCGAAGATATCGATCATGTCCTCGTTAACAGGGAAAGTGGTGTTGGCTGTTATCCTTTGCTTGGCGGAATCCACCAACTCCTCCGCTTGATCGCAAGCCACTTTGAACTCTTCCCATTTCTTCTTGAAGTTTTCCAATGCGGTATCCGTCACTGCCGTCCGCTCGCAATCGGAAGCCGCCTTGGTTTCTAACACGGCGGCGGCAGCGGTGACAAACGCTTGGTATGCATTCTCTAAGCAATCTACAACTTTGTCCATCACTCTTGAAACCAAACTACGAAAATCATATTAAAAAATATTATATAAAAAATTGAATCGAAAATAAAAATCTTTAAACCCTAATTTCAAAAAAAATCTAAAAAGTCGAATAATCATACTTTAGAATAGAATCAAATAAGCACATTTAGCATAAAAAATGTATAAATTACCTTTTAAATCGAAAAGCCACTGAAGACGACCTAAGAAGAAAGAGAAGAAGAAATTTAAAGTAGAAAAAAAGTGAAATTAAGGGAAGAGGTAAGATCAAGATATCGTTGCTCCCTTTGGCAATATTTGGATTTGGCCTTTTCTTCATATATGGTAAATACTTATTAATTAAATTAAATTTATAAATAATACGTTTAAATTGAATTGGCAGTCGAAATAAATCTAAATAGAATCCACACATAAGTTTCAACTTAACCTGACATTAATATCAACCTTATCATTAAAGAAAGGGGTAAATATAAAATACACATTAATATCAACCTTATCATTAAAGAAAGGGGTAAATATAAAATGGTACCTAACGTTACATCATTGTTCTGTTTTGGTACCTCTGCCGTTTAAAATTAACGAAAATGGTGATGTGACATGGGTTAATAACATTTTTAGTCTAAAAACTTATACAATCTATCAATTTAGTCTAAATTTCTATCGATTTAAATATTATTTTAATTTTTAGATCAAAATTGTAAATTTCTCATTTTTTTCTTCTTCCAGTCGAACACTTTTTGGGGTTTAGAGTTTAAAAACACGTTAGGAACAATCAAAACTTTAGGATTTGGGGATTAATGGGGGGCTAAAGCGGGGTTCATTGGAGGACTCAAACTCCACGATCGGGATACCGACGAGAATACGAGGGGGGTGAGAAAGGGATGAGATAAAATTCTATCAAAATTAAGATGATGTTTTACCCAAAATTTAAGACGATGTCTAAATTGATGAATTTTGGACTAAAATGATAATATATGTAAGTGTTTTGAACTAAAACTATGATTATATCAAACCACGTCATCATCTCCGTTAATTTTTAACGGCCGAGATACCAAAACGAAACAAAAACATAACGTTAAGTATCATTTAGCCAAAAATAATAGTTGAAGTACCAAAATAATAATGAGGACATAATTGGATACTATATAAGTAGTTTCCCTTTATTCAATTACCACAAATAACTAGAATTATTATCGAAGTAATACCATTCTACTTTTACATAATTCATACATAAATAATTAAATTTATTAGATATAAATATAAATGAATGTATTTAATTTTTAAATGTGTACGACTGAATCAAAATCAAAATTTTACGTGTATAATTAAATTCAAATTCAAATTTTATGTGTATAAATGCATCAAATCAAAGTTCATGTATCACATTGCATATTTGACCAAATTGTTGATTTGGAAAATAAATAAATAATTTTAAAAAATATATACAGTAACTAGTAAGTGATTGGATTCAATGAACCTTTCATTTCACAATACTCGTTTTTTATTCTCTACTTATCATCGCATGCTTCAATTGTATTTGAATCCGAATCTATACTCCACTTTTGATTTCAATTTCACTGCTATGAAGCACCACTATTCTATCTAATCCCATCGGTGCAAATCTGACGGCTCATCTAAGTTTTACCCTTAACAGTTTGAAAGAGGAAAACAAAGTTGGCAGCACAACTCAAGTCTCAAAGTCTGATCGTTGAAAAAAAAAAAAAAGAGGGGCAGAGAGGAAAGAAAATCTCCATTTCCCCAATTTCCCCTGGAAAAATTCAGAACGGCGAAGCTTGCTCCACCGCTTATTGAATTGTTGCGAACAGGGTTTTTGGAAAGTTTTAGTTCTCTCTTCAGATTCAGAAGGCAATTTTGGGGGCTCGATTTCAAATAGGTCAGCTTTGTCTTCACCACTGTCATTTGATTTGATAAACAACAAAAATATTAGGGCTTATTCTTTAAATGCCATGCGATTGTGATACAATAATTGAATTCGATGAGTGAAGTTAGGTAAGTAGCATAAGTTAACAGATTTGATTTAAAAAATTATCAAAAACAATGAGCGAGAGCAGTGACAGACGCCAGCCATGCTGGACTATCTTTGTGGGTCATCTTTCGGATCAAATTCATTGGAAGAGAGCGTGGCAGATATTTGATCGGCACAGACAAGTGATGGATGTCTTTGTTCTGATGAAAAGAGCGAGGGATGATTCGCGGTTTGGATTTGGAGATGGAGGTTAGGCGGGTTATTGAGCGTTTGCATGGTAAGTGGATATATGGATCGCAGATTACTGTCTCTTTTGCCCGTGGAGCATCTCGAGATTACTATTGGAAACGAAAAGATAGAGCGGGGTTGAAGAGTGTGAAAGAGTTGAAGGCGCAGTTTGGGGAGGCACAAAAGGAGAATCGGATTCGGGCTGTACAGGGTGTGATCGCCACAGATAAAGTTGAGGTTTCGCAAAGCTGTGCGATCGCGTGGTGTCGATTCCCAATTGGAATCGCAGTGTTGGCGAGAGAATTAAAGGTGGCGAGAATTGGAGGTCTTTCAATAATGCGTATTGTGGGGTCTCGACTATTGTTAATATTTACGAGTCTGGAGGTTAGAAGACAAGTCCTCGGCAACATGGCGCTTGATAAATGGTTTACAGGTGTGCGAAATTAGGTACCTGGTTTGGAATCGGGGAATCAACGTGTGTGGTTAGCAATTAGTGGACTGTCGATTCATGTTTGGTCGCGAGGGAATTTTGATAATGTGGCTTCGCTTTGGGGAAGTATGATCAGATGTGATGATTTAAATCTTGAGCTATATTCATTCGAACGAGGACGGATTCTCATTGAGACCTCACAATTGGAGCAGATTGATGAGGTTATAGAAATACAAGTAAATGGTGAGGCATTTCGAGCACATGTGATGGAGATAGAACCATCTGTAGATCAACTAGTGTGTGCCAATTGTGAGGGGGCATGTGAGTCTGATGAGGAAAGTGTTGATGATGAGCTGCAATCGGATGACGGTGTCAATGATCAGAAGGTAATGGACTGTGAGGAACACAAGCTTTATGCTTCGAGTGAGCAGAGGGAGGATGTGGAGTGTGATAGAGAGGTAGCAAGTGTGCAGTTTAGTCCCCGGAGGGATAGTGCACACCAAGAAAATTTAGATATTAGTATGGTACCGTATTGACGAGATAATCAGTTGTGGAATGTACAAGAACTAGTTGAAGAACGTGTGAGCGGTGGAATGGCACACTCGAGGGATCATACTATGGATGAAGAGGTAGGATTAATGTCGAGAGTCGAGCCAGTAGAGGTGCGTGGGGTGGATAGTGGATTAGGGTTGAATGAAATGGCATTGTTTGATTGTCCGGTACAGTGTGCCTTGATAAATTTAGAGGCGAGTGATAGTAGGCCAATGGTTACCAGTTTTGATGTCCCTGTGGAGCCTATAACAGTACTCAATTTTGAGGACTCTAAGCAGGAGAAACGTGCAAATGTAGAACAATTAACAACCAAATAAGGGAAAAGATCTCAGAAGAAGGTTAGCAACATTAGGGATTCGCTGAAGGGACCAACATCTAAATCAAAGTCGCTACAGCAATGAGAGGATATCCTAAGGGAGGCACGTGAAATGATCCAGCTTGGTCGATTGATAGGGGTTCACACTATTGGGATCGAGGAGAAAATTGTGAAAGATATTGCAAAGATTATAGAAGAGCGAGAAAATGGATGTTAGGAGTCGCGTTGCGTGTGCTGTCGTGGAACACAATGGTTAGGTTCTTCGACGACACAAAAATTGGTGTAGACGACACTACGCCTACATGGATGTGATTTAATCTCTTAGGAGGCTAACACATTTGTGGATGTATTGGCAAAGGGGGTGTAACTCGTATAGCTTGGTTTCGAATGCCTGAATGATTCAGATTGTTTTTCCTACCCATGTTGCAATTTATCGTTAATGATGATCTTTTGTGATTAAGGGTGTGTTGTGTGGATCGTTTGTTGGGTCCATATCAGGGTGAGATTGTGTTCTGGTTTTCGCGGACGTGCTTGCAAAACAAATGGTCGATAGGGAGTCGATATTCTCAGATAGATTTGCCAATGTGGGGCTTCCTAGTTGTCTCGGCAATTAGCTTGCCACGACAATTGACTTGCCTCGGTTAACTTGCCATGACATTTGGCTTGTCACAGTAATTGTGGCCGTTGGGTGCCTTGGCTAGGCGTCATGGTTGGCAATTACGACATAGTGTTGTTTTGTTGCAACGTGTGGGGTTGTGAGAGGTTGTGGCAGTGGGTGGTCTAGTTCGGTTGCGAAGGATGTTGGAGTTAGGGGGTGTCGGGTGATTAGAGTTGTTCTTGGCTTTGGGCGTCTGCTGCTGGGATTGGCATTGGGGTGTTGTTGCTTTTTGGTTCGAACGTTTGTCCGTGTTTGTGTTTCGGGGTGTTATTTCGGTGTTTTGTTTGCTCGTTGTATAACATGGTCATATGGTACTCTTTTCCTCCATTTAAGCTTAGGGAGGTTTTTAATGAGGCCTATGATCATGTCTCAGATTGTATGATTTCCCTTAATAAAATCATAATTTCTTGCTGATCAAAAAGAAATAACTAGCAAGTGATTATCAATGAGGCTCATTCATCGATGGCAAACAAAAAAAAATCAGGTTCATTCATTTAATTTAGTTGATATTTTTTATTTGTGAATGATATAATAAAATTAAAATCAAATACTAGATAACATGTTAAAATAATAATAATAATAATAATAATAATTAATATAGGACAATATGAACATATGGACTGATACAAGCCAATATCAATAACAAAATTTGAAATTTGTCATGAGTTTTGAGTATATTAATATTAAAGTCATTATTCGTATCTTGTTAGAGGAAATCCTTCTCTATTAAATAATTGTAAATTTTATAATTTTTTAAAACATAAAAAATCCTTTATCTAAGTAGTAATTAATGATATTATTTTTTTGTAATTATTTAATAAAACAATTAAAAATTATTATTGGATGATCAAACATTAAATTAACGAATATATATATATATTCTATTCCACTTGTACTCATTTGTTAAATTAGTTTTTATAAATATATAAATCAAGCTACTTTCTGTGAATCAAATGAGTTTATATTGAAAAACAGTAATCAAAGTTCTATTAATTTTCTTAATGTTTAATATAATCATAATTTTTCAAATAATATTTCATTTGATCCACAATTCAAATAAAATATCTACATTATTTTTGGTGCACTTAAAATAATAATTCACTCGATACGATTCAAATTGTATCGCAATTGAATAATAAAACAATACAATGACGCTGACGTGTGTGAAAAACGTGAAAAAAGGAACACGAGTCAAGTCGGACATGGTGGTAGTCTACGTAAAAAAAATTTAACTATTGATATTTGACTCATAAATTAATTAATTTAAATTAAATTTTATAAATATTTAATACGAAAATGTTTGTATTAATTTATTTTTTCCATTCGCATATTATAAGATTAGAATTTAAATTTATAATCTTATTTAAAGGTCACACCGCTTAATCTCGTTATGCTAACTTGTTGGTAGCTGTTGCATGCAATTTTAGTGGCAAATCAGTTTGATTCGTTTCCTTTGCTGTTTGTTTGTGGGGGCTTCTTTTTCAACTTTGAAATCTGTAAACCACTGCCTTCAAACAAAAATGTAAAAACACTCTTTTACTGATGCTTAATAAGCTATTTATAATAAATAATTCGTAATTAAATTATTTAACTTTAAAAACAGTAAGAATGTAGGAAGTATTTAAATAAAACTAATATTAATATTTAAATTAAATCATTTGAAAAGGGGTTAATTTAATTAATATTATTTGTTCATATTCTTTTTTAACTATTTAATAAGATACACGCGCTCAAATATAGATCCTTTAAAACGAACAATTTTATGGGCATTGCAATTTGAAGTCTAAAATCTAAACTATCCGACATTTCTAGCAATGCTGTTATTATATTTAACAATATTTTTGTTTAGCGAAATTCCACCGCAACATGTCAAATCTAAAATTAATTCATTGAATTACAATATGTTAATAATTAATTGCAATTCTTTACGCATTCTTTGTCTTTCCCCCTTAATTTTAAGAATGTGATTTAGTTATATTTTAGTTTGAAAGGGTATGATCGTTTACACAATGTATAAAGTTAAAAAAGATCTCCAATGTTTAATTGGATAGTCATTTTGGTCCCTATTCTTTTTTTGAAGCAATTCAAACTTTAACGTTTTATTTTGGGTCAAACTAACACCTCTGTGGATGAAAATTATTAGGAAACTGACGGTAAACAGTTTGAAATAACTTGACAGAATAATAAGTCAACAGAAAAAATTATTTTATATTTTATATAATTTTATAAAATAATTTTTTGATCGATGTAACGTTTTTTCAAGTCAACGTATTTGTTTATATGTTACTATCATGTCAGCGTGCACTGCCATATAAGTTTGTCACGTCATTTCAAACCATTTACCGTCAGTTGACTGACAGTTTTCATCCGCAGAGGGATCATTTTAACCCAAAAATGAAACGTTAAGGGTTGAATTGCTCCAAAAAAATATGGGCCAAAGTGACTATTCAGTCAAACGTTGAGGGTATTTTTGGTTTTATGCCTTTACACAATGTAAAACTATATTTTTTAGATTGTTAAAAGAGTAAAAATTAATGGATGAAATCAAAATTTTTTCAATTGAGAAATATTCACTTTTTCTTTTTTTCGTCAAAATTTTCTCATCGTACGGTTAATCTCACTTATTAATTTTCACTCATCTTATAATCTAAAAAATTATAAAACTCAAAAAATTTTATATTGTATCAATGAATTCGACTCTATTTCAAATGAATGTTTTATTGTCGGATTGGAGTACTTATGTTGTTTTTTTAAAGGTATAGTAAATTCTTTTAACAGAAAAAATATTCTGATATACTGCCATCTAAATTAGTTATTTAAAATTTAAAACGATTTTGAAGAATTTGTATATATAATTAGAGATTTTATTTGGTTAAAAAATATCAGAGAGTTTGATAGGGATATTTTTTTATATATCCCCTAAAAAATAATACGTGGTAAAAATAATTATTCATTTGAAAAATAACTATTCAATCCCCTAAAAAACTCCCACTTTTCGTATATATATATTGTTAAAATTATTATTATTATTATTTTCAGATTATAGTAAATTTATCAGATAAAAATATAAGAACTATTTAGTATGAGAAAAACCATTAATTTAAATATTTGTTTATCTTACTTCCTTTTCGGTGTTCCTTTATATGCCCAACGTTAAAAAATTAAATTTTAAGTCTTATTCTTAACTTCTAAATCTTAAATCTTACATCCTAAAAAATATACACGACCCTAAATTCTCTAAACCCTAAACCCTAAACTCTAAACATAATTTTTAGTGTGTGGCATAAATAGAAGCACCAAAAAGGTAGACAATTTCTATTCGCTTACTAGCCAAATAAAAATGAATAAAAATCTTTAACCCCTTCTTGGTGCCCATATTTATGCCCGCATTAAAAATTAGGTTTAGGAGTTGAGTTTTAGGATTTAAGATTAGGTTTTAGAGAATTTATGGTAGGGTGTAGGGTTTAGGATTTAAAATTTAAGATAAAGGTTTATAATTTAATTTTTTAATATTTTTTAGTGTTAAAACATATAAAGGAACACCGAAAAGGAGAATAAGATTTTTGTCCAATAAAACTACTGCGAAGAGAAACAATATAATTTGGATAATCAGTAGGATCCTAACTCTTTAACAATTTAGGATCTCAAAAGATATCATTACTCACTTTTCATAACATTTTGAAAATCAAAAGAATTCAAATGTCATCTATTTAAATCTCGTATTTCCATCTTCCTTAATCTTTATACTTTCAAAATTTAGAAACTGAACTTTACTAGGAGTATTTATCAGTATCATGAAATCATAGAATGAAAAGAAAGAATAGTCGTGATTCTGAGCAAGAATATCAACAAGAAAGAATGAATATTCATCAAGTTCGAGAAAACTCAGAAGATGAAGATTTCTTGGAATTAACTTTATGTAATGGCTCAATGAGGAATGCAGCTTCATCGTCGAGAGAGCTCCTTATTCCTCTGACTCCTGTTTTACCACCGCAGCAACCACTGTCATCCCAAAAAATAGTTTCTCCAATTTTATTTTTGTCTAGGCAAACACCACCGCCATCCCCCGAACAAATAATTTTTTCATCGTTATCTTTGTCGAGGCAAACACCAACTCAACCACCACCACCGCAACAAGTTTCTTCATCTTTGTCAAGGCGAACGCTGCCCCTGCAACAACCACCGTCGACCCAACAAACTCTTTTTTCGTCGCTTGCTCTTAGCCGGTCCAACTCCCATCCTCTTTTCAACAATGGACTTTTCGTGTCCCAGTCTTCCTCTTCTGCTCCTCATGTGAACGGGCTTTTTGCATCTCAATCTTCGTCTCCGTCCACTCTCTTTTATCCCCAAGAGTCATTCGCTTCGACCGTGGCGGTTGTCTCTTCGCCAGCTCCTGCAGCAGCTGTCCCTATCTCGAGTAATGGAAGCACTACCCGCGCCGTACGTCCACGGCGGAACCCTACACGAGCCCCACGAGAAGGGAAAAGCGAGACGGTGAACCCTCCATTCCCATGGGCCACTGAGTATCGAGCCACGGTTCATACCATCACCCATCTGTTGTCCAATCATATCCCCACGATCACCGGCGAGGTTCAATGCAAAAGGTGCGAGAGAAAGTACGAGATAGCTTACGATTTGGAACAAAAGTTCAATGAGATCGGGGCATTCATAGCGCAAAACAGGAACTCCATGCACGACAGAGCTCTAGAAGCCTGGATGAACCCGGTGCTACCGAAATGCAAGTTCTGCAACCAAGAGAACAGTGCAAAACCAGTGATTTCCGAGAAGAAGAAGTCGATCAACTGGCTGTTCCTGTTCCTGGGACAGATGCTCGGGTGCTGTACTCTCGATCAGTTGAAGTATTTTTGCAAGCACACCAAGAATCATCGGACTGGTGCTAAAGATAGGGTTATTTATCTGACTTACCTCGGTATTTGCAAACAACTAGATCCTACTGGTCCTTTTAGCAGGTAAGGTTAAGCCGTTGAGATCATTTTGCATGTAATATTGCAGCAGCTTTGGTGGGTCAGTACTGGTGACTTTACAAGGACAGTTTTGGGTTGATTAGTCTTTTCTTCTTCTATAATCCAGGTGTTTTTTTTAGCATTTTATGTCTTCTGAGTTCTGATCACAACTGTTTCTACTGCTATCAAATGAACTTGACTGTTTCTTTAATCGGATTTAGCATTATTCTTATTTTATGTGAATCATAGTATGATGCGTGTGTTTTCCTGTTCCAAAAATGCATGCAGGTACGTAGACAAGTGTTAATATTACGAAAACTAAAGTTATCAGAGTATGCCACTATTGTTTTTAGAAAAGTTAATTCGGTGTTTTATATTATTTTTGCCTCTATGATGAATAGAAACGATTGAGATTTAGACAAAGACCGATTCTTTGTAGAGTCTGACATCCCAAAGGTTTGGGAAAATTAAATTTACACTCATCAGATATTTTAGAATTTTTAATTAGACCCCCTCAAATTTTCATTAAAAGTCTCAAATATAACATTACTTATATTTGGGTGACCCAAATATAACCTTACCCATAATTGAGTGATTCAAGCGTAATTTCTAATAATTGGGTAACCAAATATAATGTTACCCATAATTGAGTGACTTTCGTTGTAGTTTACCAATAAAATATATAAGCCAAAGCAATATGGGCGTTACGAAAATGCTTCTCGATTAAGAGGGTCATCATGTAGCCACTTGTTTCCAAAAGTTTCAACCTTGATTAAGAAGAATGATGAATATCACCCAGTCTGGGGGAAAATGGATGACTATGCATGCAGTGGAAATAGAAAAGCGAAAGCAAGTGCTTCTAATGATGTGTGAGCATGAAGCTGATGGGCTTTTTGTTTGCTCGACCGCGTAACATTCTACATGCCACAACTTGTGCAATCCCCGCGGTATGATGAAGGGGTGAGTGATCAAGTATGATATGGGCATTTATTTATATATATTTTGTGTTTTATCGATTAGGTGCAATGCTAGCTAGGATTTTAACCTGATAACAGGCGGGTCTTAAGTGTATCTTCTTGGTGGTTACATTTAGGCTAGGTTGATTGCTGTTCTTATGCAAATTTTGATACAAGGTGCTGAGCAATATAAGTCAATTTGAGCACGATATATCATTTTTTATTGATCAAAATTTTGCATTTGGTGTGAAACTGTGTTATGAAACAAAGAAATTCACTGTAACTAAAGAACCAGAGAATAAGAAATAGGGAAAAGTAGAAGATAGAAATGGAGAGAAAGATATTTGTTTTTTCACAATAATCATGTCCTGTTACAAGACCATTAATATATATATATATATATCCCCGACGGTTATGCTAAAAGCTAAAAACGAATATAATTTGTTAACTCCCTTTGTGCCCTTCTTTCACGTTGTCCTTGTCGAGTCATCACTAGAGGCTGTTGCTGGTTCACGTCTTTAGCTGTCGTTCCAAACTGGCTATCTCTTTGCTGGTGTTGTTTCATAACAAACAGACTTTCTATTCCTTCTACCCAGACACCACCTAAATGATCTTAATCTCATTAGCAATGTGCTATCTGATATATGCTTTATAATAGCGATTAGAAACTTGAGTTGTTGGATACACAAGTGTTCCATCATGGGGTTATTCAGCTTGTCCCTAATGACCAGGATTGCAGCCCCAATTAGTTTTTTTGCTTACACTATCTTGAACTTATTTATTCTTCACTTTTCTTAATTTTGGCATTAATGATTGTTCATTTTTTTGCAGGATATTTGCTTAGAGCAACTAAAAAAAGTGACACGGTTGCGCAGATTCTAATATGGCATCTCCAGGTGTGAAAATTTTATAAAATTTCTCAATGAGTTAGTTTTCTTTTTTTAGTGAGTTTGTGATGAAACATTTGGCCACCTTCACTTTTCATTACATCACTTTATTATCATGTACAACTCCTGAGCCTTAATTTGTAATGGCAGGGCGAGGAACTTGAACCGGGGTCAGAAGCAGCAGAAAACTGAAATCACTGTGATATGCATGTGAATGCAGTTCGGGGAGGCTTGTTCATATTGATTTTGGTTTCATCTTTGAAATATCACCTGGTGGAAATATGCGGTTCGAGAGTGCACATTTCAAGTTGAGCCATGAGATGACTCAATTACTCGATCCATCCGGAGTTATGAAAAGTGAAACATGGTATGACTTTGTAAGGTAAATTACTTCTCTGCATATGATTTTAATCTTCCACTTCCACCCTCATCAATATGAATTTTGAGTTGGTTGTTTGTGAAAATGCCTGCGCAGCTTGTGTATAAAGGGATACCTTGCCTCCCGACGATACATGAACGGGATAATCAACACGGTGTTGCTTATGCTCGACAGCGGATTGCCCTGCTTCAGCAGGGGCGATCCCATCGGGAATCTTCGCAAGAGATTCCATCCCGAGATGACGGAGCGTGAGGCTGCCACTTTCATGAAAAGTGTCTGCGTAGATGCCTACAATAAGTGGACCACTGCAGGCTATGACCTTATACAGTATCTACAGCAAGGCATCGAGAAGTAAAATGGTAAAAGTAACATGGGAAATCATTTTCATATATTTTTAATTTTCTAATTATTTCCTCCTTTTTTTCTTCTATAGTTCCGATTTTCATGAGGAAATTCCCACCAAAATAATACTGATAAATAATAAAAGAAGTTGCAAAATAATAAGCTCCCTCACACTCACTCATATTGTGATGTTGATGAGTAGAAGATAATAATTAGTGAAGGGTAATTTGTAAAATACAGCTTTGTAAATAAAATTAATTGTCTTAATGAGCACGAGTAAATTTCCTTGTTTTATTATTTGAAAAATCTTTTTTCTTTAAATCCGAAATTAATTGTCTTAATGAGCACGAGTAAAATAGCTACTGTTTTTGTAGTTTCTCAAATAAAAATTAATTATCTAGGCTTTATATATCCCACAATATAAATAAAATAAAATAATAAAAATGAAACCAAACTCAGAAAACGGACATTGTCTCCCCAATTTTGTTTATAAAATTTTAGTTGTATTTTTTAAAAGTTGTGATATTTAAATGTGTTAAAAATATAAAATAAGAATTTTTTTTGTCTCACAATCAATTATATATTCCCAATATAGTTTAAATTAAAGGATAATAATTCAAGTTCATTTTAATTTATCCATAATTTTGAAATAATACCAACATTTTAACTAAAATTGTTTATGTTTTTACTAAAATTTTATTTTTAAAACATTGTAAATTATATTTTTTTTTTTTTTAGCCCTAAAAAATTTTTTTTTCACATCAAAACCCTAAAGATTTCTTAACCTTAAATTTTAAAGAAACATGTATAAATTATAACCCATTAAAATGTTTTTTAAAGAAGATCATTAAATCATTTCTTATTTAGGGGTTTGTGATATTTTCTTTAAGGAAAATTAAATATTTATTTAAAAAGCTATTTTCTTCACCACATAATCTAAAGCTCAACAACCACATATGTATTTACTAAACTACCCCTTAGTAACAGTGTTTCCTAACTGAATCTGACCGTTACTCCTTCCATCATCACCGTTAACTTCCTTCGCCTTTTTCATTTCCTTCAGCTTCTTGGCCTCTTTCCTCCACCCAATAAATTTACCAAAAAGCCCTTCCATTTCCTCCAGCGTTTTCCCCTGCGTCTCCGGAAAACACGTGTAGAAAAGCACGGTCGCCGCCGTCGCGATCCCGGCGAACAAGAAGAACGCGCCGCCGATGGATATTGCCTTGTACAACGAAATGAACGTCATCGATATCACACCGCTGGTCACCCGGTTCACCGCCACTCCCATACTCGTTCCCTGGGCGCGTAGCCTCAACGGGAAGATCTCCGAGCTGTAAACCCATGTGATCGGCCCCATACCTATGGAGAACAGCGCCACGTAAGCCAACACCATCGTGATGCATAATCCGATGGCCCATTGTATTTTCTCGTCGGAATGATCGATGATGGTTAACGAGAATCCGAGCGTCGTCAACGACGCCACCATGCCGATTATGCTGCTGAGGAGCAACGGTCGCCGTCCGATCCTGTCGAGTAAGAACGTCGCGACCAAGATGAACATCGTTTTCACGAATCCGACGGCAACGGTGGCGAGTAGCTTATGGTCCGTCGAAGTGATCCCGGCTTTCTCGAAAATCCTCGGACTGTATAAAACGACGGCGTCTATGCCGGAAGCTTGCTGGAAGAAATGAATACCAATGCCGCAAAGCAATATGTGGCGAACGGCGGGTGTGGGGTATAAAAGTAATTCTTTCCACACGCCTTCGCCGTGGGATTGTTTTTGCACTTGAACGATGTCGTCGGTACAGTCTTCTGGGATTCCGGCGGCCGCTTTGATGTCACTCAGTCTAAGCTGAGCTTCTTCAATGGTGTCCGATGTTTTGTCGAGAACTTTCTTGGCTTCGCCGAGTCGGCCTTGCATAACGAGCCAACGCGGCGACTCGGGCATCGCTAAAACTCCGACGGCCAATAAAACCGATGGTATTGCTCCGACGCCGAGCATCACCCGCCACCCCAAATCTAATTTTAAATTCCTAAATGCATAGTTCGAAACGTATCCCAGCAATATGCCTCCATTGATGAACACCTATTAAGAAAAATCCATCAGTAATATGGCCGTCCATTGATGAACACCTAACAAACAAAAAAAAAACATCACCCATGGCCATTCATACATACATACATACATACATAAGTCTAGAGTTTAGATACCTCGGGGAAGGAGGTGAGGAAGCCACGAGAGGAAGCGGGGGAGACTTCGGCGGTGTAAACGGGAGCAATCATGAGAGCATAGCCGACGCCGATTCCGGCAACGAAACGACCCACCATTAAGAAAGCGTAGTTCGTAGCGAATCCCATGAGGAGTGCTCCCACGAAGAAAATGGCACCGGCAAAGACGATGGTGTAACGACGGCCGAGCCAATCGGAGGTCCGACCGGCGGCGAATGAACCCACTAAACAGTACACGTTGAGAATACCCATAACGATTTCGACTTGAAAGTCACTGATTTTAAGGTCCTTTTGTATGAAGTCGATTGCTCCACTCATTACACCAATATCTACGCAAACAAATCATGCAAAAATCAAACAAAAAAACAGAATTTTTCCATGCTAAAGTTTTCAACTTTACTTACCATAACCAAGTAAGATTGAAGTTAAGGAAGCAAGTATGGCGCAAGCAAAAGCAAACTTGTTTCTTTTAGGTTTCTTTTGAGGCTCAAAATCTGCAAGAGTTTTGTTGTCTGCTATAGCTGGTTGATCGATGATGTTCATTATTTTTAACCATTTGTATTTTAAATCTATATCATGAATAAGAAGTTAATTTAAGTATTCAAATATATGATTTTAATATTGGTTAGTATTTTTTTGTTTAACTACTGATATCTAATTTATTGGTTGACTAATTCATATCGAGTATTTTAGAGATCCAATATGAGGCGACCCTCCCAACCCAATTACTTTATTCACAACACGATGACTCAAACACCTACTCATGCTTAAAGAATAAAGTGTCTCGTCCCACTAGACTAACTGGTTGTTGGTATTTGTCTTTATTTTTTTAATATAATTAAATAACACATGACAATTATACTCTAGAGTGTCTCAGTTTATGAAATATTTTTCTCTACAATCAGTGCATGAAATAATCATCCTTTTAATATATATATGTATATTTTTTTGTAAAAATCTTCGTATTACCTACTATTGAATAAAATTCGTTTGCCCCCTTTTGTGCTCATTTATATGTCTCTTCAATAATTTTTTATATTAAATTATTAATTGTTTTTGTTTTTTTGATAATACATGTAGCATAAAACTATCGGAGGGGCACATCTTTGTTCCCTCATTTCCCTTAGGTTATGAGTTATAAACCCATTAGGAGTACCCATTTCCCTCCCCTAGAGAGCCTCCCCTTCCCCTCCCCTCTAATAGAATTAGGATTAAATTATGATTTATTAACAAAAAAATTATCGATGGGCATATAAAGAGACACAAAAAAGGGTAGACGCATTCTATTCCATACTATTAACCCTTAGTCATTGATTTTCACTAATACAATGCTCCAGAAAACATATAAAACTCTTTTACATTGTACAAATGGATCGCATTCATTTAGTGTAAAACTTAAAAGTTTTACATGTTTTTTGAATAGTTGGATGAGTTATTTTTAATGGTTGAGATTAAAACTACTTTTTCTGTAAAAATATCACCATTAATTTCAACCGTCAATTTTCACTAATCCAACAATTCAAAAAATCTGTAAAACTTTTAAGTTTTACATTGTGTCAACATATCAGAACTCATATAAGGTTAGGACCTATTTACACAATGTAAAACTTAAACATTTTACACATTAGTTCGACCGTTGAATTAATTGATTTTAATGGTAGAGAAGTTATATGAACTTAGGGGACAACTTTTATTGACTGGTACATGTATATAGAATTAAATACATTTGGCCGGTTGGTTAAGCTGCTCATCTTTGTTCCCTCATTTTCTTTAGGTCATGGGTTCTAGACCCATCAGGAGCACTCTCTCTTCCTTCTTTTAGAATCTTCTTCCCCTTCTCTCTAGGTAGGACTAGGATTATAATTAGAATTTATCAAAATTTCAAGTGAATTAAGTCAACGAATGAAGGACGGGATGGGCAGCTAATGGAAGTGATTTTCCACCGATTTGTCCAAATATGACCCCCAAAATTATTGTTCATGATTTCTCAGTTAACAAGACAGCCTAACACATATAATATGACAGTGAAGGACACCTTTATCGCAAATTGTTTGCTTAATTACGTTCAATAATTCTGTGTATTTTATTCCTATTTTTCATAAATATTGAATTTAATTATTAAAAATCTAAAAACAAAGCTACAAATATTTCCAACTTATATTCACAAGTTTGCACGTTTAATCTTCTTGTTTCTTCAACGTTGAAGGAATTGGGAATATATATATTTGTGAAGAAGAAACAAATTTTATGTATAATTATATATCTACCACTACTATTTATTTATTTAAATAGTTAGCATTCAATTCAAGTGACATTTAAAACATTTTATCAAAAAATTCAAAATAAAATTTTAAAAAAACGTGTATATGTGTGGTTTTCCTCTTTAAAAAATAGTTTTACAACTTCTGCATTAATAAATTGAGTCTTAGTTCAGTTAGAATTATTATTATTATTATTATTATTATTATTATTATTATTATTATTATTATTATTATTATTATTATTATATTCATGAGAAAACAAGTTTGAATGTGTTTAAGAACGCATCATCCTTCAATTTATGAGTTAGATTTGGATAGTTTAGACATTATATCTAAAAAAATCCTCTACATTAAAACACCGCTTTCAATAACAACAAAAGAATACCAACGTGATGAGTCGAAAGGAGTGTTTTTTTAAAAGAAAAAAATCAGTGACAACATTTTAATCGAAACGTAAATAGTGTTAGTTATTGGGACTGTCTAATGACATTATAAAAGTAGATTAATCGTGTCGAATAGACTACACCCAAAATTTAAACACAATATAAGGATTAAAACCATAATTTAATCTATTTTTAATAATGTTTAGTGTCACGGGGCTAGACTGCTGCTAGCAAACCGCGCGGCATTAGTCGCTTTTCTCAGTCGAAACAACGGCTAAGTCACCTTGAATTCCCACTCCGAAAGATCAGACTCCTTCGAAGTCCTCGAACACAAGATCGTTCTAAGTGGAAGTTAAATAAAAGAGATATGCAACAATAATGACGAAGAACACTCAAGAACACGAAGAACGCTAGAGAGAGTTTAAAGTAAATGCTTCTTGTATTACTCAAAGTGATGGATGAATGAGAATGAGATGATACAATGAGGTGGGGTAAGCCTTTATTTATAGTTGAAGCCCCATACATCCAACGGATCAGTTTAAATTACATCGACGGTCAAGATCAACTCTACTTTTTTTTTCAAATCTCTAATTATCACAAACATTATCTAAATGGTCTATTTCAAATAAATAGATAATGTTTCTTATATTCTGGAATCTTCCAAGTGTTGGGCCAAGTCTGGTGGTCTTGCGGGCTTTCTAACACTCTTCTCATGTCGGGCCAAGTCTGACGGTCTTGGGAAGCCCATTACACCGCATTCAACCTCTTTGGATGATGTTTGCGCTAATGCCTCGATCCCGAAATTTGGTCAATAACATTCTCCCCCACTAGACTTAGCGACGCCCTCGTCGCTCCACTCGAACGATCCTGGGCAGGGTCAACTTGATTACTTATTGATACCTCAGCTTCGTGCAATTCTCCCATACGAATTGCTTGCCTCGTTCAAAATGCCTTGGAATGTCGCGTTCTAAGATGCCTCCAGATACACCTTTATTGTAGGAGCCTTCTCCCACAAACTCTGATTTACCTCGTCTCGGACCCTCTTGGTCTTGCGGTAAAGACTTGGAAGTCGTCACAACGTTGAACACCGGTCGAACTCCCAAATTCGTTAGTAACTCTGGCTTGCCCTTTAAAACTCTGAAAGGTCCCTTCCAATATTTTGTTCCCCCGCACCGAAGGCTACGTCTTACTCGACCTACGCTCATCAAAGACGGCAAATCAAAACCAAAACACTGGAGTTGTGTTTGAGATGTACCGTCCTCTCGGTCGCATTTACTCTAAAACGTGTCAACCTTTCATTCTCTATGAAGTCTGACACCCCTTGCATCAAACCTTCTACAGTGAAGTTCTTTGCACTATTCTGCATCGACCATTCTTCCACGAAGTCCGGTGCCCGTTGTTGCATCCACCCTTCTAAATCGAAGTTTGGTGATCTCTTCCTGCATCGGTTCTTCCTCTTTAAGTCCGGTGCTTCTTCTTGCGTTGGCACTTCTTACCCGAAGTCCGTTGGGTCTTTCCCACATTGCCCATAGGTCGTGTCTCCCGGTTGCTATGTCCCTCAGCGGCTTAGCCCCCTTTGACCCCTCTTCGGTCTCAAAAGTAATGTTCTTCACTCGAACATCCTCAGCAAGCCCCTCGGTAGCCTTCTTGGACGTGAACAACCTATCCTGCTGTCGGTCACCCTTGACCCTGGTAGAACTCGACAACTTTGAACCATGTTTCGCGGGCTCATTATTCTCGACCTTGTCCTCATCTTGGACCCCTTGGCTCGAACTGGGCATCTCCACAACTTGTGAGGCCCCTTACATCGGTGGCACTCTTATTGCTTCCTCTTCACCCTCGGTTTGACAGCTTTCTCACTCGCCATCGCACCAGGTTTCGCCTTTGGCATGACTATTTTGGCTCGCATAGTCGAACCACAGCTCTCTCTCGGCTTGGTAGTACTGACACTAGCAATCGCGCCAAGTCTCGCTACTTTTCCCTCTGACTCATATGTTGTCTTGACCATGGCAGCAAGGCAATTCTTCTCGGGACATCCCCTCATCACATGGGGACCATCACAGAAGTAACACTTCATCTTCTTGCTCCCATTCTTCTTCGGCACGGACTTAGCCTCACCATTCACATTTCCTCCTGATTTGGGCTTGGATGAATCAATGCTGGCTTGCTTGCTTTCTGCAGGCTCAGTCAGAGGTTCGGCAACCACGATAGCCTCTAAAAGTCTCTGGGCATCTCCTTGCTCTACTGCGAGCTTCACCCTCGATCTAAGTCCTCTAAGAAGGTCTTGAGCACATCTCATTCACTCATTACGGTCTTACAACTGAGTAGCTCACTCTTGAGCTCATCCACCTCTTTCCGTAAAGCCCTTATCTCGGCTTCACAAGTATCACTCTCTCGGACTGTCTTCAACTCATTGCGAACACGCTACGTCTCATCCTTGAACTTGTCCTCCATGGACTTTAATTGGTCAAGACGTGACTCCAAAACACCCTGGGTTTTCTTCATGGCCCCAATGGAATGTTGGAGGTCGACATCTTGGTTTTTCAACATCGCGTACATGACGTCGAATTTCTCTTTGAAGGAATCAAACGTTTGAGTAGAAACGTAATCTCTTTGTCTTACCATCTAGAACACTTCTTTGCCACGAACTAGCCTAATCCCTGATCACTTTGGCTAACTCGAACTCAGATCTTCACCATGCTTAACTGTAACTGCAAGCTGGAATCCACCACACTTTACTGCACTTGCAAGCTGGCTCGAACGCAAGTCCCCTTGACTCGCTCTAATACCACTTGTCACGGGGCTAGACTACTGTTAGTAAACCGCGCGGTCTTAGTCTCTTTTCTCGGTCGAAACAACGGCTAAGTCACCATGAATTCCCACTCCGAAAGATCAAACTCCTTCGAAGTCCTCGAACGCAAGATCGTTCTAAGCGGAAACTAAACAAAAGAGATATGCAACAATAATGACGAAGAACACGAAGAACGCTAGAAAGAGTTTAGAGTAAATGCTTCTTGTATTACTCAAAGTGATGGATGAATGAGAATGAGATGATACAATGAGGTGGAGGTAAACCTCTATTTATAGTTGAAGCCCCCTACATCCAACGGCTCAGTTTAAATTACATCGACGGTCAATATCAACTCTATCTTCTTTTCAAATCTCTAATTATCACAAACATTATCTAAATAATCTATTTCAAATAAATAGATAATGTTTCTTATCTTCTGGAATCTTCCAAGTGCTGGGCCAAGTCTGGTGGTCTTGCGGGCTTTCTAACACTCTTCTCATGTCGGACCAAGTCTGACAATCTTGGCAAGCCCGTTACACCACATTCAACCTCTTTGGATGATGCTTGCACTAATGCCTCGGTCCCCGAAATTTGGTCCGTGACATTAGCTTAAAAGTTTCATTCAATTGGTTTATTTGTAAAGTTTTGAAGTTGTTAGAAAACGTGACAATGGTATTTAAAAACAGATTCTAACACGTAATTTAATATTTTTTTGGTTGCTATGCAAAATGTGTAAACTCTGTTGATTTAAAGGTTTGAGGCGGAACCTTTGAGGGACTAAGGGCCAATGCCCCAAATTTTGGGAAATTTAACTTTTACTCTTAAAATTTTAAAAAAAAATTAATTTGATCTCTAAAAGATTTTTAAAAATTCATATTAGGATTTAAAGTTTTGAATATTTTTAATTATATTCTCTCTTAATTTTTTAAAAATTCTGATTAAATCTCTCAAAATTATTAAAAGTTTTAGTTAAAGCTTCCAATTTTTTTAAAAAATTTAAGTTGGCCTCATAAACTCTTACTCTAAGCTCCGTCATTGGGTATTTGTCCTCTGAATTTTAAATTTAAATACTTAATAAGCACGTGTCTAATCTTTTAAATCATTATAACGTTTAATCGTAATTTTGTCCCTGATACCGTATGAATGAGTTCTTGTAAGTGAACTTTTGTTAATGTAACCTAAGATATCCTTACAAGGTAGTCATGTACAACACTTCTAATAGCAGAAAATATGTGCACGGTTTATATCATAAAACACAAGTTGAGACGAAAGAGATGAGGAATGAATTTGACTCCTTTGAGTGCACAATTCGATTGGGAGGAAATATAACCTTAACATAAAAGTAATGACATACAACTTGAACATGGAATTCTTCCCTCAATTAATCCTATTATTTTTTTGTTTAGCCACCGGTATTCAATTTATTGACTGATTAATCTACATCGGATATTACAGAGGCTCATTATGAAAGTGACTCTCTCAACCCAAAATTTTTTCATTTACTACTCCAAGGCTCGAACTCCTGATGCCATCTCATTAAACCAACCTGTTGTTGGTCAATTAATCATATTATTAATCGAAGACTTCCATGATATCATAAGTTGACGATAAAAATAGAGTGACTCACGTATTAACAATATAGATGCTTGAAATAAACTATATTATTGTTTGTAAATATATATTACCACAATCTACATGATTCTGTTTTATTTATTTTTCTCAGCAAATGAGATGAGATTTTATTAATAGTTAAATAAACTTAAAACATATATTGTGTGCCTCATTAAAAACCTTTCTAAACTTACACGGAAAAAAATAGTACACACTAACGAGATACAAAACACAACTAAAACATCACAAAATAAGAGCTAACAATCAAACATTACCTAATCCATTTTTTGGATTACAAAATAAACCCTCAAAACTTCATCCTAACCCCAAAACTTCTCCTTAATGGTACATATAAACTACCCTAACTTTTACCAGGCTACACCCGAGCATATATGAATCTCCATAAGACCTACCAGTCATAATAAATCCCCCAAACAAGCTACACGGCATAGCAACGGACCCTCAAACAACCAAAGCACCAGCATATTCATGTAAACGCAAAGAGAGGGGTACGACACCCCTATAGCAGAACAGTCTAATCGTACACCAATAACTCAATACCTGCATGGCTAACCAACATAAAACTATGACATCAATCCAACCGCCAAAGGAAACACACCGATACCAGCATGATCAAATGCACCCACAAAGCTCCTAACTAACCCACTACACCTAACTCCAAAATGCAACAAGACATGGATGATTACGCTGACCCAAACCAAACTCTAAGAGAAACTACAAGGCTGCCACGATCGAAGCTCCATGCAAAACTGAATAGGCTCATCTTGATCAAATACTTTCTCAACAACCATTTATTGGTTAAGTAACTCGATCCTAACCATTTCTTCCACCACTTCTTTTTCATTTCCGATAATCGCCACACCCAAACTTTTACCTAAATCAAGAGCTTCCCTTGTCTTTTTGTTCATCGCCTCTTCACAAAGCTTCATATCGAATTTTCTGCGCTTGAGTTTTTTTTTTTTTTTTTGCCGATTTTGTGAGAATCTGGTTTCTCGCAATGTCCGAATCAGTAGGAACATGCATACCTGATTCCCTAAGAACATCCCCTTGACCTACCTTCTTGCTTTTTTTAATACCCTATCTCTTTTTTTTTTCTCGGCAGAGAGATACTTATCTTGCATCTCAGCTAAGGAGATAAACTTTCTCATAAAATGGTGATCTTGTAGCTCAGGAAAAAATGACGGTTGCTCAGCCACACGATCTCGATCTCAGACACCAGTCTCATGGTTACCATTAGCCAAATCTACACTTGCTTCCAAGAGACAATTTTGTTAGAACTTGGAACCATCTCGCACTCCGCTTCGAAATTTTCATTGAACAAACCCATCGACCTACATCCTTCAAAGCCTGCTCAGTAACAGCCTCAACGTTGAATACTGCTATGAAAACTTCTCGAATTGAAGAGCCTGAATGTAGAGAAGCTGCTGCCAACGACGAAGCCTGCGGCTCTAATGCCCTATTAAATTCAATACAATAAGATGATACATCCCCCAAGGCCCCAACACACTGAGCAACAGCGAAATCCTGTTGAGTATGTTCAACTGAAGTTTTAGCCCTGTTAATTACTTGATGATGGCCTACAAAGCAACTATTTATGTCTCTGACAAGTTTATCAGAAACTACATAATTCTTTTCCATCAAAACTGGATCGATTGCATGGGATATATGAGCATGCCTGGCACCATAAAGTTGTTCCCCACTTAACACTAAATCAACCTCGGAAATAGCCTTCAAGTTGTCACCCTTCTTATTCAATGGACAGCCACCCAAAATGTCTGCTTGCAATAAAGCGTTTGATGGACTCAAAATGTCTTCATTAATCAACCCTTCATCTACCCTAGAACATCCAGGCCCTTCCATATTCCCGGTATGAACAGACTTGATGTTCGTCGGAGGAGAACTCAAGTTACCATTTGAAGAAAGACTCCCTGATTCACCTAGCTCCCCGTAATTGCCATCGAGAGCACAATTCTTTAAACAAACCTCGTCCATCGCAGAAGAAGACCAGCCAATAATATTAAACTTCCTTAATTTTACTGGGTAACAAGATCATTACACGAAAGTGAAACATTTTCCTCAACGAAATTCATGGTATTCGTCAGGATTCTAGCCCTTTTAACAGAGAAGTCCCTTCCTAGAAGCTCTTCATCTTCTAAAAACAGGATAACTCCCCACCGATTCAATATATTATTGAACATAAAATTGTTCCAAGCAAAGATTGGAATCCCATGGATAGCTACCCAAGTGACCTGACTTTCAGGACTGTAATCTTCTTTCCATCTAACAATATTTGAGAAAATTTCAGTCAGCCACTCCCATATTCTGTTTTATATTGGATGCCCCCTTGAAAACGTTAACCCATGTTGTGGGTCAAGGGGCAATTGGTTCTAAAATATTTGTTACATTATCATAATCATAAACTAGTTTAATAAGTGTCTACAAGATTCCTTTTGACAAATAAAAATTCTTTGTTCTTTTTTGGTGTTCTTTTCTATATCCCACATTAAGATTTAAGGTTAGGGTTTAGGAAATTATGGATATGATATATTTTTTTTAAGTTTAGGGTTTATGATTCAGGATTTAGAATTTAGGGTAGATCTTAAAATTTATTTTTTTTAGTGTTGGGGCATAAAAATTGACACCGAAAAGAGATAAAAAAAATTTGTCATCTTTTGACGACTAAGGTGATAAAGAGATTTGAAGAGAAAAATCGAAATAGATCAGTATATCGTAATTTTGTTTCAGTGTAATATTATTTATATAAAATCAAAATTCTGATTCAATCGTATACACGAAGACTTTCTTTTAATTGAATTCAATCGAGTTCTAATTTGATTGACATTATTATTGTTGATGTTGCATACATAAAAATGTAAACGTGTTTCAATGTGATTAAGTGTATTATAAATTTGAGGAAGGATTTAGGTGTAATTTAAACATTATACCTTTTATAATAAGAATAAAATGAATTCACGAGATTTTCTTGTGATTATTTTCTTTAGAAAAAAGTATATTATGTTTTTTATTTTATTTATTTAAAAAGAAGGTGAGATGGAGGGGAAAAGCTAACCAAAATACCTAATTTTATTACTTCATATTTCCAAGCATTAATATATAGTAGTATAAAGAAGTAACAAAGCTAATAGAAACAAATGGTACAAATATAATTATACAAATAATCACAATTACAATCAATTATTATTATTTTAACATTTTAAATCTAATCCAAATCTTATCTAGAGGGAGGGGAATTGGGGACTCTAGGGAAAGAAATGGGGAACTCTTAATTGGTCTAGAACACACTACCTAAAGAAATATAAAAAAACAAAAATGAACAGCTTGACCAATCATGTGGAGCTTCACACGAGGTAGCAAACAAAGGGGACATTGACCCGAATAATTAGCAAAGCAACACAAAAAAGAACCTGAGAAAATAGTAAATAAAAAAATATTTCATATACCGGTAGCTAAAAGATCATTATTCGCAAGTAGCTCTGTTTTAGAATTTAGGAGTTTGGATTTTAGGGTTTAAAGTTAAAATTTAGGGTTATAGTTTAGAATTAGGGATTTAGAATTTATACTATAAAGTTGAAATAGACATTTATTGTGTAAAAAAAAGTTACACTACATGTGTGTCATATATTAACTCATTAGGGTTACATTTTGATACATAAATTGTGTAAAAAAATTTACACAATCCTTCATATTTAAGCTATAAAATCTAAAACCTAAATCCCTATCCCTAACACCTAAAACCTAAAGCTTAAACCCTAAACTTTAAATTCTAATCATAAACCTTAAATTCTACACCCTACACACTAAACCCCTAAACCCTAACCTAAAACCCTAAAATTAAAATATTTTTTAATATATTTTATATATGCATATATAAAAATGATGAACCCTCATTGAACCTACTTTAATCAATATTATCATTGATATAATATATAAATAGACGTGAAATCGAATATGTTTGAATACTCTGCATGTAAAAATGATAAACTCCATTAGAGCTGTAACTTATTTTGTCCGACTCTGCAACTTGGTGGCAGTCCATGCTTCCTTGACGGTGGCAAAGTCGGTATCTTCGGTACCATCCATGTGAAAGTCATTTTCATAACCTCATTATTTGATTAATATTTATAGCTTTATCATAGAATTGTTTTCTCTACCAAAATAAATGATTTGGACAAGACAATTATCATCCTAATTACTTTTGCCTAACATAGATGAAAAGAAATGTTATTTTTGATATTTTATTAGAATAAAATTTTAGTTATAAAGATATAAATATTAAACCAAAATAATTCAAAAAAATAGATCAATCAGAAATCTGTTAAGTAAAATTAACCAGAGTAATAAATTAAATACGAAAATGTACTTGAATCTAAAAGCGTGTTAAAATTCCCGAATCTTATAATTTTGATATCTAAAGTAAAACATACATATCTTAAGGTCTCTCTTTTTTATGTATCCAGTGGTAATTTTCAACTTTTAGGAAGCATTTGGTTCGCACAAAAAATTATTATTTGGTAGAATGATTTTTTTCAAAGTTGCATACTCATTTTTTGGTTGGGGAGCATTCTCTTCCAAGGGTAATATTATGTTCCAACAGTAATACTTTTTCATTAAACGGTGGGAATGTGATTCCCTTAGATTTTTAAGTATTTGCCAGTTTTTACCCTTTGGAACATATTCCCCTGTATTAATGAATTTTGTTCACATGGATCATTTACTAAATTTAATTAGATGATTAAATATGTGTGGTGTAAATTAATTAATTTTTTTATTCAATATTAATTTAACATGTAAATGGCGTTACACATATTTAAATATTATTCTAATATTTAGTGTATTTTATTAGTATTGTATTTATGATGTTTATAGGTTATATGTTGAGATTGCATATTACTTGAGAATCAATAAGTTAAGAGTTGATGTTTTTGATTTTATTTTTTGATTTATAAGATGTTTATCATCTTATAAAACATTTTAATAGGTTAAATTTATGATATAAATTCTTTTCAGTATTATATAACTTTTAGATTTATTTTATTATTTCTTTTAATTTACTTGACAATATGTCACAAGTAATGAAAAATTAAAAATTTGAAGATATTAAAAGTTTAGCATTTAAAAATTTTCAAAAATATTTTAACATAGGGTAACGAGGGTGTGTAAATATAAATTATATTTTAAAATAATAGTTAATATAATAATTACATTAATAATATGATAAATATATAGTTTTGCAAATTTTTGATAGTGTAACAAAAATAATTGTATTACTTTTTGTGTATATGTTTTTAATTTAATATTAAAAGTTTAACATGTTAAAAAATATAACACATGGTCAATTTAGTAAAGTTTACTTCCAGGTAATCTTATATACCTCCAACCAAACACAACAATCTTATATTTCTACCAAATAAATCAAACAAGGTATTGTAACATTCCCAGTAATATGTCAAGTAATATTGCATTCCAGAAATCTTATTCTCTGAGGTAATCTTACATTCTGTGAACTAAACACATCCTAAGGTGTAGCGTTTCCCAGGTGGGTCATTAAGAGCATAAATCGGGTCATAATTTTGTACTAGTCCTTTGTGAGGTACTAATTGAGTCAAGTAGTTCGCGAACAGCTTAAGTTCGGCTTGGTCAGAATTCGGTTAACGTTTGATTCAAGTTGACTCGACTTAAATTTAAGTTTGACTTGAGACTTTGTCGAGTCAAGTTGAGCAAGGTTCAATTCGACTTAATAAGTTCACGAACAATTTGTTAATTTTCTAATAATATGTTAGTTTGGTGTATTTATTTATTGTTACTTTGGAGTTTAGATTTTAAAATTTTTTCACATTATTTTTATATTTTTTTAGTTAATTTACGTTTATATTAAGTTTTATATAGTATTACTACATTTTACGTATATTAAAAAAGTAAGTAAAAATTATGGCGAGCTTAACAAGCAACGCGTCTTAGTCGAGTCGAACAACAAATTTTTTAACGAACACGAATCAAGTAAAATTATATCGAGTATCAAATTGAATTGATACGAGTCAAATAATTTTTGAGACAAATTAAACCCTAATCAACTTGTGATCAACCCGCTCTATAGACACATACACCCCTAGTCCTCTGTCTTATTTTGGGGTGTCTCCAGCTTTGTAGGGGACCAACCCTAAGCTGTTGAGTGAGACCCCATAACGACACATGTGATGCGAGTTACAGCCTTAGAATTTGAGTTCCCGTTGGGCTTATAGTAATCCCTATTTTTTTGCATTTTGTAGGCCATAATTTCCACAAGCAAACGTGCTTTTCTTTGTGTGACAAACTGACAATAACAAGCAAAGCAAACGCGTTTTTCCCATATGTGTAGCTGCAATTTCAGGGTCAAATAAATGCTTTGGTGTATGGTTTGGTTTGGTTTGGTTTGGCTCAATTTAGGGACGTCGGAGATTTTTCCAATTTCTTGTCTTTGTCTCCCTTCAATATTCCCTTTGTACTTTTACCATGGATTTGGCAATAATGAAAAGTATTGTAGAGTCCTTGAATCTTAGTGCGGAGTGAATTTTTTAGTTTAACCATTTGTATTCGATTTGTTGATCAATTAATTTAGATTGAATTTTGCAGAGGCTCAATATAGGGTGACTTTCTCAACCCAATTTTTTTCATTCACAACATCAAAATTCAAACTACTAACCTTATTTAAGGACGTAGTGCCTCATCCTACTAAACCAATTTGTTATTGATAGTGCGGAGTGCATTTTAATTCCCGAGTAACTTACCCGTTCTATAACAGCTAAAAGTTATTAAATATCACTATATTATTCAATTTACAATTGATTTATATGTAACATCCTACCCACAAGTTTAAAATTAATAAATACTTTTTTTTTGTAGAAACTGTTAATTTTGTTAAAATAAAAAAATTAAAATTGAATTAAGAGTTTACAATTATAAGCGTAAACTAAATACTTAATCTAGATTTTTTGTACAACTTTCAAGAGATGATCACAAGTGATAAAACAAGATTTGTATATAGATCTATTAGTCTTGTATTTGCGCTTTAAGTAGTGATTTTTAATTTATTTTATTTAAAATAGGATAAAATTATAAATCAAAAGTTTTTTTTAGAAAATGCATAATAACAAAAAAACCCTTCAATATTTAAATTTTTTATATTCTCTTAACGTTGTTTTGTCATGTCACATCAACAAAAATATTAACCGTTAATTGATCATATAAAATATTTTAAAAAATAAACGAAACATTATAATTTATATTATCAAAGAAAACTTTAAAAACACAATTGAAATAGTGACACACATTAACGAGAAAATAGTCGTGGTTCATCGATAAGAAATGTGACCTTAAATACCTGTGGTGCATCGGTAAGAAAATAAATAGGCTTTGTTTGCCTCATACAGACTCATAAAATTTTAAAGTTATTTCATATTCAGAGAGAGAATCAAATCTTTAATTACGAACTAAAAAAATAATAATATCTCACCTGAACCTCGCAGTTTATGTTACATATTTTAAATGCACAAATTGCCATATCAATATTTCTCTTGTTTCTTAAGAGGTTCTTGCCATATACATGATAGGAGTTCCTTTGGAGAACATAAATGGCCATCTTTATTGCTCCAATGCCTTCTACTTCTTCTTGTTTTCTTTCTCCACCAAATATGCTTTCTCTGCTTCAGGAATTGCCAGCATAATACTATTCAGCTTCAAATTCATCTCCTCAACCTTCTCCATTAGCCTATCATTTGTAAACATGCCACTGCAAACACTTTTTATTGTTCCCCAGCTTTCGATCAATGGCAGACCTATAATCACTGCCGATCCAATGCTGCCCCATGCTATGGCAATGACAGCCCAGAATGTGAAATACCCGACACTGAACTCCCCTGCATTCACATTTCATTTTAAGACAAAACCATTAACTGCAATAGCTTATATTCTATTTCTTCTGCAACTGTAATTTACTATTTACCTGCAGGAATGGTAAGTAGAGGCCAGAGTATGACGACGATAATGGTTAAACCAACGCCCCATTTCACTATCCATGATTTGGCTTTCTTTAGTTTTTCCTCTTTGAACTCTTCCTCTTCATGCAGATCACTTGCTTCCTTCTCCACCATTGTTATCTGCCTAGTGGTGTCCCAGGTGTAGTTTTGAGGCCATAGAAGACTGCACACACCATGAATGGTTCCGCCTGTGAGTATCGAAACCAGGTTCCCGGCAAGCATCGGTGCGTTCCGACCGGTTGTGTCGAGGTTTACTCGGCCATATTCGATGCTTGCTACCGACAACCATGTGATGATTCCCGATATGCAGCCGATGATTCCTCCTAGGATGGCCCCGGTAGCGTTTGCTTTCCTCCAAAGAAGCATGAAAGCAATGGGGAGAACTGCTGAGCCAATGAGCACTCCCATGGCTAGATACATCCAACCTAATGAAATTCCGACCTTGTTTAATATCACAGCAAACAATCCCATGAAACATCCGAAGCCTAAGACAACAGCCCTGGAAACACGGAGGATTTTGTCCCCGTTGGCATCTGGATTTATGTAGGTACGGTAGATATCATATGTGCATAATGAGGACACAGCAATTAGCTCAGAGGAACCAGCAGATGTCACAGCCCTGTTCATGATCAATGTTACATCATGTCACATGTTGGCACATTAAGTTTAGAAATCTTTCCCATTTGCAGGTGCATCTTAACATATTTGAATCCCTTTGTGGTTTGAATATGTTTAGTTACACTTGCAAGAGGAAAAATGGATAATTCTAGATTACGACACATCCCGACAGATTAGGTTGCGACAAAAGTAGCTTACATAAATAGCATTGTAAGGAGAAGTAGAGATCCTCCTTTTCCCATCAAAGCTATAGCAGTAGCAGGAGGAACCAGTCCACGGCTTGCTTCATCCCTTGTTAATGGTAGATCAAGGGCAAGTGCTCCAAGACCTAATGATGTTGCCAATGAAAACGGCACGGCAAACCACACAAGCCCTCCCAATAAATACCCTTTATGAGTTGACGAAGGTCGAGCAGCAATGGCACTCACCCAATATCCCTAACCCAATATGACCAAATGTAAATTGAAACATTTCTAATTTGTAAATCACAGGTAATGGAGCTTACATTGTCGACAAAAACGGTGCCGAAATTGCCAACGATGTTTATAATCCCAAAAACAAGACCCCCTGAGCTCATGATGGTGAGATAAGAGCCTTTGTAGTTCCCAGCAATAGGACCACAGGACTGTCCATCGTGTGAAATCGGTTCCTCGCATGTTCTTAACTTGCTGGCAACTTCCTTCAGATGATGGTGTATGACGCTGGGGCTGCCGAGCTTATCACTAGCTGTATACACGAGGTATACGAAGATAACTAACGCCACGTGCACTAGCATCAATCGAACAACAAAGGGTCAATTTTTATATGCCTAAAGAATGAATGTTCAATGAAAGTGAATTGAGAGCATGCATACCAATGACAGAGTGTATGTAGCTAGCCAAGAAGGTGGCTTTAAGCCCTCCTGCTAATGTATAAACAGTTACCCCAAGTGGTATTAAGAAGCTAGCGGCGTATATGTTCACCCCCGTGAGTGCATTCACCACAGCGGAACCTCCGAGTAGCAACATCGCCGTCACGATGATGTTCGTCATGAGGCAGAACGTAAGGAAGACGATATGTGCAGCTTTCCCCCATCTGAGGTATGTCGAAAAAGGAAGTGATAAACATGGCACGTCTTGATTTTTGTATCGGTGTGTGGTAATGATAGTGCATTAGTGCTTACCGAGCTTTTACGATCTCGCAAACCGTATGTGCATAGGGAGCCTTCCGTTTGATCTCGATGGCCATAACACCGAACAATAGTACCTGTCGATTAGCACGAGTTTAAATATACTAGAGGTCACTGTACTATTTCGAAATTAAGGAACTTGCCTGGATAGTAGCACCACTAGCGTACCAAAAAGGACCACTGATTCCATACTGCCAAGCAACATTGGAGCTTTGCAAAATGGTAGCAGCCCACGTCCACTTGAGACACACAAGCATTAGAGAAAAAGGGTCTATCTCAGTTTGCAGATATGACAGATGACATCGATATTCGATAGCTTACCTGCGATACGATCACACTGGCAATAAGCCCGGTTTTGACATTCCTGCCGGCGGTGTTGAACCATTCGGACGTGTGGCGTGAACCGACATATCGTTTCTCTAACCACACCTAATCATGTCAATCATCATAACATAAAGTCAACAGCATGAGTGCATGACATTCAGAAAGGTTGTATCAAAACGTCCATGAACCACAAAGCTATTTAGCAACTGAATTACCAAGAAGGAAGTGAAAAAGGCGAAAAAGGCACCGAAGGCGAGGATAACGGCGTATCCGAGGCCTCGATTCAGCACGGCTTTGCCTTCGAAGAAGCTGCTCTGCCGCACACAGTCTGTTCCCTTCTGGAAATCATAGTAGCTGCCTGAGAACTCCAATGGAGGACACTTTTCACTCATATTTGGATATTCTTCAGATATATCAAAATATTACATACACCCTTAGGCTTAGTACCATAGAAGAAATCTTGGGGAAAAATGACCAAAAGACAAGAAGACAGGAACAACCAACCACAGCTTTGCCTTGTTTCATCCGGAATCTCCCCAAGTCAAACTAAAACACTCTCGTCATTGATTCCTTAACCACATGTTATATTCTGTATATGGAAATATCTCACCTTAAATTATTTACTCCTCAATTGAATTTTTTATCAAAATATGCTGGCAATCCTTGTATTTCAGCGATGTTTGAGATTTAATCTTTGTACTTTACAAGTTAAAAATCAAATCCTCTTATGTTTTCGATTTAAAATTTTTAGTCCAATCATTGATGCCAAGTAACAACTTCTGTCAAATTTTGTTAACTTGGCATGTTTATTAAACCAGTTATATGCTGAGTCGGGAAAAAGTCAAAAAGGTAGAGGGATTAAAATCAGAATTATACCAAAAGTAAAATAGTAATTCATTAGTTTTAGCTAATACATTCTCATCATTATTATTTTTATTCAAAACAGTCCTTTTGCTGCCTGTAGATACATGCACTATTCAAGCAACATCTTAACAATGAGGCCATGGGACATTACAAATGGCTGCAATCTTTTGAGCGTTGGGATTTCTGACAAACTGTTCAAAAGCTGGGTTCTTAATGTACCCACAAAGGCAAGGCTGCTGCTCCTTCAACTTGCTGCAACGTTCGGCTGATGGAGCCACCGACACGAGCGCCGGAATGCAGGGGCCAAGCTTAGAGGATCACATACTGCTGCCTCCGCTGTGCGAGTCTCACCGGAAAACACCACCACCACGAGTGCCACCACACACAAGGCAACAAAGGAAATCCACTTCATCTTTGGTGCATTTTGGGCATGAATTGTGGCACCATTTAAAGCAGTTGGGGTTGTTAACGGTCATTAGTAGAATTGGTAAGGTTGAGATTCTGCTATTTATAAGATTTTAATATGAATCTCGTCATGTATGAATTTATTATTTAGTTTGAATTGAATTAATTACTTAATTCTATATTTGTAATAATACATTTTTATACACAAATTATACTCCAATTACTGATATAATTGAAAGCTGTATTCATAATTTAGAAAGAAAAAAATTAGGGTAACTGTTAAGAATATTTATGCGGAAAAGTAATCAAAGTGATATTGATATGAAGTAAAACACACGTAAGTAAAGATATTTAATGTGATTTGATTTTATTTATCTCCACAGTTGAGAGAAAAACAAATCCATTATAAATCTAGAAATCACGAACAATAAAAAAATATAATATCTCATGTATCTCAAAACTCGGTGTATTCTAAAATACTATTCCAACATCCTACACAGCTCATATTTACGTAGTCATAATAATTGCAGATATAACAAAGGAGTATATCATAAAATAATCTTTTCTTATAATTATAAAAATTAAAACCTACTATATATTTACAAAGTTAAATACTTAGTAAAAAAATTATTTTATAAAATTTCTTACCTAATATAATTATATTAGAATCGGGGTTAATAGGTAACTATAATGGTGTCACTTATATTGTTCTTGTTTGAGAAATCAGCACGTTGATAAGGATCAAAATTACAGAGATTTGATCAATAAATATTGTCCCACACTTGAACCTCTAGTGTGGAAGTCTAGATTTGATTATTAATGGAAGCAAAATAAATTTAATTTACCTTTAAAAGATAAACAAATATAATTTCAATTTAATTCAATTCAAAATTTTAAAGTTATTTGTAATTTTATTTTTATTCTCAGCTTTCTTTTTATTTCCTTAATTTGATTTTACTTTCAGTTTCAATATTTGTAGCACATTTAAAATTTTGTTTCTTTACTTTTATTCTAACAATTGAGTCTTTTTGAATAAATAGGTGATCCTAGTAGAAAAACGAATGATGTTCATCCTAAGAGACTCGAGTTCAATTACTTTGTCTGCAAAGTGTGTGCTTTTTCAAAAGATTAGAATATATAGAAACATATATTACTTTGTAATAAACTTTAGACTACTAAAAAAAATGAGTTCTTTATTCTTTTGATTTAATAATTGAAGTCCGATTTGTGAAGAGTTTGTGTAGTGCATTCAAGATATTCCCAGAGAGTGAAACAAGACTGCTGATAATTTGGCAAAGTCGGGAATTTTCAGATCCTGTCCCTTGCTATGGTTTGATGCTGGTTTTATGAGTGTTTTTATGCATTTTTTGCTTTTAAGGGGTGCTCAAGGTGTGGTAGACTTATGGATGTTTCAAAGTATCCGTGTATAGATCAAGGTGGGTAGGTGATAAGTTGTATATTTGCATGTATTTCTTATATAATTTCCTATGTTTTAGCACACGAATTTATCTCCACGTCTTTGTTTTTGTTCTTATTTGGCTTTCAAAGTGTTTTAACGGCTAAATAATATTCCATGCATAAAAAGAGGATATTAGCATAGTTTTTATACTTTGGAGAATGACTTGCGAACAAGAGTTGTAAACATCCAGAAGTAATACGGAGATGCGAACAATCAAGTGTGAATAGACCTGTAGCGATGTCTTTTTTTTATCGCTAAAAAAAACGAGGGTTTTCGAATGTGTTTGTAATTTTTTGGATATAAAATATTTATTCCGTGGGATTTTAAAAAAACCGCATTTTATTTAAAAATTGGAGTCGCCACCGGCCACTTAGGTAGGCCGGACACCATAAAACCAGAGATTCAAAAACTATTGGGTTCGGGAGTCGGTTACGGATGGGGAAGGATTAGCACCCCCACACCGCCCAAAATTGGTACTTTAATAATTACCGCTTTATTAATATTAGATTTTTCGGGTTAAAGTGACGATTAGTTTAAATTTCGGTTATGATTGCAAATAAATTTTAAAGGCCCCGTTATCCGAGGGTAAACGCCCAACCACTATCACTACGCCTGATACTAGCCCCGTTTACGCTCGGATAAAAGGGCACCGCATTGACAATTTATATCTCGATATGCAATCTTAGTGGGCAAAATATAAAACATGGCAAATAATTTAAATGCAATAAATATTAACATAACAGAATACTAATCTAACATAAATAAAATGCTAAACTAAAACATACATATATACATATTAATCTAACTCATAAATAAAAACATATCTAGCATAAACAAAATATTAATATTCATAAATATTAATCTAACATAAAAACAAATTCAACATAAAATACTATTCTAAAACATACATACATAAATATTAATCTAACTCATAAATAAAAACATATCTAACATAAATAAAATATTAATATAAAACACAAATTTAAAATATATTAAATATTAATCTAAAACATAAACATACAAAATAAAAAATAACACCACAATTTTAAAATAACTAATACTTCATTAAATTATAAAAATTACAACACTAATAAAAAGGGAAGAAAATATACCTAACTAGGAGCTCGAATGACGAACCCCGACTGAACCCCACCGAGATCTACCGCGACCCCTCCAAAAATATTAACTAGATCGGACCTAAAATAGGACCCCGATCGAATGTTGGATAGAACCAACTGGGGTCGAGGGCACTGCCCCAACCCCGGCCAGCCTTGCGGCCGGCCATGCCCCACGATTTGGGGTGCCAATAGTATAGCCAATTTATTGGCCAAATTGGGCGTGAATTTTCCTCTTCAATTGGCGTGCAATTGCCTGCCCCCATGCCTTGTATTTATAGGCATGGGGTGGGTAATTGGGGTGACGTGGCCATTGCATGGCCACTCAAATTCTCTTTTTTTTAATAATATATATAATTTTTTGATTTTTTATATTAATAATTTTACTATTATAATAACACTAATAACACTAAAACCCGGTCAAAAATGAGTGATTACAAGACCAACTAAGGCTATGCGAATAAATAAGGAAGCATAGTTGCGAATCAGTATATGCAAATGCAGACGTGGAAGAGCAAGCGAACGCTTAAGGCTGAGTAGGCGAACGCAAGCGGAAGTCCTGTGGACGTCGATGTACGCAGACCATAATGTGAGCGGTTGTATCCATCACTGTGAACACTTACGTGGACAGAGCAGGATGCAATGATGAAGACCAGCCGTGAACCTCAAAGCGCAAACGAGAGCCATGCGAGCGAGCCCTAGAATGCAAATGCTAACGTATAAGCCATGCGGACGCTGGAGACAAAACACGCGCAAATCCTATGCTGTCATGGTTGCTTGGAATAAAAGAAATCTTACATTAATTAGACATTCACTTTATATTAAATTACATTTAATGTAGAATTATAGTTTTGTACTTTATTGTAACCCCTTCCCCTACTTGATGTATAATTTCTCATCTATAAATAGGATCATAGGGGAAGAGAGGAGAACACGGAGTTACCCTAGATAATAAGTGTTAACAACTTATGAACTATTAGGTTGTTAGCTAAATAAAAGAAGAGAACTCTTAGGTTATTTGTGGATTATCATCTAACTTAAGAACCAAGCTACTTTAAGAATTATGCATGTTATCTTTTCAAGTCTGTGATCTAATACTTGAATTGAAACACCGCAAACGACTTGGCTAGACATCACCAAACCATTCGCACAATCCAACCTTAGTTATTGCTTTCTCTTCGAAAAACAACTCAAATCCAAACCCTATTTTTTACTTTTCATTCGTATAATTAACCTAGATTAGGAACTTATACCATTTGCTCGCTCTTTGTGGGATCGACCCTACTTGCTCGCTCTCTGTGGGATCGACCCTACTTGCCACTACTACAAATCCTTAAGAACAAATATGTATTTTACTTTCGACGGATTCGACACCCATTTAAAAATTTGGCAGTCTTTTGTTTGGCATAAAACCAAAAAATACTCCAAATGTTTGATTGACTAGTCACTTTGGCCCCATATTTTTTTGAGCAATTCAACTATCAACGTTTTATTTTGGGTTAAAATGGTCCATCTACGAATAAAAACTATTAGTCAACTGACAACAAATGGCTTGAAATAAGTGAAAAACCTATATGGTAGTGCACGCTGACATGGCAGTATCATATAGACAAATGTGTTGACTTGAAAAAACATTACATCAGTAAAAAAAATAATTTTATAAAATAATTTTTTTCTATTGACTTATCATTCTGTCAAGTCATTTTAAATTGTTTATTATCAGTTTTCTAACAAATTTCGTTCGCATATGGGCTATTTTGATCTAAAATAAAACGTTAAGGGTTGAATTGCTCCAAAAAATAATAAGGCCAAAGTGACTATTCAGTCAAACGTTGTGAGTATTTTTTTTGACTTTATGCCCTTTTGTTTTACTGGGATCAATAGGATGTAGCGTTCTTGGGATTGATATATTATGTTTTTTGTTTTCTTATTATTGTTTCTTCATTAGCACTGACTCGTTGCAATTTTTTTTCATTTAAATTTATAGAAATTTTTTAATAAAGGGGTTAGTGTTCTTCCGATTCTGAATAAAATTCAAAATTTTTTTAAAAATAATACCGTCAAAGAGCCCAAATTGACGTTATGAATCCTGACATGATTAAATTTTTTAAATAAAAAAACAAGAACAAAAATAAAAATTGCTTATGAACTTTGGTCAAATGTACAATATTATACATAAGTGAGAGGGGCAATCCCATATTATGTCTAATTACTTTTTCTTAATCTCTTTTAGTTTTGAAGTCAGATAAATTAAGTCTTGACCCTTTTTCATTTTGTGGTTTAATTTTCTTTTAGGTCTCTTAATTTTAAAAATACACAAATTAAGTCTTGGCTTCCCAACTTTTGGGTCAAATTTTTTTAGACTCTCTTAATTTTGAACGTAGGCAAGTTAAACCCCAATCCAGTGTCTTTTAATTTAAGTACTTATTAAATATCATCAATTTCAAAATTAAGTAAAATAGACCTTAACCCCTATTTTCAAAATTTTAAATCGATGACTTAACAATTAAACATTTACCCTCATTATTATTTGTATTTGTCCCTTGGAATTTCGTTATGTCCTCGCTAATTTCATATATATATATATATATATCGTTAAACTGTTTATTACCAAGTCAACAACTCAATAGTACCAATAACCTTGGTTTAGGGACATGATGCGGTAGATCTTTTAAGTGGATCAACAACTTAAATTTTAACGTTGTGAATACATAAAATTAGGTTAAATGAGTCGTTTCTTAATAAATTTCTATAATTTAATATGTATTAATCAACTAATAAATTTTTGGTGTTATAAAAAACAGTGAAATCCCGTAAAAAGAAAGGAAAAGGAAAAATAAGAAAAACTATGAAAATATAAATCTTACAAAGTAAGCAAACATGTTATAGTTGCCAGTTGTGGAAACTTTGATTTTTTTCAAAGGTAATACAATCATTTTGTATGCCAGCGAATATCCGGGGGCCAGTTCATGCTCCAGAGTTCAACTCAAACAAAGTGGTCAACTCCACGAATCCCAATACAATTCCACTGTCATTATCTTCTTCTTCCTTTCTTTCTCCCACTTGTTTCTTTGTTCTCTGTTTCTGGGTAAATTCATACAAAACACTGATCAAAATAGTCTAAGCTTAGACAGGTTCTTCGAGCTTTTATGGGTAAAGGAGGTGGTTGCATTTTCAGCAAGAAAAGATCAACTTTAGAACCATCGGATCAAGATCCTGCAAACCCTGTTTCAGACCATCCCCGGAACCAAACTTCCAGTACGGTCGAGAATGGTCCGTTACAAGAACCAAAGAAACTCAAGGTGTTCATAGTGTTTTACTCCATGTACGGTCACGTGGAGTGTTTAGCCAAAAGGATGAAGAAAGGAGTGGATTCGATCGATGGCGTCGAAGGGTGTTTGTACCGAGTTCCCGAGACGCTGTCGACGGATGTATTGGAACAGATGCGGGTGCCGGAGAAGGAGGATGAGTTGCCTGTGATATCGGTCGATGAATTGGTGGAGGCCGATGGGCTGTTGTTCGGTTTTCCCACTAGGTTCGGTTCCATGGCGTCTCAAATGAAGGCGTTCTTTGATTCCACGGGCCAATTGTGGGAGCAGCAGAGGCTTGCTGGTGTGCCTGCCGGGTTCTTCGTGAGCACCGGGACGCAGGGAGGCGGACAGGAGACTACCGCGTGAGTAATGCCGTTCGGTTCGATTCGGTTTAAGTTTTATAGCGTAGGACTAGATTATTTAAGTTTTTTTTTCAATAGATCAATGCTTGTTACTTTTGTATAATGCAGTTGGACAGCCATCACTCAATTAGCCCACCATGGAATGCTTTATGTTCCCATTGGCTACACTTTCGGTGCCGGAATGTTCAAACTGGACTCGATCCGAGGAGGGTCGCCATACGGCGCAGGCGTTTACTCGGGCGACGGCACGAGGGTACCAAGCGAAACAGAATTGGCTCTTGCGGAGCATCAGGGGAAGTACATGGCGGCAATGGTCAAAAGGTTCGCCTCTCCTCGTTCATTTATACCTAGTGACAGTCTCAACAACTAGGCCTTGATTCATCTTCATTCAGTCTCTATTTATACATCAGTATCACTTAGTTAATAGAGTTTTGATTAACTGCGGATCCCATTTTGTTGTTACAAACGGTTGCCATATCAATGTTATTTGTCTATTAGGACTTTTATCAATCTTAGGCTTTGTTTGGTTGGGTAGAAAAATCAAAAGAGGGGTGATCATTTTTTATGCTTATGTGTAAAAATAAATTATTCCAAAGTTAAAAAGAAAAGAAGAACGAAAATGTAGGGGAGATATGAGTTCAAATTTTAAAATTTTCAAAATTAATTTTCCTTACTTTTAATTTTCAGAAGTAATGAATGAAATAAAATACAATTTTCTCTTTTAATTTTTTATTATTCCAATTTTCTTTTCACCCTATCAAACAAAACCTTAGTCTTTAACAAAAGAAAGCCAAAAAAAAATATTTTAAGCTCGAATCAAGTCCTCTTGAATGTTATAATAGTAATCATACCAATAAAACTGTAATTCAGTCAATATTTTTAGAAAAAAATAAATATGTTAAATTTATTATTTTTTTATAACCACCAACATTTAATAAATTACTGATTAATCCTGATCAAATGCTGTAGAAATTTATTACAAGATGATTTTTCAATTTAATTTACCTCATTCATCTCAGTATCTGAACTTTTAACATTGTTTAAAGTATTTGTAGTCTTAATTAAAGGGTAAAACTCTGATACACATGTTATGTTTTACACAAGCTTGTATTTTTACATTATAAAACTCAAATCTTAAATTCCTAACTCTAACACCCTAAAATCCAAACATCAAACCCTAATCTTAAATTCTAAAACATAAAATCTAAACTCTCAAAAATTAGAGTATATTGAAGAAAAAAAGTAAGGACAATAATTCTACATCAAAAAAATTATTTTAAAATGTATAAGCAGTGATATTGCATATCTTATCATATATATCTTTTTAAAAAATGATAATGGCCCAGGACAATATCCAAAGCAAAAATTTTAAAGCAGAATAACTGAAATCCAAACAAAAACAAAAAAGATACAACCAATATAGCTAAGCAAGTAATTAACGGAGACAAAAACAAACATAAAAAAATATGGATCTGAAAAGTAATAAGCATAACCAATAACTGCAAAAGCTTAGAGAGAAAAAAATAGTCCTTCTCTTCTTTCCTTGTCGAAGCTTTAGGTACATCTCTTCAACCTCTGTCTCTTCCCAGTGTTTCCATTTGAAGTGGTTTTGGTGCAGCTGGCTCGACGGTTTGAACTATGATCTTGAGTCTGGTTTTCCTTTCTCGATCTTTCGTTCCTTTTTTCTTTTTCTTTTTTGCAGTCACCTTTTTCAATGGCCTTACCAAACACTCCTGAAAACTTTTGCTCAGTTATGGATGAGAATATTTCCAGCCCTGTCTTCATCGACTTAAATGAAGATGGAAAAGTGAATATGATCATAAAGAACCATGCCTTAGTTGGTAAGATCCTCTTCAACAGTTTGGCAAAACACAATACCACATTAGCCTTTCTGAGAAAGGCTTGGCAATGTGATGATCTGGAATGCCACGATCTGGAGAAAAATCTTTTTCTCTTTGTTTTTCCATCAGTGGAAGATAAACTACGAGTGTTGGTATAAAGGTCATGGGCTGTGCAAAACAAACTACTCATCCTTAAAGAATGGCCATATAAAGCTGTCCTCGAGGAGATTGACTTCTCGGTCGATGAGTTTGAGTTCAAATACACAATCTTCCTATGGCTTTGATTACTAAAGAAAGCACCGAGAAGATTGGAAGAATTTTTCCCAAATTCTTTGGCTCTAACATTGGCCCCGATATGAAGGTCAAGTGGGACGGGCAACTAGCCATCAAAGTGGCAATGAGAGTGGAAGATCCATTGAAGATTAGCTTCCTTCTGAAAATTAAGTGTTTCCAACCTCTGAACACGAGCACGCGACCTGAGCATTACACAAATCGAGGGTACAAGGTTTATCAACCTAACCTCGAATAAAAGTCAAACTATGGTGCCTACTGAGGTTGATTGGAAGGCAAAAGTAAACCCACAGAACAGCTACAATCTCGGGTTTGAGGGGAAACAAAGCTGTGCTTCGAGTTCATCATTACCTAACGTGTGGTACCCCCTTTGTTGCTTCAAGACAAGCACCCAGAATTGGTCTAGGATTATCCTTTGGATATATTGGGGCATGCGCTTGCGTCAGGATTGGAAGATATGAAAGTTTGTCCTTTTAGGAAAAGGAAGAGAATCGACCATCCCTCAGAGCTTTTCTCTGCTTCTAAAAAAAAAGAGCTCCTTAGTTTGATTTCGGAAGCTGTTTACCAAGAGTCCCAGGGAATTGGTGTGCCCAGGGGTTCAGTCCGATTACCTGCGAAAAAGTGCTTCAACTTGCCTTCTTCCCCATCTCGTTCACTAATGTTTCCCTTCTCATTAGTAGGTTCAAATCTTCAAAACGAGGTCACTCGTATGGCCCTAATGTCTCACCCTGATCAAACAAGCTGCAAGAATGAAGCATGTTTGAGAGTTTACCCGAATAATACTGGATGAGGCTAGGATCGTGGAAATGGGAGTGGATCCTTTTGGATTCAAGGTCTCAGAAATCCTCTCCCTTGCTGTTAATAATGACCTGATGATCACCGATGATCCATATAAGCACAAAAATGCTTCTTTTCTGCATTCTCCATGATTCCCCTCTCCCCAACTATGCTCGAAAGTTGAAATGGCCAAAGCATAACAAGGGAAGTTGTTCCTTCCCCTAGGATCATCTGTTATCCCGAGGGTTTGTGTGATCCTAGGTCAGTGTTAGTTAAGTTGGTTCGTTGGGCTTGTTGGTCGTTGGGCACCTCTCATCTCAAGTACCTCTGCCAGGTCAGTACGATGAACGTTAGTGGTCTCACCATCGCTGATTTTGCTCCTTCAACGGATATGATGACAAGACCATCTACCCTTTCGGGAGAGGGAGCCTGCCTCCGACGAAGTTCTCGCATAAAAGTGGTCGGAGACGTTTGCATTAACCATGGGCAATAACCTTTTCCCCTCTGTTGTAGTTTGTTTAGGACTTTTGTACTTGTTTATATTTGTTTTTTCCTTTTTGGTTTGCCAACTTTCCCCTTGCGTGGTTGTGTTTTGTGGTTCCCTGCGTGTGATTCATGGAGAATGCATGGTTTGCATGTTGTTTCCTTGTTGTACATGTTACCCTCTCTCATGAATCCTACGTCATTTCTTTTATTATCGAAAAAAAAGAGATGAATCTGATAAAAAAAATCTCTAAAACAGTCCCCAAAGGTTTTCACTTTAGAGTGAAACACCATCAAGATCCACCAAAACAACAAACATACAAGAAGCCGAATCAAAGTTTATTGCATTAAGGACGCGTATGATCCAGATCGAAAAGCCGTCTTCGAAATTCAGTAATTTAACTTTAGTTTGTATTAGCTTTTTTTTTTCTTTTCGAGAAATGTGCAGAGGCGCAAAACAAAACCATATATTGCAAGATCGTATTGCACCATGCACATCTCTCTAAAAAGAAAGGCTTAGATCAAAAAACAGCCCTTAAATTATGTAATTTTTTATTTTTGGTCTTTAAATTATGATTTGAGCAAAATAAACCCTTAAACTATTATTTTTGGTCACTTTAAGTTCCTAAACTATTTTTTGGTCAAAATAAGTAACTAAACCTCCCCGCCCCGTTGCCATCCCTATCGATAAGTTCCTGAAATAGTTGAGCCTTCCATTTCCAAGCAACCTGATAGCATTGGTGCCTAGTTTTCGAGGTGCCGGATGGCAAAAATATAAGCATTCAAGCTTGTATAGTTGTACTTCTAACATGTTCTCTGGTCATGACAAACATCATGTTATTCTTGGTTTGACATGGACCTTGTCTATTTATATATGCTTTGCTAAAACCATTCTGCAATCATACGCCAAATATATTCAGCATTTGACATTTATAAAAATACGAATACACAGCTGTTCTCCCGGGGTAAGGATATGAGACTGAGTTTACATCAATCCCTAAATATCGAACATTTCATGGTAGATAGTTGCATACAACAGCATGATTCAAGGGTACGCATATGCGGCTATGCTATCATCAGATCCAATGAGGCCCCATCGTTGGCCAATGGATGCACACCTGTGTGAACCTATATTTATGCTACTTGCAAGGCTTCTTCGCGTTTTATGTCAAACACCTTGATTAGGGCCTCTTCCACAACCTGGTTAATACAGATATAGAATATATATTACGCATGATATAAACACCTTGATCAAGAAATAGCATGATATAAACACCTTGATATTTATTACCTTATCTGGTGTGGAGGCACCAGATGTAACACCAATTGTGATAGGACCCTCTGGCAGCCAGTTTTCTGTCTCGACCAGCTCCCCGTGCTGGTACAACACAGAATTCACATAATTAGAATAAGAAATAGCAATGAGAATACCTTTTACTAGGCTTAAAAATGTAGAAAAGTTAATCAAGAACTGGATTCCTTTGCATTCGAACTTACTTTCAATTTGTGAGCTATTCTGTTTCCTGGACCTATTCTCTGCTCACTGTCAATCCAATACGAGGGAATCCCACGGTCCTCCGAAATTTCTTGAAGGTGTGAGGTGTTGCTTGAATTCCACCCACCGACCACTAACATGAGATCCAGATCTTCGTCAACCAACTTATACATTGCATCTTGTCTCTCCTGAAAAAGACAAGAAATCAGTTTTAAATCAACCACTAACACAAAAATGTGGTATGCAATTAGTCAAGGCAAAGAATGCAAGACTAGCCAATGCTGTAAATTCTTCCATAAGAGAACATATCACAATTCATGATAAAAAACAAACTATCACAAAACATTCAACTTACTTGTGTTGCATCACAAATTGTGTTAAAGCTTAAGAAGTGATAGCCGACATTTGTCACTCCATATTTTTGCATCATTGTCCTCTCAACTAGTTTACCTGTTAACAAAAAATGTAATGTGTTTCTCAAGTAACAATTCCTTGCAAAAAATAAGTGTTATATAAATAAGTGAAAAATTGCTACTAACCGATTTCCTCTGTCTCTCCCTTCAGCATCGTAGTTTGATTTGCAATCCCAACTTTTACTAGGTCACGATCCGGATCAAATCCCTCTGAAGTAGCATTCTTAAATTTCTGCAAAAAAAAAACTCTAATAATCATCTACATATTTGTACAATACTTGGTACATTTTACATATGAAGAAGATAAGCAACAAAAAATATACCTCCATAAACGCCTCTTTGGTGGAGCTAGATCCATTAAGTTCACCTCCAAGAATGTAATCGCAAACATACATTGCCTTTGAAAATCAGACGGCATTAAAACAAACCAGTTTAATTTAATGAAACACAAAAGACAAGTGAAAACAACAAAAACCGAATGATTAGTCACTTTGGGAGATACCTCCTTCATATCCTTCACAATGATATAAGTTCCAGCAAAAGATGCAGTTGCGACTGTCTCCTCGTGAGCATATTTACCATGAATGATGGAAGTGTAGTCTCCTTTCTTGTGCTTATCTACTACATTCCATACCTACATAGACATAACATTTCAATGTCAAAGGATTCATATGAGTGTCGGATGCAGTCCGGAGACCTTAGATACTTTAGGGAAAAGTCCGGAATTGCGAGGAATTAGTTCTTTATACAGCAAACCAGTTTCGGCAGAAGATACCTTAGATACCCAAGGACAAGTTGTATCAACAATTTGCACATTTTTTTCATTCAAAACCACCATCTCATCGACGGCAGCTCCGAAAGCGGGCAAAACAACGACATCGCCCTTATTCACAACATCGAAATCTTTCGTCCCTCCTTCAACGGGAATGTTTTTAACTTCCATCTCCTCTAACCGCTGCAGCAAAGCAAAGAAAACTAACAACCAAGTAATTATTTGATCTCCTAAAACATTTTATCATATATATTACATAAACTGTTTAAAAAAAAAACATTACTTGCAGAAAAAGAGCAGACCTTATTAACAGTTGGATTGTGGATAATTTCATTGGTAATCCAAATTCTTTCATCTGGAAACTGTTTTCTTGCTTCATAAGCAATTTGGACGGCTCTCTCAACTCCCCAGCAAAAACCGTAAGCTTCAGCCAATTTCACCGTTACATTTCCCCATGTATACTCGTTTCCATTTTCCTTCAATTTCTTAATAATATCGCCTGAAATTTTCCAAAAAAAAAAAATTACAAACTTTAACCAAAAATCAAATTAATATATATTGTTTTATTTGTGAAGAGCAAAGAAAAGCTTACTTGTGTACTCTCTGTTCATGAGCTCGAGAGTTTCCTCCTTGTGTCCGAAGCCTTTCCGATTATAGTTTTCGCTTTTCGTCAAGTTCCGTCGGAAAGACTTCGCGTCGAAGTTATCAGCGTCCACGGTAAGAGGAGCCGAATCGCCGGAGCATCGGACGGAGAAAGGCTTCCGGTAAGGAATAGATACGGATCTTCCGGCGAAGTTATCGGAACCAGTACGGATGCAGAAACGACATAGTTGAAGAGTAGTCGCCATTAGAGGGAGAGGGGTTGGGGGTGAATTGGCGCACGTTAGTGGAGAGAGTGGACAAAAATTTTTGAGGCAGAAATGGGAAGTGCGCATTTTATCTTTCGACAATTGTGATGCAGATTATTTTGTTTGCTCCTCGGTCAAGAATATTTTTTGTCGTTTTATGTGCAAGGATTGGTCGTTTTGGATTCGCTCCTCTGTCGACGCGACACGTTTCCATGATCTGTGTTAAGGCCTTGTTTGGTAAGATAATCATCTTTCCAAAATTTTCTCTCTAAATATACCTATTTATTCAATTATTCAGATTGAGGTTTATTTATGATAAATTTGTTTTTATCAATTAATTATTATTCTATTTATTTTTATCATATTTTTATTATATATTTTAATTAAAAAAATACAAATGTAGTTAGTGATTTAATTAATAATTAGATTGAATTATAAAATGTATTACATTCAAACATAAGCATATGTGAAACATAATTTCTGTTCGACAAGACACACATCTTGCAAATAAAATTGTTTAAACTTGAATATCCGAAGATAAATATTATTTTTTTTACTAAAATCACTCGTTGGATTTATTAATCATAATCTTTTAAATAGTGTAAGTTTATTTTTAAATATATCATGAATAATATTTGTTTATCTCTTTTTTTATTATTTTAACAACTATTATGAAAAAATATAATATCAAGAAATCAATATTGAATATATGGTTTGCCAATGGGAGCAACAAGAAATAGCCAGCTCACAATCCTGAGGGACCCATCATATCAAGATGGAGTGGCAGCTGCTGCCTCAAATTTCAATAAGAAAAAATATAAACTTGATCCCGATGAACTTGCAAAATTTCCCAGAAAGCTTTGCCTATTGTTCTCTTATTACTATTGTTATTATTATTATTATTATTATTTGCTTCAATAATGGAGAGTTGCTCTCTTCAGTCACCAGCCATTACAACAGTACCTTCATATCTCTCTAGAAGTGGGTTCATTGAGAAACCTCTTGGCCATGGTCGATTTCTCAGGCTTCCCACTTCTAAAAGATACCCACTTTCCAGAAAGTTCAAAACTTTCGATTTCAGAGCTCAAGCTTCAGGTAAATAAAGTTCCAAAATTTCCCCCTTTTTTGTTGGCCATTTCAAGTTTGGTAAGATATGAACAATGAACGTGTAGACAGCTACACGATTTGAATTGAAGTTCCAAAATTTCCCCCTTTTTTGTTGGCCATTTCCAGAAAGTTCAAAACTTTCGATTTCAGAGCTCAAGATATGAATTGAAGGTGTCAAATCTTCAGCTGCTTGAATTGAATTATACCCAAATTAGCAATGATAGAAGTCCTTGTATTATTGAGATTCTCAGTTCAGGTGGAACAATGCAGACTAGAAAACAACTACTATGATTGCATATGTAAACAATTAAGTGTATAGAATTGTTTTCTGCTGTTTTTATCAAGAAATGCCGGATTCGAATCCAATTTGTTTTATTTTTGGTAATTAAGAATGTCATTCGTTGTTCTTTGATCATTTTTGTAGCCAAATGATAAAAAGGGTCCAGTAGAATTGTCCCGGTAAATCCATTTATGTGGTAATGAACTTAAGCAGTCATCGAATATAAGCTTGTTCGTTATGACTTATGATTGATTCGTAGTTGGTAAATCAGATGTAGTTGCAGAAATATATCTTCTGCATTTGCATAAAACAAAGGTGCTCATCCCCCTAACATGTATTCATTTCAATATGATCTTTTTCGTGCATTTTTATTACTAGGAACAACTAAAATCAGCTCGGAGGTGGCTGGAACAATCTCGAACAAAGCAGATTCAAAAGACGAGCATCTTGCTTTTGTTGCTGGTGCAACTGGCAGGGTAGGCTCTCGAACAGTCAGGTTAAAACTCTTTGGCTGCTTCACTTGAAATTTAAACAACCGGATGTGCGGTGTCTAAAATGTGTTAAGCTCATGACCTTTCAGGCAGCTTCTGAAACTCGGTTTTCGAGTTAGAGCTGGAGTTAGGAGTGCTCAGAGAGCAGAAAGTCTTGTGCAGGTTTCTGTCTACTTGTTTAAAGTATTAATCTTTTATTGTCTCTATTTCTAAGTTAAATTTATATTGAAGAGAAACTTGTATGCAGAGTGTCAAACAGATGGAGCTCGACGCTGAAGGAACTACACGTAAGGACAAGAGAGCATAGGAATATCGGTTTCTCCTTATACTTAGATTTACTATTTATACCATATAAAAGGATAGTATTATAGCAACACCCTATAGCATTGCAATTCGATAATAATGCTCTCATATCTAGTAACTGGCAATCTTTGTTCTTTAGACCAGCTGTAGAAAAGCTTGAACTTGTGGAATGTGACTTGGAGAAACAAGATACAATTGTACCAGCCATAGGCAATGCCTCAGTGGTCATATGCAGCATCGGTGCCAGTGAGAAGGAAGTTTTCGATATTACTGGGCCATATCGGATCGACTATCAGGCCACGAAGAATCTTATCGATGCAGGTAAACAAAATGGAGAACCGCTAGCTTATCTGTTTGTTTGCATCTATTTTGTATAATACTTTGAATCTTCTTTTTCCCCCTAACGGAGCAGCAACTGTGGCGAAGGTTAACCACTTTATTTTGGTTTCATCTTTGGGAACAAATAAAGTTGGATTCCCTGCAGCTATTCTCAAGTGAGTCCCCTCTTTTTAAGGTTTACTTGCATGGAATTTTGACCTTATATGTGCTTTATTTCAAATAGATTGGAGCCAAGATTTAGAGTTTTAATTTGTCTTTTTATCTTCTTTTTTTTCACATTTAAGTTTGTTTTGGGGGGTCCTCATTTGGAAGTGGAAAGCAGAAGAAGCACTCATCGCAAGTGGTCTTCCCTACACTGTAAGCGCATCTAGAAATGCCTGCAAATTTAGTAAATCACAAGCAATAGAGAGGAATCATATCTGGATTTGATTACTCATCTTGAAGTGCCTGTTCAGATAGTTAGACCGGGAGGAATGGAGCGTCCCACCGATGCTTTCAAGGAAACTCATAATATGAGACTATCCACTGAAGACACTTTATTTGGCGGCCTGGTGTCAAATCTTCAGGTGCATATACAAACATTTAATTAATTCTCTAATTGCAATTTTTAGGCCTTTCTCACAATATCCATGAATTGAAGGTGGCGGAACTCATCGCCTGCATGGCCAAAAACCGTAGCCTTTCGTACTGTAAGGTGGTGGAAGTTGTTGCAGAAACAAGTGCTCCGTTGAGACCTATGGAGGAACTTCTTGCAATGATACCATCTAAGCGTGCGGACATTTCCTCAACTAAGGTAGTGTTATTCCTTTTTCCGATACACAAACTACCTTAGTGTCTAATTAACTCTCTGCCCTGACGTAAGCAGGAACCTGATACTCCCACTTCGGCACCTGCTAAAAGCATTGTAATCGAGAAACCAGCTACCCCCACGAAGGAGCCCGCACAAGAAAAAGCTGTGGAAAAGAGGCCACTCTCTCCCTATGCTGCGTAAGCCAATCTATTTAATAGTAGCTGAGTTATTGCCTTCATATCAATTATCAAGTATGTTAAAACATAAGAGCTGATTTGGTTTTAATAGCTATGACGGCTTGAAGCCACCTAGCTCTCCTAGACCAACACCAAGTGGGCCCAAAGAAGTGAGTTCCAGTTCCTCTGCTCCGGCAGAAAATGTCTCAACTTCTACTGAAGGGAACAGTGCGACGGCAGCTGTGGCTACCGGCATCAGTGAGAAGGATTCATCCAAGCATTCGATCTGTCATTCACCCTATTATGCGTAAGTTTGCTACTGTATTTTGGGGTTGCCCTTTGGCTGATTCTCCGTATCGAAACAGTCAACTTCAAAAACACCATTTCTTCTCTCCATTCCATTCATTATAGCCTTCCAATCATTTCAGGTATGATGATCTTAAGCCCCCTTCATCACCATCTCCTAGAGCGCCGGCAACTGCACCGACAGACAATGAGTCCCAAGGTGCTACATTGTCGGGAAACAGTACACCTCAACCTCCTGTAGCGGATAAACCAAGTGATGAACAGCATGATACCAAACCAAGACCACTTTCACCTTTTGCAATGTGAGTTTCCTGATTTCATGAATCCATTTTCATGACAATGCCATTAAAGTAATTTCTATAATAGAAATATGCATAATACCAACCCCAAGATCAATTGTGATCTTTGAATCTTCTCATGTAAATATAAGCGGCACTCTTTGTGATTTGAGTTTCTTGATGCAAGAACATATATATGTATTGTGTGTGTGTGTATTAGACCTGCTAGCTTGCATACTCCGGAGCTGTGGGACTCTCGAGTTGCCATCTTGATTCTTCTTTATTTCCTTCAATAAAATTACCAGGTACGAGGACTTGAAGCCTCCAACATCGCCGATTCCATCATCCCCAAAGAAATCTTAAGAGAACAAACGACCAGTCAACTCCAATAAGGTATGAGTCCAAATCCCTTGACATTTTGTTTTTCTTGATGAAATTTAGTTGCATGGGAGTAATGATAAGTATATGATTGTAACAGAACCATGAAAGCAAATTGGAACTCACCACTCTAATTATGTGAAGCAAGCAAGCAATTTAACCTGCGGCAGTATTTTATGGAAAATTTCTTGTTATATGATGCTGAGATTGTGACACTATATATATGCATGTATGCATGCATATGCATTTGTTCCTTTCCTCCTTTTTCAATACTTTTGTACATTGTTTTATACATTTGTACCAATGTTCCGGAAACATAGTAGAGCACAATAAGTTTGTTTCGAATGTATTTTATACAAGGATGCCTCGGGTCAGATATTTTCTGACATCCAATGTTTTCCTTTTCAAACGCATTTTTTCTGTTTGAGGCAGCTTAAAAACCGAAAAAACACAGGTATGCACGTGCTTGCATAATGCACGTTACTTCCTATTTCCGATTTTCTTTCTCTGTTTGAGAAAGATAATCGGAATCTGGATTCTGGGACTTGAGAAGATCTGTAGAACCTATATGAAGTGGTGATATTACATCTTTGATCGGGGAATACCGTGTTGGAAGAGTGAGAAAAATTCCACTTAACCGGAAAGAACAAAGCATTACAGTCTCAAACAATTCTAGCATACTTGTTCGTCAAGAAACGAAACATATACAAACTCCTAAACCCAGGATCATCCCAACAGAGCGAACAAGCCAGACCTTATACATGTTCAATCATCGATCTTGCAGTTCCATCCGAGGATATGCCATTAGCTACTGCAACTCAAAACTGCCAAAGCTGTTGTTGTCTAGGAGTATTATTATCAACAGAAACTGTAGAACACTGGAATGGTTTCTTTGACCAAGAATCAAATGTTTTTGTCAGTTCTTCCATACTCCGAGCCACACTTTGCGTCAAACATCTTGTATGATAAATGTTTCCTTTGAAGCTAATTCACGAGCTTCCTGTACTTGCTCTTCATGAAAGTCAGTAGAAAATCCGTAAAAATGACCTCATAATCTGGCATTTTGCCGTACCCTGAAAGATGATATGAAAAGAAAAGTGTTTGAAGCATTGATAGTGTAAGGATCTTGAAAACTCTACTGTTTGTTAAATTTATTAAACTCAAAATGCATCACATTAATGGTAGCAAAACCAGCCAAAAGTTGCAAAAATGTCCAACATCTACTTACCAGGAAAGTAGTTAATGTCGATTACATAAAAGATGTCTCTTGTCCCATGCTCCCGGATCATATCTATATTGAACAATCGAAGACCCTGTAAAAGCACAAAAAGTATAATTAACTACATGCACTAATTAAAATCGTACAACTCCGCCTGCCTAGCTTGATATTGTGAAGTAAATAACTTGCCAGCCGATGACGGAGCTCCTTTGAAAGTCTCTCCAGCAAAGGCAGTGGTGGATGTTCTGCAACAAATATGAAGAATAATTATACAAGGTATGAAGGAAATTTGAATTCAAGTTCCATATACGGAAAATGTATACATGTGTATCGTATATTAATCATTTACCAGCAATGTGAGGGTCCAAATCTGCACCATCAGCAGAAGCAGCAGCCGATGAAACCCTTGGAAAAGGAAAAATACCAGGAACTTTTGCTAGCTGACATTTCGTGACATTGGGAAGAGAGAACCGCCTTACAACCTTAATGGTATCCCCGATAATGTAAATTTTAAAAAGAATACCACCTGTGATGAGACAAACATAGATTAAATTCGAATAACTAGTAAAAATATGGCTACAGAGAAAAGAGTGAGGTTCACGAATCTACTGTGGCAATGTACCATGGTTCACAAACTCTTGTAGAACCAATGGAGGCTCAAGTTCAGACAGAGAGGACCAATCATACAAAAGAAACAGCTCGTGTGACTTGGCGCTTCCATCCACTAGTAGCGGTTTAGCAACTGAAATGATGAAATATTAAAACATGGATACAAAATCAACAGAACAAACAATTAGAAATACTAATAATCTGAACCACCATTTGGAAAATGAATTCTAACACAAATTGCTATTAAATTCCCTCCACAGTTCATGCGTTAAGTTCGTTAGTATCTATGAATATTCAGCTGTTGTCATCTAACAACCTAACAGTTGTGATAGCTGATTTTGTAATATTTAAAGGGAAATGCTGTCTGAACTTTAAAACCAGATATAGAGGTTAACCACCAAAATCAAATACATAGAAACAGAAGATACCTAAGGGTAACTTAAGGCCAGCTTTAGCAACTTCGTCGGGGATGGATAGTGGATCTTTCATGATAACCATTTGTCTCGGAACACCTACTCTGCCTACGAAAACAAACAGCCATGGTTACCAAGGAACCATGTTTCCTACAACTGCTATAGTTCAATGTCGTGATACTGCGATTACCAGGGAAGTCTGACAATTTTAAATTAACCACATTCTGGAGCATTGAGTGGCGATTGTATACATGTTGTATAGCATTGGGAGGATCAATAATAGCTACTTCCGGATGTGTTTTCCGGTAATCCTTCAAGAATAAAAGGGAGGAATAAAATGGATTGCCTGAGAAAAGATTAAATTTATATATATATATATCATAAAACCTCGACCATGTTTTACAGCAGGCCAAAACTCTCAAAATTTTCCAGTTTTCAGCAGTTTCATGTGACAAAAAGATGAACTACAGGAAGATGAATGGCTCCATCAAAGTGTCGGATCAAAATTAACCTATTTCCTCCAAAAAGAGAAACGAAATAGCCAGCTCCAAGATATGCTCAAGTGTCATGAAGGATAATATACGTAAAACATATCTACCAGCAGCACCATTAGAAATGCAAGATACAAGGACTCAGACAGCAAAACAACTGCTTGATTTTATTTTTTGAACATGAATCCGAAATTGGCAAAGGCAAGTTCTACACTTTCTATAAAATGCGGTGTTTGAATAGCTTGGGGAATTGAGCAACATAAACTAAATGAATGTGTTCACTAGAAATCAAGGATGAACTACCTGGAAGCTTCCTAAAATTTTGAAACTTCAAGAAATGAAGCAATATTGTGACATGCCCTACTATTGATATTACGAAATCCGCTTTTTTCCCTCAAGCAAGCAGCCAGTCCTACGCAAGCCATTTATAGTAATAACAAAAAAAGAAAAACCCTCACATTGTTGCAATTGTCGAGAGCAAGAATTCTGCATACTATATCAGAAAAAAAAGAGAGTAAGTTTTAAGATTAAGGGGATTTCTTGTTGAACAAAAAACAGGAATGTGTGGCATCAATTCACAGCAACAGTTGTAACTCAAGAAAATGCAGCACTTCATATTCAATTCCTTGTCTAATGTAAAACGAATAAATGAAGAATGATCTAGGAGGACAAACCTCGACAATATCAGTCCACTCCTTCCCCGACAACTGGAAGAAGCATGAAAGCCATCAGTCATTTACTTGAGGGTTGAGATAAATGAAATACACAGAATATTAACTATAACCTGCCTGCAAATTCGGACTCATTGCTGATAGGTAGAACTATCGAACTACTACAACCGTTTCATAAGGATAGTTAGAAGTTACACTAACCTTGTGTAAAATAATGTCAAAAGGACCCTGATCTGACAGCGGCCGGTTCACATCAATGGCTACAAACGATATCCCCTTTTTGCTGCACCAACCATAAAGATATTCTAATAATCATTCTTGAATGTCTAAAGCTTTTTGCTTTTGTTTGTTCCACGACGATGGCAATTAGTTAAAATAAAAATTATACAAAATTCAGAATTATCAAATTCAAATCCTTCAGAGTTCTTGATGGACTTAAATCAGGCATATAAGTGTCAATGCAGAACTAACCAATTCAGAAAGTTCCTTACTAGTAAAATGAATAAAGGTCACCATGTGAGACTCGTGTCATCATTCGACATGTATAGGTAACAACCGAAAGTGACATGCAATAATAGATAGAAAACAGTAGGACAGTTGAATAAGTGTATGCTCCTAGTTAAGAAACAAAGAAAATCTTAGTCTAGTTTGATCTTTTAACCAACAAAAAACAGCAACAAAGATTGACTTTTACATTTCTTCCCAACAATTAATCCCAATGGTATATATGGTGGAATATTCCCACCAAGAAAATCAAGACAATTAATTGACTAAGGGATAGTTTAGCATTGCTTTTGAAAAGTGATTTTTAAAAGTGTTGTCAGAAAGAGATTTTAAAAAGAAATTTTAAAAAGTTAGTTGTAAGATTTTAGTGTTTGATATTGCTGTCAAAAAGTGCTTTTAAGAAAATAAATGATCATTTTTTACATGATATTGTAAGTTATATATGTGTATGTATATATATATAAATGGTATGCAAATTCTTTAATGTTATAATATATAAAATATATCAACTTAAATTATTATAAAAATATTTTTATTAATAAAAGTTGAACTTTTTACGTTTGGTTGAAAAGTACTTTTTTTTTCAAAAGTGCTTTTGAAAAATATTAATAAATTATGATAAAATATAAAAAATATTAATAAATGAATCATATAATTATGTATTCGTAAAAAAATATAAGTTTATAAATTATAAATAAAACAATAGCAAATGAATATTCAAATTGTAATTTGACTCCCAAAAGCACTTTTCCAACTATAAAAGCTAAAAATTTCAGCTTTTGGGTTTGGGTTGAAAATCACTTTTCAATCGCAGTTTTTTCTTCAAAAGTTATCTGATTAGCATTGTTTTTTATCTCAAACTAGCTTTTGGAACTAAAAGCTAATTTGAAAAATAATCATGAACGACCATAAGGAAAATTGACATGTTAGGTAAGTAAAAAACATGATTTGCATGGATCATCTTTGCACACATAATTTAGCAGAAATCTGGTTTTCCAAGAATCAAAGATAAAAGAAAAGCAAAATTCATAAATTATCCATACATGTTCACACAAAGGGATATAATAAGTTAATAACATAGATACACTACAGAGATAACTAAAGCCAAATGCAATACATATATGCATAACTTTTACATCTATATGCACAAAACAAAATCATAAACTCAATACATATAAGGAAAGTGAAGTGGATATTTGAGTAATGAGTAATATACCAAGCCAAGCGCTCAAACTCTGGTTGCAAGAAACTCTTTTTCTTCTTCAGTGTCAAAGCATACCCAACAACAAGTTTCTGCTCCTCTTCCTCCTCACCTTCTGCATCCAAGTTTTCCCCCTTTAACATCATATCTACTCTCTCTCTCTCTTTCCCTCTCTTTTTAAAGAAACCACTAAACAACAAAGATTTATATTTTCTTTTTTTTTTTCCTGGTTTCTTGGTTCTTCTTCCCTTTGCCAACCTCTTTCTCCTTAGAATTCTCTGCAATTAAATGTGTATATGTCCCTCTGAAATGGGAGTTTCAGAACCAAAAACACAAGGAAAAAACTTTGGGTATTGGATTATTGAAAAGAATATTCAGCTTGCAGAAGCAAAGATAAGGAAATATTGGATTTTTGAGGGAAAGAATTGAACTTTGAGTAAAAAAAAAACTGAGAGAAAACAAGATTGTAGTTGTAGTACTAGGATTTGGTGCGCAAGCATTGGTCTTTCTTGATTATATATAGAGGACCGGTTAGCTAGCACCAGAGGAAGGTTTGGAAAGCATAATATCCCCGTTTTACCCCTACCATTTCCATCACATTTTTACATATCTATTTATCAAGAAAAATAAAAATTTTCCCTTCTGGGAAAATTTCAACCATGTTGTAGTTTTGGCTTATATATTTATGTTTAAGATTTACAATTGTGTTTATATTTAATCAGTTAACAAAAAGAAGAAGATACCATATGCATTACACAAAAAAATGAAAATTAGTATTATTATCTACACTCTGACCCATTCCTTTGTTCCCATCAACTCTTTTCAAGTGGGGTATTAGGTTTGGAATTTCAGACCACTCAAAGGCATTAATTCTTTCAAAGTGGAGGCACAAGCACAATTGAAGAATCCTTCAAGTAAGATGTCCTATAGTTGTTCCTGTTTTATATCATATTCTTTTTTTAAATAAATTAGAGAAACACATATTTTTTACGGTAAAGTATATAAATGGTCACTAAACTAACCCAAAAAAATATAAAATGGTCACTAAACTTTCAGAAGTTACATAATGAATATTAAATTTTATTTTTTATTACAAAATGATCACTGAGCCGTTAATTGTTATTAAGTGAATGACCTGCCAGTTACGAAAATTTGAATAATAATACATTTAATCCTTTATATTTACACATTCAATCAATTTAGTCATAATTTATTGATGTATAAATTGATTGAATGAGTAAATATTGAGGATTAAATGTGTTGTTATACAAATTTTCGTAACTGTCATGTCATCCATTTAATATCAGTTAACAGCTCAATGACTATTTCGTAACAAAAACTAAAGTTTAATTCTCATTATGTAAGTTTTGAAACTTTGGTAACCATTCTGTATTTTTTAGGATTGTTTAATGACCATTTGTGTACTTTACGCTATTTTTTATGTCAATATTGGATAATTTTATCATTCTAAATATCACTATATTGTATTTTTTATTACAGTTTGATTAACATAGAATATTATATATAATGAAAAGTCTAAAAGCCGGAACAGGGGGAAAAAAACAGAGAAAAACAACAAAACACAAAACAAAAGCCTGACAAAACAAGGAAAACCATAAAAATAACAACAAACAAAACCATCAACCGAAGCGAAGACAAATACGATGCCAGTAACCAGAGTCTCCGAGCTACATGAGCCATCCCATTTGAATAGCTAAGTAAACACTCCAAAGTTCAACCCTACCTAAGTTCCACTTGTAGGCTTCACATGCAGAAAAAGAAAAAAATGAACATGAATGAACGACTATATTCCAACTCTAGATATATGAAAAAGAAATATAACAACTACCCAAGGCGAATTCAATATTTTTTTTTTATAAATTTGGGTTTTTGAATTTTGACTTTTAATATTAATTCGAGCATTTTTATCACTTCAGTTGAGATTTTTTTATTATCAGATAAATCATTATTTCATAAAAGAAAAGGAAAGTTCTAACTTTTAACCTAACCATGGAAAATATACAATCATAAAGGAAAGATTAATATTTTGATTACACCATTAATGCATGCAAAGGTGAAAGGGAAATCTTTGACTATAACAATGGGATGGACCGATGAATGTTAAGGTGCGATCTTACCTTTTAAAATTTTAAAATTATTAATATTTTAAGTACTTATTATATTTTTATTAATTATTTAATTTTATATCTCTTAAAATTTTATAATTTTATACTCGCAACGTAAAAGTTTCCGTCTGTCTTTAATGATGACAACTTAGTAACTAGTCTTGTGAAATATAAATATTATGCGTATCACAAGAATTTTAAAAGCTATGCCATATAAAAATTACAATGGAATATGCTTTATATATATATATATATTTGCACAGAATATACTTAGTGGTGGAGTTTGGCGAAATTAAATGAAATTGAAATTAGCCCTGATTTACCTACGTTCACAAACATTTATAAAACTCCCTTTTAGAATTATTTAAAAAGTAAATTAGAGAGAAAATATCCAAAGACTTGTTCACTTCTTCACCCCTTGCACCAGGTTTTTGAGAACGGTTTCTTTTAAAACGGTAGTCCGATGTTTGTTTTGGATTGCCGTGCTCGCTTCAGGTCGGAGGCTCGGCGACGCTTCCCCTGATGGCGTTTTAGTTTTCAGCCCTCTGTTGGCTGGTTTTATGATTTCATGTGTTCTTTTGTTTTTGTTTTTGAGTCCTTGTCCCTGTTAAGGTCACATTCGACATGACTTCGTCCAGACAATGGTGGTACGTTTAATGGTCCAGCTATCCGGCTATGCCCTCTTCACCTTCATCATTCGAGATTTTAGATCTAACGTATCGCTGTTGTTTGGCTACTCGCTCTGTATTACCATCATCACCCTCATCCTCCGATAACACCCAAAATGACATACAGACTTAATGTAGTTGCTGACATCGTCTTGTCCCGGTTCGATTGACATTTGTCTCCGTGTTTTATCTTTTTTTGGTTTTTGTGCTCTGTTTTCTTTGGCCTCCATGTTTTGCCTTTTGTGTTTGTTTGTGCTATGTTATTTTTGGCTCTTTGTTTTGCCCTCATCCTACGTGTTCATTTGTATATTTTTTGTTTATTTTTGTTTTTTAATGTCATCTGCTTCACCGTTTCAAAAACAAAAGTCAAAACTTTCTAGAGTCTTTTTAAGCACATTTATAGTATAGTATGATGAAATATTATAGGTTTATGGTCTGATTAAATGATGGGCGAATAAAACTTAATAAGCGATTTCAGTAAAAAAATATAATAAATATAAAAGGAATTAAAAATATAAATGAATAGACATTAATTGAATGTTATTTTATTATTTATATTTAGTGACATATTAAATATAAGTAAACGATGCATTATATATTATTGTATTTTGGTTCTTCAGGTTCTGTCTCGATTAAACTGTGTTGTATATTTGACTTACGTTGTATATTTGACTTTTTGTGGATAAGTCTCGTAACAAATTTTTTTTACATACACAGGGTTTTGGACTCAAAATTTACTTAAACAATATCAAGCTACTTACCACTTGAACTAATATTGTTCATATTATATATATATCATTAATAGTTTATATTCATATATTTTCAAAAGAATGTATATCTTTATTTATGTAAGAATAAATAAACTCAAGTGGCTGATTCAGGGGCGATTCAAAGATTTTGGGGACCTGTATAATTTTTAAATTGCGGTTCTTAATTTATAATTGGTAAGAGATATAAATTTTTTTCTTCTAAAAAATTACCTTAATAGAAAAATATTATTATATTCTCTTGAACAACAAAAAAATCAATTTATAAACATTTAAAAATCAAATATTTTCACTTAAAATGTATTATTCTTTTTACCTATTTAAAGTTTTATATAATTGTTATATATATACACATAATTATATATATAATTTTTTAATTTTTTATAACTATTTAACTTAAATTTTTTATTTTTAAGCCTTCCTCTCTCAAAAATTCTGTACAATCTCTCCTATTATGCCTGTCCTACGGTGGACTTTGTCGCTATTGCTTGAGTGATACTCTCTCATGATTATCTCTTTCTAATGATATTTTTTATGAGTAATCATTACTTCAAAGGTGATTGATTTATTCACTAAAATAAAAAAGTCTACAAGTAGATTTAGAATAATCTTTTGTGTCTTTATAATTATATTTATTATTAAAATAATTTAAATTCAAATTTTAAAAATAATATTATTGATATGAATAATTATGAACTTTAAATATAACCATAAAACAAATGTAAATATACTTTAAAAATAATATATATATATAACACATCTTAAATTTGTTCGTATTTTTTTAATAATTGTTAACAAAATAAATGTACATGCTTTAAAATATATAATATTATTATTTATCGTTTGCTTATATTATATTTAAATTTTTAATTTAGTGTCATTATTATTGAGTGACAACTCAGCTGAAAAAGAGATAAAATATATTTTGTTTAAATGATAATTAATATTATTATATTATACAAAATTCGAGGTCAATATTCGTGTCTTGACTCGAGTTAGCGATAATCTGAATAGTGGCTTCAAATGGGCTTAGTGGGTCGAGTTTGGGCTAAATTGGCAGAGATTTGGGCTGAAGACAAGTGAAAGATTGGGTTTTTGTACTTCTTGCCAAATTGGGAGGACCTTGTGGGTAAATACCCCGTCTGTGTAATATATGGCTAATCTCCACTTGTCTCCACGTGACAAAATTAGGGACCCCTAAATGCAAAATTACCTTAAAAGGACCTTATAGTTTTGAGAAATTTGAATTGATATAATGGTAAAATTGATCTCCCAAAAAAATATTGAGAATAAATTATTAATTAATCATTTTTTATAATACCAAAATGAAGTTATACTCCAAGCTTTATAATATCATATTTAATAATTCCATTCGTAAAGTTGCATTTTCTAAATTAAAATGTATAGAAATATGTTGATTTATTAGTTTTTTTTCAACTTATATGCTTTTAGATGGTCCACGTATAAAATAAAACTATTTTTTAATAGTCTAAAGGTGATTACAAAATAATATCTGTTTATACATATTTTAAATCTTTTGACAATGAGCATATACTTATAGACAAAATAATTTGAACACATGTCTCTTAGGATAAACATAATCAACTTTTTCACTGAGACACTTATTGGTTCAAATAAAACTATTAGTAAAAATATACTCGGTTAATAATTATAATACGTTAATACATTTAATAGTTTTAAAGATAAATGACTATAGCATAGTAGTAAATGATAATATTTTGTAACCAACTAGTAATAGGGTAAATTACCTATTTAGTACTCAACCTATTATTATATTTCTGTTTTTTACCCCACCTATTATTTTTAGCAAAATGGTATCTTACGTTATCTTTTTGTTCTGTTTTAGTATCCGACTGTTTAAAATTAACGAAGAGGGAATCAAAAAAGTAGAAAACAGAGCATAAACAGCTTTGCCATGGAAATTGGTATGTTTGGGAGGATTAAGATTTGGTATTAAATATATGTATGTACTTGGAGGGTTGATTATGATTAGATGACCTAACAAATGACTTTGTAATTTGTATTAATGAAGATGTAAGACACCTGCCTTCCCAAAGTTAATAGAAAGGGCTTTAGAAGTGCCTGGGGAGAGGGATTTATCTGCCTCACCAACTGTTTGTTGAAAATCATCAAATATAGCATGGTGGTTCGAATTTAGACTAACTTTAAATTGAAGGGGCTGAGAATGAAAATGAAACGGCGGCCGATGATGCAGGTTTGACAGAAAAAAAGATGGGTTAGAGTTATTGGGGAAAAGAAAGAAAAAAAGAGGAAATTTGTAGTTCATCCCAAACATTTAAGATGGTGATTAAATTGATAAAATTTGGATCAAACTGATAAAAATATAAAAGTTTTTGAGACTAAAACTATTATTATCCTAAATAAAAATGAGCCACAACACCATTTTCATTAATGGTTAACGGTCGGGTATCAAAACAGAATAAAAATATAATTTTAGGTATTATTTTATCAAAAAAATAATAGGTGGGATACCAAAACAGAAACACGATAATAGATTGGGTACTAGATGAGTAGTTTACCCTTAATAATATAGGATGAAATCATTGATAATGTGTAGCGACCGTTTTTTGATCGCTAAAAAAAATTATTTGTTTTTGAAATTTTGATTTTTTTTGTAATTTTGGGGAATTTTTGGTTTTTTTGAAATTTGATTTCTTTGAAAAAAAATAAAGGACTGGGGATTTAAAAAAATAAAGAATGGATAATAAAATATTAGAGTTCAAGTTACGGATAGGAAAATATTAGCACCCACACTGCTCAAAAATTAGTACTTAGTTAAATATAATTTATTTTTAATTGAAAATGTGTGAGTTCAAATTAATTTAATTTAAGATCTGTTTAAAAATAATTTAAGATCTGTTTAAAAATGCGAGTAAATTTTAAATAACCGTTATTAGATAAAATAAAATGGCTTCTCTGCATATATTGAACCCTGCGTTTTCTTCCGTTTCAATTTCCCAGTCAAATTTTCCTGGAAAATCTGATTCCAGGAAGAAAGTTCTCAACTTCAATAGATGTAGAAGCTTCAGGTTCCCCCACATCCAAAGATCTAGAATTTGTTGTGCCACTCCAGAAGGTGACAACAAAAGCAATGGTATGTTCTTTCAAATTCTAAAGTTCTTAACTTCTTTCATGTTACTTTGATTTCGAAGTTTCTGAAACTAACCCAATATAAGTCCGTCAAAAACAAGTTGAAAAGCACTGAAAAGATGAATACTTTATGTGTAGTTTTCAAGTTTGCCATGAGATTGAGTTACTCGTTTGGTTGTTTGTTTTGCTAGAAATTTCTTGTTAATTGGGTGTTTTATAATTCTTGTGATGGCTTATAAATTGTATATTTCTTTTATCTTGTCTCTGAGTAGGTGAAGAACCGACTGAATCACTGTTTATGAAGGAGTTGAAGAGGAGGGGGATGACTCCCAATTCATTGCTGGAGGATACTAAAAAACCAAGATTGGATGAGGAGATGGAAGTAGGGGAAGTGTCTCGAAAAGGAATGTTGTGTCGACTGAATTCGAGAAAAGCTTATCTAATCAAACGGAGCGTTCGATGGAATTGAACAGCGAAGGCCTTGAGGTTGATAGATTTTACTCTATTGGTTTCAAACCTTATGCACAATCTTTCTTAAAAGATTCCGTTAATCGCCTTTTCTTTCGTGTGCACTGATATGGCTCATCTTGCTTATGAAAACTTATCATTGCATTAGCTAGCTATAGATAGTTTACTTTACGCTATTATGTGCGGTATGAATTGTAATGTTAGCTTCGTAATCTGAACATGCTAGATGCGTTACCTCGGAGTTGTTTCTTTGCGAGAAACAACTTTACCTAGGGTTCACGTACATTTTTGCATGCAGGGCCTTATTTTGATCTGATATTATAACAATCTTGCTTATGTTGTCTGCAAAACTTCAGAACAACCAACCTTGGAAGACTTTGTTAATCACCTTTTCTTTCGTGTGCACTAATATGCTTCATCATGCTAGTGAAAACTTGTCATTGCATTAGCTAGTTATACATGGTTGTACTTTACAAAGTTATGTGCAGTATGAATTGTAATGTTAGCTTCACAATCTGAATGATTTGGGGATGCTCGTACATTTTTGGTGTTGTTTTTAAACATTTGAAGAACCGACGAGAACATTCTCTCTTTGATTGTACTTTCTGCTGCAATGAACTCCATCTAACAGCATTCTGTTTACTTGAGCTGTTCTATCATCGACTCAATGCTTGCCGTTTGATATTAATTTGTTCACATAAAACAAACTGTTTCGTGATGGCGTGATCAAAAGCTGTAGCTTGTTTATTCATTTTAATCTCTTTTGTTTCTAGAAATGTGCATCATTTAGTTTATGAGCTAATACATGTGAGATGAGAATTGAAGTTAATATGTTCATTGTGCAGGGGCTAATTCCGCGGGCTAAACTGTTGCTAACACTCGGAGGAACTTTCTTCCTCAGCTTTTGGCCTTTGATTCTCGGAACTACAGCATTCTTTTCCGCTCTCTACCTTGTAAGCTCCCATTCGTCCACTCTTCGATTTTAACTCTAGGAAGTACACTTGCAACAAAGCTCCCTGTTTTGATGGTGCTATTTTCTTTTGACTTTGTTTTCGATAAAAGTTGTATGCTGATAATTTCCCCTTGGGCAGTATTTCGGGCCATCGTTCATCCACGATGCAAGTAAGACCCCTGTTGTGCCACCGCAATACATAGATCCGTATACACTTCTGGAAGATGAAAGGATATCTCAAGCTGCTCCTAATGTAAATTGAAGGAGAACAAGTTCCACCATACAAGAAAATTTCTGGGGTTCAAATAACAGGTTTGTCTTTTATATTTCATTCCATCTCCTGCGGTTATATTTCTTTGTAAATTCTATATGCAGCTAAAACTTCTAGTTCTGATCAAAAGCTCTGTATCTTTCAAACTGTTTTTAGTACCGATACAGTTCGAGGTTTAAATTTTAACAGAATAAAACATTAAACATCTATTTTGACGAAAAAATGAACATTTAGAAAAATATAACTGAAACATTTATTTTCTGTCAAGACTTTTATTAACATAGTACGTGAATAGAACATAAAACATAAGGAATAAAATATTAAAATATTAATCGTACATAAATTTATAAACTTGTATACGCCTCTAACGTATGAAGATAAATAAAGGATTCTAGAGCATGAAATTATAAATATATAAATAGAGTTACAAAATGTTTAATTCAAACCCACTTGTCCCATTCAATCATTTATTTAATATTTGTCATTTTGAGGCTTCAACCTTGACAATGTGTATAAATTGACCACCTCCTCACAGCACTTCCCCATATCTTGTTTCACCAGAGAAAGAAATAAAAAAAAAAATGGGTTCCAAGGTCATCGTCATCTTCTTTCTCCTCTGCTTCACGATATCAGCCTCCACCGCCCGCCCTCAACCTGCAACTCGAATCAAAGCTCAGTATTTGGTATATATACATATATTTGCTTATCTCTATGCCTATATATATAGGGATGGAACGAGGAGCAGTTGTACCTCCCAAAAATTTCAAATTTTCATAAACCATATATTTTCTATTGATGATCTAAGTTTGCATCTCTTAAAATTTTGTAATTTTGCATTTCTGACGTATAATCATGTGTAGTCTGATAGAACCAAACCATAATAGATATGAAATCTAAACCCATGATCTATTATGTCAAATCATAAAGAACAATAAACTGAATGCGGAAATGTACCTGAATTAATCGATAGAAAACCTTGAATCTTGATGTTGAAAGACTAAATCTTTGGTATTGATCTTTCAAGAAGATAGGTTTTCTCTTAACGTAAAACTCTCTGACGGGGAATGAGAGAAAAACAAGTTAACATATTTCTTGGGGACTACTACCTCTTTATATAGTTGATTTAATAATCAACTTTTAAATATTTATAACTCTGTTCCTCATTGAATTATAAATATATTTGACGGTATCTACACTTTTATTTCTATGACACTTTAATACTTATGACACGCCTAACATAATTGGTCACTTAATTTTGTGTCATACTTTATAATAGCATCATACATTTTACATGTGCCCACAATTGCGGATTTTAATCCAACAATCTCCCACTTTGGCAATATATGTTTCCTGATAAATGTACAACTTTATGAGGTCAAAAATTTGCTATTATATAATAGGTATTCTATAACAATCTCGTCCATCAACTATATCCATATAGGATCAAAGCAGCCTTTACCATATCAATCATGACTAGACCCATCAATGGTTACGTATACAAATATAGTCAAATGACATAGATCAACCATGGATGTGTAGCATGGAAAATTACATGAAATGTGAACCGAACATGTCTATTTCTAACTGGTCCTCCTAAACCTTAGTGATGTCAAACTTTACTGAATTCAGAGTGCACATAAACCAAAAGAACTTTATTTATGCAGGAAATAATCTTAAAATATCTTTAAACTAAAGTAACCGTAATTGTGTCTAAAACGAATGAGCTTTTTTTTTAAATTACAAACTCCCACTAAAACCAAATATCCTTAAATAACATTACATCCATATGAGTAGTGTGCTCTTGAAAGACCTAGGGTTTTAATTTCTTAATAAGCACGCAATTATGGAGTTTGTACCAGCATGTTCTATAGACACACAACCACTTTAAATTTTTCTTTAACAACTAGGAACTTAATATTTATGTACTTCAAATTTAAAATGTTCCTATTGTTTATAGAATAAATGAATGCATATTTATTGTCACTAAATAACCGAAGTGGTCTTTTTATTCAATCTATAATTAGCAGCCCATGTGACAAAATTCTTTTGCATCAATATTCTAATAGAATCGAAGTCTGTAAATTTGATGATCTCTAACTTACCAGAACTCTGATATGTGAGCATGTAATGTTTTGTTCTCTAAACATATCTCATAACCCTATTTGCTGCTATTCAATGGTTCAAACTAGAATTGCTTAAATATCTAACATTCCAACAATGTATGCAATGTCCGAACGCATACATACTTGAACATAAATTAGATTCTCAATAGCTTATGCATATGGAATCATTTGTATTTTCTAAATTTCAAGGTTACTTTTAGGGCATTGAGTAAGACAATATTTGTCTTCTTTAGCAATATGAGTATCACTTGGTTTACTCTCATTGAACTTGTAGTACATACAATTATCAACCAAATTTATCTCAAAACTAAATGAGATAATCAATATAAAATTTATAATTTCATTAATGAGAGTCCTACTTAAGCTCATAGATGGATTTCTTTAATTTACATATAATTAATTTTGTATCATTAGACACAAATCTATGATTGTACCATATAATTCGTTTCTTCAATGTCGCCATTGAAAAACACAAGCTTAACATTCATCTTATGCAGCTCAATATTAAAATAAGCAACAAACGTCATGATTATCTTGAAAGAGTCTTTCAATGAAACTTGATAGAAGGTCTCCACAAAATCAATGTCTTCTTTTAGAGTATATCATTTAGATACAAGACATGCCTTATACTTGTCCACATTATCATTTGCATCCCTCTTGATTTTAAATATCCATTTACAACCAATTGGTTTGCACCTTCATGTAATGAGACAAGTTCCTAAACTTTATTGTCTTGCATAAAATTATACTCTTCTTGAATGACATCAATCCACTTTTGAGAGTTAGAACTTTTATAATCTGATAAATAATCATTGAATTATTTTCTATCACTCCATTATTATCCTTATTTTCTTGAAGAAATACAAAGTAATAATCTAGAATAGTATTTTTCCTTCATCTCGTGGATATCTTTAATGACACTTGTTTTTTAAAGATGTTGAGTTTGTTATTCTGAAATAATTACCTTATCTTGAATGTGAGTTGTTCAACATTGTTTTGCTGAGGTACTTGATTCACTTCTTGATTAATGATAGGTGTGAAAACCTAAACATCATTAAAAATGATAGTATGAATTAAATTATAATCCAACTCCTCCTCAATAGCAATGTATCTAACATTATTTCTCCCTCCAAACTCAACATCCTAAAAAAGTTATAAATTTCTCCTTAAAATAATCTTAATTGTGGGATCATAAAATTTACAACCCGTGGATCACTCAAAATAATTGAAGTAGTTGCTCACTTTTGAAGTTTAATTACTTCACATGTGTCCTAACTTGTTACAAAAGAAATCAACCTTTTGTAACTTATTGTTATTTCTTTTGAGTTGAACTTTAGCAACTTTATAATTTTTTTATTGCCCTTATTCTTAAAGACACTAACTAAATAAACGCTGACTAAATGATTATTTTACACTTATAATGCTTCAATCTTTCTTCCTCTTTAACAGAAATAAGCTTATTTAAAGTCTATTTCTCCTTTTGACAGTTGTAACCAATTTTGAATTAGTTAAACTGTATAGGAAGCGATATCAAAATCATAAGAACAAACAATTGTTAGAAAGTTCGATCTTATGTGCCTTAAATTTTGAAGCAATATTAAACATTTTTTTCATAATGTACTCCCTCACATTTCCTTAACCCTTATACTTCATAGACATCAAAGAAGATATAAGTGATGTCATCTTAACCTTAATGTTTTGGGTAAAATATTTCTTAATTTCGTCAAGAAAACCCTTAATAGGAGTAATCTCTTTAGATTTTTTTACTCCTAAAGACTTATAAAATGTTATTCATTATAATTATTATACTTGTGCGATTTGAACAATCTTACTTCTCAAAATCCCATTTATGGGTGCTTACCGTGATGAGAGATGCAAGCTATTCTTCCCTTAGTGCAAAGTCTATGTTCATACAACCAAATACTATATGTAAGTGTCTTTTCTATTCCTTGAAACTAGCTTCATTAAACATGAGTGTAGAATGTATTTTACAAATATTGTGACAACAAAGATAAATTACCTAAATATAAAACAAAATTAAGTAAATAACATAAAAACAAGCTCACATAAATATTCATAAGTAAACAAATAAATTTAAAATAATGGCTAGTTCTCCTCAAGATACCAAGCACATCATTAATATCAAGTCTTTGGACAATAATATTAACTGTAAGCGGTACTCTTGTTGTAGCAATCAAACATTGACAATAAACTATGTCAAACAATAGATTAATCTTTGGACTAATGTATTGCTTACATAAAATACCTTATAATTGTCACACATTCATCGCCACAGTTGTCGTTGTAATTCTGTCAAATATTAACTTTCCTTTGAGCTAATTAATAAATGTATAAATTACAAAAACCCATAATTATCTTAATATTTTAAATAAACTAATCTACAAAAAAGCGGTCACTTTGGTGACATTATGTTTCAATTAATCCATTAAAATATTAGACATCTGAAGCCAAAATATGAATTTAATTGTTTCAAAATATGTCTTAATTTTATCTTTCAATCAAATTAAAAGATAACCGAAATAATAATAAATTTGAATAAAGATAAACCTCATATCAAGATACCGGACACTCCATTAATATTTCATCTTTGGACAAAACATTAACTTGCAAGTGATATATTGGTATAGTAATCAAACATTGATAATAAGAACATGTCAAATAGAAATCTTCCTTTGGGCCGATTTATTGCTCACATATAAAACTGAATAATTATCACATTTTTATTTCTACAGTTGCACATGTAATAATGTTAATTATTAACCTTCCTTTGGGCCGATTAATACTACATAATCCGACTTACATGCACAAAACCTTCTATATATTAAAATAAAATAATTTCTACAATAGAGGTCACTTTGGTGACTTAATGCTTCAATTAATTTATCTTAAAATATATAATATAAATATACCAATATTCAAATTTAAAATTTTGTAACAGTCAAAACTGAAATTTCTAATAACACTTAAGTTTCTGAAATAACCCGAAATAAGGTTGTCTAGATGGGGCTATTAGAAATCAAAAACCGAAATCTTTGACTGTTTCTCAAAAAATTCCTTAAACGTGAATTTACAAAATTTTCGCTGTAAACTTAAAGGCAGGATTTATATATCATAAAACCAAATGCATTACATACTTAATTTCATATATCACCAAAAATTTGAGTTCAAAATAATAAATATTTAACCAGAAGTCAAAATCAAAGCATACTAATGAATTCAATAATGATCACATGAAGCTTTAATATATCCATAGTAACCTAATGATCAAAATTGAAAACTTTGATCAAACTCAATCGAATATACATCAATGCCAAATATATATTTCATAATCCATAATAATAATGACATGTGACCAAAACAAATATTAAATAATGATTCAACTCCAAATAACTACGTAAAGTAGTAGTATACATTAAAAGTAGCATGCTAAAAACCATTCAATCATAATTTAATAATCAAAAGTTTACTGTAATTTTATGTAATAACATCAAAACAACCAAAAAATTATTGACTTCGTGTGCTAAAAAAATAAAACCAAATATATAAACCAATACAAACCTTAACTATATTAAGCATAACTCATGACTTAATTTATTCTAAATTCAAATTTACAAAAGATTAAAATTTTATGTTTTATCATGTTCTAAATATTAGTCTTAATATCCAATGATCAAAACTAAAATTTTGATCCAATCAAATTGAATATATTTTAAATCAAATACATATAATAACAGTAAAATAGATATGTGATTATTGAATCCGCAAACAAAAACAATATCAAAAATTTAAAGGTAAGTTGATATTCAAAAGTTGTTCACTCTAACTAATGAATTCCTCAAAGTCTTGATATAGTGCACACATATTCATAATCATGAAAAACTAAATTCAATAAATTAAACATTAATCCATTAGGGTTATCGCACATAAAACAGATGTCAAATATTATAATATTCCAAAGTGAATTTTTTTTAATTGCCGATTAATAATGAAACTCACGACAAACAATGACGAAAAATCATGAATTATAAATCAGAAAACAGTGAAGGAGAATCAATCCTCATAAACAAAATATATACAATAGAATTGAACCCAAAGGAAAAGCAACCCAAAGTGATGCGGCAATAAAAAAAATTACGATTATGATTATCCATATAAAATTAACCGATTCTTAATAATTCGACATAACGAGTCTCTGATGCCACTTGTTAGAATCAAATCATAAATTAATATGAAATCTAAACTCATAATTTATCATGTCAAATCATAAAGAACAATAAACTGAATGCGGAAGCATACCTAAATTAATCGATAGAAAACCTTGAATCTTGATGTTGAAAGACTAAATCTTTGGTATTGATCTTCCAAGAAGATAGCTTTTTTCTTGACGTAAAACTCTCTGACGGGGAATGAGAGAAAAACAAGTTAACCTATTTCTTAGGGACCACTACCTTTTATATAGTTGATTTAATAATCAACTATTAAATATTTATAACTCTGCCCCTCATTGAATTATAAATATATCTGACGGTATCTACACTTTTATTTTCATAACACTTTAATATCTATGACACTTCTAACATAATTGGTCACTTGATTTTGTGTCATACTTTATAATAGCATCATACATTTTACATATGTGCCCACAATTGCGGATTTTAATCCAACATAGTCCTTATATATATATATATATATATAATTTGTTTGTGAACATTTGCAGGATGGCGAAGTGGAGAAGGCTGAGGATAGCTGCGATGGGATAGAGGAAGACGATGGGTGCTTGATAAGAAGAACACTTGCAGCTAACGTTGATTACATATACACCCAGAACTCCAAGCCCTAATCACCCTTTAGTTTCTTAATTTTATTTTTTTATTTATTCATAAATTTGTTCACAACTATAGTTTTTCATTTTTGCAATTTCCTGCAAGGATTTACCGGGTGAATTTTGCGTTTGATTCTTCTCTTCTTGTATTCAAAGTTACGAGTATATTGTCTGAAACGGAGTCAAGATCAAATATTGAGAAAGATCAAATTATTGAATTTAAAAGAATACAAGGATTTATTAATTATTTAAACTCAAATTCAGAGGGCAAGGTCAATTTGTCTAATATTTAAGCATATAGAGACCTAAATTATCATTAAACCAAAAAAATTGAGGGCAAAAATTCATTATTCTTCAATTTCATTCCTGTTTAATTAAATATTTAATAAGTTATTGTATATTAAATAGAGACCAATTTACTATTAGATTAAATTTTAATAAGTGATTAAGATTAGTGACAAGAGCCTAGGCCCCAAAGATCCCCCATCCCTCTATATTACAAATTTTGAATAATTACCATTAAGATTGCATTGCAATAAAATTCAAAATTGAAATGTCAAAGTTCTTGCAACTTTACCATTTTCCGTAAGCAAATATTTCATTTGTTAAATATTAGTTAAATTATATTCCATTGTAACATGTTTCAATGTTTTATTTGTATAATTTCCAAAATCTTGTTGATAGATGTATTGTTAAGAACATTAATTATCCAAAGTTCTATGGTAGAAACTAAGTCATACCCATTGTACCATAATCGAATCTAAATTAATTATATTATTTCTTATAAAAATAAAAAGTTTAAATTATTCAATTTTCCGTCAACAATCTCTAGAGCAAGTGGTTAAACGCTTTCAGTAGACACATTCTCCTCCCCTACGTTGTGGGTTCTAGACCCGTTAAGAGTAAATTTCCCCTTCCCATTCCCCTATATAGGAATTATTCAAAAAAAATCAATTTCCCACCAAATCTTAAAATCCGAAACAATGTGTATTTAATTGTACTCAAATTCACATCCTCCTAAATATTATAGTACTAATCCTACTAACTAAATTCATGCTTAATCAACTTTTAAAATTTTAATTAAATTTTCAATAATAAAGACACTTAAAATATGGGAAAATATTTGGCAGGATATGTGAAATCATATTATATTCTTATTGGAATACCATTATACTTATTGATGGTAACATCTTCATTGCTTTAAATCGTATGAAAATTAAATGGAAAGGCCAGGGATAGGCGCTGCCTAAATTTTCACTCATCAAATTTAATTATTTTGGTGGTTTCTTCCTCTTGCATAATTCCTATGAATAAACAAAAGCTAATCCCTCAATCTCTGGTGCATCAAATCCGGTAAAATATTATATAAAAGTACTTAATTTAAGAGTTGGGCAAAAATATTCGATAAATCAAAACTAATTTTAAAATTCAAAAAATTGATCGAAAAAATTAATTATTCAAACAAAAAATTATGTTGGTTTTATTACATTCATAATTTTAGATGAAATTGGTTAATTGATCCGATTAGTATTTTTATGAGTAAGTAAAATTTTATTAAAGGAAAAATATATCATGCGACTGTCCTTTCAAATTTCAGTCAAAATTTGCAAGTAAAAACAATGATTAGCTAATAAGCAGGCATCATTAATTTATATATATATATATATATATTTTATGCACTGCGAAAAACTTACTTTTTTATAAGTGCTTACTTTTATGGTTTAAAGAGGTTAAAGTTTAAGATTTAGGATTAGTATTTTAGTGTTTGTGATTAGATTTAAAGTTTAAAAATAGATTTTACGATTTAGAATTTAGGACCTTTAAAAGAGATACATAACAACTTTAAAAGTCCGCTTTTAAAAAAAAATATTTACTGATGATGCATTAAATAATTACCATGTATATTATCCTGTTCACTTTATTCGAGTTTTAGTCTAAGTCTGGATCTAAAGGGGCAGGTATGGACCTTAACTAGGGGTGACATTAGGAGCAAATATAAATTTAAGCCTATCATAAAATGAGAAAAAAATATTCTATCCCTATTAAAATTGTAAATTTATAAGTTAATAGGAAAGTAAAATTATATTTTAATGTAGAGTTTTATAATTTAATTTTGACTTATTTAAAATAAATTTTTAGTTTCGTTCCTAAGTTACTTTTTCATTGACATGAAAACTCTTTAATTAAAATAAAGAATTTACATTTTTAGCACCTCTCAATTAATAATTAAATTTAGATTTTCTAACACAGAATTTTTCACTTTAACCCTTCAATTTTTATCATTTTATCTTAATGCCAACGTTAAATTTGTGACCTCGCCCATGTTTTAGTCTTAGATTTTGAAAGCCATTTTAGTAGTTGGAGTTCTTTTGCATGCTACATTGATACTCTACAACTTTTACATCACAACTTTTCTAAATTATAATTAGATAATTACTTTAAGGTAAAGTACACACATGGTCACTAACCTAAACAAAGATAATCTTTTTGTCCAATGAAGTTTTTTGAAGTTACAAAATGGTCATTAATTTTATTAAAATTTTACAAAATAGCCACTACATGTTATAAAATAGTGATCAATTTCAATAAGTTTAAGGATCATTTTATAACAGTTTAATAAATTTTAATGATCATTTTGTAACCGTTTGATAAGTTTCAAAACCTTCCAAGATGTTTCAGTTTCTTCCGAAACATTCTGAGCTCTTCGGGTTCGATAACTTTTGGGTGTAGTTTTATGCTTGCTCCCTTTCTCTTTAATTAGTATGTCCCCTTCGTCTTTCTTTATTCCATCCATACGTGTGTGGTTGGGAAAAGAAAATGAGCTTTACGACTTTTACAAGGGAAGGTCTTTGACTTTTCCTCGTTTCCAAACAAGTTATAAATACAGGGATCATATATTTTTACGTAAATAAAATCTTAGGGTAAAGTACACAAGTAACCACTAAATTATGTTAAAATGATATTTTAGGTGTTGAACGTTTGTAAAATATAAAAATGGTCATTAAAATTTTCAAAATGTTATAAAATAATCACCGCATGTCATAAAAATACTAATAAAATTTGATAAGTATAAGGATCGTTTTATAACAGTTCGATGAGTTTTAATGATCATTTTATACTAGTTTGAAAAAATTTAATGACCATTTTGTAATAGTTTGATAAGTTTAGTGACCGTTTTGAAACTTCAAAAACTTTAGTGACTTAAAAATTCATTTTAATATAGTTTAATAATATTTATGTGCTTTACTAAAAAAATTAATTGTAAATAAAATTAATTGTAACATTTATATCTATTGACACTTAAACTTGATTTAATTGGTTATGAACTTGGCTTCGAGATCAATTTTGTACCTAAAACTCTATTGGTTATGTGAATTTGGACTTAGTTTTTTTTGTTGAAATCGGTACTTAAACTTGTTTTTTTTCATTGAAATTTGCATTTACATTTTTTAACCAATTTGAACCAAAAAGTCAAGTTCATATAACTAGTTTAACATAAAAGTTTAAGTAAATAATTGAATCTAGAATCCAAATTCAATTATCTAATTTGATAAAAAAAAAGGGTACTAAATTGAATCCTAAAATTAATATTAAGTATCAAAATGCATATTAATCCTTGTATTAACTCTAGTCTATTGTTACCCATGATTGAATTTAATAATGTTATATTAATAAAGAGAAATTGTTTGTATCTATAATTAATATATTTAATTGATTGTATCTGTATGTCACCAGATAAGAACTCGGATTTTATTTCTAAATGGATTATCACCAGATAAGAACTTAAATTTTAGTTATAATGAGATAGATGATAGGTCAACTAAAGACCAACAAAAAAAAATATAAATGATAGGTCAACTAAAGACCAACAAAAAAAATAAAAACAATCATCTCTATTTATAGTGAAGAAAAGAACTCGACATTATTTATAGCGGGTCATTTAAAATTGTTTATATTTACGTGGTTAACAATAAATTTTATATTTTTAAGGAATTGAATAATAATTTTACCATCATATCAACTTCGCCTCCCATCACTGTCCACCTTAAAAGTAAGAGGCAAAACCAATCCCAAAGATGCCAACAAAATAAGACATTTTTGGCCTTACAAACCACAAAAGGACGTCCATATTCATGAAACTCAATTTTAATATATAGTTTTAGATTATACTATATTGTAATATAAAATGAAAGACATTTCTATGATTGATGCATTTCATTGAACATGTTACCCTCATAGACGGACTTAAGAGATTTCGGGAGCAGCCGTACTCCCTAAAATTTTTAAGTTCCCTTATATTTTATATATATATTTTGTATTTTCTATTTATAATATAATTCTGCATCCTTTAAATTTTTGTAATTTTATACTTTATATTTATAATATAACTTCTTAATAGTTTGCACCATTTACATAAAATTATGTGTTACCCATTCTCTTGGAGTTTCTCTCGCACTATGGCCTTAATTGTTAGGTCCCAATCAATGCCATCATCCCCGTGACTTTGTATTTTTTGTGTTGTATTTTTTTTCTAAAAAATCTTTCGGTTTTTGATAAATCGTATATCAGTAAATTGTTGTAATGTAAAGAAGTTTAAAATTGATTACAAAACTCACGCACATTATTTATTTGCTTGTTTTACGTTTACATGTGTCATTTATATAGGTGTATTGATTCTAATCATAACTTTTTGTGTCCATTGTATTAATTTAACATATTTGATGGTTTTTTAATCATACATTAATAATGTGGATAATTATTTAATATACTGTGATAAAAGTTTTTACGAGCGTCTTAATTTTAGGGTTTAAAGACTCAGTTTATGATGTAAAATTTAGGTTCAGTAGTATAGAATTTAGTAATTATGAATAGAATTTAGAGTTTTTAGATTAAAACTTAAATTCTCAGCATATTACTCTAAACCTAAACGCTTAAATTCTAAATCTTACGTCTAAATCCTAAGAATATTATATTATATATCTGCCACGTACTGCGTGCAATTATTTTACTCAAACCGTCCCAGCACGTGGCGCTTTCTTCTTTCTTTTAATTAACAAAGAAAAATAAAAAAATATATAGTTTAATTTGAAGAAGAAATACCGTCCCGCGTAAATTACAAAATCATTTTTTAGGTTTAATTTGAAGTTTCGTCCTCCTACTTTACAAAAGCCAAGAATTTAATCCTTTTATTACAATTTATCATAATTTAATCTTTGTACTCTATGTGAAAAGGTGAATTATTTTTTACTTTAATTTACCAGATTTTAATCTTTGTATTTTATGAAAAATATTGAGAAATTTATTAAACTTTTTTTTGTTCGAATAGAAAGTTAATAAACATTGTGAATTTGAGCTACTGTTTTTTTTTGGCTAATTTGTTGTAAATAAACTGTTTAACTATCGATTTCTTCCAATTCCTTGCATATAGATTGCTAAATTACTGGTTTTTAGGTAAAGTACAATTACAAAGATCAAATACTGAGAGAGTAAGATAGAGGGATTATATTCTAAGTTTTACTAAATTAAAGGGATAGAAATCAAATTACACCGTTTCTATTCTCACAATAAAAATTCAGAAACACTCTGCTAATGGCATTATCGTAAATAAATTCAAACAGAAAGCCCAATTCAGCAACAGCGATCTCCATAAAACGGAAAACACTCGTTAAAGATTCACAAATCAAAATCTGGAATAAAAACAAAAATTGAAACGAGAAATTGACGGCGAAGAACAGGAGAAAGCAAGAGAAATCAAGTCATCGATCGGAGAAATGGCGAACCAGTTGGAGAGCTTAGTGGCGACGATAAAGTCGAAGGTGAGGGCGTTGAGGAAATCGAAGAACGGTAGTGACAAGTCGTACATTAAGATGGACAAAAGTTCCAGCGTTAAAGTAGAGATCCGTAGCAGGAAAGCACGGAAACTTATCGACAAAACTCTCAAGGCCGCTGATCGCCCTGGAAAACGTACCGTTTCATGACTCTCTCTCTCTCTTCTCTTGCCCGATAGAATTTGTGCATTTTTATTTTTCTTTTTAGAAATATTTTTAGATTTTCGTATGTTTTGATCTTCTCCAGTTTTCTTTGAATGTTAAATGTTCTGATAACGTTAGGAAATAGGAACCGTTTCTGTTTGGCAAATCATGAAAGAATTGATCCTTTTCTCTCTTGTCTTTCTCAATCTCTGTTTCTCAATTTACTTCAACGGATTATAAAATTTGGTTGTGGAATTCCTGCGATTTCATCTCCCAAGTTTAAACCTGCATTCTATTATCTAGATCGTAACGTGAATATAAACTCACGATAGGTTACAATTTGAAACAGAAATATTTTTCGGGAATATAACAAAAATACGTGTTTGTCACTTGAATATTTCGTGATGAAATTATCTTTTGACATAATAAGGTGGTAAGCAGTTCTACTTAGGGATGAGCATTTAACTCGGACATGTAGGGTTAACAAAATTTGACTCAAAAAAATGATTTTTTTTTAAATTTTAAATTATTCGAATCAAATTGATGCCGGAGATAATTGCACATTTAACCCCTGTAATTTTATTTTTAGTTTTATCTTTTTTTCTCTTTTTTTATTTTTGTCTTTTAATTTTTTTCTTTACAATACGGTCACTTTCCAGATTATTTTTTATTTTATTTAATGCAATTTTTATTTGTATTTTTATATTATTCTATTTATTTTATGTTTTTATTTTCCGTATTTAATTTATCGTATTTAATTTATTGCTTTTAATTTTCCGCACTTTTAATTTTTACAATTTAATTTACGTATTTTATTTTATTCGTCCCGATCCGCTTCTAAAATTTTAATTTATGCATTTTATTTCTGTTAATCCGGTCTTTTTCGAATATTTTAATTTACGTATTTATTTTCCTTAAACATTTTCAAAATGTATTCGAAAAAAAAAAAATCCGTCATAAAAAAACCCTTATACCTTAAAATTTTAGTTATTACAACTTGCGTTTTAAATTTATCAAATATTTCCCTAAATCCTAAACTAAAAAATATATTTTGGGGCACTCTTTTCCTCCTTCCGCTATCTTTGGTCTCGCCTTGGCCTTACCTAAATAAGAAGGAGGTTTTTAACGAAGCCCGTAATTTAATGAAATGACTCGAACTTATATGTATGCAGATCTTATATTATTAGAGAAAGTCATTTAAATTTGAACCAAAACATATTATAATATTATAAATAGTTACAATTAAGATTTGTACATAAACTCGAAAACTCGACTCGAATCGAAAAAATTGAAAATTTAAGTTAAAGTTGTAAAATTAGGCTCGTCAACTCGAATAACTCGAAATTTTTTGACTCAACTCGCTCGAACGTTCATCCCTACCCGACGGGTTTCGACCTAACTCAATCTGATAGGGTTGAATTTTTTTATGAAATAATTCAGGGTCGGGTCGGGTGCAACATATCAAGCAGCTATAGTCGGGTTTGGGGAGAAAAAAACCCTACTCGACTTGAGTATAATTAAAATATTTTTAGGGTTTTTATTAACCTTTTGAGTTTCGGCCTTTTTCCAATTCCCCTTACCTGGTTCGACAAAAGGGAATTTTAGACTCTTTTAATTATTATATTTGAACTCTTTTAATTTTGTTAGAGTTGTGTTTTGATTTTTTTTAGAAATGTGAATCATGTTTATATATAAATGAGAATGAAACAGTGCAGCAGCAAGCCAGCAATCTGGGCGCTGGACTTGTGCTTTTAATTGTTGGACAAATTTTGAGTAAAAAATTAGGAGAGAATATCATGTCGGGTCGGGTCGAGTTTCTATACTCAATATTCGAGTCGGGTACGGGTCGGATGAGATGTCTCTAGACCTGTGTCGGATCGAGTGTTGGATGGAGGCACTAAATGTTCGGATCGAGTTCGGGTGAGCTAAAAACCCAACCCTACCCGACCATTGCCCATCCCTAGTTCTACTTGATTTGGATTTTAATGAGTCAATGAACATTGAATTTTCCTTTTTTTGTATTTGAAAAATTATCTCTTCCGGTTTTATTTCATTCATAAATATAAAAAGTATAAGAAAATATATTTTTTAGAAAAATAAATTTTTTTATATTGGATAGGAAAAGTCGTTGTGGGAATTGTTGACTTTTAGGTTTGGCAATTTGTTTGACTTGGAGAATGCATCAGAACCGTTGATTAGAGATGGAGTAGATACTGGATGGTCCAAGTCCTATATGTAGCTCATTAATGAATATTGTTGAATGATAGTAGATGATTGCTTTCAATTTCTAGGTTTTGGTTTGGTCCATGTTATTTATTGTTCAAGTCCCTGGGAGATTAATTATTGTTTGGGTCATTGGGAAAATGTTAGAAAGTGATGTTCGTAGAGCTATCCTAATAATTATTATTTTTAGATTAAAGTTTTGTCTTCTATATTTTATCGGAGATAAAAGAAAACACTGAAAATTTTGTATTTTATAGGATATGAACTTATATCCTTAATATATTGGATATTTTTTTTAATAATATGATATTAAATCTCACAAACGATACTTCATAAACATTTTCCAATAGAAATCGAAAGATTTCTTGCATAATTTACTTTATTGAAGTATAATTATACTATAAAAATATGGGTAATTACAAGCGCCTTAATTTCAAGGTTTAAGGGTTCAAGTTTAGTGGTTCTGAATTTAGGGGTTATTGATAGAATTTTGGGTTTAGGGTTAAAATTTAGGTTTTTTAGTTAAAACCTAAATCTCTAATCATATTACTCTAAAACCTAAACCCTAAATTCTAAACCCCTAAACTAAAAACCCTAAACTCTAAACCTTAAACTAAAATTATAAACCCTAAAATTAAAGTACTTATGTAAATAAAAAGTTTATACCGCCTTTGTATGGATAATAATTTTAAAAATATACGTGCTTTAAAGATGGCCAAGTGGTGTCCGTTGGGTATGAAATTTAAGGTCAGCTTTTGGGTATTGCTGGGTTCTGAAGACATGGACCAAACTTGGTGTGTTATATTCAGTTGGGCTTTTGCACTATAATTTTTTATTTAGGAAATTCATTCAATTTTTTTATTTATAAAAAGAATTATAAATATTTTTACATCGTAGACGTGTTTGTATATCACATAGTAATTATATTATTTTATAATTATAAAAAAATTAATCCTACATATTTAGTTTACAAATTGTAATCACACAATTTGACATAAACTATTAATTAAAAGTCCTTATAATTAATTAAAGCCTTAGTTGTCAACCCTATAAAACGAACAGTATATATATTTACAAGGAATTACATTCAGGTTAATTATCAGTGGTATTTCAAACACACTTGTAAATTTTTGCAATTTACAAAATTATATATTTTTATATAAAAAATTTGTTAAATATGCAATAATGTTATAGAAAATATTTTGATATGTAAGTTTGTCAATTTAGAGTTTATAATTAAGTTTAAAATTTAGGGTTTATGAGTTTAAGTTGCATGGTAGAATTAGATTTTAGGGTTGAAGATTTTGAGTTTAAGGGTTAAAATTTAGATTATATAATTTAAATAAAAAGATTGTATATTTTTTATGCATTGTCTATCAAAATATAATCTAATAGTATTGATTAGTTCAAAAGGTGAATCACTAAAAAACCATTGAAATGAAGTCCTTAGTTGGGATAGTTATTTACTTCTTACCCTTCTTTTGTCATGTTTATGAACTAATTTTTGTAATTATTTATCTCCGAAATCCAAAACTTTGTTTCTTTTCACAATTGAATCCCAAATTATTTATTGGTCAAAACGTTTGGACTTTGCAAATAGGATCCGACAACAAGCAGGTCAGCTTCACTCACATTTTTCTAAAGATTTCTTCCTCTACATTCCATCCCAGAATTCCAAAATTCAAGTCCAACAAAAACATATGTGTGTGTGTATATATATATATATATCTTCTATGTTATCTTCAAAATTCAATCTATTTTCCAAGTTCCCAATTGGTGTTGTCATCTTTTGCATGATGAGGAGCAGAGAAGAGTTGCAAAACAAGTTCAAGAAGTACATATCAAAGCCGAGGAGCAAAGCAGAGTTACAGAGCAAGCTGCGGCACTACATGTCGAAGCCGGTCCAAGCTTTACACAAGGCCAGAGACTTCTACGTCAAGAGCTTGGAGGATTGCGCTACTAAGGCCAACGGCCATGGCGGCCTTTTCGGCTGCTCCACTGCCGCTTCAGGAGTTTCCCGGTTGCCCAAGAGTTTCAACGTCAACTATTCGAAATCGAACGATGACGAGAAGTTCATGAACTTCTTGGAAACCATGTCGAAGAAGAGGTCGATGGAATCGAATTTGCGGGAACAAGAAGAGGAGCAAAGGCAAAGGAAAGATCAATACTCCGGGTTTAACAGAAGTTATAGTACCAACGTCGGCCTGGGTCGGATCGACGAGGACGAGCCGTGCTACTTCGAAGAAGAAAATGCAGTGTGTCCTAGAAGCAGAAGTTGTGCATACAAGAGATACTATCATTATTGAAGATATAAGCATAAGATATGCTTAAAATTAAGGATTATTATGAATTTAAATTGTTTATTGATTACATTATTTATGAAACTTGTGTCTATGATATGAACTCTTGTTTGTTAATATTCCCCTTTAATACAATTGCTATATGTTTGATTTTAACTAATTATACTGTAAGAGTGTTGAATTATCAATTGATGTTCTGGTTGTAGGAAATCAACTATATATATATATATATATATATTAAGTATTTGTCTGAATCATAACTCAACCCTAACATGAAATATTCTAAGTTGATTTGATTTTAGGTTGATTTCCTTTTATGGCATATTGAAAAAAGAAACCCAACATTAGCTTTGTCATTTGACCTTCCTCGACTCTGAGCTCTGTCCTCTGATATAAACAATACCCCACTACCATGTCTCAGTTCACATCTACATATTTCCCACTTCCCACCATATTATTCAAACACATAACCTCAGTTTCTTTTTTTTGTTATTAAATCTTCTAAAAGTTGGGAGCAGAAAACATCCATCTGTCCCGTTTTTTTTCTCAAACATTAGTCAATACTGTTAGAGATTGAACAGTATGGTTAAAAAATGTGGAAATACTAGCTCAGTTGCAGAATAATGTCGGTTCAGACTAAAACTAAATGATATTTGCTGCACATGCATGCAACTGCCGACAGGGCTTGAAAATTTTGGATAATGAAGTAGTTTTCCAAATGTTTATAATCTTTAAATATACCAACTTCAATGTCTTCGAACTCATGATTTAATCCGATAAAAAGAAAACACAGAAATTTACTTCCAAATTTTGCTCTAAGGTTGTTTCTCATTGCAATGGCTGGTACAAAAGGAGACTGGAAAACGAAATTGAAATGAAATGAAATGAAATGAAGAATTGAAAGGAACAAGGTCTCCTTTGAGATCTGGTTCTTTGTTTGGCAAGCCAGAAAGTCCAGTAGCAGCAGTAACTCAATGTTAATCATCAACATTTTCACAATATATATATATATATATATATGTATAGGTTGATGTCATGGGAAAACCTTAAAGTGTGTTGCAGAGAATCCTTGCTGATAATCAATGATAGTCTCCATTGAAGCTTGATCATAGGTTTCAGCAATTATTTCCTAGAAAAATTAACAGTAAACTCAAAATCACAAGCACCGTTGTCAGTAACATGAGAATGACTGAGACAGTACCTTGGAGAAATCCATGACAGGAGAGCTGGTGGCAGTATCATCAATCAAAGAACCCTGTTCTCGATCTTCATCGGCACCGTTTTCATCCAATGCAGCAAGTTTAGGCACGGAGTATCGACACCGATCACCGTCGATACCATCAACGAAGCAGTAGCCATTGCCATTATCGTCGTGAGGAGGCCCGGAAGATGCATCGGAAACCATGGAAAGGTCATCTTCTTCTTCTTCAACAACAACAATATCTTCTTTGTCACCTTCACTTGTAGGATTTGAAGAAATAAAAGAGTGGTCTAAGTAATGAGTCCAACCAGATTCATAACCACTATTGTTATTGCATTCTGAGGCAAATCCAAAGGCCTCCATATAATTTTTTTTTTCAATCAAAAACAAAATCCCACAAGTTGTTCACACCCAATCAATGGCTCCTTTTTATTAACTCAGTGGGGAGAGTGACCGGGTGAGGTTATGTGTGTGTGTCCCCATATTAGGGTTGTTGGATGGATCATGAAGCTTCTATAGGATAGAAAGTAAGGGCTTGAAAATGACCAATAGAGAAAATATCAGCCTAGAATCCATAACTTTTTTCAATTTGGTCCCTAAACATTTTTTTGTTCTCACAGTAGTCCTTAAATCTAGTTTTTCGGTCATTTTGATAACATCGTATTCTAAAGTCTGTAATTAAAAATGGGGAAATTGTCAAGTTTAATACTAATGTGGATAAAATTATTTAGAGACCAAATTGATTTTTTTTACAGAATCAAGAATTAAAAGTTAGTTACCCCCAATTGGGTGGAGGCAATGTGTACCCACCCTCTTTCAGAACCGGGCACACGTTCATGTATGTAGTAGAGGTGTTCATGAGTCTGAGTTAATACATTTGTATTCATTTATTCAAATCTGATCGGTTCGACATAGTTTCGAGCCAATTAAGTCGAACGGGTTAGCTTTAAAGTTTCTTTTCTCTCTCAAAATATGAATTTCCAAGCATTTTCCCCCAGATTTTCACCAAGTTGGCGAGATGACATAATTGTAAAAGTTTCTTAAGCAAACATGGTCCTCACAGGGCAGCTAATATGATGAACAGAGGTAGCTTGTGCAGTGGATTTTAGGTCAGGGTGTACCATTTCTTTCTTTCTTTCTCAGGATACATTATTATGCAACTTTGGAGACAAAAAAATACTAACTGTATACCATTCCTTTTCTTTCATTTTCCAGCTATTAAATTCTCCCCATGTGTTATGTTTACTCAATTCTGGGTTAAAAACCACAACCCTAATCAATTAACTGAAATTCAAATTTTAATTTTTGACTCGTCATTGATTAAGCATTCAGCGAATTGAATAATATACGTATAGGAAAAATATTTTGATGTACATATCGTATAAATTTTAACTTATACAAATCTGACATTTTTAGAATTTAAGATTTTTGATTTTAAGAGTTCAGGATTTAGATTTAGGACATTAGATTTTACGCTATGTGTATAATATTTGTATAAAAAAGTAACATATATTTGTTATGTGTGGTGTTTAACCCTACAACAATTTAATATGAGCACACGTGATTTGTCAAATAAAGGCTAAACACAGCACTACATTGCCTCACATAAATGATAGTATATCATTGCAATTTTAAGTATAAAGATAAAGCATGATGAGTGATGCTTCCAATTATCTTTCATTTTCCATATATATATATATAACACCACAGCCTAAGCCTATGTTGATAAGACTTCTTAGGACAAATTTTTTGAAAATGATTTATAAAGAATAGGTGTTCTTATAGATGGAGTCGAGACCTATTTTTAAAAAAATAAAATTCACTTTAATTCGATTCGAAATATTTATTTTTAACCAACAATCAGGTAGTCTAACGAGACCTTTAAGCAAGGTCGTGAGTTTAAATTTTGATGGTGAGAATAAAAAAAACTGGGTTGGGAGGGAGGGTCGCCACATGTTAGACCTCTGTACCAATGAATCTAATATCGATGACTAAATAAAAAATAATTCATTTTAAAATTTAAAACATTAAGATGAACTAGTCGAGCCATGGACATGTTGGGTGGGTGTTCTAAATGTGTAGGTCAGGGCCAGAGACCACATGGTTTCCAGAAAGACAAATAATGGAAAAAAGCTTTTTACCAAATTATGCAGCTTCATCAACATATTTCACTAAATATGTAGCCTAGGCGAAGCCGACAGTGGTTTATGGAATGGCACATACATTCTCTCTCTGTGTAAATAATTTGCTCATTAAATGTAAGATCTGTGGTATCGTATCCAGCTCATATGGGCCATCTTTTACACAACTGGTCATATGATAAAATAAATAAATACTTGCAAATATTAAAGTAAATTGCATGTATTTTCGTTTTTTATGAATAATAATATATTAATAATATATGTTATTAAAGGTTTCATTTTCAATTAATATGATAAAATGTCAAATTAATTGGAATATAATTAAAAATAAATAAATATTTATGTTTAATTAAAGTTTAAAATCATTGACGATCTTGCCTCCTCCTCCTTCTTATAATTATTAATAATAATACACATTTAACTAGATTTGTTCATGGATCAGTCCAAATGAAATCGGATCTTGAGTTTTTTTTTTTCTTTCCCCGAACTTATTTTTCATTGAACTCATTAATTCAAAAAAATAAAAAGTATTTTTATAGTAATACTAATCAAGTAAGAAAAAATGTTCTATGTACCGGCGGTGTAAATTTTTTGTTTTGATAAACACCTTAGTTTTAGGGGTTATAAATTTAGTTTAGGGTTAAAGTTTGTGAGTTTAGGTTTAGTGATTTAGAATTTATGGAATGCGGTTAGAAGTTAGGTTTACTTTTAGAATTTAAGAATTATAGTTAGAATTTAGGGTTTATGGTAATATGTTAGGGATTTAGGTTTTAACCTATAAACATTAAATTCTAACCCTAAATTTTAAATTCTAAACTCTTAAATCATAAACCCTAAACTATATATTTAAATCCTAAAACCAAAACACTTATGAAAACAAAATGTTTCACTGTCGGTACATAGTATAATTACCAATCAAGTAATCATCCTTTTAAAACTAATTTAAATGATATTTTAACTAAAATATATTAGGCTCGCAATGGACACGTTGACATGGCGTGGCTCCTCAATTGGGTTATTTTATAGCCTGCTCTCTTGGATCCTGACTTTTGAGCCCTTTTAAGAACGTTCGTTTCAAATGTTGAGGGTAGGTTGAATTTAACTGATTTTTTTATATAATTATCGATATTTAATTTATTAATTGATATAAAAATATTTAAAATTAACTTGTTTCACAAGTTCAGTTTAATTATTTTTTTATGAAATAATTCACTAACCCTGATACCAAGTCTTAAGCTACAGTTTTGGGTTACATCAAACCAAAATTATTAGATAATAGTTATACATGTTTTCTTTTTTTTTTTTCCAATTTTCAATAATTTTTGTTTAATTCTATTGCAAATCCTTGTACTCTTTGAATTTTTATAATTTAATCCCTCCACTTTTTAATTTTCAAGATTTTAGTCTTCCTACTCATCTGATTTGAAAACTAATCCAATTTATAACCTTTCTTATAGAATTTCGTTGAATATGAATATGTGACATTATATCCAAATGTCTAAAATAAAAACCAAAGTATGTTTGATAACATATAATCCAATTTAACAGATTTCAGTTAACGACATTATAAATTAGACTTTCATTTTTAAATTATACGAGTTACTAAATTCTTGTAATTAAAAACAAAAGAAATAAATTTCAAAAATTCAAGAGCACAACTTTTTCTCCTTCCTTGATTTACGTTGGGTAAATATACATTTTGATATCTGAATTTAATTTTAAGGTTCAATGTAATAGTTATGATTTATGTAAACAGAACTTTAGTTCATTCTGTCAACAACTTCTATAATAATTGGTTAAAAGCTCTTAGTTGACATCTCTCCTCTCCCTCGGTTGTGGGTTCTAGGCCCAGTAAAAGCAAATTTCCCCTTCCACTAAGTAAGAACTGTTCAAAAAAAAATTAATTCATTCTGTTTAAAAAAAAAACTTAAGTTCATTCATATACTCAACTCTTTCTCGTTTCTTGTTTTACTCTTTAAAAATCAAATTCTAAATATCTAACCCTACACTCCCAAAAAAAAAAACTAGATCTAACTCTACAAACCAACCTCCCGAACCCTAAACCAAAATCCTAACTCATAAAACAAAAAATCTACATAATCTAAAAACCACACATGTGTATAGAGTAATTTTTCGTATATTAAACACATCATTTATCATTCACTTGTTGGATTTGTCTTGTACTGTGTCCCTTGCCTTGGGGAGACTTTCATTTGTACTGTAACTATTGACCTATATGACAGATATCGTACAATGAACAAATAGGAGGCTGCTATATATAAATGGGGTCACCACTTACCCTTAAAAATATCAGTGTTTTGATCTTTAATGCCATTCCCTGCTTGACCCATTGTTTCCATATTTCTATCAATTATTCATATGGTCATTTTCAATTTACTATTTGATTGTTTAATTGCAATGTGATTCTCACTGTCTTGTACCACTGCAAGTCTGCAATACCATTTATATATAATAGGATTCCAAGTTTGATGAAGATGACCAAATTTAAACCTGAAAAATACCCCACAATCTGATGCCATTTATTGATTCTTCATTAATCTATTTTCAGTCAACATTACTAGAGTTGATTATCTTGTGTGAGACTCGAACATGGATAAATTAGACTACACAACCCTTTCTGTTTTAGGACGATGAATTTAGTTTAGGGTATAGAGGTTTAGGAGTTTAGTTTGTGGTTTAAAATTTAGGATTTTAGATTTAAAAGAGTAAAAGTTGCATGTGTATCAAAAAATTACTCTTCGAATGTAGATGTTGGGCGAAATCAGAATCAAATAATAGAATGGGTCAAATTGTTGAACTTCAAAAAGTTAGAGAACTATTAAATATTTAACCCCAAAATTGAATAGGACTAGAATTGTCCATTGCTTGAAATACTTAATTGGTATCCAATTATTTCCGATAAATATAACCGTCGATAATAATAGTTTTGCACAAAATCAAAATTTTAGGATGTATCATCGGTGATAGAACTATTAAGGGAGTAGGATTGGGAGAGACTCTAGCTCCTCAAATTTTTGTCTAATAGTAATTTGATCCCTGTAAGTTTAAATATTTATTAAATTAATGTTGTCTCTTTAAATTTTAAAATTGAATACTTATTAAACTTAGAGCCTATTCAGTAAAAAAATTTAAATGATCGGGAAGGGCCAACGCTCGTTTCAGGGCAAAAGCTAAAAAATCTAGTGGTGGCGAAACGTCCCTTTGAGGGCTAAACTCGGTGGGACGGAAGGGGCCAACCCCCGTTTGGTGGCCTGTTCGGCACTGCTTCAGCATTGGAGGCTCTAACGCCTGTTCAACAAGAAAATGCTTAACGGGACCTTATGTTAACTATGAAGTTAGACAACTTGATTTTAGATTCCGTCCCTAAATATCATATTACACCTTTTAAGAATCAACTGAGCTCGTGATACGGACTCGAATGACAAAAGGGGAGCCAATAGGAGGGAGTTACAGGAACTAACAAACAGTGGGTGGTGGTGGGTGCTGTTGGTTTGGGGCTGTTAATGCCATGCATCGACTGTGCTGTTGGTTCAAAGGCCCCATCCCACAGCCTTCTAAAGGATTCACACCCTTTACTTCTTTCCTTCTCCGAAGCCTGTAAGGGAGCTTTTACTACAATCACTCCAAAATAGTAGCTATGGGACCCATTTGTGGGCCTAACGGGGCCTATTCACTGCCTCAGCCCTGATTTCACATGTACATCAATCCTCTTCTCTTCTTTCGACCTTGTGTCGTGGTTAGGAATAACAACGGGTCGGAATTTTAATTATCTTAATCCCGTTTCAGTATTTATATTTAATAACTTGATTTTTTTAAGTTTATGTTAAATAGATAAAAATAGTTTGGCTTTGTTCTAACTTGATTTAAAATGTTTTTTTTTGTTACCCTTCCGATTTATAGAGCTTGGTCTTGACTAATATCGACTTGCGTTATACGTCTGATTTTGGTGGGTAAATATTTCAATGACGATTTTTTACTTACACAAAAACTTGAACTCAAGACCTGCTTAAGTAATAGAGTTCATAAAACTCAGTTAATGAAATGTCATAAAACTCAAGCCAAATCAAATATGTAATGTTAGATACAAGTAAGGATGTTTATGCCATTTCCATAAAACCAAACACATGAAAAGTTTATTCATTATAAAATATTTGTAACATTGTTTATTCAAAATAAAATTACTTTTTTTATTTTTATATCCACCCACATAGTGGGTCTACACAACATCTAGCATTATATAACTTTTACATGACCAAATGATATATATATTATAAATGTTAGGATCCACTTACACAACTCAACTAGTTTTATACTAATTTATGGTCAGTAGATGGATGAGATTAACTTCTTACCTTTTTTAAGTGACAATCTTCACATATCTTATTTATAATCACATCCATTCATTTCACTCGTCCAATAGTAATGAATTAGTGTATAACTAATTGATTTTATATAGTATAACTAGATCCCATCCCATATCGTAAAACTCAACCCTAATATTATTTAAAAAATTTAATAAAAAATTATTTGTATCTAATCCAATCGAATCAAAACAAATTAAATTCGAATTATTTTATCACACCTAAATGTGTGGTGTATTCCTTTACTCCATAACAAATGAATTATATATTACTTCATTAATTTGGTGTTCCTGCAGAGCTGGAAAGTTGGTGAAGACGATGGGTCCTACACATTACCTTTTGGGCATACAGCCTGGATTTGGGTCCCCATTGCCTCCATCTTGATCATATGATTTGATATAGGAAATCCTGGCCACAAATCAAAGTCAATTATTTTGCGGCTGTGTACCGGAGAAAATAAAGAAAGTACATTTTTTTATAATTTTATTCGAGTATAAAATAGTAAGTTTAAGCATATCAGACCAAAAAATCGAAAACTAATCCTAATCAAAGTGTTTGGGCGATTATGGTTCACAAATATAAAATTAATGGTTAACTAAATTGAATTTAAATTTTTATTAATTTATATTTGAAACATTTATAATATAAAAATAGATATTTTATACTTAAAGATAGTAAAATAACTTGAAAATATTATAAATACATTATTTTTAATTTACTTGAAAATTTAATTTTTAAGAAATATTTATAAAAAATACTTTAAAACTTTACCAAATAATGTTTAAAAATCGTTAAATAAAGTTATTTTGATTAAAATAAAATATAAAATCTCAAAATCTAAGATTAATATAAAAATCATATAACCAAGGTTAGCCATACCAAAAACCAATGAGTTATTAAATATTTTACCAAGCTATTATTATTATTATTATTATTATGTCTATAATCCATATTTGGAGTTTGATATTTTTTATTCCAATAATACATTCTCTAAGATTCGAATCATAAAAATTATTAGTTTGGGGTCAATTTATAATTTAAAACGTAATTCGGGTAAATATTGTGAATTAACCCTTTTTGTTTATCAAATGAAAAGAATAGACCCTCCTTTTTCTTTTCAGCTCACGCTTGTTTCTCTGTTTAAAAGAAAGTCCGTACAAGCTCCATGGCCCACAATGACCTTTCAACAAATCAAATCAAACCTTTGTCCTCATCACATACTCCACCTGTCATCTCTGTTAACATCTGGGCGGCTCTGATTGATTTCACCTCCCCCACTCTGATTGCTTTCCCTCCAAATCTTTCTCTAGAACAGTTGGTACCAAATCTTACGTGGCGTACACCCGCATCACGTCCGAACTCGTGGTTCCATTTTTTCTTCAAAAATAAAATGGTTATACAAATGATAATATAATTTCACAGGTTTAAAGCAATAGATAAAGTAATGTTTAGTATTTTTGTAACTTAATAGAAATCAAAAGTTATTATGATGCCTTGTTTAGCAATTAGTGAATAGTTAATAACGTATTATATTAATTGATAGTTAATTTGACTAACTAATTATATATATTTTTAATAACATATTATATTAATTGGCCTCTTAAAATTTTTTTCTAATAGAAGTTTTTTTATGAATAGTCTTGAGTTAAATACAAGTTAATATTTAATTATATATATTTTAAATTTTTTAACAAAATATATATTTTAAAATTAAAATCTTTTACGATGAACATTATCCTATCTTTTTTCTCACTGAGTCACCGATTGTTTCACTACGTACTATACTACAAGAATTTGTACAATACGTATAAATTAAGCATCACGTGAACGAGCTTAGTCGGCTTGACTAAAAGGACCTTTTAAAATATTACTAATTACTAAATAACAAAATTCCCATCCTCTCTTTATACCATCAGATCCTAACCGTTCATCATATAATTATTAATGTCAGGAAACAAAAAATGACCACAAAGCAAGGGGGTGGGGATGGGTTTTATCTACGGTCGTTGTACATCCGGAGCAGAGGATCTTAACCGTTTGGCTGGTGGTTCTTCTTGGCTGCTAGAGCCGGGATTCTCGGAGCGCGTGTCACAACTACCGCAAGCGGCCGCGTCGAGCACGCCGACGGGGCTCGGAGGCGGCTCGACTCTTAGCTCCTTGAATCGAGCGGAGGGACACGTGTCGATGAGATATTCGTCCATTAGTTGGTGACAGCTTCGCACCATTTCCTATCCCAAAGATAAAGGAGGAAAAAGAAAAGAAACGAGAAATCACCGCCAGATTTTATAATTATAACAGAACTTTCTATGCTAAAATAAATATTTGCAAAACGACCCTTCAAGAAACGAAAAATCATGGAACAACCCATCCAACTTACTTCGTTTACATTTTCGTGAAAAAAGGCGCCACCAGCAGGACATTCGAAGCTGTTTCCAGTAGCACAAAGCACGGCGGCTGCCGCCACCGTCGACGGCGTAAATCGCATGAAATCAATTACTGCGAAAATCACAAAAATTACACGGCTCAAAACGTTAACAAATCCTGATTAAAAAGCTTTTCAGAAAAGATCAATTATACCACGGATGGTGCTCAGAATTAGATCCGAAGAAACGGAGGCAATCGACGAAAACGAATCGGGGAATCGGGTCGAGGAAGAAGGGAGCTTCGAGATGAAGTAATGGAGATAATCAAAGGGAATCACTGAACGTAATCTCCAATTGAGAACGGCCATGACATGAAGCTCCATTCTTTGGATGGTTTTGGGTTCAAAAATGAATCTGGGCTCGAATGTTTGAAGTTCCAGTAGCAATGGAACTCGGGGTTCCTCCATTTTCGCTGCCAATGATAAACACGCCACCGATAAAAGCTGAAACGGCCATCCATTTGCTTGCTAGTACCAAATTGAAAAGAAAGGATAAAGTAAGGCGTATTGGAGAGAAAGTTGCAGGGTTTTGAAATACAGAGGAAACGGAGTTCTTTTTACCGGAAGATCATGAGAAGAGAGGAAACGATCGAAATAGTTGACGGAGAGAAACGCCGTCACCGGGCTAAAATGATAGTATGCATTTACCTGCATTGCCTCATGATCACATTGCAACAATCAATGAAATAAATTTGTTCTTAAAACATATCTGTGTGTATTGTGTTTTTATGTATGAGAAAAATGGTGTACTTTTAGGATCCAATTGATGGAGTCTTGGCGGGCTATGACGTCAACGGAACGGTCCTGGCAACGGCGGAGGTAATCGGGGGAAGGCATATGGTGGGATTCCGAGTCGATGAGCTTTGAAATGGCATTCTCGTCGGACTTTGGAGAACATTCGTGTAGAGATGGAGGTTGACGATGGTAGGAACACGTGTCGGTTTCCCATGTTACTACTTCGCCGGCGTCTTCGTCGCAAGACAAGCTGGTGCTGCCGCTACTAGCGGCAGAGACGGAGGAGTTGTTCAAGGGAGTTGAGTCAGAGTGAGAGAGGGACATTTGGATGCTGATGATAATAAATATGCGGGGTGATGTACGTAGGCCACGGCTGTTAGTGGAGGCAAAGTAGCTTTGACGGTGAAGGCGGCGGCATCGATGACGGCGGCGATGCGGTGGAGGAATAAGTGGATATTGGTGGTGGTATTTCGTCTGCTCATTTACTTTTGGATTTTATGGTGTGTTTTGCTTCCTAGCGTGTTACATCTTTGTGGTTCTGGTACTCGTTTCCATGTCTTTATTATTATTATTGGATAAGATTTAATTATAAAGATTCGATTGATATATAATCCAAATAGATTGAACATTTGAGAAAATAAGGTGAGTATATTTTAAAATTTACGGTAAAATTTATAGTGCAGAGTAAAGTTGTCTTATGCAGGTGGCGACTTTACTCTAATTTTATCTTGAATCGATAAGAAAATATTAAAATATTATAAATTAAGGAAAAGTTGTTATCTGCAGATGGCGACTTTACCAAGAAGTGACGATTTCATCATGCACTGTAAATTTTGTCGTAGATTTCAAAATATACCATAAGGTACCCAAAACCCAAAATATTATTTAGGTTTGACATTTTCCCGCAAAGTACCTCTAATTATAAAGTGTAAAATTTAAAATAATTTTACATTAATTTAAGGGCCTTCAATAAGTGTAAATTAAAATTATATATATTAGAATAAAATATTTAATATAGTTTTATAATCTATAAATTAAAGTGTCTAAATCAAACATAATTCTATCAACTCTTAAATCAAAGATAACCATGCTTGACTCACAATTTGACAACCAGTTAATTTAGTGGGATAAAACATTAAATCTCTTAAGTAATGATAGAGATTTGAATTATGACATTATAAATATATCAAATTAAGTATAAATAGTCACCCCTAAAACGTTTGAGCCTTTACATTATTTGATCTAAATTAGTCAGAAAATAAATTATATATTAATGGTTAAGCCAAAAAAAAAAAGATAATTGTACTTGAACACATTTGAACACATGACTTTTTAGATATTAAAATATCAACAGTGCCAATTGAATTAATTCTAAATATTAGCTATCTGTTTTGTCATTTTTTACAGTTGACATAATATCAGAAAATCCAAAAATTATTAAAATGTTTATATCATTTTTTAATAAATATTATTTTTTATGTAGTGAAAAAAATAATAAAATAATATACCCAACATTTTAATAAAAAACAACACTATTATTTTTATTATATTTGGATTAAATTGACAAAAGTTAAAGGCCTAATTCTAAATAATCGAACAAGCACGATAAAAGTTTAAAGATTAAATGACCGAAATGATATAATTGAGTGGCAAAAACTACTGATATGTTTCTTTTTTACTACTAAAACAAACAGGACAAGGGCTGTGAAAAATTAATGGTGTTAATTAATATGGTTTGAAAGTTGTAATTAACAAAGAAAGAGGCATAAACCCCATTTCCAAAATCAATGAATCATCATCATCAACGGGGTTTAGCAAGTTAAGCTTGAATGACGAGATTTATTAATGATGTAATTGGGTAAAAATGGCAACTTTAATTACTTTGAAAACCCTAATAATTATACATTGACAGCAGTCCATGAATTAATGTATGTATCCATTTCAAAAGCACCAACCCAAGCTTTAACCACAATTAGGCACTTTGATATTTTTTTCTCAATTATGGGTGTCATGTTTAAAGGTTATACTTATGCACACACTTTGTCTCATGTCAATAGGACTGTAAACGAATCGAACAAACACGGACGATGTATGTTCATGTTTTTTTGTGTAATTTTATTCGAACAAATGAACGAACACGAACAACTAAACGCACATAGTTTTTTTGTTCGTGTTCGTATTCGTTTGTTAAGGAATGCACACGAACAACTAAACGAACATAATTTATTGTTCGTGTTCGTTTGTTAAGGAATATAGCTTGTTCGTATTCGTTCGTTAAAATGATAAACCAACATAAACGAACGAACATAAAATGACATATGTAAATAAATTTAAACGAACATAAACGAACGAACATATGTGAATAAATTTATTTTTTAAAAAATATACCGTAATACTTTTGTTATGAAAAATAATAAATATAAATGAATATATGTGAATAAATTTAAACGAACATAAATGAATTGATTACCAAATGTTCACGGACTTAATTGAACGAACAAGCTCTTTGTTCGTGTTCGTTCATTTAACTAAACGAACAAAAAATATTGTTTATATTCTTTCGTTTAATAAATAATCGAATATAAACAAACTTTCAGCCGAACAATTCACAAACGGTTCGCTGAACGTTTGGTTCGTTTACGGCCCTATACATTAATGGAGACTAGGCTTGTTGATCGATAGGTATCCTGTATTGGTCCATACATGCGAAATACAATTTAATTTTTTTTAATCCCACATCGTTTTTTTATAAATTTGACATCGAATTAAAAGGTATTTAAATAAAAGATGCAATGTTTAATTTTAAAATTATAAGGGGTTGAGAATTATTTTAAAAAGAAAATGAACCAAAGTTGAATTTACCTAATTTTAAAATTCACTAGGACTTAAAGAAATATATAACTATAAAATGAGGAACAATTTAATTTAACTAATTGTAAAATTAAAAGTAACCTAACAAATTTATTGCAACTTAATTTTATGCAATGTTTAGAAGCCTTAACTTTTTCCTCTGTTAAATGTAAATAAAAAAATCAATAATATTTTGGTGTATGGGCTTATATTTTATTATTATTTTGTATTTAAAGAATATTTTAATTTAGTTCGACTCATAAATTTTTAATTCGTGAAACATGTTACCTTCCTTTTATTATTCTGTTACAAAAAAAAAAAAGTCACAACTCACAAGTCACTTTAGGAACATGTCATAAATGGTGTCATGTGAAACATGATAAACTTCAAAAATTCAAAAAAAAATTTATTTAAGAATCCAAAAAAATCTATTTAAAAAATTAGATTTTTGTAAAATTATTTTAAAAATATTCGAATTTAATATATACTATTATGTATCGCATATCATTTTAGATGACACCATATAAAATATTTTAAAGTGAGAATTAAGAGTATAAGATAATATTGTGCATTAATCCTAGCCCTTTAATAACGTAGACACACCATGTAAACTACTTAAATTCGAGTCATCTAGATATAACATCATTTATTTTTCCACCGAGACTATTTGATGGTTTCATATTTTACATGAATATTGAATATTGATGAATGATAATTCTAAGCCTAATAGATATTTAAATCTTTTAAGTAGTTGATTTTGGGTGATTACACCATGCAAATGAATTTCTCACAGTAATCACTGAATTGAAACTGCTTTAGGATAACAAAATGTTCTACAAACTGCAATGCCAAATTCTTAGTATGAAAGGAGATTTTTAACCAAAATGTTGTCCTAAGCTCAAACACTATGTCTTTACTAAATACTAATCGTAATTCATATTATATACCTTAGATGGTCACTCACTACCATTGGTGTTAAAGTTCTTCAACTTGTTTAGAAGGAAGGGAAGAACCTACTGAGATTTGCAGGCAGGGCATAAAAGCTTTCGGTCCTCGTATCGGTATTGAAATTCCTGAACTTCTCCCACCATTGGCTGCCGCTATCTCGCCCGACCGGTGTGTCCCAATAACTAAGTGTGCAGTCCAAGAAGAAAGCAACAATGACGGCCACCGTTGCTGGTGATGAAAAGATTACTTGCATCACATTGTCGAACTGTGAACATTAACGAAAGCATGTTAATCGAAACAAATAACGATGTAGATTGTTGGGGTAAGCATGCGAATCGGATCGACTCACCCATGTATGAGTGTGAACCGGACCATGACCGGAAACTAGTAGATAGTCGTTGAAATACCGAGGTATTGAGAGGCCCAAGAAGAGAGAAAATCCCAGTACGAACTTGGTTCTGAAGGTGTTTAGATTGCAATACTGAAGAAGACCGAGTCCGGCTGAAGCTGTGCTCAATCATGGTGTTTCGAAAACCGAGTCAGCTCACATTATTGTTGATTAAAGTGTTTATAAAGAAGATACATACCAACATAGGCAAATAGGATACAGTACAGAGCAGCAACAATTGGCAATGGTACTGAAGCCAAAACAGCCCCGAATTTCCCTGTCCATAAGCATCACACCATGACAAAATCAGATAAATCTCCATGTAATAATAACCCCAAACCACTCATAAATCTTGTTTCGAGTTTTTGTTCAAAGATTATGAACATTGGACATTGTTAAACAGAATGAAAATAGATTTGGTAGCTACTAAAAATGTTAGAAAATTCGGGATTGCCGTACCAAATACAGAAAAGAAAAGCATGAATAATGCCGATAGCTGAACGACTCTCCGACTTCCGACTCTTGTTAATCCCAAAAGGCCAGCATTTTCACTAAATTGCAGCAAACTAAAATTAGATGAGAGACATCACCATCAAATAATTCTTTAACAAATGTAATTAGTAACAAATTTCGAAAGTAAATGTTAGTTACACTGAAGCAGTGGAGCCAGTTCCTGTACCAAATAAACCATTGAGCAAAAGGCCTACTCCCTAGAGTTCATAAAAATTCAAGAGCTGATTAGAATCTGGAATTAGGGAAATGTAGATCATACAATCCTAGGAAATGCAGAAGAAGAGATAAAGATCATCTTATGTGTACCAGCCAACCAACCCCACGGCTATGCACAGAAGGCGGCATAGGAGTGGCACTCGCATATCTTGATGCCGCAATAAATGTACCACTAGACTGTCAAAGGAACAGAGCCAAAGATAAAGGTTGTATTCGAATTAAGTAATTTTCATTGCAGCACTTATTGTCTAGCTGATTTCTTATGCATTTGCAGAATCCAAGTACTTCTTCACATGATAAACATATGAAGACTCACATCCAGAAGTCATACCTCAATGATAGAAACAAAAGTGGCAGCTATGGCGGCAACAGCATGACCGGCATTGAAACTCGGTCTTCCCCATTGAAATGGATATGGAATCCTTATCCTGTAAGCAACATACCATAACATATAACTTAGGTGGTGTATATGACAGGGTGATGAGCAATATCTTGGCAGAATCACACAACTAAATAGAGCAGAACTCAATAAAAAAGTGAGCATGATAATGTTGTGCAAGCCAATACAAGTCAACTTTATTGATACATAGGAGCATACCAAGATGCAGCACCGATGAGCCCAGATCGATCAGTACGGCAGCTGGACTGAGTTTTTGGAGCTCTATTATCATAAACACCAGTTGCTGTCAAAAGTTCCGCATAAACCCATATAATCGCAATGGAGAAAAGAATTGCAAAACGATCAAGCATCGCTCTCTTGGATTTGACTAACTCGGAAGCATACTGCAAAGGCATTAATCATAAACCACACCAATTAATAACTCAAGACACAAGAGAAGATGAAATATAATAGACCATCACATAATTTGCACAAAAACTTGAAAGCTCTTGTTTAATGTAACCATTCTTCCGGTTTTCCTTCATTTTTACTATCAATAGAACCAGAGCTATCTAACTAATGTAATGCAGAAGTTACTTCAAACATGCTTGTAGTAATGGCAAGAAATAAAGATCATCCATAGTGTGTGAAGAATTAAGAACAAGGGGTCACCTGAGACAAGAAAATCACTGCTATCAATGCTGGGAGTCCAACTTCGACGCATCTGGCCAACTACAGCAACAATGGAAGAAATATGACAAAAAAAAAGTAAACAATTATTGCAAAATAGCAATGCCAGGATGCTTACATGAGGGAAACCATTTGCATAGAGCCCAAGTCCTGTGAGAATCACAAGAGGAACAGCTGCAAGTGGGCTTAAAAACCTGCATTAACATCACAATACATATTAAACAAAAAAAAGGCAAATCAAATCGATTTAACAAAATCCCAAATTTTAGTTAGGCACTTAGGCTTGTTCGCAACATAACCCACCTTGCTAAAACTCTCCAAAAGCCGAAGAAACCGATAACCATGGTAAAAAAAGATGCAACAATGAGTGATCCTTGCGCATCTCTCATGGATGCTTTAAATCTCTGAAAAGAAAAAAACAAGTCGTATGCCATTGACATTAAAAACCAAAGGAGAGTTTGAAATTTCAATAGCAAACCTCGCGAGAATCAATGAGGACGCTGCTTTCACTTCTCGATAAAGCAATGGAAATTGTGGGGATAATGAAAGCATTAGAGCCGCCGATAACCACCGGCAACCTGGTTCCAAGGAATGTTTGCATCAGCGTGTTGATGCCAGAAACAAAGAGAAGAGTGTTTATAACCTCAGCTTTCTCAGCCTGTTTTTTGGAGAAACGAAGCAAAAAACGCTTAGCTCCAAGAAATTGTATACATAAACTAACTAAAAATTGCTCTGAATTAAAAGATAAAACCCCTGTTTTCTTACATTGCCTCCGCCCATTAAAGGGACAATCGTAGATGATATTATCACAGTAGTCCCAAGCATAACCAAGTAATGCTGAAACCCATGAAGCATTGCTTCAGCTGCATTTAAACCATAAATGTTACTTGAAACCCAAGAAAACTAAGATTTCGGTAACAAAACCAAAAGAAGAAAACAAAACAAAAAAGGAGAGATGGGTGCTTGATTATACGCCATGGAGGTGAAGTGGAGATGCAGAAATCAACTCCGGGGAGCTGGTCTTTGACGGGGAAAGGCTGGGGATCATCGGATTTTGCACCACAACCACCGGCAGCAGCAGCCATTGTAGTTTTCTTCTTCGGGGTTGTTTCCTTTTGGTTTTGGTGGAGGGGGGAAGTTTCGTTGCGAATACAAGTACTGAACACTGCCAGCCGCTGTACTGCCTCACATTCTTCAGTTTTGGAAAAAGGAAATGGAAAATGCCCACAACGGATGCATCCTTTCTTTCTTTTATCTTACATTTTTTGTCTCTTTCTGTAATTTACCTTAATTCATCTTTACATTGGCTTCCTCGTAGCATATAAAAAATTTGATACATTTGAAACATTGATAATCGATGCATTCGAATCAAATACTACAAAAATTATCACGAGATTATTTTTATATTAATTTTTTCATTCATAATACTAAAATTTAAACTCTTAATTTTACTTACGAGCTCATATCCCAACAAAACAACCGATGGTCTATAAATAGTAAAAGGAAAATACATTGATGCACAAGCTTATGTCAGTTTTAAGTTTTATAGATTTAGATTGTGGTTTAGAGTTTAGGGGTTTGGATTGTAGGGTATAGAATTTAAAGCTTATAGTTAGAATTTAAGGTTAGGTTTTAGTTTTTATGGTGTTAAGGAAAATACATTGATGCACAAGCTTATGTCAGTTTTATAGTTAGAATTTTTGGCCGACCCCGTCTCGATTCTTTTTAGTGTTTCACCGGCCCCGAATTTTATAGTAGAAATCCGACCTCAATTCTACTCGACCCATTTTATTTCTAGATTTTCTTACATTTTCTTGTCTGATTTCAAATTTTCTAAGCAACCAAACAAACCACCAACAAACTCTACAAAAATTAAAATCATAATAGAGAATGAAATAGTTAGTAGAAAAGAGAACATGTAAAACCCAACAAAATTAAGCACTAAAATGACAGATTTGAAAAAAAAATACATATCTGGAAAAAAAATTAAGAGATAAGTAAATGAATACATATTTCTGAAGAAAACAAAATAAAGAAATTTGACAGAAAATTGATCCCAAGCTCGAATCTCTGTCGTAGGTTTCTTTGATGGCTTTACTTTCCTTTTTCTCTTAAAGATTGAAATGAAATTTAATGGAAAAGAAAGAAAATGAGAAAAAGAATAAGGAAGAAAATGAACAAAAGAAAGGACAAAATGAAAAAGAAACCCTGAAAATGTGATATATACATTTATAATGAACTCTATTCTCATCGGTAAGAATTGAATTCCTAACCTCATGATTAATAAATGAGGTGAACAACTACGACACCACATCTTATGGTTGACTTAAATCATATTAATTAAATTTTAGATCGATTTACCCAAAATAGCTGATTTAACCGTAATTAATAGTCAATAATCTATAGAACAAGTGGTTAAAGCTATCAGTTAACACTCTCTACTCTTTTTTAGATTATGAGCTCGAAACTTATTAGGAACAAAATTTATCTCCCTGTAACAAGTAAAACCAAATGTATCGGTTAAATCAATTTACAATTATCTCCACTCCCTTTAATTGTCTCATCTTTGATTTTGGTCCATTCATTAATTCTAGTTTATTATTATATTTGAGTTTTGCAATAAATAACAATAGTTTTTTTGGACGTGCACCTCTTTTTTCCTTATCAAATCAATTTTATATAAATATAACACTAAATTTTTTCATTTATTTATATATATGTGAAATTATATATATATATATATATATATATATATTATCATTGTTATAATTATTACACATTAGGGATTTATAATATATATTATAATTAAAATTTATCTTGTCTAATTGCTAAAATAGTAATTAAATTTTAATGCAGTTACATTATGTATGTCTAGGGATGAGCATTCAATTGAGTCGAGTAAAAAAAATGAGTAAGTCGAGGTGACGTGTCCTATTTTATGATTTAAATTTTATTTAAATTTTTTTCAATCTAGTCAGTTTATGAAATTCGAGTTGAGTTCTCAAGTTTTGTGCAAATTTAAAATTTAATTATTTATAATGATATAGTATGGATTGATTCAAATTTAAACGACATTCTCTATTTATATATATATATATATTCTTTTTTACACGTGTGAGTAAGATTTGTAATGCATATTTATAATGCTACTTTTAAAGAAAGATTTTTTTTTATTTTTTCACATGCGTGAGTAAGATTTGTAATGCATATTTATAATGTTAATTTTAAAGAGATTTTTTTAGGACAAAGTATTGCTAAGAGTATAAAGGATTCAATGAATTGATGGAAATAAAGAATTTACAAAAAATATAGTTGAATGACCAATTTGAATAAATTGCAAAATTAAGGGACTAGATTGCAAAAAGTATATTTTTATTAAAAATCTGAATTGAATATACATAGATATTATATAGTGATAGTAAAGCATGTGATTTAAATTTGGTCAAAATGGACTTAAAACGAAGGAATAATTGAAGAAAATGAGAAAAACATACAAAGTTGAGGGACTAAATTACAAAAAGAGAAAAATATTTTCAAAATAATAATTGAAAATAAATATGTATTCTATAATGGTTTAGGAACATGTGGTTTAAACTTGGTTAAAATAAACTTAAAATGAATGAGGGTTTGAAGGAAAAAAATAAAACCATGGAATAAATCGCAAAACAGTAAAATTCGAGTTGGCAAACTCGAACTCAAAATTTACACGAATTATTCAAGTTGACTCGAATAACTCAAAAAAAAATTAATACTTTCAAATCAAGTCGAGTTTTGCTCTCCTATATGTGATACCCAAACACACTATTACTACCATGTATGGTACAAGGCATGGCCGTTTCAAAATGTATAAATTGTTTTTATAACATTAACTTAAGCAAATGGTCAAATGTTTTAAATTAAATTAAATATGCCTTTTTAAGGACCACTAAGTATTAAATATCAAAACCTATAATTTTCCTAACCTTACTATTAAATTAAATATGCTCTTTCCATATATTGTCTCTCTGCAGCGTTAGACTAGTTGTTGTTTATTACTTTAAGTCTATAATGCTGTTTGTTAGACCACTTGACGCATGATTGGCCCTTCTTTGCATTTAAGATGGTGTTTGTTATTATTAGGGAAAACTACAACGCGGTCACCCAACTATTACTCTTTTTTTGTTTTAATTCCGCTAACATTTATATTTAACATATATAAGTTAACAACAACCTAAAATAAAATATAAAAAAGATAGGGAAGTGACTCGAACACAATAGCTTATTGATAAAATTTTAAATATTTAACCACCAAGTTAAACTAATAAATTGCGATAATTTTAACTTAAATAATATTTAACTAAATTGTGTTTAAAATTAAAAATCAAACTAGATTTATTTTTTCACTTTGTTCGATAATAACAAAACTAATTAAATGTTTATTTATTTCTATGAAATTAATATTAAATTAATAATATTTTTTATGATAGAATATAAATTTTTAAATTATATTTAATAATTATTAAATGGATTAAAATTAAGATCGAAATAATTATTTTTAAATACTATTTTTTATTATTGAATATAAAATTTAAATTATTTAAAGATAATTATTTAGATACTAATTTTAAAGCATTTAAAAAAATAAATAAATATAATTTAAAAGTTTATATTCTATCATAAATAAATAGTATTAAATTAATTTAATATCTAATTTTATAAAAATAAATAAATGATTATTTAATTAATTTTGTTATTATCGAACAAAGTGAAAAAAAATTAAATCTAGTTTAATTTTTAATTTAATCAAAATTTAGTTAAATATAATTTAATAACTTTTTACTTTAACTTGTTGGTTAAATATTTAAAATTTTATCAATGATGTATCGTGTTTGAGTCACTCCCCTACCTTTTATATTTTATTTTGTGTTGTTGATAACTTATATACGTTCAATATAAATGTTAGTGGAATTAAAATAAAAAATTAGGCCTAGCACAGTTGGTTCTTGCGCTGCCCCTTCATGATGCTATGTGCAAGTTTGATTCCCAGCTGCAGCAAGGTGTGGTTTTGATTTTTCTTTGATTTTCTTCAATCAATATGGTCGAGACATGTGTCACCACATGATTGGTTGAATAAAATTAAACAAAAAATAATGTGGGGAGGAGAGAGAAATGATTAAAAAATATTTTTTTAAAATGCCACATCAGCCATATTGTTAGTTTTTTAACGAAGAGAGACTAAAATAGGAAACGTATCAACGTGAGGGACGATTTTGACAAAAAAAGAATAATAGTTGGGTGACCACCCGTGTAGTTTTCCCTTGTTATTACTTGCTAATTAAAATCTATTTAATTAAACAAACACTTTATTGATTGTACTTACTTTATAAGTTATAATGAGCATAAACATGCCATTTATAATTTAGTGGTATTAATATATGAGTAGTTATACCATGGATTGGAGGTGGAAACTTTTAGCTTCTACAATTATCTTAAATTTAGGGTTTATATACTTAATTTAGGGTTTATAATTTAGAGGTTTAGGTTTATATGTTTAGAATTTAGGGTTGAGGGTTAGAATTTAGAGTTTATAAGTTAAAACCTAAATCCTAACATATTACTCTAAAACATAAGCATATCCTATAAACCCTAAATCTAAATTATAAACACTGAATTTTAACCATAACTGATAGGTGCGATGTCTTCAACCGAAATTAGCTCCGATAAATGGTGAAAATGTTTCTTTTTAAATTGGGAAAACAAAAACCGAAAAAGAGATGACAATATGACACGATCGATTTTAGAGTGGTTCGACCTTCTAACCAAGGTCTACATCCACTACCTTAGTATCCACACTAAGGATTTCCCAATTCACTAAGAATAAATTCTTTCCTTTTTACGGGTTCAAGGGGTAACGTTACATCCCTATCTTTTCACGGGCAAAGATAGAACTCTCTCCCTAGTTTTTATAAGGATCAACTAGAACCTATCCCTCAATTACAAGGTCTTAACAATGTAAACTAATTATCTCTCTAGGTGGATGTTTACAAATTTGGACTAAAGAAATACAAGAGATTACAAAGAAAAAAACAATTAAAATTTTACTCTCTTGATCTTTAAGCTTGGATGTCCATCATCTTATTCTTCAAGTGTCATTGGCTTGTATTTATAGTGTGGAATAAAAAACTAGCCGTTGGGAACTTTAATTCTAGCCTTAAATGCAGTTCTGCAACCTTGGGTATCGGTACGCGACTTTGGGTATTGGTACCTGTAAAAACAAGAAAGAGCCGTTGTAAATGCACAGAGCCTACTGGTACACATTATGTTCGTATCGATATGATAGTGCCTTGCTTATCGGTACGACCAAGCCTGTACCGGTACAAAAGTTGCTCACTGAAAATTAGGGACACACTGCGTATCGATACGAGGAAAGACCGTATCGGTACGAGCAATCAATTTTTGACTTTTAGGACATTTTAAAATTTTGTTTAAGTCAAAAATCCTTTCAAAAACCTTTCAAATGTTTTTTCAAGTTGAATGGACTTTGAATTAATTTTGCAATATTTGTTCAAGTCCAAAAATATTTTTCATTGAGTTATATCAAAATAAATATTTCAACAATAACCCCTAAATTCAGAGCCCCTAAATCTAAACCCATAAATTTTAAACTCTAAACCAAATCCTAAACTATTATTCGAAGGTACTCGTGGAAACTAAACATTTTTACTTCCAGTGCATGAAATATTTTTCCTTAATATATATATATATATATATATATATATATATATGCTTTTTGGTTTAACCACCGATTTCTAATACATTGGTTAGCTGATATGGATCGGGTATGAGAGAACCTCATTATGGGGGCGATCCTCCCAACCCAATTGCTCTATTCACAACGTCAGGATTTAAACCATTAATCTTGCTTAAGGGATCTAGTGCATCATCTCACTAGATCAATTGATTGTTGGTTATATATATGTATTAACAAGTGAGATGTGACACTATATACCTTAAAAAATATAAAAGGTTTGAATTTTGACGTTGTGAACGGAACAAATTAGGTTGGGAGGACCAATTGTTAAACAAATGAAAAAGATTAACGAGTGTTGACGGCAGTAATAATTCAGGGTGAGCCTAACGTGCGACATGTCTAGGGTGCGGCTAAAAGACAGTAAGTTTCGAAACTTGTCCTCAAACTGAAAATGTTAGACTTCTTGATAGCATTTTCGGTTGATTTTTTGAGTTTTTTTTCCTGCAAGTATCGATACTTATTTTGTAAGTTTCAATACTTTGTCCAAAATGAAAATTTATCAACTTGCAGAAAAAACTCAATAAACCAACCGAAAATGTTATCAAGGAGTCTAACATTTTTAGTTCGATGACAAATTTCAAAACTTACTGTCTTTTAGCCGCACTTTAAATATGTCGTACCCCACCCCAGATTAAAAAAATGCCTGCAAGCCCTTCAAAAATAATAAAAATTTAAAATAATATAAAAGTAAAATTACACATTATCTCCTAAAAAAATTATAAGTCAATTCTATCCTCTTTAATTTTTTTCTAGATTCATCCTGCTACTCAAAAGTCTAAATTAAACATATATTAAATGACTGACATGTACTTATCTAAATAGTAGCACCAGTTTTGCAATAAAAGTCCCATTATTTTAGTTGTTTTTCTCTTTATTTCTAAAAAAACAACTTAATTATTTGGAAACATAGACTACAATAGAGCATATCCGTGGTAGGAGCCTATCATGGGTGATGAAGCTCTAGAAGAAATCTATGATCTCGTGTTCAAGATATTGGAAATACAAACTATGCAGTAATTAGTAGCAGAGTCTGAAATCAAGAAGATAAGAAAAGCAAAATATAATTAGCCGTTAAAAAGAAGGATAAATTTTCAATGAATTGAAAATCAAGGTTTAAATAGGTACAAATTCCGTTATATTTTTTAATAAAAAATTGAAAGAGCACAGTCCCAAACCCTTATATACATCCATTCCTAATAATAACGTTAAATACTCGACGTAAGAGTTTTGTCATCTTTTCCGTCGTATATAATTAGACAGAATTATTCTATACTTAATCTCTTAAACCAGATAAACTATAAACATTTATGATTACATGCAAAGAAATCAACATCAAAATTAATTAAAAACATTAATATTTGTTGAGTTATGTATGTGTTTTTTTTTTCTTTTCTAATCAAAGCAAATCCGGCCTTGAAAGTAAAGATGTTAGGCAAATGCAGATACGTACAAATGAATCCAACAAGCTAATATTAAGAACACAAACAATGACTGAAATTGCCAAGATGGTAACCGGACCGGAAACATTCGACTTTATAATTAGCCGACAAAAAACCAAGGTGAAGGCTGCCTCAAAGGAATGCAACATCACATTTTAGTGCGTTCATACACACTCCCCCACTTTTCCTTCCTTGACGCCATTGTATTCGTTGTAACGTATGATGGTATGAGGGGTTGACGGGGCTATCGCATCTTAAAAATTTAAAATTCGTATATGATTTAGAATTTTTTAAGTATTTGTTATTGAAAATTTATTATCGTCCCCTAAAATTTTATAAGTTTCATCCTAACATAAAGGCATGCGTATGTTCCTGATGGCACACAATTCTTTTACATTCAAGTACTTCGAATCTTTACAAAATATCAACGAGTATAGTTGATAAGTTGGGTTGAAATTAAACTATTCAAAAGTTTGAGCATTAATTTAGAATGAAAATCATGGTTTGAGGATAAGTCAATTTTGAATGAGAGTTATGGTTTGAGGATGAAACTAGAACGTTAAAAAGTTTTAAAACCAATTTATAATGAGGATCATAGCTTGGAGAAATGTTGTGCAATTAACACTTAGTTATATTAAAAATATATAATTATTTTTATATAACCTTGATATCAAATTCACTAGTTGACTAATCTGGATTATATATTATAGATGTTCATTATGGGCTATCCTCTCAACTTAATTTGTTTAATTTTGACCTCATTTGAAGAATATAATGTCTCATCTCACCAGAACTATTTGTCGACAAAAATATATATAATTTTACTATAAAACAATAATAAAAATATATTTTAACTTTATTAAAATTTTATAATTTAACTCCAACCTCTTGTATTTTACCCGACTACATCAGCAATGACGTGAATGTTATTGACAATCTTTTAAATATTTTCGAATTGAGTTAATTGTACCACACGTCCTCAAACTATGACACTTATTTTAAATTGGTCCCTAAACTTTAAAATATTCCAATTTCATCCTTAAACTATGGCCTTCATTCTAAACTAGTCCCCAAACTTTTAAACACTCCAGTTTCATCCTTAAACTTTGACTCTCATTCTAAATTGGTCCTCAAACTTTTTGAACATTCTAATTTAATCCCCAAATTATCAATATATGCTAATCATATCTTATGTTAATAAAAGGTAACAAAAATTGTTAATTGTCATGAAACACTGATGTTTATTATGTGATAATATGGTGATATAAACGATAATTTGAGGATAAAATTAGAACGTTCAAAAAGTTTGAGGACCAATTTAGAATGAGAGTTATAGTTTGAGGATGAAACTAGAATGCTCAAAAGTTTGGGGACCAATTTAGAATGAAGGTTATAGTTTGAGGATAAATTAAAATGCTTTGAAGTTTAGGGACTAATTTAAAATGAGTGCCATAATTTGAAGACGTTTGGTGCAATTAACTCTTTCGAATTTATAAAATATTAAATAAATTACAAGATAAATAAAATTAATTTGGAAAGCCTCAAACGCAAACTTTAGTGCGAATATAGATTTTATAGGGCTTAGAATTATTTGGGGTAGGCAACTTTGCTTTTCTTAATTTGGCATTATAGATTCCGTTAGAGGCTCCCTTTCCCACAAATCATAAATAAATTTTATAGTATAATCATAATAATTCTATATACAACTAATTAACCGAAAGATAAATTATTTTATTTTTAGTGGAAATTTTAAATTATTTAAGCATGTTAATAAATAAAATACATTATGTAAGCAAAGTTAATAAAAAAATTAATTTGATTTTTTAAAAGTTTTAATTCAATAATATGCATGATATTTTTTTATTATATTTTTTTATTGATATACTAGTTGCCTATTTTTTATATTTATTTGATAAGAATTAATAGCGTATTTAATATTTTTTTATATTTCCAAGAAACAAATCAAGCTGTTCCTCATCCCAAAAGCCACCCGAATTTAAAACTTTTCAAAATTGTGAGGCTATGTTTTGTATTAGTAATACTATTTTTCAATTTATTAAATTAATTGATCTCAACTTTCAATATGTATAATTAAATGTCCATTTTTTAATGATAATAAATACTATAATCATGTTTTTTATTTTTTCTTCATATTGTTATATATTCTTTAAATAAAAAATAAAATAAAATATCTGAAGATTTAACACGATATTAATAACAATTTGTACAAATAACTTGCCACTTTGGGGGCTAAAATGTAACTTACTCCTACTTAATGTTTCACTTTATTAAATAAAACTTATAAGCCAATCTCTTAATTTTCTTTATCGAAGTAAACTTTTATAAAACTAAAAAATTAATACACGAGCAAAGAGGGTAGTGTAACCTAACATCTCATCAGAAGTAGGGTGTAAAAATTGACGTGACTAAAACCGACTCGAGTTTAAATTGGATATGATTTATGGTAGTGCTAACCTGAATCTGACTTGAATCTAACTTAATATTGACTTGAATTCGAGTTTGGCCCGATAATTTTGGATTCGAACCCGACTTACACCCGACCTTAGAACAAACCAAACACGAATTGAATTGAATAATGTGATAACTGAATACAACCAACACTTGATCTAATATGAACCGAGCTTAAAATTAACCATGTAAATATCTTATATAACTCAACTTGAAACAACCCGAGATCTGATTTTACTGACTTGTTGACCGGCCTATTTATTGACCATACATGTTACTGACCCAACTTGTAATTAACCCAAACTGATATTTACCCGACCTATAATTAATTGACTTGAAGCAATCGACAAATTGAGTAATGTATTTTTTGTTTAATTTTTACTAAGTATTTATTTTAATGAAAAATCCAATATTTTCACTTCACTATTACTGCAATATATTAATTGTTAAAATTTCTTGAATTTATTTTCTTATAATTATTTCAAGAATCGTATGAAATTAATTATCATGTATACTACTTTTCCACTCAACGTGACAATTGTTTTTTTTTTCTTCATGAAAATATAACTCTATGTATTCCCTCTATTCTAAACTGTCTGAATTACTTAAATATGTACTTGAGACTTGAAAGAGTTATGATTATTTTAAGGAAGCAAATGAAGTTCTAATGTATATTTGTGACTTGTGAGATTTGAAACTTAACTCGATTAAAACACACCGAAACCGATCTAACCCAGCTTGAACTTATCATAATCGACGTGACCTGCTATGAACTTGACATGATACTTAAAATGACTTGACTCGATATCCATCTAAACTCAAATTAACCCAATAATTAACAAATCCAGACTCAAACACAATATTAATCCAACATGAAAATTAATCGATCTAAATCAAAATCCAATTTAAATTGAAATTAACTCGACGTTGATCCATACCGGAGTCGACCTAAACCCCCATGACGAGACTAAGTTGAGAACGTTGTCTTATAATAAATCTATACAATATATAATTTTTTTATTGAGTTTATGAATACGCGCATTGGACACGGAATATTTGCTTAATTTCCAAAGCAAGAATAACAAGGAGTATTAGATTAAATTATTGATTTTGGTGTTTTTTTTAATTGGTTCTTTTTGGAACGGATTTACTGTAAAGGCATCTCTCCCCATCAAAATTGGTTGTAATACCCATCACCAACCACATGCTGTCCCAGCACTTTAAAACTTTTAAGGCGAATTTCAAAATGGTGCGCCCTACCAAAAATATTTATTATCTTAAACTATGACGAAAAATAATTAATAAAACAATCTTGATATTATGAATAAAGTAAATTGAGATGGTAGATCGTCTCATAATGGTAATATATAATATTTAATTCGAATTAGTTGGTCAATAGACTATATATATCGATAGCTATACCAAAAATAATTATAACATAATGTCAAAAAATGCCCCTAACGTTTGTCTGAAAAGTCATTTTGACTTATATTGTATTGTTTTGAAGCATTTTAACACTTAACATTTTATTTTGAGTCAAAATGACCCCTTTGTGGATAAAAGCTATTAGTCAACTAACATTAACTGGCTAGAAATGACGTGACAAACATACATGACAGTGCATGCGAACATAACAGTGTCATATAGACAAATGTGTTAATTTTACATAATGACACATTAGTCAAAAAATAATTTTATAAAATTGTATAAAATATAAAATTATTTTTCTGATGATGTGTCATTTTATCAAGTTATTTCAAACTGTTTATCGTCAGTTGACTGACAGTTTGAATTCACAGAGAGGCAATTTTGACCAAAAATAAAATATTGATGATTAAAATGCTTCAACAAAAGAATAAAAACTAAAATGACTATTCAATCAAATGTTAATGACATTATTTTAGCATTAATTAGAGAACCTAAGTTTGAACCCTTAAAAATGAATTTTTTGTGAAAATAACCACGAATTCTAAACCAGAGCCGTGAAACACATATGAAAGACACATGCTCGGTCTAATGTTGTACGTTGTTCAACTCAGGTTTAAGCACTTAGAAGGCGACATTAGCTTGTCATCTGTTACTAGTTTCAAATTTTTCATACTCAAGTGACCAAAACAAAAATGACTAACAATTAGGTGACTATTAGAGTAATTTTCCCTAAAGGAATTGACACTTATTATAGTAGATTTTAAATAATTTAATTATTTCTGATCATAGCACCAAGTAATAAAAAGTTTCTCAGTGGATACCATTTTGTAATTCCTGCCGAATAGTAAAAAGACAAATCGTTCACAACTTTAACAAGAGAGAAGAAAGGAATTCAAAATTGTTATATAAATTCCAGTTCGAGAATTTCCGGTATATATATCCAAAAAAAAAGCCTTATACATCTTCTATTTTGCAGAGAAATCACATAGAAAACAATGAGTTATTACAATCAAGGACAGCCTCCAGTCGGTGTTCCCCCTCCTCAAGGTCAACCCCTGATTCTTTGCTTAATTTCTTATCTTTTTCTCTATTTTTTTATTTTTTATTTTATTTTATACAGATTTGCCTTTTGCTTGCATTGTGATTGAATAGATCTGGTAATCTGGTGGATCTGTTTGTTCTTTTTTTGACATTGATAGGTTATCCACCGGAGGGATATCCGAAGGATGCTTATCCGCCACCAGGATATCAATATCCTCCGCAGGGATATCCTCCGCCGTATGCCCCTCAATATGCTCAGGGGCCGCCGCCTCAGCAGCAACAACAGAGTTCTGGTTTCTTAGAAGGCTGGTAAGTCCTCTCTTCCTTGTATAGTAGTGCAACTGTACGAGTATTTCCCTACCGTATATACGGTTTGTACGCCAGATCTACGAATCTTTCATAATTGCCGGTGAAAATGGAATTTGGTACTATGTTTTTTCAAATGACCAGGGTCAGTTCTTCAAGTTTTTTTGAACGAAATCCCCAAAACACCCCTTGGCAAAGTTTTTTTTTTAATCTTAATTGCTTTTTTTTTTGTTACGTGTGCAGTTTGGCTGCTCTGTGCTGTTGTTGCCTGCTGGATGCTTGCTTTTGAAGAACTGAACTTTCCCAGCCTTAATTGAATCAATTGTTCTTCCATTTTCGCCTGTATTTTCTTTCCTTTCTTTCTCCTGTCCTTTTATTTTCTTTAATAATTAGATTCGGACAAGCAATATTTCTACTCTTTTGATGTTAAAACTTTTATGTTTTACATTCGAGTCCCATGATACATATTATGTAATTATTATACATCGGTTATCGGTTAAGTCGTATTATATGCTGGTTTTGTCCAAAATTATTTTGATATAGACTCCAAATATATTCTAGTAGTCTATTTATGAGTCGTTATAATGATTGATTCTACTCATGATTATATAAATATATTTATCAAATATGTTATTTAATTTGAGCACTGTCTTGATTAATTTGATGGTAATTGTACGATGTATTTTTGTAATCGTAATAATTATTTTAAAAAAATATGTCAATTATATATTTTAACTTTTGCCACGAACTCTAATATTCATATAAAAAATAATTTACCTTTTTTTTGTTTTTCTGGTAGTGTATTAAAGATGTGTTAAACTTAAACTTCCCAATTGCAAATATATATAGTCAATAATTGATTGACTGAACCACATAGAATGTCAAATGATGATATAACTGCACATGTAATTCAGTCAAAATATAATAGCTTTGACAGGGCACAAATTTAACATGCAATGTGGCACTTAGGGGTGGTTAATGAGTTGAGCAGCTCGTGAGCTGCTCGAACTCGACTCGGTCAAAACTCGATAAACGTTCGACTCGAGTTGACTCAATTCGAACTCGACTCGAGACCTTAACGAGTTGAGTCGAGTAAAGTCTAACTTGACTCGATAAATTCGCGAGTAGCTCGTTAATTTTTTAAAATATTTTTTAGTAATTACTTTAAAATTATTTCATTCAAAAAATAAATCTAAATAATAATTATTAATTTGTTAATAAATAATAAAAAATAATAAATTAACTAATCTATTAATTTTCTAATAAATAATAAAATATTATTAATTAATAATATTATTTTACTACAAACAAAAAAAGGATAAAGGTGACCACTTTGAACCTATAAGTTGGTGGAAGGTTCAATCTTTGAAGTTTCGTATTTTGTCAAGGATGACTATTGATGTTTTAGCAATTTCAATAACAACTGTAGCTTCTGAGGTTACATTTAGTGCTGGGAGCCGCGTGATTGATTCTTATAGAGTTTCATTATCTCTGGATGCTGTGCAAATGTTGATTTGTAGTGGAGATTGGTGTCGATCTCTCCATGGAGTGAAGAGAAATAATAAAGTTAGACCATTTAAGATTAATATATTAATTGCTTTAGTTTTATATTATTCATGAAAAAGTAAGAATTTATTTTAGCTTCTTATTATAAGATATTATAACTATTTTGTATTGACAGGATAACTATGTTGATCAAGCAAAAAAATTATCCTCCGAAGTTTGTAGTTTGGTGATTGCAAGCAACAATGAATGGAGTGAAGAGATGTTGATTTCCTTATTTTCAATATTGATTATGGATCGTTGAACTTTTTTTTTCAAGAATGCTTTTAATATGTTAGTTTGATGTATTTGTGGATTGTTACTTTAGTTTTAATATGTTAGTTTGGTGAACTTGTGAATTGTTACTTTAGTTTTAATATGCTAGTTTGGCCTATTTGTGGATTGTTAGTTTAAAATTTAGAATTTGAAAGTGCTTTATATACTCTTTTGATATTTTTTGTTAAATTTGTTAATACATGTTAATATTAATACCCATATAGTATTATTAAATTGGCTTAAATGAAAAATAGGTGCCCAAAGTATACCCTTTTTGAACTTTAGGTGCCTAAAGTATTTTTTTTTGTAAAAATAGTTGCCCAAAGTTTCAAAAGTTATAATTTTAGGTGTCTGACAGTTAATGGGTGTTAAAAAAAACTTTTAACCAATAAAAGAGTGAAACGTGGCATATTTCATTAATTAATTTTTTTCAAAATTAAAAAATATAAAAAAACTTTCAGTTTTTAAAAAAATCCCCAAACTTTGAAAAGTTTGCAAAACAGTCCCGAAAATCCCTAAAATACCCAAACCCAAATCCCCCAATCGCCGCCGCTTCCGCCACCTATCGCCGCCGCTGAGCACACCGGGTTGGTCGCTGGACCAAGCCGGTCATTTCGCCTCACTCACCGTCGCCGGAAACGACGAACAACGTGCAGCCGAACGTCGAACGCAAAATTGACGTTCGCGCTGGCACGCCGTTCGCCGGTTTCCAGCGATGGTGAGTGAAAGGAAATGGTCGCTAGGTTCGGCGACCGAAAGGGAAGGGCCATGGACGGCGGATGGCGGCGGTGAGAATTTGGGGGTTTCAAATTTGGGGATTTTTAGGGATTTAGGGACTATTTTAGAAAGTTTTAAAATTTTAAGATTTTTTGTAAAATTTTTAATTATAAAAAAATAATAATTTAAAGAAATTAAAAATGCCACATGTCACATTTTTAATGGCTATCAGTTTTATTTAACAGCCGGGCACCTATAATTATAACTTTTGAAACTTTAGGCACCTATGTTTACAAAAAAAATACTTTAGGCACCTAAAGTTCAAAAATGGTATACTTTGGGCACTTATTTTTGATTTAAGCCTATTAAAATTTACTTTTAGTTAAAAAATAAGGTAAATTTTTTAGTGAGCTTAACGAGCAACGAGTCGAGTTGAGCAACAAACTTTTTTAACGAGCACGAATCAAGCACAGTTTTAACGAGCTTAACGAGCAACGAGTCGAGCAGTAAAAAATTAAAACGAGCACGAGTCGAGCACTGCCCAACTCGCGATCGACTCGCTCGATAAGCACCCATAGTGGCACTTAATTTTTTTGATGCAATTAGATACGTGATTTAACCAAAATAAGTTAGGTGTCTAATTGTTTGAACAAAAAAAAGTTAGGCATGTAATTGTAACATTGTACCTAAATTGTACATTCAAAAAGATTAAAATTGTTTTATATAATCAGTGAAAAATAATTAAATATTCACATGAAAATTTGTTTTGAATTCAAGAAGTGTCATGTTTATGTACTATTTGGGTTTTTGAAAATAGTTTAAAAACATCTGTCATTATGGTCATGTTTGATAAACATCAATTTAAGATAAAATTAGAGGTTTAAGCTAAAATTAAGGTTTGATCAGTCAAATCTGCTAATTTTTTAGAGGTTTTGACATTAAAGTTATAAAGACCCTTTTACCTTTAACAATTATCAAAAATATCCAAATGACCAAAATTTAACCTTTTTCTATTTTAATTTTTCACCATCATGTATTTACATTGTGATATTTATAAATTAATATTTTTTTCCTTTTATTCTCACACATTTATATTTGTATTTAAATTTAATAATTAATTAAATTATATTAAAAATAATTATATAAATAATAAAATAATATATAGATTCTTCAAATATGCTTAGTAATGTTATATTAACAAATTTATTTTCATAATCTAATTAATATTGATAGATACAAAATATTGATAACTAAATTATTTAAACAAATATCGAATATAATTGTGTCCTTATATGTCGTTTTGCTTGTTTATATAATCAAACAGTTATCGTCTATCAGTTAATTTAAACAAATATCGAATATAATTATATCTTTATATTTAAACAGTTATCATCTATCGTTTATATAATCAAATATTAATAACTAATAAATTATTTAAACAAATATCGAATATAAATTATTTAAACAATAAATTTGATGACAGTTAACATGTTTGCTTTCTTGGAATTCGAATGATATGATGTTCCATCCATAGTTTGGTGATGACAGCACTCACTATGTTTAGCTCATACCTTTTCTGTCAGTTGTTTCCTGTTGGCTTTAGCATTCATATGCTTCCGGGAAATGTGTTCACGTAGAGTTTCCTCGTATAACTTACTGTTTTTTTTTTTCATGAATTTAATCTGCTTTCTTGGATACAATGTCCCACCTCGTATAACTTACTGATTTAGCTCATATGTTTAGCACATATGTTTTCTAGTAGTCCTGTGGCTTTAGCATTCATTTGTCTCGGGAAATATGTGTTCACTTTGTTGGCATAATTTACCCTTTTTTTCTATTTCTGTAGGAGCAATATTGGGCACCTCCCGACTTTAAGAGGCTCTTGTCAGTAAAGTTAAAGTATTTAACAGCTTATGGTAGAATGATTAAGGTAATTTATATGCTGCATGGAAACATATTTGATGCTACGTTATTCCTAGTCATTAAGTTTTTTGTCTGATAAATTTGTGGTAGATATATCTTGTTTCTTGAAATATATTATTTTCATGTTTTTTTTGCCTGTGGGTGTGTGTTCTGTTATAATTTCTGGAAACGGTTTAGGATTTTGTTGCTTCCCTCTTATTCCCTTAGGTCATGGGTTATAAACTCATTAGGAACAGTCCACCTTCCCCTCCCTAGGATTAGGATTATGTTTAAGATTTGTCAAAAAAAAAAGTTTAAGGAACACTATTAGTCTGTGTTTATGGCATAATTAAAAATTCCTGGAACCAGTAAAAGTGATTATTGTGAACTAAGGTATTACAGTGAATAAACTGGTTGTCTGTGTAGCACAGAAATGCTTGCGTTTTTTTTTTGTGCGTGTATGTAAACATCTAAGCTTAAGGACCACTGTGCATCTGTGTGTCTATGGCATCATTAAAAATCTGGAAAAAGAAAGTGATTAGTGTGAACTGAGAAGGTATTACGGTATAACCTGATCGCACTCACAAATGCTTCCTGATAGTCCCGGTACTGCCTTACCAAATTTGTGGTACTTTTACTATTTTCCTGTTTCTAGAATATTGATGTCTGGTTAAATAATGGGTGTTTTTTTTCCTGATATACGGTTTTGATTACCAATACTTTTCCTTGCAGGGGAAGCACAGGTATAGGATTGCAGCCGCTCTGTCATACAATGATATAAAAGCTATCTGATGGATGGAATGTCATGATGGAATGCGAGAGAAATGCACCGTGCACTTGTATTACACGCCCACACCCACTAATGTAGAATTTTTTGCACAAGGAACCTGTACACAACATATACTGGATTGCTCATTGATTGTCATTCCCTTTAAACTTTATTTTTAGTCACTTAGCTTATGACATCGCACACTATTTATTGTTTAATACACAGATGGCTCGCTGATTTGAGAAAATGAGCAAATAGGAATAGCAGTCACCCAGTGATCATCCCTATTTGTAGCAGGCAATCAGTGGCCATCCTTATAATTTTCAGTCTTTCAGAGGAGAAAAAAAACGTGAAGGCCTTTTTGGTTGCGTATGTATAGGATTCTTCCTTGCCAGCAAGTCCGCATTGGAATAATAGATTCCATTATTGGTTTCAAATGCAGGATTCTTGCTTTTTGTTTATTTTTTGAGAATATTCTGGGATTGCAGTTGATATTTATTCATTTCGAATACCTCTGCAGTCGGGATGCTGGAAAACATAGAAACTAGAATGTATATAGAGGGATAGGAACTGCTTGTTTCCATCTGAGATTTATTTGTTGTGTAGTTCCGTGTTCCATGTCATTCTCCATAGAAATGAATTCATATGCTGCAGTTTTTGTGCCAAATCTGTGGTATAATTTGTTCTGGATCTATGTGCTTCATGTACTTCACTAGGGCTTTCGAGTTTGCACTTCTAAATTGTAGACTTCATTCATTTGATTTTCTATTTAAATCACACACACCATTTTTGTGCTTCAATCCAAATCTCTTTATACTTCCACAAGCAAAGTGGAACAAACCATGAGTAGTCTTATCTTTGAAGCTCACTAATCCAATGCCTACGTAACACGCCTTGCAAGGGTCGGTAATGACAAAGAAGACCCACAAAAACCCCATGGGGCAAGCCGACTCAGCTATGACTCAACGGCAATTTCAATGGAAGCGAGTTTTTCGGTGATGGGGTGGTCTTGTTGTCGGTCATCCTCAGACCCTTCTCCTTGAAGAGTTGGATATGGTGATGTTTGCAGTGGAGTTTCCCAACGTGAGCAGTGTAATTTGATGGGCTAATGGTGCAACCTCCATGGCTGCATTTGAAGCAGCTTCTACCACTGAATATACTCCAAACCCTTGAATCAAAGATAATTACATTTAGATCCATAATTTAAAAAAAAATGCCAACCGAACGAAGATTAAACTAATTTCTTTTACCTCAGTTTTGGCCTTTTTCCTTGGTTGGGACTATATGAAGCACAAGGGTTGATTCCTAAGGGGCCCTTGTTTGTACCATCATGCTAATTGCTAGGCCATATCTCAATTCATGACTAATAAACAAGCAATTAGCATGATTCGTCTTTCATTAGGGCCGTGAACAAAGCCGAGCTTTCATTCTTGAAAGACTGCATGTCCAATCACCAAGCCTGAAAATGTATTCACAAAACCATGCACTCATTTCACAAAAATACAGTGCTCAAATCTTTTAAATGTGGATTTCATGATTACTAAAAAAAATAGCTCTTATTTAAAAGGGTAAACTACATAAATAATTACCGAACTTTTTAGGGTGCTTTTATTTTGGTCATCAAATTTTTTAAACTTTCAGTGGGGCCAGCTAACTTTTATTTCGGTTTCTTTTTAGTCTCTGCCGTTGGAAAATGATGACCTATCCCGTTGGTTTTCATTTTTTTGATTATACTTAAACTAAACCTATGGTTATACTTTTTGATCATCTAAATCATCAATTTAAAAGATGTAATTAAAGCTTCAAGATAAGTGACAACCCCTAAATTCATAAAGTTTACGAGTTAACACAATTTTTTTATGATTTTTGTTTCAACTCTTCAATCACCAATCTTTCAATTCTAACTTCATTCTAAACAAAAATTCAACCTAAAAGAAGTTCCAAACCAACTAAAGATCTCCTAAATTGAGTTTCAGCATTAAAACTCCAAAAACAAGCTCAAGATTGAAAACGGCATTGCGATTTTGAAATATGAGTTACAAGTTTAATTTAAAAGCTTGAATAAGTTGAATACCATTCAAGAAATGAGATAATGACATCAAAACTCAAGTTCCATCAACAAAATGAAAATTTGTGCAAATACTCGTCCAAGAAGAAGAGAAAATAAAATTTTCGTGAAATTTTTTGAAGGTTTTTGTGGAGGTTTTGTAAAAAAAATGGAAGTTTTAAGATATAAGAGTGATTTAAAATCAAGAAATCAAAGTGGAATTGAAAGAAATCCATGGAAAAATTTAAAGAGAAAAATAAACAAAAATAAGGTTTTGGGAGCTAGAAGCCGTTAGTTCAAGAGGGGGAAATGTTTTTATTTTTAATTAGCTGAAAATGTATTAAATTATATTATTTTAATCAAATAAATGAAATCAAACGGATCACTTCATCATTCTCTAATGGAAGGTAACGAGAAGAACAAAAATAAAAAGCGAAATAAAAGTTAGGTGACACTAATACTATAAGTTTTAAAAGATTGGTAACTAAAATGAAAGGATTTTAAAAGTTCAACGACCATTAATGTAGTTTACCCCATTTAAAATTAATATTCAAAAAGTAGAAAACTGACCTTCTGGAGATGATTTCAATGGAGGGTACGTGGGCTATGTTGGGCCAATCCTCTCCTGTGTCTTTCTTACACCGCCTTTCCAGATGTGGGCATCGTGTGATTCTCAGCCTTTGCAGTGCCGTGAGGCTCCTGACACCTTGGGGAAATGACATCATATTAGGACAATCCACAATACTCAATGTTGAAAGCGAGGTGAGGCGTTGTATCTCATTTGGGAGACAACTTAATCTATCACAATTCTCAATGTACAGGAATCGAAGAGAAGAGAGATGTTGGATACTCTCTGGCAATGAGCTTAATTTCTCACAGTTGTCAATCAACAGTGAAGACAAGGAAGATAAGCCATTTACTGCAACGGATACAAGGCTGTGACATCTAACTAAACTCAAACTTTCTAAACACCTGAGGTTTTGTAGTCCTCTAGGCATGCTTTCAAGTTGTGAGCAATGCTGAAGATACAAGCTTTTAAGGGAGGATAGATTATCCAGAACATCAGATGAAGACTTTAGACTAAATCCGTCAATATCCAACCTCTCAAGGTGTTTATGATTTCGCAGTAATCCATCAGGTAAATCCATAGGCTCACCGAATACGCTCAAATCGAGAGATGTAAGATTAGTGGCATTCATAATCAAAGAATTTAGTAAAGTAACATTAGCTCCCTTAACATCTAGCTCTTTCAGAGATTGCAGCATTGGCAGCTTAACCAACTTAGGACAACCTCTAATGGTTAATGACCTTAAGAAAGGAAAATGTTCTCCACCATTCATTGTCGTCCATTCCTCCAAACATCCTGCCCCCTTTATTCTGAGAACCTCGAGTGATGGAAAAGAACTTTCCATATCTCCATAGAAGCTGCTATCGATACACTTTAGAGCACCCATTTCTATAATAGTAAGGACCTTAAGGAAGCGTAATTTCCCTAGAGGTGGAAGTTGATCGCATCTTTCACAGGCTATTAGTTCGATTTCAACAAGGTTTGGTAGAAGCAGATCCATCACCCAATTCGGAAACCTTACACCTTGGTAATCAGTTATGCACAACTTCTTCAAGCTTGGATGAGGTTGGAGAGCATTCAGGATCTCTTCATCATTTCCATGTTCACGATGACTGCTTTCCCGGTATCTGTTGCGCCAAGACAACCCTAATGATCTTAAATTTTGCTTCTTTATGAAATTGGCATTTTTAGCTTCTGTTGAATTCTTCTCGTTGCGAAGTCCCCTGATGCTCAATTCCCCCTCTAGGGCCAACTCTTTCAACTCATCAATGCCACGACCTTTGTCCTTTCCCACAAAAGTATTATATTTTAAAATTTTTTAAAGTTATTCGCATGTTATTTCGTTTATGTTTGTTTTAATTTATTCAAATAGATCCATTTATGTTCGTTCGTGTCCCTTTATCATTTTAACGAACACGAACAAGAACAAGCTATATTCCTCAACGAATAAACAAGAACAAACTGTTTAGTTGTTCGTATTCGTTCGTTTGTTCGACTAGTGTTTGTAAACTAGCCGAAGCTAGTGTTCGTATTGTACTCTTATTTTATTCGTATTAATAATATCGTGAGTTATAAATATAAAATTCATCGAGTGCCATCTACACTTCCAACAATGAATAATCCCAACCTACATGAAATGAGATGGAACAGCAAAGATATTAAGTCGGATGCTTGCTGCAGTCATAAACAATTTTTGTTTTCTTTTCAAATAAACCATCCTGTTTTTTAACCTCTTCAAAACACTAAAAACTCATTTATATAAAAAAAAAAAAACAAGGGAACACAATGCAAGCTCTAAATTTCCCTCTTAGTAGAAATGAACTCTCCACAAACAATCAATTTCAAATACTGGCAGTATCAGTTGTGAAAAAGCAAAGAAAAACCATGTCCATAATCAATAAGGTGAAGCAAGTCAAGTGCTGCCAGCCAATTGATTATGGATATGGTTTTTCTTTGGAGGAACATCTACCATATCCATAATCAAATACTGGTATGAATATCTACCATAACAAACTTTGGACCAATTGCTCCACAATTTCACTCTCATTCAAACTTGGACCAGTGATGTTAAACTTCAGCAGATAATTGCAGAATTGGTTAAGGATTCTGCCTCTTATTCGACCTTCTCGGGTTTTCTTCTTCACTGAATCTCATTTTGTTTTTCGATTATCTGCAATTTTTTTTGGTTATTTGTTTTCGACGATATCATTCACGTGACGTTAAATTGTTCTTAAATCCCATAGTTTCAGTTGCACAAAATTTGGAACCCATTTTGCATCCAACCTGTAATAAAAATTATTATTTTTATATAAAAAAGGAACATAATCAAAGCACTTAACATTAAGAATCAAAGGTTTAAAAGCAAACGCCTAGGACGAAATGCACAATGTTAACCTAAGACCGCCAACACGAGGTTTCCCTCTATATTTACCTAAACGGGTATCATATGTCATAATTACTGCTTCTACAAAAGCTCCATTCTACTAGCAATTAAACAAAGTGTCACCAGAAATAAATATTTCTTTTTAAATTGCCAAATTGATCATTCAAGCTCCGTTCTGCCTGGAGTCTGATAAGGAACTTGGTGGTGACGCCGTCGGTGGAGTGGAAAACGGAGTGAATGGTGGAAGTGAGTGGCTTGAACTTGGAACGAAGGAGGAGGTAAGCGGAGGAGGGCAAATCAGGAATTTCATCAAATTCGCATCCAGGGTTTTGTAACACATACCTTCATGTGTCTGTATGATTTGCTCAATTATATGTTACTAATTATTGATGTTATTACATGTTTTATAATGTTGTTTATTTTATATGAGGTCCTAATTAATTTGAATAATTTAAAAAAATTATTATAAAATTAAATAACATATAAATATAAGTTTATAGTTATAATTATCCGACATATATTATTTATTTTTAAGATCCATATGCATAATTATTTTTTAATTTATTTATAATTAAATTTATATTTTATAATATGAACAACTAGATCCAAATGAAATGACAACAAAAACATTACTCAAAACATAATAATATAAAAATATGCATATTTATGATAAATTTAAAATTTCAAGTTTTGTATAACTCGAGTTACCGATGGTACCCAAGTAGGAATAACTATGAACGATGAAGGACAAACAATTTGGGAGAAGAAAATGACTAAATTGATATATATTTTTAAATAGGAATGGTTAAATTTATAGAATTATAACTAAATTGGTAGAATATGTAGGTTTTTAGAACTAAAACTGTCATTTCTTTTGTATTTTAACGGAGGAATAACCCAATCGTAACTAACCTTTTGATTGAGCGACCCAATTGTAACTCTTAATAATTAAGTGACCCAATTGTAACTTTACTAATAATTGAGTGATCTTCAATGTAGTTTACCCTTTATTTTTTTTAGTAATCCTGCAATCGTCGAATCCACATTTAAAGGCAGACATCTACAGTATCACACTCATTTATCCATGTCTGTGACTGTTATGATTTTGTGATTACATTTTCAGGGATGGGGATTGGACATGCAGCCTCTCAGGAATCAAATATCGGTTCTGTTCACAACCCTGATGGCAGACGAATCATGCTAAACTGAGGTAAAAGAAATTAGTAATTTAACATGCCCTTTTAATTTAAGAGATTAAATAGTATAATATTAACCCATTGTCTTTGATTGAAAAGGAAATATATGCTAATGATTGAGTCTTAGTTTGCGTGGCATGCACCTCCTGGAGATCATTAACAGTTCTAAAGTCGATCATTAGATTTGTTTAGTAATGAAACATGAATCTTATTCATGTTGGAATACGCTTTTTATATGCAGGAGAGACAGAATCATCTTTTTGCTGATGATGATGAGTGGAGATTCAAGTACCCTAGATTCAATGCCAAGATTGTTTAATTTTTTACTTTCATTTATTTTCTGTTTCCCTTCAATGATGTAATGACAACGGTATGTTATTCAGATTTTTTTATGTTTCTGAAGTATCCATGTTCAAAACCTATGTCTGAACATATTCGGATTATCCGGATATAGTTATGAGATGTGATACAGAAGACTTATCTATATCTTACTGTCATCTCGAGTTCGGATACATAAGTTAGTTTCTGCTTAGACTATTAAACGGATAGGCAGGAACATCCGTGATTCATACCAAAAAGAAGAAAATACTGCTTCTGAAGTTCACAAGTTAAGCAAAGAAAACACTCGGAGAACATCAAACCTGTAATCATATGCTAGTACTACAGAACAATGTAACCTTGTTAAAAACTTAGAATTACGGTGGGTATACATTTTCTTGGTACGTGCATTGCCACACTTGAGGGTAGTACTCGTTCCCGTCCAACTCTGCCGCTCGAATCGATACTTCGACCGGTATACAGGGCTCGCACCGCTTGCACTTTGAATGACAGGTAGACGGAAATGATCTCATATATATATATAATAAGTATTTTAGATTTACTAGAAGTCTTATTTAAATTAAAAACAAGTATTATTTAAATTAAAGATAAAAATATAGTTTTAGTTATATTAAAATTCTATATCAACCTATTTAAAGGCTTACTCTGTATACATTTGATAATTAAGAATAATAAGAAAATACAGAGAAATACATTGTTGTCTTTGGAAAATATCATGTTCATCTTCTTCAAACAACAAATCTCTAACCACCGATCACACACAAACCACCATCAATCATTGCATCTTCGACAACCATGACCCCTTTCTCACATGGTATCATGAGCCAACAATGATCTTGATGCCGTCACCACTGCTGCCATCTCTAATCTGAAACAGATTGGCGATCTAATTTTTTAGATGCACATCGTTTTTCTTTTTCCGCTGCTGTCATTAGGCCACACTCGTTCTTTGGCTTCTCCCTCGTTAGAATCTTACATCTCTGGTGAAATTTTTACTCGTTTAATTTTGTTGTTTTGTTCTCTATTTAATGGTTCTATCTTAGCCAATCAAAAAGATAGATGAAAAGGTTATAGTTTAGCCTTAAAAACTATTTGGTCCTATCTTAGCGGTCCATCCTAAAAGATAGGAGAAGATGTTCTAGTTTAACCTTAAAAACTAGATAATATATTTTAAAGGGATTCTACATCAAAGATCCAAGCTGGAACTTTAGTCTGTGTAACTACCGGCTTGGGGGAGTGTAGATTCATGTGATCACTTCCTACATCGTTCGCATCAGACCTTTCAGTTAGGAACTGTATACTAGAGCATTATGTGGAGCAGACCTTTTAGTCAGGAACTGCATGCTGGAGCATCCTGTGGAGCAGTCTTGATATTCCAACTGATACATCAACCATCTCAAGCATACCATAAGTTGAATGGCATCAACAATTGATGCGTAAGAACATGGTTCTATCCTCACTCTTCAAATCAAAGACTCCCGAGAACGGGGATCATTTTTCTCTAAGAAACAACTGAATAAATATGAGTAGGGCATCACATACAAGATCTAAGTTGGTGCTCTACTACGTTTGCTCACCAGCTTGAGGGGGAGTGTAAGTTATTCGAGAAGTATTAGAGCTTGAGAGGGAGTGTAAGTTATCCGATGAGTGTTAGAGTTTTTATTTAATGTGTAATTAGAGTTTATTCCTAATCAGTAATTTAGATTTACTAGAAGTCTTATTTAAATTAGGAATAAGTATTATTTAAATTAAAGATAAAATTATAGTTTTGGTTACATTAAACTTTATATCGGCCTATTTAAAGGCTTACTTTGTATACATTTGATAATTAAGAATAATAATAAAATATGGAGAAACACCTTGTTCTCTCTAGAAAATATCATGTTCATCTTCTTCAAACAACAAATCTCTAACCACCGATCACACACAAACCACCATCAATCATTGCAGTTGTATTTACAATATTACATGAACTTTCGTTGTTGTTAATGTTCATTAAGTTTATATTTTATGGTCATTTAATTTTATTATAAATGGAATTAAATTGTGCGTCGGAAATGATAATTTTGCCCTTACTATTTAGCTTATAAATAGTGGGCAATTTCACTCATTTTTAGATATGCCTAAGCAAATAACATTTGCTTTGAAACACTCTTTAGTTTTCATAAACATTTTCTGAGTGTTGTTTTGAGTTGAGAGAAGAGTAGTACCATCAAAATCCACTCTATCTTTTGGGTGTACAAAATTTGGATAGCCGTGCTAATCTCAAGGGGCTATTCGTCCATTGTAGCGATTACACACATCGGGACAAATTCGCTTTTAAGGCATTAGTTAATACCACGACATGGTTTGGTTTCGCTTAATTATTTTATTATTTTTCAGTCGATATTAACGCCTCAGTTTATTTTCCAACAAATTAGAAGCGAATTGATTAACTGCTGTCAGAATATGATTGAACTTGTTTAACGACATTCACCGGAGGATTCTCATATTTGTTGATTTTCGAGGTTTGTACGGGAATTCGAGTAACGCTGGTAAAAAATTTTATTTGTTTCTTATTGACTAAAGGAAATTTTACTTTGATAATAAATAGAAAGGTGAATGCACGTTGAGAAGAAAACAATAAAAACCTTTAAAATTCGGAGTAAACAATTATAATTGTTTTTGTGTAATTAATTGAATTTTATAAAACATTTTAAGGTACACTATAAATGTCTTATCATAATGATATTTTAATTATTATTAATAGTTTTAAACCTTGTTTACAATCTGTTTGATACACAATTTAAAGTGTTTTATTATAATTGTTTTCAAAACAGATTTAGAACATATTTAATAGTTATTAGCAGTTTTTGAATGGACAATTAAAGAATGTATTTAATGACTTTTATTTCTTGAATAAGCTGTTTAAATCATATATCTTAAATAAATTCCAAAAACTGCTTTAATGTCAGTATATAAAGGCCATTATAATGTACAATCTTTACATTTGATTTTTAAAATGTTAAAATTAATGCCTTTAAGAGTGTATCGGGTAAACATTGATTTTGGTTAACTTGGAAAATATATCGAAAGTATTTGATTTTGGTTAGAAACGTGACCACGAGATTATGATAGCCCTTACATGCTTGCTCTTGTATTGGTTAAACAAAAAGAAATATTCGGTTCATGTTAAGATGTGCAATCATTCGTTCATGGCTGAAATAAAAATTATTTAGCTCATGAAAACGATGACAATGGCTGTGAAATTTTTTTGTTGCACTAATAATTTCTTTTGAGAAATTTAGAAAAACAGTAGGGCAACATAAATTTGGAAAGAGGAAATACGAAGCTGAGAACTTTGGAATGAAAGGTTCTCCAAATTAAATGGTTGTCAAATTCTGGCTCAATATGATGCGAAGAGTGAATATCACATGCATGGTCAAAATGAGCTAATCTACTTGAATATTATGGTTCTAGCTACAAAGTCAGATTATTTAGCTTGTTGTCTATTAATTCATGTTTTTATATACATGAATTTTATTGAGCCTTTAAGCTAGCCTGTAAACAAAGTGAGAATGTTTTACATTAGTGTAAAGACTAAGGCTAAATTGATGGCTCTTCTAACCAGTGAGCCTTATATTAAGTATGCTTAATAAGATACTATTGTGAGTAAAAATATCAAGCATAATTCTATAAGAGACCTTAATTGAAGAAAGAGAGAATTCATAAATGGCTAATTGGAAAGCATTATGAAAATGCATGTCTAGGATTGGTCCTATGAAAGATTTGGTATTTAAGCGTGCATATTGCACCACCTCTCTTTCATGGTAACCTACCTAGTCATTGTTCTTTAATGTATTCAATTTTATAAAAAAAAATAATAAGAAAAATAAGATTTCTTTAAACTTAATGCAGAAGTTAAAAGAGTTGAGATTAATTTGGTTGAGTAGAATACCAAATTTAGTCATAGTAAATAAAACATGTGATGGTCTCTTTAAGGCCAATATGTTTAATAATATGAATGAGAATATGATAGACATTAGTGCTACTAAAAGTATGTTGTAGCAATTAAATCTCTTTTGAGTTCTTTTCCTAAGTAGAGGAAAGAAAAAAGATGGTCTATCTTAGGAGTTGTGTTGAAATCTCTTGTAATAAACTTGAGATAATTTTTCTTGTTGTTAGGAAAAGTTGAAAACTCCTCATAAATATTTGCATAATATTCCTAATTTTCCGAATTAGGAAAAAGTTGAAATTCTCTTTGAATGGGATAAAAGAAATTTCATAATCGTTTGAGATTATGCATACTTATCTTAAATGATTAGCATCTTCTCAAAACTTTGAAAATATAATCATATGTAAACAAGATTTGAGTTTGTTAAAACATAGTTTTATGGTTAAAACTCATAACAAACTTTACTCTAGTATGATTGAGTATTTGTTTACACGTTGTCCAAGACACTTATGTATTTGTTTCTATCTTAAAAATTTTAGAAATGTGAGGGTGTCTTAAAATGATGATTAAAGTCAGAGAGGAACCTAGTTGATCCGCTTATCAAAGGTTAAAGTCAGAAGTTGGTTCTGGATTTGTCGAGGGGGATGGGTCTAAAGCCCATTGGTTAAGGAATTCATGGTGGATACCCAACTTAGTTATCTAAGTTCAATGTGGTCAAACGAAACCATGGAAAGACTCATAGTGTGCATTTCTACCTACCTATCCTATCCCTATGACGAATAATGTTCATGCACAGGATGAGCTTTATTGCTCTTAATAAATTCATAGCCCAGACTTTGGGTGGTCTTAGTGAGAAAGACTTGATGAATTTATATACTCTTATTAAGTTCATAACCCAGTATTGAGTGGGTGGTCCTAACGCAAAGGACTAGATAACCTTGCCGCTAGAGAGGATGAGTTTTCTTAAACTATTAATGAATTTAATCTCAAGCGTTTGGATGGTCCTATTTGAGAATGACTCATTAAATTCACCGGGTAAAAATGTTGAGTATTTATTCTTAATGATTTATTTTCGAGAGTTTGGGTGGTTCATTTAAGATGAAATTGAAGAAATTCACCTTATTTATTGTGAGGATAAGCTGTTGTAAAAGCTCTTAATTATTTTATAGCCCAGATTCGGGTGATTTATTGAGATAAACCTGATGAAATAACCTACGTAAGTGAGAAGGACTAGCTATCTTCTATGAAAAACGTTGGGTTGTTTTTCTAGTACACTTACTAGAATCCTGAGGAAAGAGGGTTATATATATATACTTTTGTTGACACATCGAGGACTTCAGTGGATGAAGCGGTTAGTTGTGTGTTATGAGTTGACCCTAATATTAGAAAGTTCAAGATTCGTTCACTTATCTAAGAGAATAATTACTTATTATCACTATGTTCTAGTTTCAGGTACGTTAACTAGTGCTTAAGCAATTAAACTCGCTATTGCTCATCTCATGTTTTAACTTCAATGCTCTCATTTTACGAAGAATATTCTTTCGCATTAGTGGGAGAATGTTGTTAATGCTCATTAAGTTTATATTTTATGGCTATTTAATTTTATTAAAAATATAATTAAAGTGTGCTTTAAAAATGATGATTTTGCCCTCACTATTTAGCTTATAAATAGTGGGCACTTTCACTCATTTTAAGATATGCCTAAGCAAATAACATTTGCTTTGAAACACTCTTTGGTTTTCATAAACCTTTCCTAAGTGTTGTTTTGGGTTGAGAGAAGAGTAATATCATCAAAATCCACTCCATCTTTTGGGTGTACGAAATTTGGAGAGCCGTGCTAACTTTAGAGGGCCATTTGTTCATTATAGCGATTACACACATCGGGGCGAATTCACTTCTAAGGTAGTGGTTAATATCACGACACGGTTTGGTTTTGTTTAATTATTTAATTATTTTTCAGTCAGTGTTAACGCCTCGTTTTGCAGCAGTTTATTTTCCAACATTCGTAAACACTTAAATTTACAGTGATGGTACATTAGATGGAGCCTTGGTTTTGTATATTTTTCTTTTTTTCATTCTACTTGAAGGACATGAATCTGCTTGACTAATGGCATAGTTGCTGCACAGGCTCGGAACATCTAGCTTACCCTTGACTGTAGCTTATACCCAGGTATATTCTTCTCTACACTGTATTCAAACAATTGTTAAGTTAGTGTGGTAATATGTGCATGTAGATGTGTGTTCTGCAATTAGCTGTGCAGAATGATCATTGTTTGGATGTATGAACATATAATTGAATTATTGAAGTTGGTTTCCGAAGATGGTGGTCTCTGTGGCTAGCTTTCTACCTGAAACTACAAGAAAAGATCCGCTTGGTTGATTGATGTATTTTGACATCCTAATTTCCTCTGTTCATCTTGTTGCTGATCTTGAACTAACTTTATTTTCTTAAAAAGAAGCCACTGTGGACAATCATGACCTCAGTGCATCTGATTGCTAATGTTCAACTTAGTCCTCTTCTTTCTCCATGCTGCTGCTATCTCCATTTTTGGTCATTTAAGTTCCTTTTATTTACTAGATAATAACTAGCCCAGACCCTCTGAGTCATCTATGCGGGACTTGTGTTTATCTTCTGGTTAACTACATTAAACTAAACGAATGAGTCAATCGGTAGGTTTATGGATGAGCTTATATCTAGCATGCCCTTACCACAGAGTTCTGGGATATCTTTACAACAGGCAATTCCGCCACTCCACGTCATCTGTTCTTAAAATTTTCTTTTCATCTACTGTTGTCTGTCTTAATTTCCTACAGACAAAGTTTGAAGTAGCCTTTTGCTTTGCGAGATTTGCAAATTAAGTATGCATTTTTAATATATGCTTCTGCAAGGTGGAACATGCATGCTTTATTACCCTCTTTGTGCAGGTAATTTTTTAGCTGTATGTTGTGTTCATATCAATGTTCAACTACTTCTTACTGGGATTTTCTGCGATATACAGTTATGGATCCTGGGACCTGTTAAGTAAACCCTCATTAAAGGGTATTCCCCTACTGATTCTGGGAAACAAGATCGACAAATCAGAAGCCTTGTCTAAGGAGAAATTGACAGAGCAAATGTAAGTGCATAGTTAAGAAGTAAATTTAGTATACAAATGTAAATTTTCATTAATGTTATGTGTTGGTGGACTTTGCAGGGGACTGAAATCGACTACTTATTAAACAAAGGAAAACAAAATCCTAATCAGTACGATAAATCATAGATCTGTAAATAGATATGTAAGATAATGGTCGTTGGTGGTTGAAACATCTACCGATCAGATCAACATAAACATTGAGTATGCGTCGATTGTACTCGAAAATACTTTTTCAAAAGTCAAAAACACTATTTTTTGAACTTTTGTTTAAAAAAAAAACATTTTTCTACTCAAAACTATTTATTCTATTTATTATTGGCAATCCAAAAATCAAACTTGATACCTCTTAGATCATACTTAGCCTTTATGTTTAGTCTCTTTCAATTAAAAAAATGATACTAAGATTATAATTATCTTTGTATTTAAATAGATAAGTGCAAGATCAATATGCATTGTTTCGCGATGTTTCTACCTTCTTTCTTTTTCCACATTATTGCTTGGTGGGTGGTCAATGTCGTGCAACTATTATATTTCCGCAGCCTCTGCTTTCCTCGTCTTTTCCATATTGAAGATGTGTGGACCCTTATCGAACCAAATACCATTCCTTTGTTTACTTTCTTGGTACAGTCTTATTTTTTTTTTTGAAGGGTTGGTACAGAGTCTTATCTTCCAACGTGATGACCCATTATTTCTTTCTTCTCTTTGATTATCCTCATTACATCTATCGCTGTTTCCTTTGTTTCCGAATCCTTCTTCGTCTTCTTCTGCTTCCAGTCTTTGCTTTACTGATTGTGAAATTTTAGGAGAGAGTAAACATGGCGGATGCACTTGTTTCAGCTCTTGTCAGTACCATCTTGAACAATTTGGACTCCTTGTTCCGGGAGGAGGTCCGCCTTGCTGGGAGCCTCAAAACTGAGCTTGAGAGTCTGCAGAGTACTTTTACTACCATCCAAGCTGTGCTCCATGATGCCGAGCAGAAGCAGTGGAAGAGTGAAGCTATCAAGAACTGGCTTCGAAAGCTCGAACAGGCAGCCTACGATCTGGAAGATGTGCTCGATGATATCAAATCAGAATCTCTGGGGCGTGGAAGCAAGGTATCCACTTTCTTTTCTCTTCAGAACTCTCTTTTGTTTGGCTCAAGTATAGCACGTAGAGTTAAGACTGCAAGAGAGAAAGTGGATGCCATTGCTGCGGAGAGAATCAAGTTCCACTTGGAAGCGGGTGTTGGAGAAGCTGTAATTGAAGGGAATAATGTCAGGGAAACCAGCTCCCTCGTGAATGAATCTGAAGTATTTGGCAAAGCAGATGAGAAGGGAGAGATGGTTAGTATAATACTTAGCAACGCCAGTGACCTCTCCGTTTATGCCATATTTGGCATGGGAGGTCTTGGTAAGACAACAATTGCTCAATTGGTTTACAACGACCAAAACGTGAAAAAGGCTTTTGAATTTGAGAGCTTGGGTGTGCGTATCGGATGATTTTGATGTGAAAAGGTTGACTAAAGCCATTGTGGAATCCATTGAAGGAAAGTCCTGCGATATCCAAGAGCTAGATCCCCTGCAGCGGCGCTTAGTTGAGAAGCTTATCGGGAAGCGGTTTTTGATTGTACTTGATGATGTGTGGAACGAATCCCATGTCAAGTGGGATAGAGTGAAACAAGCGCTACAGTCTGGAGGGAAAGGAAGTGCAGTTATTGTCACAACTCGACTTGAGAGTTGCTCTTATGATGGCCACGGTTCCTTTTCATCGCTTAGGATGTTTGTCAGATGATGATTCTTGGTCCTTATTCAAGCAAAGAGCCTTTGGCATGGGAACAACCGAAGGCAATGCGGACCTGGAAGCAATTGGGAGGCAGATCGTGCGGAGATGTGGAGGGGTACCATTAGCAATTAAGGCCATCGGAAGCATATTGCGTTTCAAAAGTCAGGAAAGTGAATGGTTACATGTCAGACAGCAAGATATGGGACTTGGAAGAGGAGGCAAGTAGAATCTTAGCTGTGTTGAGGTTAAGTTATGAACATCTTCCTTCATACATGAGGCAGTGCTTCTCATTTTGCTCGATATTTCCCAAAGATTGTGTCATGAAAAAGGATGAGCTGATAGGACTATGGCTGGCAAATGGATTTATTCCTTCTCGAGGACAATTGGATTTGCATGATATGGGGTGTGAAATATTCTCTGAATTAACTCGGAGGTCCTTTTTCCAAGAAATCAATGAGGATGTTTGTGGAACTGTTACGTGTAAAATGCATGATTTGATCCATGACGTTGCAACAGCAATTAAGGGATACGAATGCTGTGTGATTGAGCCCGATGAGAGGTTGAAAATACCAAAAACTGCTCGTCACTTGTTTGTTCGTAATAGCAGTTCATCAACAAACATTATGGACTTATCTAAATTGCCACCGTTGCGTTCGTTGATCCTCCATAGCAGTTCGTATTTTCGTTGTAACATCTCCAATCCTTCCAATTTCATCAGGAATCAAAAGTATCTAAAGGTTTTGGATTTTGGTGAAAAATTTGGCAACGCTGCATTTAAAAGTTTGAAGCACCTGAGGTATTTACGTCTTCGTGGTACTAATGTTAAAGCTCTACCCGAATCAACAAGCTCCCTTCATAACCTGCAGACACTAAATCTCCAACGGTGTTATAGTCTTCAAATGTTACCGAACGGTTTGAAGAAGTTGAAAAATCTGAAGTACTTGGACCTCAGAGGTTGCTGGTGGCTAATTTCTACGCCTGTTGGATTGGGGCAATTATCATGCTTGGGCAAGCTCAGCAACTTCATTGTGGGAAAGGACAAAGGTCGTGGCATTGATGAATTGAAAGAGTTGGCCCTAGAGGGGGAATTGAGCATTACGGGGCTTTGCAACGTGAAGAATTCGACAGAAGCTAAAAATGCCAATTTGATAAAGAAGCAAAATTTAAGATCATTAGAGTTGTCTTGGCGCAGCAGGGAAAGCAATCATCATGAACATGGAAATGACGAAGAGATCCTTAATGCTCTCCAACCTCCTCCAAGCTTGAAGAAGTTGTGCATAACTGGTTACCAAGGTGTAAGATTTCCGAAATGGATGATGGATCTGCTTCTACCGAACCTAGTTGAAATTGAACTAATAGACTCTGAAAGATGCGATCAACTTCCACCTCTAGGGAAATTGCTCTTCCTTAAGTTCCTTACTATTCGGGGAATGGGTGGTCTGAAGCGTATGGACTGTGGCTTCTATGGAGATATGGGAAGTTCTTTTCCATCAGTTGAGGTTCTCGAAATAGAGGGAGCAGGATGCTTGGAGGAATGGACGACAAGGAATGGTGAAGAACATTTTCCTCTCTTAAGGTCATTAACCATCAAAGGTTGTTGTCCTAAGTTGGTTAAGCTGCCAGTACTGCAATCTCTGAAAGAGCTGAGTGTTAGTGAACCTAATGTTACTTTACTCAATTCTTTGATGATGAATGCCACTAATCTTACTTCTCTCAAATTGGGCGTATTCGGTGAGCCTATGGATTTACCTGATGGACTACTTCTAAACCATAAACACCTTGAGACGTTGGAGATTTATGGAACTAGTCTGAAGTCTTCATCTGATCTGCTGGATAATCTATCCTCCCTTAAAAGCTTAGTCTATATTTTTGCTCACAACTTGAAAACTTGCCTAGAGGACTACAAAACCTCAGGTGTTTAGAAAGGTTGTTTTTATTTGCATGCAGAAGCCTTGTATCCGTTGCAGTAAATGGCTTATCTTCCTTGTCTTCACTGTCGATTTTAGGCTGTGAGAAATTAAGGTCATTGCCAGTGAGCATCCAACTCTCTTCTCTTCGACTCCTGCGTATTAGAGATTGCAAGAGATTTAGTTGTCTCCCAAATGAGATACAACACCTCACCTCGCTTTCAACATTGATTATTGTGAATTGTCCTAATATGATGTCATTGCCCCAAGGTGTAAGGAGCCTCACGGCACTGCAAAAGCTTTATATAGAAGGATGCCCACATCTGGAAAGGCGGTGTAAGGAAGACACAGGAGAGGATTGGCCCAACATAGCCCACATCCCCTCCATTCAAAGCATCTCCTGAAGGTCATTTTTCTACTTTTTGAATTTTAATTTTAAATGAGACCCTTTCTTTTGGGTAACTTACATTCGAGGCCACTGAATTATTAGTATAAGGTTAGTATAATGACAATTTTAGTATATTGACAGTTTTGGTCCTCAAAACTTAAATATTTCACTAATTTAGTCTTAATTTAAAATAATTAAATAAATTTAACCCTTCATATTTAAAAAATATATATCAATTTAGTCTTTTCTCTTCTCCAAAATCGCTTGTATACCCTCGTTAACACTAAAATACTTCATTTAAAATCATTAATTAATCTAATACACAAATTTATAAATGTAAAGATTTATAATTATTTTTTAATGTTAGACCTGTAATTAGTATCTATATTAAAATTAAACTCATTTAAATATATTTAAAATATTTATTAAAATATTCAGGACAAACAATTTGGGAGAAGAAAATGATTAAATTGATATATTTTTTAAATATGAAGGGTTAAATTTATTGAATTAGGACTAAATTGGTAGAATATGTAGGTTTTGAGAACTAAAATTATTATACCAAACCTTGTTAAGTATTCGTTTGTAGTTTAACGAAGAGTGACTAGATCGTAACTTACCTTTTAATTGAATGACTCAATTGTAATTTTCAATAATTGTGTGACTCAATTATAACTTTACTAATAATTGAATGACCTTCAACGTAGTTTACGCTTTTTAGTAATCCTGCAATCATGGAATCCACATTTAAAGGATTTGAGCACTGCATTTCTGTGAATTCAATGGCAGACATTTACAGGGATATAATTTTGTGAATACATTTTTAGGCATGGTGATTGGACATGCAGTCTCTTAGGAATCAAAGCTCGGTTTTGTTCACAACCCTGATGACAGACGAATCATGCTAAACTGAGGTAAAAGAAATTAGTAATTTAACATGCCCTTTTAATTTAAGATATTAAATATAATATTATTTCATTGTCTATGATTAAAAGGAAATATATGCTATTGATCGAGTCTTAGTTTGCGTGGCATGCACCTCCTGGATATCATTAACAGTTCTAAAGTCAATAATTAGATTTGTTTAGTTCTGAAACATGAATCTTATTCATGTTGGAATACGCTTTTTATATGCAGGAGAGACGGAATCATCTTTTTGTTGCTGATGATGAATGGAGATTCAAGTGGACCAGAGGAGAGTTGCTGAAGTACCCCTAGATTCAATATTGCCAAGATTGTTTAATTTTTTACTTTATTTATTTTCTGTTTTCACTCATGATGTTATGATAGAGAGATGTTATCCGGATTTTTCATGTTTCTAAAGTATCCGCGTTCAAAAACTATGTATAAAACATATTCGGATTATCCGGATATAGTTATGACATGCGATACTGAAGAGCATGGATGTCACTTTAAGTTTATAAAACAAAAAATTATTATAAATAAATAAATAAGAGCATTAAAATTTTAAATTAGTTTATAAACATATAGTTATTTAATAATACATCTAATATCAAATTATATAAAATTTTAACTGTTTATTCTATACTAGTATTAAATAAAAAATTAATTAAATTTTATATTGTAAAATACCATTAAAATATATAATTGCATATTTAGCTTTTAAAAATAGTTCAATTATTTATTTTAAGATATAATATTTTAACTGCATAATATTTTTATTTGGTTTAATTAACTATTTAACTTTTGAACTACAACTATTTTACCATTTTAATATTTATTTATTTTTATTTCAATATCCAAATTATAATTCTATTCTATTTTTAATAAAATCAATAAAAACACGTGACACATTCTTATTAAACTATATAACTCTGTAGAGTAAAATGTGACGGAATATTAGTTCAAATACAAAAATAAAAAAATTCAAATAAAACTTTTCTATTTTAACTCCACGTGTGCAATATCTAACAAATTAGATTCTATTTTTAAATATGTTAAATGAAAGAGATAATTAACATTTTAGTCCTTAAATTTAATAATTTTGTAAATTAATGTCTAATATTTTATCTACATTAGTATCTGAATTTAACATTTTTTTATTTTTAAAAATGTAAAACTTTGAGATTATATCCCATAACACAACATTAAAGCTTTATATCATCAAAATAATAGAAAAACCGAGTTAGATAAAAAAATATTTAAAAATTAAATTGAAAAATCATCAAATTTAAGATTAAAAGTTGTTTTTATTCCATAAATGGAAATATAACTTCTCATTTTACTCTTGTGTATTTTTTTTCTTGCACTATCTTCTTCCTTCTCATCTCCTCCTTCTTTACCATCTTTCCTTAAAAACTGATTCACGCAAATTGGAGAAAAAAACGTCATTTGTCAAATAAAAAAAAGCAAGAAATGGAGCTGCAGAGATGTCGTCTTCTTCGTGGGTTTGTGTTGTTGTCATTGTTAATGAATTGTTACGCGAGATTCGTGGTGGAAAAGAACAGCTTGAGGGTGACGTCGCCGGAGAAGATAAAGGGAACCCACAACAGTGCGATCGGGAACTTTGGGATACCTCAATACGGAGGGACATTGGCCGGTGTGATGGTTTACCCCAATGAGAACCGAAAGGGCTGCAAAAGTTTTCATGACTACGGGATTTCCTTTAGATCCAAGTCCGGTGCTCTTCCCAATTTTGTTTTGATCGATCGTGGAGGTACCCTTTTCTTATATAATTCCAATCTGGGATTGAGTTTTTCTAGATATATTTATTTATCACATTTATGGTTTGGTTTGGCTACTTTAAAATTTTATTTAAATTATTTTTTAGTAAAGTTTAAAATTATTATTAAATTATTTTAAAATATTTATTTTGATCATTTAACTTTCAAATGTTACAAATTTGGCATTAAATTTTAAATTTTATTACAAAACATGCATTGCAACATTCTATTGCTAAATTTCATTTTGATTTAAAAATCATATTTTTTTATGAAAAGGGAACGAGCAAATACTCAGTTAACAACGAAAAATCATATTTTAAAAAACAAAATTGTAAATTCACATGCATTCTTAAAATTTTCTGATTTATTTAAATTTTTTTGGAATTATTATATAGTATATTAAAAAAATCAAAAATGAAATTCTAGTTAATGTGAAAGGTCAAATGAGATATTTCTCAATAATTTTAATAGTTCATGTCATCCTCGACATCAGCTAATTTTAATCATGTACTAATCATTTTGTAACAAAATTTAAAATTTAATGTCAATTTTGTAACACTTTGAGTGTTCAAAATGAACATTTTAAAATAATATAATTCGTTAGTTTCATATTTTATTTTAATTGGTGTAATTTTCATGTACTGGATTTGTGTGATTGTCACTGTAAGCTTTGAGTTTTGTAATTTCATAGTCTGTTTGATTTTGCGGGTTAATAGCTTTTATGGCTTTCGTTTTGTATTTATATTAATCTACTGCTTTCAGCCTGCATTGTTTTCTGAAATTTGGGGTTCATTTTTTAGCTCTTTCTTCTTCTGTTTTCAATAACTTTAACCCAAGTCTGCGTTTAGAGTTCATGATTCTTTTTTATTTTCCCAGAATGCTTCTTTGCTATAAAGGTTTGGAATGCACAGCAGGCCGGTGCTTCTGCAGTGCTTGTTGCCGATGACATTTCAGAAGCATTAATAACCATGAACACCCCTGAAGAGAATAGATCATCTTCCAAATACATCGAAAACATAATGATTCCTTCCGCACTTGTCGAGAAGAGTTTCGGTGAAACTCTAAAGAAAACAATAACCGGAGGAGATATTGTCAATGTTAATCTTGATTGGCGAGAGGCGGTTCCGCATCCCGACGACCGTGTCGAGTACGAGCTTTGGACCAACAGCAACGATGAATGTGGAGTTAAATGTGATATCCTGATGAAATTCGTGAAGGATTTCAAGGGTGCCGCACAGATACTCGAGAAAGGTGGCTATACTCAGTTCACTCCCCATTACATAACTTGGTACTGCCCTCAGGCTTTCACACAAAGCATACAGTGTAAATCTCAGTGCATCAACCATGGAAGATATTGTGCACCCGATCCCAATCAAGATTTTAGCTCGGGATACCAGGGGAAAGACGTAGTTATCGAAAATTTACAGCAGCTATGCGTTTTCAGAGCGGCGAAAGAGACCAGTAAGCCTTGGATGTGGTGGGACTATGTGACAGATTTTCAGATAAGATGCCCCATGAGGGAGAAAAGATACAACAAGGAATGTGCAGATGACGTTATCAGAGCTCTTGGTAAATAGTTAATTAAAGAATCCGCTCGAAAACATTACTGGCAACTAGTTAATGATTGAATCATGATGTTTTAGCATCCATTCAGGTCTTGATGTTAAAAAGATTGAGAAGTGTATGGGAGATCCTAATGCAGATTCAGATAATCCTGTTCTGAAAGATGAACAAGATGCTCAAGTAATTCTCCTGTGCTTAGTTATTTATGTTTCAGTAGTAATCTCTGACCTTTTCGGAGCTCTTGATTTTGTAGGTGGGAAAAGGACCTAGGGGTGACGTTACCATATTGCCTACTATTGTTGTTAACAACCACCAATATCGAGGTTTGTTTTGGTGCCTGTGTTTCACATGTAAAATTTAGTATGAATTCCTTTATGATATATTTGCATACAGGAAAGCTGGCCAAAGTTGCTGTTATGAAGGCCATCTGTTCTGGTTTCGAGGAGACGACCGAACCGTCTGTTTGTTTGAGCAGTGGTAAGTTTTTTTTAGTCTGCTGTCCTTCATTTTCCATGAGAAGATCGAGTGAAATCGTTTCGTGGGATGTTTGCTGCTGCCGAAATTGATGATGGATACTTCTTTGGCAGATGTGGAGACGAACGAATGCTTGGAGAACAATGGTGGTTGTTGGCAAGATAAAGCAGCCAATCTCACAGCCTGCAAGGTATGAATTGAAGAATTTCCTGATAGAGGTTCTCTGCTTGCTTCTGACAATGTTAACCCTCTCGAGAACATATTTTATCTTCTCAGGACACATTTCGTGGTAGAGTCTGCGAATGTCCCTTCGTTGATGGTGTGCAATTTAGAGGAGACGGTTACAGACATTGTGAAGGTGCTGCTTTAGCTTTTAGTTCTTGTTTGTTGCTTGTGTCTTAAGTTTGTTGCTTCTGTCTTTGTGCCATTTAGCTAGTGGGACTGGAAGGTGCAAGATTAATAACGGAGGTTGCTGGCATGAATCGCGGGATGGACAAACTTACTCTGCTTGTTCGGTTAGTATCTAGCATCGACGTTTGTTTAATTATTTTTTCCCTAAGCTCTGCGCATGTTCTAATCAAGGCTCTGAACAGGAGGATGGAAAAGGCAAATGTAAGTGTCCTCCAGGGTTTAAAGGTGATGGTGTCAATACCTGCGAAGGTTAGTCCTGAATGAATACATGTATATTTCATGCCGTGATTAGGAACCCAAACTTGCTCAATTTATGTTCACCGAAGAGCCTAAATGACTAGTTGACAAATTATCAAGTCATTTAGTATTTCTTCTATGACCATCATGCAGATATTGATGAATGCAAAGAGAAGAAACTGTGCAACTGCCCTGAATGTCACTGCAAAAACACATGGGGAACCTACGAGTGCACCTGTAGTGGAGGCGGTTTGTATATCCGGGATCAGGACCGCGGTGGCTGCATAAGTGAGTCATGGATGTCGGATTTGCAGCTCGAACCCATGTTTCTAGCATCATATGATTTATGGTTAGCGTTTTTATATAAACTCCTTGCACTGTCTCAGGTAAGACCAGTACCGAGGTAAGAGCATCATGGGTTGCCATTTGGGTCATTTTAATCGGCTTGGCAATGTCCAGTGGCGGGGCTTATCTCATATACAAATATAGATTAAGGGTAAGCTTGTGCTTTATATTCTTCATTGAATCCTTCGATGGCGAGGCTTGGCTTGGACTACGGTACCTGGAATCGAGGTGTTTCGATCGGCATCCTCCTATGATCTAATCGGATTCACCCTAATGTTCATGTGTTTTACTACTTTTGCAGTCATACATGGATTCGGAAATCCGGGCTATAATGGCACAGTACATTCCGCTGGATGGGGAAGCTGAAGTTCCGAATTATGTGAGCGATCGAGCATGAAGACAGAAACTCCATTTTTTAAGGGAGTTGTAATGTGGTTCTTGCTCCACATTGGTTCAATTGGATTTGAAGCATGCTTTTAATTGATATGTAAAATATATATGGAACAATAAATGGCTATTTGTTCTTTATATAAAATTTTGGGCTCGAAATCAAATCCAAAACTAAAATATATGCGGATAAAGTTCGTAAATGATAAGATTTAAAGTAGAATAAATCTCGAACAATTCAAGACCATGTTTCAGCAATGAAGTTCATATGTTGCTAAAACAATCTGCTTGATTAACTACATTGTGTTTTATGTGATTACAAGAAAGAAAATGGACAGATTTAATGAATGATTTTGTGGTAGTTATTGATTACAATTCAAGATTTTCAAGAAATAAATCCATTACAAAACGGCAACGACTTATTTCAATTTAGAGAAATTGCAGATAGCCTATGTTTCCGGAGACGGTCCGCGGTCCCTGCACTCCGGCAATGTCTTTCTATGACTTCTTTGCTGTCCCGACCTTGAGATCGAGTCCGATATCCATTCCGTTGTAAGCGATGGGTGCATACATCCATAGATCATCGGAACTCAACAGCTTAATCTGCAGTTGCAAAAACTTAACATATTGGACAGCTTCTTCAAGCATTGTACTAATATCAACCTTTGTTCCATTGGGTACAAGATTCTGCAAAACTCTCAGCCTTTCGTTGATTCTTTCCCTTCTTTTCTGCAAGATAGATAAGACCGGATCGATTAGTCGGTCGGTTTTCGATTTAATCTTCGGCAATCCTTGATAGATTTAAATGGTATACACTTACCCTTGCGTAAAGGCTTTGAGGATCAGTGGCAGCTCCCCTGCTGGCTCTTATTTTGCCATTCAAATTTAGTGCTGCATCCCCCTTCGAGCCCGAATTCAACTCCTGAGAAGCATTCGAATTATCCTCCGATGAGCAACTGGCCCAGCTTTGCCCGTTGGGACCGGCATTACCACCGTCTTCTTTGATGTTGGCGGTCGAGGCATTCTTCTTCGACCTTGCATTTCACCTGCACCGGTAAACAAATTATGATCAACAAAATGCAGCATGTAAAAGAACTGAGAAAGAAAGACGCATTGTGTTTTCGCAACTCACATCTCCGGAACTCCGAGATCTTTTCTTCGAATTCTCCGATACATTGTTGCTTTTCTTCTCGGATACAATCGATTCTGGTTTTGCCATACAAAATCCCCTTTTGGGTTCCGAAATCTTATCAGAAACAACAGATTCTTGCATGATTTGATCACCCATTTCTTGGTTCAAACAATCATCGGCTTCGACGAGAAACGAACTCGTGTTCATGTCATCTTCCGTGCAAAAATCCATCGAAACAGGGCTATTATTGGCTACGAAAACCGGATGAGAATCACTCAGGTAAAAGCTCTCTTGGCTCGACAAAGACGAAAAAAGAACAGTACTACCAAGACTATAGCCACTCATATCCGAAGAACAGTAGCAGCAGCCATTGTCCTATCGACATTCGCATTACTTGCGGGCCAAAAAAACGATGCAATTTTCGAGTTCGAGCCCCCATCGAGCTGATCATCAGCAGGTAGGGGACAGTTGCTAAGCAATTGAGCCATGAAATTAGCTTCTTGATCAGTGGTGTACATCCCACCGAGACAACTCCAATCTCCTTCTAAAACGGTTCCCATTGAATCCATTAGAAGAAAAGGGTTGTCGAGTTTTGGGTTTGGGGTTTAGAATTTTTCTCAGATTTCGCTCTGATCCTGGAAAAAGAAACAGGATAAACAGGCATATATACCCTCCAGCAACTGTGAAGAATGTTCACCAGAAAGCATTGACTTCTTCACTCGTACACATCTCTTTCATAATCACCAATTATTACAAAGCTCGTAATTGGGGGCCCACAAAGAACAACTCGTATAAACACTAAAATAATACAAAAATATCTAAGCTAACCTCAGAACGCCTGGAACCTTAGACTCAATCTTAACCAACTGTGCATGTAGCCATAAAGAAGAGAAATTATTACATGTTCCCGGCTCACCACGTTATTTATAGTTTTATCTAATGAGATTTATTTATTTAATGATATGTAAAAAATAGGTAAAGATTCACCTTTAAAAAAATGAGATAAAAAATTATTATTAAATAAGATCATAAATGACGTGGTGAGTCGGGCCATCTAATAATTTTTTCATCAGGAAAATGTTTTATACTTCGAACATGAACTGGGATTAGGCGGGATAAAACAACAAAAAATAGTCAATTATAAAAAAAGGTCAAATTATGGTTTTAGTCCCTCTATTACACTCAATTTTGGAATTCAGTTCTTGCACTTTAATTGGGCATAATTTAGTCTTTTATTATTATAATATCATTAATTTGTTTAAATAGATAACATTATTAATTATTTTGGTTAAAATGATGACGTGGTTTTTTCTTTAAATCATCGATTCTTTTGCAAACAAATCAATATGGACACGATTAATTAAAGTGGTGCTTTTATGGACAAAAATAATTTCCTTTTTCGGTGACTATTTCTATATCGTAATACTAAAAAATTAAATTATAAGCTCTGACTTTAAATTCTAAATCATAAACTCATAAACTCTAAAAAATATATCATGTCCCTAATTCACTAACCTTAAAGCTAAACCCTAAACATATTTTTTAATATGGACATAAATGGAGGCACCGAAAAGGGCAAAAATTTTTTATTCATTTTTATGGAAAAAATTACTTTATTATGAGGACATCTCTCGGCCTTGCTTGGTCCATTTATCATATCAAGATTCAAACTTTAGATTTATTTAAGAGGTTTAATATTTCATCAAGTTAGATCAGATGATAGTTAGTCCTTTTCACAACACTTTTAACAACAATGTTAAAATCTTGAATTTAAAAAGCTTTGTAAAATTAACCAACAAGGGTCGGGTGCAATGGCAAGGTACATTGTTGTCCCATTTGAAGAACTTATATTCGAACATTGGAGACGACATTATTAGAAGGAAGAGTCTCGAATCTCGAACATAGACCATAAAAGAGACATATTCTATAAAAAGAAAAGCTTTGTCAAATCAATTATTCCAATCCAAACTAGGAAATTTTAAACCGTATAATCAAATGCCTAAACTAGCCCTAAATTATACCAAATCAAAGCCCTTTTGTACTAAACTCCAAATCTGACTATCTGAGTATAATAGAGGTACACACTAAATTCAAAGTTTGAGGATAACACAGGGACCAAAACCACAATTCGACCAATCCGAAATCAATGAACCAAAGAGAGGTTTGGTGAAGATGGGGGAAGGGAAAGAGTATCACACCTGGCAAAGGGTAGACGTGGGGGGTCTTAACTTGAACATATCATAAAATTTTCTAACATGAAATAAACAAATAGTATCTATGCGTTGATGAAGAGAATGGAAATGGACATTTGAGGGGAAGATACGGCCAGATCGTGGAGATGAGTATATTGGCAGCTGACATTCTCAAACCAGACATTGTATCTGATGTTGGGATACTTTGTCTCCTTCAATGGCCTTTCAATCCTCTTACAAGTGTCTTGTTTTTTGAGACTTTTAAGAGTCTCTATCTTTGTTGTTATTAAGATCAAACCAAAAGGAATTATTTTTTGCATGCACCTGAAGATCATAAACCAGATTTGTATGAATATGTTTTGGAAATGTTGTTGAGTACTGCTATGCCTCAGCTTTCTTTGTTTGGTTTTTGATTTTGTGGGAGATTCAATCATGTAATTACATATGTATGTATCCCAAGATCATATAGCATATTTCTATGAATATTGTATCTTATACTATTTGATGAGTTTTCTCTCTTTTTTTCATGGTGTATGTATTAATTTCGTGAACTTACCAATTTCTTTAGATAAAAAAGAGATTTATCAATATCTGTTGGATCTAGTAAAGAGTTTAGTATATCTGAAGTAAGTTTCTGAGTTCAAATTATATGAATAAAAAACTGTATTTGGACTTTTTTAGAGGTCGGATTCGGCTCGACTCTAAATATAATTAAAACATGTGTAGTTACTTGACACCAGCCGATCTTAAAAATAAAATTTAATTTATTATCATGAGTTTTAGTGATATACTTTTTGAAATGTTGATTAATTAAACATTATACGTCTGAATTAAATGAAAAGATTAATTATCTTAATTTTTTAAAAATATAATAATCATCACTCGTTAAAAAATGTGTTGAATATATATATATATATATTTGTTTTTCTTTTGCAAATTCTAATTAGGGGTTATCGTTGTTGGATATCGGATCCGATCCGATCCAGTTTTTTTAGATATCTGATTTTTCATATCGACAATATAGTGATCCGTATCCGATCCGAAAAAAAACGGATATCCGAAAATTCGGATATCGGATCAGATATCCGATTATCCAAAAATATATTTTGATTTAATTATTTTTTCGAATTTGAAATTTGTATTTATAAAAATTTCAGAATTTTGAATATAACAAACAACAAATTGCTAGATATAACAAGATTCACATCTATGGACATTTCGATTTTTTTAATTTTCGAATGTAACAAACACCAAATTGTTAAAAATAACAAAATTAATATTAATAAAAATTTGAATTTTTGGATAATCCGAAACTTGAAATATTGCGATCCGAATCCGATCCAAAAAATTTAAAATCGGATTGGATATCCGATCCGGAAATAAAAATTAGATCGGATATCTAAATTTTTGGATCGGATCAATGGATAATCGGATCGGTTATTTTTTAACACACCTAATTCTAATCTTACCTAGAGGGAGGGGGACTCTAGGAGTGTTCGTAGTGGGTCTCGAACCCATGACCTAAAAGAATATCAGAGAATAAAAATAAACAACTTGACCAACCAAATTAAATTAAATTTATCCCAAAAAGGAAACAATGTGTGATGCAATATGTTTGTAATTTAAAAATTGAGAATGATAATACTCAATTTCTTTGCATGAAGAAAGGAATATGTGAGGGGAAATCAAACAAATTTGTAAAATGAATATATTATTATTATATTCCCATGATTAAAATTACAAAAAGAGATTATCATTGTTGTTTGTTTGTTTAGAAAAATGTATTACTTGGAGCATAATTTACAAAAAGATCAATTAAATGAAATATTTAATTATGGCAAACGTACAGGGATTAGAGAATTACTTACTTAAAAGAGTTATTAAAAAATATTTTAATATCAAATTTTAAAAGTAAAAAATTAACCTCGATGGAAGAGCTAGAAACAATAACTTTTACTTTAGTGCTTATACATGTTATTTAATTTTACGATGAATATAAAAAAATACTGAAAATAGCGATTTTATAAAAAAAATATTTATTATATCTCTTTTTTTTTATCAAAGATTAATTATATCTCTTTACTTCAACCCCAAGTAATGATTAAGATTGTTACTTTTACCCTATGTGCATAATGAATTTTCCATTTTTTTATTTTCTAAGGAATAAAATCTTTCAATAAATACGTAATGAATTACTAAAATTATTGAAAAACAACATTTATCCTTAATTATTTAGAAAAAAAATCAAATCTAAATAGAATCTAATCTAAAATAAATGTAGGTTAAAAACAAAAAATCTCTTTCTACCAATAAATTCATGCATATATTTCCAAATTTATCTATCTATTTATTTATATATCTATCTATCCATCCATATATCTATCATTATATCATATCTATTATTTTTCATATTATATTCTTTACACTAAATAAAAAATCAAAATTTTTCATGTGTGTTCTTTTATGATTCTATTCGAGTACAAAATAGTATATATGTTCGATTTTTATTCTGGATAAATTCACGTACAGGCCTACAGACTAAATTGCTTGAACATCGATCACCTAAGTAGAACACGACATCTTTTACTTTTGGAACCACTCATTGGGTTTACGTGTTTTAACTAATGCAAAGACATATATACCCTTTAAACAATATTTTAAGAAAAAATAATGATTTGACACCATATAGCAAAATTAAAATTGATCTGGTCCGTACAAATGTGAGTTAAATATGAGTTAACATAATTAAAAACATATTAAGAAATGTATCAAATATATTATTTGGACAATGAGTAATATTTTTAAATTTTCCTAATGTCTTATCATATTCATACCTATGATTCCGGCGGTTTTTTCTCTCTTTTATTTTTTATTTAAAAGGAATGAAAAATAAATAAGGGGTTTCCTCCTAATTAAACATATGGATTATATTTTTTTAATAATAATCAAATATTTTAAAGCTGAAAATAATGCCGGCCATTGCACGATCTCTTTTGCAGGTTGGATTGAAATAAATAAGTGTAAAATTCATAAAATTAAAGGGGGAAAGGAATAAAATCTCAGCAGAATTGCAACTATTTTGGAAACTCATCAAATCTGATTTTGTTCTTCTTCCATCATGATAATTATTATCCCAGTTTTGTTTTTTTCTATTTTATTTAATTGTGAATTCCATCCCTATACTTTTAAAAAATTGAGAAATTAATCTCTCTATTTTAATTTATCAAAATGTGATCATTGTACGTTATGAAAACTGAAAGTTGATATATTCATTGGTAAACAAATGAACTTAAACTGGTGATTTTTTTTTTTCTAATTTGATGTATATAAATTGTTGGACTATTATTCTTTTACTAATTCCTTAGGTATAAACTTATGAGTTGCTAACTTTCGCGTAAGTAATTTTCGGACAAAGCTAAAAACAAGTCTCATGGGAGAAATAGAATTATAAATTTTGTCCAATCAGAATGTAATGAGATCATATTAGTTTAGGTTTACTACAAAATAAGTATCTATTTTTTATAATAGGTGTTTAATTTTTGGAGTCAAAAATAGGTATCTAACGTTTTAATTCGTCGCCATTTTATTTTTCTTTTGTAACGGACGTTAAAAAATTGGCTACCCAATTAAAATATAACACATGACATATTTCTTATTTTTTTAAAAAAATCTTAAAATTTTTATTTTTTTTGAAGGGTAAAATCTTTATTTTTTAAATAAAAAACACCTAAAATTCATAAAATCTAAAAACCCCTAAAACCTCAAAATCCTAACTTAGATTCCTAAATTTTTATCCTTCAACCACCGATTTAACTATCATCAACCACTCAATCTTTTTTCGAATCCCATAATCAATAACCCCAACCTTACGTCATCAGTAATTGACGAATAAATGACCAAATAAACCACCAACGACGAATGACAAATTAGACTTGTCCAATCGTGCAATCCGAGAATGAGACCTCAAGGCTGCAGTGGCAACATGTTAATCGACGGTGGTGGAGATGAAATTTAGGAATTTGGGCTTTTTTTTAATAACATTAAAGTTTTTATTTTAAAAAAAATTAATGATTTTTTGAATTTTTTATAACATAAAATAAATAAAAATAAAAAATAAGTCATGTGCCATGTAATGACTGGCACAAAAAAATTGTAAACACCTATTGTAAAAAAGAAGTACAATTTAATTACTTATTTTATAGTTAAGTCATTAGTTTATTACTTTTCAATTTTAAGATAAATCACATTTTATCATTTTAGGGGTATGATTTTTTTTTCATTAAGTTATAATTTTATAATTTTTAGAATGATTAATATGAAATTTCAGCATTGGGGACAATGCGCCTACAAACCCCTAATTTTGCCACACAATTAGGGTGTGTTTGGTATTGTTTTCTAAAAGTGTTTTAAACAGTTAATTGTTAAATTTTAGTATTTGGTATTGTTGTCAAAAAATACTTTTAAATAGATAAATTTTTTATTTTAGACATGATATTATAAATTTAAAATAAATGAACGTAAGTGGTGTTTTTATTATTTATTTTTATTTAAAATTTTAAATTCTTAATATTATTTTAACATTAATATTTAATTCATTGTTTTATTATATCATTTATTTCAATATTAATATATTATTAATATTTAATATATTTAATAAAAAACACAATATTAATTAATTTATTACATTTAGTATATTAATTTAATATTTAACATAATAATTCAATATGTTTCATATTTACTATTAGTATTATTTGAGTATATTAATATTATTTTTATGTATTTTTTTAATATATTATTTTTTAGATAAGTTTATCTTTTATTTCATCCAAAAGCAGATAAAACTGCTATCACAAGAAGACATACACTATACAGGGATTATATCAACTCTCAAGCTGTACACAAACTCAAATTTACAGCATCCAACTTATCTATATATTTGCCATGCAATCTGTTTTTAACAATTTGATGTACAGAATTAATTAAATCATGTTCTTGCCTTGACACTCTTCGAAAAAGACGAGCATTCCTTTTCAACCAAATACTATGAACATATGCACTCCAAGCTAAACGTAAAATGACCACAAGCAAGGTTTTACCTTTTAAATTCTGGATCGCCCAAGCCAACTCGGCATCCCAGCCTTGCACTCTCCTATTTATCCCACACAAGTCCAACACTTCCACCCCCAACTTTAAAGAAGGAGCACTCAAAAAAAATATGACTCCTGGCCTCACCATTTTGGCCACACAAGCAACAAACATCCTCCACCACAATATCTATTCTTCTCAAACGAGCCAAAGTTGGCAACCTGTCGAGTATTGTCATCCAAGTTATGATTGCATGTTTGGATATATGCAAAGGAAATCACACTAGCTTGTGCCAACTCATCCTTGGCCTAGTCTCTCTTGTTTCCTCCCATATCCTCCTCGTAGTGAGTACATTCCAATTTGCACCAATATTCAAAATGGGCTGCTACCTCAGGTCTTAATTTTAAAAGTTTAACAAAGATTCAGCTATGCTGAGGTTTCATCTCCATAGTACAGAAATCCTCCCTTTAATTACATATTTCCTAATCCAAGCAATCCACAAAGAACCTTCACCAGTAAGTATGTTCTTCATGAGCTGCATAAGACAAGCTTTGTTCAAACCTTCAATATCTCTCAACCCTAGTCTCCCTTCAGATTTGAGAGAATAGACTTGCTTTCACCCTACTCGAGCATCTCGGCCTGAAATGTCATCCCTTTTTTAAAAGAATCGTGAGCACAATTGTTCAATTCTTAAGGGTATTAAAAGTAGAAAGATAACAAAAATTATAGGATTAATATAAAAAAATTAAGGGCAAAATAGTTAATTTACTCTAAAAACTATCTTTAAAAGTCATAAGCTACGAAATTTCAGTTTTTGCATTTGGCAATAAAGAGTTTTTAGACCGTAATTTTTTTAAGCCAAAAGCACTCTGTTCGTTTTGAATTTTCAATGCAAAAGCATTTTCAAGTGCAAAAACACTTTATAAATTGCACCAAACGAAGCCTTAATAATGTTATTTGATTGGACTAGCTTCTTAATTTTCATAAAGTAAAGGGATGAAAATCAAAATTTGACCTTTATTTTTTTATTTGTTATTTCTCTGTTCATTGCCAGCCTTTGGGATCCATGCGGACTTTTAAAATATGGGTCTTAAACCTCTGTCCCCAAAGGGAAATTAATTTATCATCTGCATAATTACCTTAATATAATATCAATCTTATCTCACTAATTATCAGTTCTTAGTGCTAAAATAATAAATAAAATATAGATTACAGATTAACGTAATAATACGTTAGTTTAATACCACGCGTTGGGTAGTTTCTTATGGAATTTGTATGCCAAATAAAATATCATGATATGCTTTTGTTGTTTAACATGGCTTTTATTGCAACGATTTTTTTTTTTTTTTTACATTTTCCAATACGGAGAGAGGATGAAATATACAGTTGTGAAATTGTGCAATGTAGAATAAGAGTTCATAATACTTATAAATTTCATGCAATTAAATTTGATAATTTATTTTCATGTTTAAATGAAGTTTGAAGGTATATTTGAACCGTATCTAAAAAAAAGGAGAAGATCAAGTTTTAAAAATAAATTAATATTCAATTCAAAAAGATAAAATGATTCAAAAAATAAATTAATAACTATGCACTGACGATAAAAACAAATTTTTTTTACAAGCTTCTTTAATTTTAGAGTTTAGGGATTCAATTTAAGGGTTTGAGTGTACGAGGTTTAGAATTTTAGGGCTTGTGGTTAGAATTAATGGTTTATGGTCAAGAATTAGGTTTTTAGGGTAATAAAATTAGAGATTGAGGTTTTAACCTATAAATCCTAAATTTTAACCATAAACTCTAAATTCTAACCACACCCCTAATTCAAAACTCATACACTTAAACCCCTAAACATTAAACCCTAACCTGATTCACTAAACCCTAAAATCGAGACACTTATGGAAGCTTTTTTTCACCTCATGTGCATGGAATATTACCCATTAATGCAAATCATTATTGTTTTTTTTGTTAAACAACTTGTATTTCACCTATTGGTTGATTAGTCTAAATCGGGTACTGCAAATGCTCATTATGGGAGGCGACCCTCTCAATCTAATTTGTTTCATTCACAACATCAGGATTTATACATCTTACCTTGCTTAAGAGATTTTTTACCTAATCCCACTGGACCAACTGATTGTTGATAAATGATTATTGTTTTTTAATTAGTAAATATAAATATAATGCTTATTTTTTATTATTTAAATAATTCAACTGAAATTCACTGGCCAATGTTTTTTATATGTGTGTAACAATTCAATATTAGATTCATATAAACAGATTTATTAATTGTTTGTGCAAAACATGCTGAATTCTAAAAGGAATAAATATTAAAAATTCAATTATTGAATTATATTTTTATATAATTAAGAGATGTGAATTGAGTTAATTAATTTCACTACGTGGTTGGCTTTCAACTCTCGTAGTATAAAATATTCATCAAATAAATATAATTCCAAAGGATTCTGTCTTTGATACGTACAAATATGCTCTCACTATGTTCAAATCCTTCATTTTTTTCGAATATAGTAGGAGGAATTTAGGAATTAAAAAAATATGTTTACAGTAAATAATGATTAAATCACGTCATTATCTAAAAATGATTACTATTATTATCGTGGTATGTTTTTTTTAATAATTTTATATAATCATTAATGAAACAATTAAAATCCATTATTTTCTAAAATACTTTCTTAACTGATATTCAAACTTTACATAAAAATGATATTTTTATTTTTTATTACTATATTATTTTGATTGCTTCTTTCATTAAAAAAAGTATTATGACATATTTTCTTTTAAAAGACGTAATTCAGTTTAATTTAAATATTTATTATAAAAGCTTATATATTTTTAATCCTTATATTTTAATTTAATAATTTTTTTTAATTTTAAAATTTCATTCATGACTCTAATAATACATAGAAAGTATGAGTAAATTACATGAGTTTAAAATCATCAAAAATGAAGAATAAGAACTAATTACATAATTTGAAATTGACTTCACAAAAATTATGATTATTGCTTGAATTAGGATCTAAATTTTAAAATTAACCGTTGTTGTGTTTTCAACGAAGGCGACAATGACATCAATTGATTTGTTACATATTACCCTATAAAAATATCAAATTTGATATATTAAAATTCAAGACACTAACTAATAAGTTGTTAACGGAAGATTAATTTTATATTTTTGGTAGTACTTTTATATTATTTTTTTTATTTTTATAAGTTCAGAAATTTGAATGTCTAAATCCGAATCTAAAATACAATATGAGTATTTTAGATTCAGAAATTGGAAAAAACTTTGATACACAGGCCATGTAAACTTTAGTTTATACATGCCTTTTAGTTTTAGGGGTTAGGGTTTAAGATTTAGGGGTTTAGATTGTAGGGTTTAGAATTTAAGGTTAATGTTTAGAATTTAAGGTTTAGAGTGTGGGGTTTAGTTTTTTAAAATTAAGGTTAAGAATTTAGGATTTAAATTTTTATAGTGTAAATACACATGCTTGTGTAAAATCATGTGTATCAAAGTTTTACCCTCATAAATTTACCGTATAATTTAAAATTTTAAATGTGAATTTTCGCTGGCTTCGAATGTCATGCAAATAATAATATTAATTCGGATATTAGTCTGTCTTGCAAGGCGGTTCAAGAACCCAAACCGACAACTAGGCCCAAAGAGTATAAATGGCATTGATGTAATTGTTTGGTAGAAGATTGGCTTTTTGGGTAAAGAAAACTCCCGACTATATTTGAATTCAAATTTTCTCTTTGTTTGTTTACTTATCTCTGTCATCGCCAAATTGTCTAAAATTTCAAATACCCTTCCCTCTCTTTGTATCGCCACTCAGTAATCCTCCGTTAGTCCTTTAATCTCTATAACAACCAATCAAGCGATGATATCTGTCCTTCCGCCGCCGGTACCGGGGCGGGAGCTCTCTAATCCTCCGACGGACGGGATCTCGAACCTTCGATTCTCAAATCACAGTGATAACCTACTCGTCTCCTCATGGGATAAGGTGCTTTCTCAAACATCTAATGCCTATAAAATTATAAGTTTCCTTTTGATTTTTCAGTGAACATTGTTTTTTTTCCTCTTTTTTAAATCGTAGACTGAGATTGTACGATGCGAGCGCGGACATATTGCGAGGAGAGTTCATTCACGGTGGACCGGTGCTTGATTGCTGCTTCCACGATGATTCATCCGGGTTCAGTGCCAGTGCTGATAATAAAGTTAGGAGGTTAGTTAATTGGACCGTCTTTTTGCAATATATTTTTCTTCTTCTGGTTGATTCTCGAGAAAGCTTAGGATAAATGAATTTAGGATCAAGCTTAATTTTGAGCTGTTAATTTTGTAGGATAATGTTCGGCTATGGAAAGGATGATGCATTAGGTAGTCATGATGCTCCTGTGCGTTGTATAGAGTATTCTTACGCAACAGGTTCGTTAAAAATTGCAAATAATCTCTGTTGACTTAATTTGTAGGCTTTCTAAAGCTGATTTCAGGATGATTCGTCTTTGATTTTGCCTTTCAAAGTGAGATTTTCTCTACCTGCATGTAGAGTAAGACTCTGAGTCAATTTTTTTCAACGAATTCTTGATTAATTCACATTTTATTTAACTGAATAATAAGTGAACTGTTGTGATGGAGCGAGTTTTCAGCAAAAGATGATTGCTGATTCCATAGTCACAAGTTTCACTGAAACTTGTCCTTTATGATTTAGATTTTGAAGATTAGACAAGACTATGTCTTCTAGGGAATATACAAGAACATAGAGCTTCGAGCATTAGCTTTTTTGTTTAATGTAAGAAAATGTTTGAATCCTTAGCGTTTAATCTGTTGTTATAGGACAAGTGATCACTGGCAGTTGGGACAAGACATTGAAATGCTGGGATCCAAGAGGTGCAAGTGGGCAAGAGCGTACTCTTGTCGGCACATACCCACAACCCGAGTGTGTTTACTCGTTATCTCTTGTTGGAAATCGTGTAGTTGTGGCAACTGCCGGAAGACATGTAAATGTTTATGACTTGCGCTACATGTCTAAACCTGAACAGCAAAGGGAATCTTCATTGAAATATCAAACTAGATGTGTGAGATGCTATCCAAATGGAACTGGTAATGTTTTAAACGTCTAAAAGTTCTGCTAGCTTTTACAGGGAAAGAAAATACTCATTTAACGGAAGGCTCATATTATACATGCATTTAAATTATTATTACATGATTTGCACAGGATATGCTCTTAGTTCAGTTGAAGGGCGAGTTGCAATGGAGTTCTTTGATCTCTCGGAGATCAGTCAAGCCAAAAAGTAAATATTAATCTCTTTGTTTTAGCACTATATCATTAGTTATATACCGGCATGTGAATAGATATAAACTGTGGGAACTGTTCTTGATCTGATCTTGTTTTACATTTATCTGTTTGCTTTTTTCAACGGATATTCTGTAGGTATTCCTTCAAGTGCCATCGAAAATCTGAGGCTGGAGAGGACACTGTGTATCCAGTAAATGCCATTGCATTCCATCCTGTGTAAGTTTCCGAAAAATTCTTCAGCTGTTTATGATAAACCGATGAGCAGGGATTTAAATAGCGGACCGCGACCGCGATATAGTAGTAGCGCCGCCGACCAAAACCGCTATTGTGGAAAATAACAGTCCGCAATAACCGCAATTCATCCGTTATTGTCCGAAACGGCGATAAAACGCCGCGACCGCGATTTAAATATCTGCTGATGAGGCTGAAACCCGAGTAGCATCTGTTCAGCTGGGCAGTATTTTAAACTTTTAACATTATGTAGAATTGAATGCCATTGATCACAATGTAGCATTGCCATTCAGAGAATTCTGGCTTTTGTGTTTGTAATTAGAATATTAGATACTGGCAAGATCTTGAACATGCTCAAATCATTGCTGATATATGCTCCGGAATTCAATGCTGCAGATATGGTACATTTGCAACTGGAGGTTGTGATGGTTTTGTTAATATGTGGGATGGAAACAACAAGAAGAGGCTGTATCAGGTAAAAGATTGGATTGAAATGCAATTTCATTTTACAGTTAAAAAACCTGATATTTTACAACCACTGTTAAAACACGATCCTTTGCAGTACTCAAAGTACCCAACAAGCATTGCTGCTCTTTCATTCAGCAGAGATGGGCGACTGTTGGCAGTGGCCTCGAGTTACACATTCGAAGAGGGAGATATACCGTAAGATTCTTCCCAACTTCTCAAACCCCAAAAACTGTGTACAGTATTAATGGACATACTCGAGCTCTAGTTTCGGATTTTTTTTCGTAATGCAGACATGAACCGGATGCCATCTTTGTACGTAGCGTGAATGAAATTGAAGTCAAGCCAAAACCAAAGGTATATCCCAACCCTCCTGCGTAGGCCTGATTAAGTGTCTTTGTATCTTCTATGAGAGTCGAGATGTGGGAAAATGTTACACTTTGTAATGCTTTAGTGAAAGGTCTGAACTATAAAACTAAAATATTTTCTCTGTTTAATTATTAGGCTAAGAGTGTTTTCTTTCACCTTGTGAATTTGTTACAACTATACCCTAATACCGTCTTTTTTTCCCATTTTCTGTTGAAAAATGTTAAGTGAGCATTGTTTTCAAACGTCTGCAGCACTTGGAACCTAAAATGGTATTTTTTTTTCGTTTCTTCCCCCCCCCCCCCTAAGAATACTTATTCAGGCATGTGAGGTGTCCTTCCCTTAGGTCAAATTTAGTCATTTGTCCTTGTATTTTGTGAAAATTGCATATTTAATTTTAAATTTGGTTTATTTTGATAAGTGTACTTTTCAAATTTTATTTTTTGTGCTATATGAACTTATAATAATTAAATGAGTCATTCTGAATTGGTCTTTAAACCATCTTTAAATTAAGGCTCTCATTATAAATTAATCCTTGAACTTTTGAGTGTTTTAATTTTTTCCCTAAATTTTGATATTCACTTTTAATTAATCTTTAGACTTTAAAATATTTAAATTTTATTCTCAAACCACCATTTATTTCGTCTTCGAATATAATATATAATGCAATTTAAAATGAAGATTATAATTTAAAGACGTGTGGTACAATTAATTCTATTAAATTAAAAAATAAATTAAGTTCAAGTGATACATTCAAGTTAATTATCAAAATTAAATTTAGGAAGATCCGTTAATTTAAAAATATTATTATTATTATTGTTGTAAAAATAATAATAAATATTTTTTATAAATTAAATTCATGAAGATTAAATTTATATTACCGCTAATTAAACGAGTCCAAATCAAACTTTCAAACTACCAACCAAGTGCCAAGCCTAACCAATTTATAGGCCAGTGATAAGAACATCCTACCAGCCACGTATCTAATAATCACAACCGAACACTCACACGTTAACCTGCCCTAGTAACCTACCATATAATCTAGATTAACACGCTCTACAGCCACTAGAATTCTTCCACGTTTCGAAGAAGTGGATCGACACGTGTTGGTATAAGAATGTGAGACCCACGTGGCGTGCTGGAGGAGACTTCCAGCGAATAAACGGCCTTTGATGTGGATAATACCCAAGCTTACTTCCCGGTAGCATTTTTAAATCAACATTTTTAAATATTTAATTAGAAGAATGATTCTTTGTCAATATTATTTAAAAAAATAATTTTTTTGTAAATTTATGTAAGATAAATTTGTATTTTATAAAAAGTGAGTTCAGAATTTGTATTTTACAAAAATTAAGTTTTATGTTAAAAATAGTAATAAATTTTTTTTCATATTAACTTATTAAATATGAAATCCATGTTTTGTAAAAAATGAATTTTAAATTCGTATTATATAAAAAATGAATTCTCTCTAAATGAACAATTTGACGATTATTTTTTCAAATAATACTTGGTGAGATCATTCTTTTAATTATGTAAGAAGGGATTATTGGACTATCAACTACAATTCATTACCTGTGAAAAGTAGTTCAAAAAGGGAACCGAAAAGTGCCACGTGTAAGTAATGCTGATCGAATTGCAAGTTTCGTGCCGTATGACTTGACGGTTCCGCGTTTACCAAGCTATGATTCCTACACACTCGTGTACACATCTATTTCTTCACTCTACTTAGTTAGATCCACTCCGTACTTGTTTTTACATAAATACCCTCGGTGCTTTTCTAAATACAAAATCTATTTTTTTCTCCAATGTTTTTATTATAGTGAGTTCAGTAATTAATCTCTAATGTGTATTTATATTAGCCTTTCATAGAGATAGACTTTGATTATAAATTTTAAAATTATTTTTAACTAAAATAAAAATAATTTTTTGATCATTGACTAAGATAAAAAAAGACTTATCATTTCATTTATATTCGTAGTTTAAATTTATTTTCTTTTAATACATTGTATGAATGAGATTAGGTCAAATATATAGTGTGTGAAAATGTTCATTGATATATTTTAAAAATATATAATTATGTGACATATACCTTGATATATTTTGCTCAGTCAAACAAATATCATACTATTTTGACTTAAAATAAACATTTATTTATACTTATTTATTTTATAGAGAACTATCAACTACAATTCATTTTCATGTGAAAGATATACTTTTAATTTCATAAATAATAATTAAATTAAAATTAAAATCAAATCAATGATGATATAGAAAGAGATAATTCTGGTAAAGCGATGAGAAACAAAGGAAATTTATGAGTTAATTGTATCACATGTCTTTAAATTATGATTAAATTAATTTTTAAATATTTTAATTTTATCTTAAAAGTACGAATTTTATTTTAAATTAGTTTCTTATACTTTTAAAGATTTCAATTTATTCCTCAAATTATAAGCGTCAACTAATCATAATCCATATTAATAAAATCGTTATAAAACTATAAACTGTTATCTAAACATTAATGTGTAATATGTAATAATATGATGGTAAACTATAATTTGAAGATTGAATTTAAACTTTCAAAAGTTTTGAGATCAATTTAAAATAATGGATAGTTTGGACATAAAATTGAAACATTTATAAATTTAAAAACCAATTTAAAATGAGAGATAATTTGAGGGCGTATGTACAATTAACTCGAAATTTGTTCATTGTGGAAAGCAAAGAAGAGAGGGGAATAACAGGAACGATGTTAGAGTTGAACAAGTGCCCAAACAAAGGATGATTCCAAGGAGTTATCTTTCTTTTTGGAACAGAAGCAACCCAACCGAACACACGTTGAAGTGATAAGAAAACAAGGTTTAGTATGCAAATTAGTACGTAAACTTAGCACCTTTTCAATTTAGTACTTATTTTTTGATCAATTTGATGCTCAAATTTGAAGAAAAAAAAAGTTCCGAAATGCTACATGTGCTAACTTGGCATTTTAGCAAGCAACTAAATTATTGATTGATCAAAATACTGACATTATTAAGTGACCCATATTATTAATTGATTGGTTTTTGAAATGATTTATTATCAAGGCCTCAAATTTATCATTTAAAAAAGTAAAATTTATAATTTAACAATTTAATGATTATTATTTTTTTTTTCATAATTGTAATATAATATTTTTTATTTTTTGAAGAGTTTTTTGTATTTTTTTGTTGAAAAGTATCAATTTCCATATTTTTTGCTTTTTTTTGGTCAGCTAGAAATTTAAAAACAAAATAGTTTTGTTCACTTCTAACATCAAATATCAATTTGGGGATTGTTTTCAAGTCCAATTATCAAATTAATCCATAAAGCTTAAAGTACTGAGCTGAAAAAATTTTAAAAAAATTATACGAATTGTATATTAAACCCATATGAAATTAGCTGGCTTTCTAGAACACGAGCAATCCAACCGAACACACATCGAATTGCCAAAACAACAAAGGCCGAAAATCTGGAAAGTTACATGATGCCAAGCTGTTATCTCACAACCAATTAAATTTTACCACGTCATGGGAGCTCAATTTACTTTTTTTTCTTTTTTAAATATTTTTTGTTTGGCCTGAAAGCCTTCAACGTGGAGCAAAATAAATAAATAAATAATTTAAAAGAGATTTCTTGAATGAAAGAGGCAATCTGGATTTATAGTTGCAAGCAACATATGCAATTAATTTGGATTTACAGTGTCTTTTAATAATAATAATATTTTATTTTTTATTGATATTATTCGAAGACTTTAAATAATGTAATATTTTATTTTTAAGCATAATAAGTATTTTTCATTTTGGTTTCTAAATTTGGATTTCGTTAAGGACCAAACTATACGACAAACTTTAGGTTTAAGAGTAAAATTAGAAAAAATATAAATTTTAAAATTAATGCAGGAAAAAAGAAAATTAAGAATTAACGAGGGTTAGCTCAAACGGTAAACAGCTTGGTATGACTTAAGCACGTCTCAAGTTCAAAGCCTTGTGTATACAAAAAAAAAAAACTATTATGAAACTTATCCATTAAGTTAAATATACGACATGGGTCAATAAATTTAGGAGAGAAACTGGAAAAAAAAAAGAAAAAAATATCGAATTCATAGAGTAAATGGGGAAGCTTTGGATATATAGGGTGTTTAGGAATGAATTTTTTGAATATAGGGTATGTTGACGGATATTTAGGAATCTATGACATTTTTTACAATGCCGGTTGAGAATACCCCTGCAGGAGGCGTTCTCTATTTTTATTATTTTTTTAAACTAAAAACGCAGCCGAACGTCTCCTCCAAAAAGTGTTCTTTATTTCTTTTTAATATTTTTTGCACCAGAACACCTCCTTGACATTGTAAAAAATGTCATATATTCCTAAATTTTTTTTAACACACCTTATTTTTTTAATTTTTTTAAACCACCATTTTTACCGAATTTTCGAGTAAATGGTTTCTTTTAAGTTTAACCTAAAAACAAATTTCGATAATTATAAATTAATAAATAATAATTAAAAAAGGTGGGTAAAATAGCAGTACTAAAGTGATAAGAAGAACAGGCGTAACATTGATTTGACTTCTCCTCTTAGTTGACCGAACTTACTATAAATTCCTATATAAACCCCTTTCACTCCCATAATTTAAATATACATCACTTTCTTTGTTATTTTTCTCTCAAAATTTCTTGAATTTGAAGCGAATTAGAAGATAAGAAATCATGGCTCTTGAAGCTCTGAATTCTCCTCCCATGGCGGCTGTCCCTTTCACCGCCAACAAATACGGAGATATTATCGACGACGAAAACACCAGCAATTACGTCGAGTCATGGAAGAAAGGCAAGCGTTCGAAGCGACAGCGGGAAAACGAGTCTTCTCCACCACCGCTGACGACCGAGGAAGAGTACCTCGCTCTCTGTCTCATCATGCTAGCTCGTGGAAACGCTGCTTCCGACGGCGGCGACGATGATCATTGTCGCGTGTCTTTGTCTGAAGCGGGAACAGCTCCGACGGGTTTGAAGATGTCTTACAAGTGCAGTGTTTGCGACAAGGCTTTCCCTTCTTACCAGGCTCTGGGTGGTCACAAAGCCAGCCACCGCAAACCCTCCACCGACGGAGCTGCTGCTAATAATCAATCCATCACCAGCACAACCAGCAGAGGCGGCGGCGGAGACACCGGCGGTAACGGTAGAGCACATAAGTGTTCCATCTGCCACAAGACTTTCCCTACAGGCCAAGCCTTGGGAGGCCACAAACGCTGCCACTACGAAGGCGGTAACAACAACAACAGTAACAAGAGTGGTAGCGTCAGCCTCAGCGGGGTGAAGGTGTCGGAAGGCGGCGCGTCGAGGCAAACCCATCGAGTCAACTTTGGCTTCGACCTGAATTTGCCTGCTTTACCGGAGTTCTGCGTGGAAAACAGAGATGGAAGATTTACAGAGCAAGAGGTTGAAAGTCCATTGCCGACAAAGAAACAACGTTTCATGATTGATTCTTTGGCACAACATTCATTTTATTAGGATTTATAGAACTAAACACAATGATTTTTATTTATGATTTGATCTTCTTCCCCATTGATTCTGGGATTTTTGTGTGGATTCATTTCCTGTTTGTATATATTCAGCTGTTGGACTGGTAATTCATTGATTCATTTATCCAATAAAATGATTGAAATATCATTTTCTAAAAAGACGATTAAGAATTTAATACTATGACAAGAGTGTTTTTGTTTTATATTCTTATACATTTTTAAATTAAATAATTAAAATTTATTATTTGATGTATTAAAATTTGAGTTTTTATTTAATAATTATATTTAATTAATTAACTAAAAGTTAGGACCGCGTGAACAGCGAAGAGACGGCAAACTCCGGGCAAAGAGAGAGGCAGTCACGGCGGTGGTATGGCTTTACAGACAGGGAAACCAGCTCCATGTGCATAATCAAGAAATTGGAGTAGTTGGAAGGCACTTTGGTATCTCAAAACCGTGTGCATATTCATATGGTACAAAATCCATCAATTTAGCTTCAAGGATTTACGCCGGCAATTGATATGGTCTCGTCACTTCACTATTTTGTTTCCCTTCAAAATGGTCATTGTCTTTCAATCCAGCTAGCCTTTCCAGTTTTCACCAAAACCGGCCATCCAAGGCTTATATTACAAAATTTCTTACTTCTTACTTCTTTTTTATCTCTTCTACTTATCTAACATAAATTAACAAACAATTGAAAATTTTTCGGGTTTATAGTACCCGAATATCATGTGAGTGTTCGAGTTTAAATTTATTATGATTTAAGTCTTATTATATTTAAAAATATTTTAGATTTATTCGGGTTTAGGTCTAGATATATTTATTCTTAATAGTTTAGGGGTTTATTTTTTAAAAAAAAAATTGGAGGTTTATATTAAATTTCTTTGAGGGACTTAATGAAAACGTCACAAAATTTTAGGGTCTAATGCCTCTAACCATTACTGTAATCCCTTGATCAATCGAATTATATTATAATGATTGGTTTTAATTATAATTATTCGAATGATATTAAGAAAAAGGTTTATATTTCTATCACGAATCTTAAGTACCTGGGTAATATTTAGTATAACAATAATTTAGTCTATGTAAAAATACAACAATTTATTAAGAATTTAATCATATAAGGGCGAAACTAAAGAAAGATTGGTCTGTATTCTTAATTTTTTGGTCTAATAGTAATTTCGGTCCCTATAAATTTAAACATTAGACAAAATAGATAATACCTCAAAACTTTGAGTTTAAATACTTAATAAGTCTTCTTATTTTAAGAATTCAATAATTTAACCCCTTTCAATGTTCGATCATGGTTTCATCTTAATCCGTGTTAAGATCATATATAACAATCCTAGAAATTGAATATATTGTTCCTTTTGGAGTAACCTCACTATCAAATCATATAACCTTTTTATAGAAATAATATTTACAGATAAGAACGAGAAATTATGATCCGAGGATTCCTTGTTTTAGTGACTTTGAACAATTTCCCTTGTTAGATAGGAGGATTGAGGAGAGTTTTAAAACTATGAATTGGAAGCATCTAGGCAGATAGTTTCCTATTACAAGTTAATTAAGTTTTGTTTTATTTCTTTATTAATAATTAATGTATTAATAGTGTCTAAATTTATATATTAACAGTGAAAAATATTATAAACTTGATCGGTGATAAAAGATACTAAAAAATACATATATTATTCCTTTGAACTAATTTTATAGAATATTTAAGCAAATTGTCACGCCTGAAAACCTTGAAGCATCCGAATAACGGCTCTCATGGGATCGAGGCAAAAAGTGGAATGAAGTGTCCACATTTCATAAGAATTAGCAGCATAATTTAATTTAACATATTTAACGATTTAATAATTAAAATTTTAAAAGTACATGAACTAATAAAAAATTTGACCAAAACCAATTGTTAAACTTTTAAAGTTTCTAACCGGTTTGTACCATTGCATGTACCGTTGATATCAGTAGTGTTCAATTTTAATAAGCTGAGCTTTCTGATATAAAGGAAACTCCATTAGCATAAAGACATAAAACAAACCAATCAAATTAGTTCTCAGCTGCGTTTATTACAATGGATTAGCTAATTTTATTCTTGTTTTGTATTAGTAATTAAGAACAAATTTTGGTAAAATTACTGTAAGGTCCTTTATACTGCAGCATGAATAGCATTTTGATCCCTGTACTTTAAAAATAAGCAAAAAAAGGTCCACGTATGCTAGAAAACGAGTGAAATGATCATTTTTGTATACAATTAAATAAAATTTACAAGGCGGGGTTTAATTAAATGATGTATCATCAATTTAAAATATGACGAAACATGTCCGCTCGATCTATTGTAGTAAAAAATTAAAATTGTTAAATCTCTAACATATGAATAAGATACTACAAAAAAAGTCAGGTTAATTGCAACTATTCACATTTTAAACTATTACAAAACGACCGTTTCCCTCGCTTTTCTAACGTATAAGGACCTTATTGCTCATTTTAAAATATTAGAACCAAAATGCAATTTGTGGTATAATACAAGGACATGTACAATAACTTTATCACAAAAATTTTATTTTCTCTTATATAATACCTAAACTAACCTAAATCATAAACCCAAAATTAAAAGATATTGTACGTTTCAACGTGCTCGAATCCATGTCTTTCTAAATGTTATAATAACCTGTGGACATCATAAAAATTCAAATTTAAATCATTCAGATATTCGAACTTGAATTATTTTGTTTAGATATATCGAATTGAAGTTTAAAGCAATTGAAACAAAGAACAATGCAAAATCAACGTGAAATCTGAATAAATTCTGATTCATGGAGAGGGCAGAAACTAAAAATTGACCCTTAAATTCTTTGCCCAAACCTAATCCGTCCTTCGATTCCATGGAAGGAACCACTCCCACTCCCAAATGTAAGGCCTTTTTCGTGTGGTTCCAAATAAGTCCAACCCCTCTCCCACAAATTCACTCATTTATCTCAACCAGACCCGATGTTCGATAATCACATAACTTCTGATTACATATAAAAAATGAGTTAAGTTAGATTAAATCAAATTCCGAATAAAATTTTTTCTAACGATATTTTTTATCCATACAAATTTAAAATTTTATTTTAAAAAATATCAAATTATTTACCATTTGATCTATTTAAAAAAAATAATTAATATATTACCATGGGTGAGGGAAGCCAATGAAGAGGTGAACCAATGGTCATGGATTAGAATCTCATTCTTTGCCCAACAAAAATTAAGAAATAAAGAATAAATTTGATATGGTTTGGTTGTGACATGGAGTGAGACATATTTGTTGTTTGAATTCATAATGTTTTTTTTTGGACCGACCCCCTAAAAAAGAATGGGATAAAGATGCCACCATGGCCGAAGAGGTGGCTAAAACTTCAATGTGTCGGTACGGCTCCCCCACTTTGATTATATCTTCTTTTAACCCCTTTCTCGTTATTAACCTTATCCCAATCCAACTTCTTAAACTGTTTTTCACGTAATAATCTATATCGTTTTGATATTGATCTTATCGAACTGTACATATTATTTCAATATTAAATTGATACCAAATAATTTAAATGTTATGAATAATTAAATATTAATAATTAATTTTAGATATTGTATTAAAAATAATATAAATTTATGAGATGCCAAAAAAACATTGACTTGATAGAAAAGAAGACAAGGAAAGAATCTACGGTCATAGACATCCACGACACAGAATCCAACGGCTATGCCAGCTTGCCTCGTACCTCTCCCCTATCTTTCCCCTCCGCGGAGACCCGGAGCCGCCTCTATCACCCATTTCCTTGGAACCCCAAACCCCATCAAAATTTGCATCATTATTTCTCATATTCCCAATTTAACCATGGTTAACTATCCACTCATTCTACCTTCAGTCCTTGTGCTCTTTAGATTTTAAAATTTTAGTTCATCTATTTATCTAATCTTAAAATTAAAGTCTAATCAATAACATTGTTAACCAGATTTTTTAAAAAAAAATTGAACATGTAATACTATCAATATATGAGGCCGAAATTGAAATATAATTTTTTATGGGAGTCGAATATAATTTTACAATTTATCAACTTAAAACTTCATAATTTTATTATTTTAAAAGGCTGAAATATAACTTTACAATGTATTGGTTTGTAACTCTATAATTTTTAGAAAGATTCAAATATATAATTTTAACATGTCAAAACCCTTGTTATCCTCCTAATTTTGTCCATGTATTGATCTAAAAGAAAAATAGGGAGCAAATTATATAAGGACAAGGACTTCAGGGAGTACAATAAAATTAAACCCATCAAATTTTCACATACATTTCTCCACAAGCACCTCTTTTTCTCTATCTATTGTCCTGGTTACCAGACCATTTGTTTCTGGCTTCAATTATTCCTTTCCCACCAATCTTTTCGACAACAAAAAAAGCCAGTTCTTCCTGTTCCTGTTCTTCTTTTCGACAACAAAAAAAGGTATCTGAAAATGAGTTGCAATGGCTGCAGAGTTCTACGAAAAGGGTGCAGTGAAAATTGCGTGCTTAGACAAAGCTTGCAATGCATAGACAACCCTCAAGCAGAAGCGCATGCCACCGTTTTCGTCGCCAAGTTCTTTGGCCGCGCTGGACTTATGTCCTTCCTCTCCTCCGTCGCCTCGCCTCAAAGATCTGGTGATTATATTATTCTAAACTAATGTTTTTTTGTTTGTTTGTGGAGAGGCTTCCTGTTACTTTTTGTTTCTGACTGGTGTCTGGGTTTGCAGCTTTGTTTCAGTCGCTTTTGTTTGAGGCAGTGGGGCGGGCGGTGATTCCCGTGAGTGGAGCCGTGGGGTTGCTGTGGACAGGGAATTGGAACGCCTGCCTTTCGGCGGTGCAAACGGTGCTCCGAGGCGGCACCTTGCAGCCGCTGCCTGAATTCAGCGGCGGGGTTTTTGGGTTGTCGAAGAAACGGTTGGTGTTGGTGACGGAGGCGGTAAGTCTCAGTCGAGAATGGGAGATTTCGTAGAAAGGAATGGTTTTGATAACGTTGTCAAACGTAAAGCGACCGATCTTGATCTCTGCCTGATGCTCGGGCACGATAGAGAGGTGAAGAGGAGAAGAGAATCTACATCGTCGGAAGAGTCCGGAACGACGACGTTGGGAAGTAGTTCAGATAACGGCGACGGCGGTGAAAGAAAACTCTTGAGACTGTTCACCTGAGAACTATTCCCCACATTTTCTCTATGTAATTTTTTTGGTTATAATTACTCTACGAGACATGATATTTTGTTTCTGTTTTCGGCATAATAATAAAGATCGATCAATTTTCTTGAAGTTTGTACATTTTTTTTTTACATTTTACGTTTTGCCGTATTCAAAGTTTGATCATAAAATTTTCTTCATAATTTTTGTATTTTTAATTTATGTTTCGTTCAATAATTAGTTTCAAAAAGAAAAAAGAAAAAGAAAAATTTGTGACTGTGAGAAACGTTTGTTTTTGTAAGGTTGTTGAAGTGCAAGTTGCACGATTTTGCAACGTAAAATGTGATCAGAAATAGAAAAATGTGAGCCCAATAGTGAGGCCTTGAACGTACGATTGTCTCGAGTATCCTAAAGGGTCATCTTAAAAATCAAAATAACGAAAATCATTGAAATAGTAGTGTTTGAATGGTTTAGAGTTTATAAGTTTAAAGCTTGTAGTTATACAAATTAATTTAAATTTAAATTTTAATATCTTATAGTTTAAGATACAAATAAATACAAATGTTGAAATTCAAACCTCGAATCAAATAAGTTTTTCCATGTACTTTTTTCTTCTTGATTTTGGTCTCTGCTGAACTAGTAATCTCGTATAGGAGGGTTTTGTGGATGGAAATGAACCCCCTTTCTTCAGAATTTGTTGATTTGGGGGTCCATTGTTGCCAATGAACTTCTTTTTGTAAATTGATGCGGTGATGTTCCCTGCAACATCACATTCTACAAATCAAATAATGCCCCCATAGCCCTCTAAGGGCAAATACATTTCACTTGCATTTTATCTATGATTCACACTTTAAATATTAGAATATTCATGCACTCGCAATTAAAATTTTAAATGATACTTTTGACCCTAATATTAATAAAAATCATTATAAAACGATTCATTTAGTTCAGTTTGTTTCATTTATCGTATTAAATTCAAAACTTTAATATTACTTTTAAAAACTTGATATTTTCTCCCAATAAAATCTTTAACAAATGGTTTTTTTTTCTTGCATGATTGAACAAAGAATCAGTATGTTTATTTGGTTGGACAAATCAAAAAGGAAGATGAAATCCGACCTTTAAATGGTACACATGATGAAAAAAGTGCAAAAGACAAAGTGTGAATGATGTGGACTGGAGATTTTTTAAAAAAAAGCATAGAGTAGCCGGCAAGGCGGCGGTGGCAGCGGAGGACAGCCCATGTTAGTAGTGGGCGCAGGGGTTTTAAGCTCTCCCCATGCGCCGCAACTTAAACGTGAGTTGTCGCTGACTACTTTGGTCGTCTAGTCATAATACTTTCTAGTTTCTCGATTTGCTTTCTCTATTATTTCTCTCTGCACCTTCTTCTAGAAAACAAATATCATATCTCTATGTATTGGTTACAAGGATTAGATAGAAAATTTAGAATATGCTGTTGAAATTTTAAAAATATACCAACCAGTTCATTTAATAGGATGAAACATTAGATTTTTTACAAAAGTTTAAATTCTAGTATTCTGTAGGAACGAATTAGGTTGGGAGAGTTGCCCAATAATTGAACCTCAACAGACTGTAGTATCGATTCGAACTAATCGACCAAGAAACCGAATCTCAAAAAAAAAAACAATAGAAGACTTGAACGAGAAGGTTCGTTCGATTCGATTACATGTACTCAATCTTGGTTTACAATTACACAACATCAACGTGAATGCAGTTCAATGAATATGGAGAAAAATGGAAATGGGGACTGTTTATGATTGAACAAGCACCAACAAGATTACACATAGATGATTAATCAAGGCAGGCCAAGAAATACTATGCTAATTTGGTTATCAGATGAACTTACAAATAGATATATATACAATGCTTTCTGTCTTCAGATATTTAAAAAAATGTGTGATCATAGATGACAACAACTGGATGCAAAAAGCTCGCTAAAACGAGAGGCCGAACCTTATCTATATTCAATCTGCTCGTAATTTGTCCAGTGCCGCCTCCATCCATTGGAAAAACATGAGCTTGGGTGGTAATGTTTGTTAGCATTTAGGGTGAGTAGTCAAATAAAGATCAGTTCTAGACGTGTGTTGTCAGGCAGCCGGTAGTGGGTACACGATTTAGTTGTATTATATGCGACCTCAAGCTACAGTCGTTAACCTAATCGAAAATAACAGTCCTTAATGAAAAAGCAACATAAGTAGATGAAGCAGAGAATAGCTCGAAACGTAAAACAAAAAGCCGTATTTTACCTGAATGGCAGCTAACATGGACAAATGATCTTTACATTGTTCGAGCAAAACCCTTTCGTTTGCGGCCACACACGCAAGCTCATTAACCAAAGAATTCATCTCCTTCACCTGCAAAGGACAAATGGTACTATTAATTAGATGGATTTTTTTGTATCGCTAGCGTCCACAAGTTTTATTAATGAATTTAACCTTTGATGACAATGGGCATATTGACGATGCCATTGCGTGCATCACATCGACCGCCGAACTGATAGCATCCTTCGGGTTCTGCATATCTACCTATTAAGTGAGATAACAGAAAAAGGAAGGAGAAAAAAGAACGACATTTTAAACAAAATGGTACCCATGAGCTAAATCATTAATAGATTGTACGTTGAAATGCAGGGAAAACGAGAAAACAAAGAAGAAACTCACTATTGCTTTTCCAACAATTGGAAGACGAAGCGTACTGGCCTTTAAAGCTTCAATTGCTCCGAGCAAAGAGCTGGTGTGGTCTCCGCCGAGGAGGGCCCATGCTTCTAAATGAGATATCTACACTCATCAATCATAACATGTTTTAGTCGTGAAGAAGAGAAGATTCATGCTTAAAAGCAAGGGTTCTAAAACATGTTTCTAAGGTAAAAATATGAACAGATTGGTAGGCTGAAGCAGTTGTCTATGGAAATATGAACAGAAATAAAGTTTTGAATCTTGTCGCTTCAGGATGGAAGTCAATTTCAATTTTTGCCTCAGTAATAGCAACTTGATCCTCTTGAGAGTGACAGAATACCGCAATTCCGATGTTGTTACCCATGCACTCCACAGATCTTTCTGCTACAATTCGCCATAAAAATGCCAGACTTATCAGATAGCATCATGTTAAGCCTAAACTCAGAGGTGTCTGGCAAGGAGGAGCAGCATGAGCGACCGCTCATGTCCCCCACCTTCTACCTTGATAACTTTACAGATTTCTTAAGTGTCAGTCTAGGAAGTTGTTGGTTGACCTTTATTTTTAGCTGTATTTATGGTGTTTTCTTAACAAAACAATGAAAAAATGTGTTTGATAAATTTTAATCATATTTCTATTGTTTATTCATGAAATATTAAATTAATTGTTCAAAGTAATGTACCGTATTTTCCTTTTATAAAGGCCTGTTTTTGAGATTTTGTTCAAATCCCCGAAAATGTCTAAGACGGCTCTGCCTAAAGTCACAAACTTTTTTATGTCAAACTGACTATTGCATCAACCTCTTGATAACCTAAAACCTAGACATTCAAGTTCATTATATATAGCAAAACCCCGCAGCTCAACTTTCCCCCGACAGTGATTCTTATACGAAGTTATAGCACATAAATTTAGCAATATAGCACATAAACAAATTATATGATGTCATATTGGATAATATTACATTATGCTCTCTAAAAGGATACAGTTATGCAAGAACTACGCCGTCACATGCACTACAGGTAAGCTTTATCATAAACTAGTTGGGTTCAGCTGGTTTGACAAAACTATTACGGTGAAGTACATTGAAACATTCGTCAGATATCTCAGATCAAGACAATTGAACATCGTCTTTAAGAATTGACCCTTTAATTGTAGTCGAATTTGGGTTTTCTTCACGATTGGTACTTGATTCAGTGAGCTTTGAAGGAGTTTGAGGACAAGAAAATGCAGCCGCCACCATCATCTGAGACTGCAAAAGGATTCCGCTTTCTCTTCTACATTTCCTCGAAAGAAAACATCAGTAAAATACTAACCACGGGTCTTCTTTTTCATGGAGAGTAACATGAGAAGAAACAAGATTTTAGGTCATTTTCGTTACAATGGAGAGGAACCCATGAAGGGTTTCCAAATGATTATGCATTTAACTTCAACAACAGTGAAAAATACATGAAAACAAACAAGATTTTAGGTGATTTTCTGGGCTTTCAGAGACACTGAAGAAAAAAGTAGGTAAGTTGAGAGGTTTGGAAAAGAGACGAAAGGTGGGAAGAGATTCAGCTGGGATTTTTTTGGGTTAGAGTTCTTAAGAATCTTTGAAAAAACGTTAGGTTAATTAATTATGCAGATCTTTTTTGAGTTTTTAATGAAATAAAAGTCTTATAATGAACACTTCGAACAAAAATGAACTCATTTATTGTATAAATGATAGAGAAATACATTTGAGGAAATGATAATAATTAAATAAACTTGTGGTTTATTCCTTAATTAACTATTGATCAAGCTTATAATTAGGAATGTTGAGATTTTAGATTTGATGAGGGGTTTCTTTAAATGAAAAAATATTGAACGTTTTAGCATGTTCGAGTCTACAATTTCTTATACAATATATTAATAACGTGCCATCCGTGTTAAATTTAATTGACATATGCAATAAAATTTAAATTAAAATAAAATATAGATTAAAAAATCACAATATAATGAGACTCGGATATAAGACATCAAGTTTTAAAATCTCAATTTTACCATTAAATATAATTAATGAAAGTTTGAAAGAATTTAGGGTAACTTAGAAATTGCCTTATAGAATTGTGTTAAACACATGTTTTAAAATAAAATTTTAGAGATTTCAAATGCCAAATTCAAACTATTTCAGGTTAACTATCCCTACTGTCCTTCTGAAAACTTGAAAACTACCTTTAATTGATGTGAAATTAATTAATATTGGAAATGGTAGGTAATCAGGTGAAGACTTATTGATTTATAAATATAAAAACAATTTTTTTATTTCTCCATTTATTTATTTTTGGGTATTAGGTGAATGTTATCAACCCACATTTGTCTACATATGCACATAATTAAACACTACAAATGCACATAACTGTCAAAATCAAAATCAACCAGTGTTAGGTGCAAATGTGCAATGACAAAATACATTGCATTATTAAGAAGAGAACTTAAAGTTGAATATTGAAGACGTCATTATTAGAAGAGAAAGTCATAAATCTCGAACATAAATCATAAAATAGACATAAATTATACCCAAAAAACGGTCAAAATCAAATAATAACACCTTATGATGATGACATGGCCAAATTAATTCGTTTTTCAGCTTATTTTTTTATGATGTTAATTGTTGTCTATTAACTCTTAAGTCTCCTTTATAGTAATAATAATAATAATAAATAACACCTTATAAAAATGTCAAAAAATCCCAAAAAACTTGAAAACGAATTATTTTTGATATTACGAGAGAGTTGAGTGATAATTTAGGTATCAAAATGATACCAAATGATAAAAGAACATAACTTAGGGGTTAAATCATGAATTAGTCCTTATTTATTATTAGTGTGAAATAAAGAGAGCAAGAATGAATGCAGAATGCCAATGATGTATCATTGACCATTCATTTACTCCTTTTTTTTTTTTATAAATTCTCTCACGAGAGTCGAGTGAATTTAATATCTTATATGGAGCTTTTCGGCTCCGTTAGATATATATGGTGTTTAGAAATAAATTTTTAGAATATAAAATATGTTAGAAGATACTTGAGAATCTATGATATTTTTTATAGTGCCGTTCTAAACAACAATATTTTTTTGATCAAATACGCCTATTGCAGGAGACGTTCTCCCTTGACCCATTTTTTTTCTTTCTAAACAACAACATTTACCAAATTTCCCCAAGCTTTTCAGTATTAGATTTATTTTGGGTCAATAACAAAATTGGCCCTTAAATTATATATTTCTCGTTGAGGTATCAAATCATTTTTTTCCTCATAAGAATGATACATAAAATATTATTTTGTTGTGTCTAATAATATCACGTGTCACGTTCTTATTGATGAACAATATGAATTGAATTACAGATTCGAATAGAATAAATCTATGCACTGATCTTATAATTAAGTTTTATAAAATAGTATTAATTAACATAAGAAAGAGAGATTAGCTTAAAGCAAAGGGGAGGGACATGAAGGAGCTAACTCCCATGAAAATAGCTTCAAAGCAGATAAGAAGTTGACCATATCAGATGGTGGAAATGCAATAAATTTAAATTTATTTTTTTTATTTTAAGATTCCGATATTCGATAATCATAAAATTCGATTATATTCGAATTTAAATATATACTATTATGTCTACCTAAATTCCGGAAGGACGAGTTATATTATACTATGAAGTATGAAACCCAAGAAAATGAAAAGTTTATAATATTAGTCAACTCTAAGAAATTATATTGAAAAGGTGGTGGGTCGCATATTTGATCGTTCCACACTTGCAATCATTCGAAGATGACCCAAACCAAAAAATGTTCAGTTCATATGAAAGTTTTTAAAAATAATTTCATATAGATAATTATATATTTGGTATAATGTTAATATTCGATTTATTGACCGACTAATTAAGAGTAAAACTTTAGTTGGTAGCTCAAAGAAGAAACGCCAAATCTGAAAATCAATGCCAAACTTTTGATTGTTTTTTTTTTGCATTGCAGTTCATGAGTTTTCACATTTAACAATTGAAGAACATGAAAGGGAGGCTGCAACTAGAGAGAACCCCAGAAAGATGTAAAGGTCAAGGCATAATAGAACATATATATTATGGGGTTTGGATTAGACTTGTGATTAAACTAATTAACAGATGATTAAGACTTAAGAGGCTGTTAAGAACCCCACCGTTCAGCTGACTTTTGATCAGCAGATTGTTGTTGCTGTTAAGCTATGGCTGTACCATGACTTAAGAGATTATGCTACCAAATTCAAACATAGAATTCTTCATTTCTTTTCTCTAATCAGGAATAAGAACAAGTGTGTTAGATTAATCTAATCAGAGTATGTCATTGATTTTTTTTTATAAAAGATTGAAAATAATATTTAAAGTCAATCTATGTAAGAATAAGCATTCGATCGAGTCGAGTTTAGTCAAAAAAAATTTAAATTAGCTGAGTTGATGAGTCGTGTTTTATAAGTCAAACTTAATTTGAAATTTTTTCGAGTCGATTCTATGTTCAAGTTTAATTGTAAATATTTATAATATTATGATACTAATTGGTTTTTAATTTAAACAGCTTGCTATAACCATATACGATAGACATATATTTTTTTCATATATGATATACGTATATCACGCAGAATTGAGATACTCAACTTGAACTTAAAAATCGATTAACTAATTACTAAAAGGAAAAAACTTTGATACACAGGCCGTGTAAACTTTAGTTTACACTTGCCTTTTAGTTTTAGGGGTTAGGGTTTAGAATTTAATGTTAGTGTTTAGAATTTAGTGTATAGAGTTTAGTTTTTAGGGTTAGGATTAGGAATTTAAGATTCGTGTTTTTATAGTATAAATACACATGCTTGTGTAAAATTAATTTTACACATCCTGTTTATCAAAATTTTAACCTTACTAAAAATTAATGTTAATAAAGGTGAAACTTGGAAGCCATGTGACTTGGGTGGCACTCCATAGAACAATTGGTTTAAAAAAGGAAAAATGCACCCACTAAGTTATGTTCTAATTTGTTGTTTATATGGGGAATGGTTGAGGGGTAGTATTATTATCATCAGTTAGTCAACTTTCCAAGTGATTACATACTTGTAATGAAATGAAAATCATTTCTTGTTGCTTTCCAACTTTGCCGCCCGCCTGCCATCCTTATCTTCTTCTTTCTTCTACTTTTCCAGCAAGAACTACGACTATTTTAATGGCAGATTCCGCGTGCGCAATAGGGGATGTTTCTACTTTTTTTTTTAACATTGTTTTTGATTGCCACCTTTCTTGGGATCTAAGATTCAAAAGAAAAAAAACCATTATTTTTGGTGTTTCGCTTGCGATTCATATCTCGATGCTCAGTTGATTCAGCGGCTGCGACCTGTTCATGAGACAGCTTACATACTGAAATTTGGTGAAGCCCCTCCTGTTCGGTCCGTCGAATCTTCGCGGCTGGAAGATAAAACGGCCATGGATATGCCATCAAGCAGTTGAATCTGGTATGGTTTTTAGAAATAGGCCAGTTTGGGATTGAATCTAAGGATTCATATCATCAGTTATCAAAAAACGATTACAAAACTAGGTGAATTTAATCATATGTTTTGTTCTATGCAGACTGTTCATAGAGTTAGAAATGATAGCTTTTGTCAGGCTCATACTGCCTTTATAAAATACAAAACCACATAAATTTAGTTGGCCTAGGTTAAGGCAAAGGAAAATTTGCATTTATTCTCCAGCTGTTATGATCTTGCAGTCCTTATGAATGGTTTCGATCTCGACACATTTAATATTTTTGTTGTTTTTACGTTTAAACAAATCACACACACAAGGAAAAAAGAAGAAGAAAAAACCTCCATTCATTTAGATGTCAGATTCATATTACTATCATGATTGATTCTAAAAATGATTTTTTTGGCAAAACCTGTAAAATGTTGAGGTTTTAGAAGTCTGCATCATTTTTATTTTACTAGTCTATAAGGCCACTGCTTTATCATAGATATCGGCATATGACATACGATGTAAATTCGTGTTCAACTGACACTACCTCCTTCAGTAGCCGAAGTCGTATGTTACAAGTTCTTTCAGCTCTGGTCCGTTAAGGCACTTGTTGCTTTCAAAACTGAAACAAAAACAGAAAGTGATGAAATATAGCACTTATTGCTCCAAGAAATAATTAAATTTAATGGTTAACATTGGTCAAAACCGTGAAATGATGAACTTGTTTAAATTTATTAGATCAAATTCTTCTAATACATATATTATAGATTTAGTTCACATCATCTAATTTGATCATATTTAATTCATGTAACCGAGTCATATGGTATTTGTATCGATTTTTCGGAATTATAGTTTTAAAATCCTAAGTTAGAAGTTGTCTTCGTACTTTGAGCACAATGCAACTAATGCAAGCTATACCCGACAGCGACGAGAGGCAACTAAACCTGCAAATACATTCAGATGACACCCATGATATGATAATGGAGCTCAAAAACATGCGTCCAACATTGCTCCATTTATTACCAAACTCCATTCAAACAAAACAACAAAAATATTGTGGGACAAAAACAACGGATCAAGCAAAGAAAGTTTTAAATGTAACAAATAAGTGAAACCCTGATTCGGAGACCGGGTCCTCAATTGATCGGAATTACAATCGCCGTAATCGTTTCGGTCATCATAATAACAGGCATGAATCATGATTTGGACGGCTGTGATACTCTCCGCCGGTCTTCCCACGTGCCTCCTCCCTCTCTGTATGCTCAATACTCTATTCCCCCCATTCAATCAGGTTCCATTCTTGAAGGACAGCATATCACATCTATAATTTTCCGAACTCTACTCGAACTGAATCATGATTTTGCTTTTACTTTATTGATCTGTTCAGTGGTACAAATTAGTCAAAACTCTTATACTATCAACCTGTGTCATAATCTGTAGGACAATTTGGTGCCATACGGTTGATTGTGATCCACAATTGTTGCCGCATCCACATAATGGATTTGTGGTCTGACTTGGATTAGCAATAAGAAAAGAGGTACCACCAAGTGATAGATTTCTCGATGCGGCAATTTGTCGGTTGAACGGATTAAGTTTCGCTTTTCAATCCTTAAAATTCTGTCATTACTTAGAACCAATTTCTGCTAAACACATTAAACCAGATATTTCTTTTGTTATTCCCCAGCTATTATTAGTACCATAATTTCCAGTCCCACTGCTGCCTTACTTGCGTCACTAACTACCAATGCCGTCTAGTTCCAATGCTGGTGCTTCCCATGCTGTATAGTGGTGACAATCTAGCTACTTCTGCTGCCATTTCCCATACTATATATAGTAATTTAGCATTGCTCGTTTCCTAACTACCATTGACAGGAACATGTTGACCACTTGGACTTTGTGGCACAGTGGACGGTTTGTTGTTTCGTGTTTCCGTGTTTTGACGGTTTGTTGTTTGTCGATGCAGGGGGTTGTTGTTTTTTGTTCAATTGTTTTCGGTGACAGTTTCAGGCTTGTCGACGCAGGGGGTTGGCACCAGAGTTTTTCAGCAGTTGAGCTGGAGAGGTGGATGTTGAAACAAACAAAGTTGTCAAGGGAATCAAATAAGGGATTTGCAGTATGTGGATGGAGAGTTTTGTACGAATATGTGCTTTACACGGCTACCATATGGGGCACAGGTTTCACTTAGCTTGCTTAGATACAAGGGTGGTTTAAAGGTTTACGAGACTATGTGCAGTTTATTAAAATGACTCTTTAGTTAATACTTTAGACTATTAAAAAAATTAGGTCTAATTATGAATTACACCCTTATGTGTAAACAAAAGGGTTTGTTCCTCTATTTTTGATTTTTTAGAATTTAGCCCTCATGCTTTATAAAAATTGAAAAGTCGGTCTAAGGCTCCGTTGCAAGAATCTACGTTTGGGTCGAGAATTCGCGTTGTCGGAGAAGCTGGAACTTCTGACTTTTCCAAACGCAGCTATTGTGAGCAATCTCGGCAGAAAAACTGCGTACGAAAATCCTAAAAGTAGCTCGTTCAGCGCTGCTGCGACAAAAGCTGAAATTTAAGCTATGCGGAATGGAGCCTAATTAAATAACATTATTAAGCCTTCACATTAAACTATTAACCTAAAATCGACAATTCGACATATTATGTGCACGAGATCAACAAAAAAATAGCCATTTAACAATTTATATGCAACACATTAGTAAAAATTAACATGTTTACAAGTAAATGGATTAACTTTTCATATTTTTGATAAAAAAAAACAGACCAAATTTGGCAAAATTAAACTCACAATTAAACCGTTAATAATTTTCAATAATTTATATGTGAAGAATCATAAAAAAAAGTAATTTAGCAATATTTATTTAACAGTTTAACAAAAATCATGGACCATATTTATTAATTTGTCAAAAACCAACAATTTAACAATAAATATGCAACAAATTAACAAAAACCGTCAAATAAAATCTGGAAATTTACCAACAATTAGACAAGATTCGTGACGAGATTTAAACAAAATACAAATCCAAATAAAAATCCAACATGATTTATATAAATTTGAATTCGATTCAGGTATTCAAACACACATAACCTTAACTTTACTAAATTTGTCAAGATCTCGTTAATCTTAACCTCTCAATTTTCGTAAACAACAGGGATGAAATATATGATTAGACCATCATTGAGAAAGCTTTAAAAACAAAATTCTAAAAAGAAAAAGAAAAAGAAAAAGGGGGAAGGAAAAGGAAATTAACGCGTAGAGTACAGCAGTAATCATCTGGTAATCTTCCTCGTCACGCGGCATCTTCTTCTTTCTCGCCATTTTCTCTTTATATTTAAACCATTCGTTAACCTAACGAAAAAAAGCCACAAGAACAACAAAAAGGAAAAACCCAAAGTAATCAAACCTGAAAGATTTGATCTTTACAGCCTAACCCCGTAGAAGAAAACCCAAGAAAGCAACAACCAGACAAAGGAAATCAGACAATTCGGTAAAAGAGTCAACGACGATGACGATGGTGTTGCGATCGCTGGCTAGGCCTCTCGAGCGTTGCCTTGGGTTGAGGGTTGGTGGGGATAGTCTCATGTGGCATGCTGAACTTAAACCCCACGCTTCCGGTGATTACTCCATCGCCGTTGTTCAAGCGAATAAAAGCCTGGAAGATCAAAGCCAAGTCTTTACATCCCCTTTTGGTACTTATGTTGGTGTTTATGATGGTCATGGTGGCCCTGAAGCTTCCAGATTTGTCAACAAGCATCTCTTCCCTTTTATCCACAGTAATTATACTATGCCCTTTCAACATTTTTCTGGGTTTTTTTAGATTATTGGAAATGGGTTCTGTTCATTTTTACTTTTTTTTCTCCGCATGCAATTTCCCCTTTTCTGTGTATGTTTTGATTGGTTGTACATGTGCATAGAATGGTTGTATGTATGGGATGGCAATCATGGCATGCATACCTCAAGCTTATCCATGGAATCATCCAAAAGATATCAAATATTTTTATCCAATGGTATTTTGGTATAATTATGTTTGATTCTTTCGTTTTGAGATTATTTCAGGATGTGTTTTGTCAGATCATGTTATTTGGACTGCTTAGAAGTGTCTATCATGCACGTTTAATTATGCTTTTGGTGTTGGAATTTTTGGACATCGAGATTTTGATATAAAGCATAGTGAAATGATTTGAGTTCTTGCCCTTAATTTCTATGTTCTTAATTGCAGAATTTGCTACAGAGCAAGGAGGTTTATCTGCAGACGTGATAAAGAAGGCATTCAGTGCTACCGAAGAGGAGTTTTTGCATTTGGTGAAGCAATCGTTGCCTGTGAGGCCTCAAATTGCTTCGGTCGGATCGTGTTGTCTTGTTGGTGCGATAACAAATGATGTGTTATATATGGCTAATCTTGGTGACTCGAGAGCAGTTCTCGGTAAGAGAGCTTCAGAGGATAAGAAAAATAAGGTGGTGGCAGAGAGACTGTCGACAGATCACAATGTCGGAGTCGAGGAAGTCAGGAAGGAAGTCAAGGCACTTCATCCGGATGATTCTCAGATAGTGGTGTACACTCGCGGAGTTTGGAGGATTAAGGGTATAATCCAGGTACAAAACTAATCTATAGGCAACTCAATTATAATAGTTTAGGTTAGTTCATTTTTTCGGTTCAATGAATTCGATTTGCATACACATATTTCTTTCCAGGCATTGCTTGTATGCATGAAGTTTGGCTAATGCAGTCCCCTGAACCATAATGCTAAACTCATGCAACTTCAGCATTGGTTTTAGTCTTAATCTAGATTAAGATTGCAATAATTGTGTCGGTTCTAAGTGTTGATTTTCCGTGTTTGTCTTGTTTTCTTCAGGTGTCAAGGTCCATTGGTGATGTTTACTTGAAGAAGCCTGATTTTTATAGAGATCCAATCTTTCAACGGTTCGGAAACCCTGTTCCCCTTAAAAGACCAGTTATTACAGCAGAACCCTCTGTCCTCATTAGAAAGCTCAAGCCACAAGACCTATTTCTGATCTTTGCATCGGATGGCCTATGGGAGCAGTTGAGTGATGAAACTGCAGTCGACATTGTGTTCAGAAACCCCCGAGCCGTGAGTATTTTCGTGTTCGTCCTATCAGTTAATGAAAAGAGTACTATTCTATAGAATTCTGGTATTGACTTTAGAGTTTTCTTGAATTATTTGCAGGGTATCGCTAAGAGATTGGTAAGAGCCGCGCTTCAAGAAGTCGCGAAGAAAAGAGAAATGAGATATGGTGATATTAAGAAAATCAAAAAAGGAATTAGACGTCATTTTCATGACGATATAACTGTGATTGTTATTTATCTTGATCAACACTGAGGCTCTTCAAATAATATGGTTAAACACAATGCCATGGTGTGTGCGACAGCACCAGTCGATATCTACTCGTACAATGCAGATGAAAGGAGGGGAAGAAGAGTTACTTAAAACAATTTCTTGAGTACAATAAAGTGAGTTATATAGGTTTAACACACTAACTTTTCTTGCAAGTTTGTTCATGTATAGAAAACCAAATGATAGGTGGGATTGGTTCTAAAGGTAAAATTTTAAGTCACTGAAGTGCCGGCCATAGGAGGATTCCACAGAAGCTGTCGACTTAAGGTGTTTCCGAGCAAAGTTCTTCCGGCTCCGATTATCGATTCTCGACATTTAAACTTTTTGAAGTTGATATGGATTCATCCCACAACATTGGAAGGCATTGTTTTATTTTGTTCTCTTGCTAAATCCGGTGTATTCAGAAATTTAATTCATTTTTAAAAGATTATATCTTACAGATTTAAGATTATGTTTCTGGTCCTCACCAAGTGTTTTAACTTCATTCCTTTATTTTATGAAAATTGAGAAGCTAATCCCTCTACTTTTATTTGTTAGGATTTTATTTTATTTTTATAAAAAATGTGAAAATAATTTCAGTTATGAAATATTGTTAAATCTCATTAACAATTCATTTACAAAATATTAGTAAAAAAACAACAAATTAACCAAAAATTACAATTTATGTTTATGTATTTACTAATTAGTTTATCATTTTTTATAAAATATAAAGATTAAATTCTGACAGTTTTGGTAAAATAAAATTGAAAATTCTGTCAAAAATGGAGGCTAACAACACGACAAAGTTGGGTTGTAAATTTTGTCTCATATTTTAGTCTTTAATGTAATTCAAGTTCATGGTCCAAGATGAAAAAAATTCAAAATTCCAGGACTAACTTTAAGAAAATAAAGTTTAAGGATCAAATTAGAAAAGCTACTAAAGCCAGGGACCAGTATGGATAAAATAAGTTTAAGGATCAGAATACAAAAGTCATTAAATTCAAGGTAGGAATAGATTATATTAATTCAAATTGTTCCTTTTAAACTTTGTTCAATTTTTTTTATTAAATTAAAATATTTTCTTTCAATTTCTATGCACAAAACTTGCTTTAACAAAATATCTAATTATTTGTAATATCCTCTTTACTTCCCTATAAATAATATAATTATAAACGAAAATATTCTTTTTAAATTTTGTTCATCTTTTTCTGTTATTTTCATTCTTTTATTAAACTAGAAGATTTTATTTCATTTATTTTCACATAATATTATAATTTAACCGAATTTAATTGAGAGAAAAATCGAAAAAGAGCCGTGTCAGTGTAATTTTCTGGGAAAGTAACCAAAGCCAGAAAAGAATGAGTGCAAGTCATTTGGTTGCAGAATCCGTGTGGAAAACAATCGAATCCACTCATTCAGGTCTTTCTTTCTGGAAACAACTTCCAATTTTCCTTTTTTTTCAATTTCAGATATTAGTTATCTTATGTGTTTTCTTGTTCAAATTGACCAGTAAATGAGGAGCAGCTACCAGTGTAAGCAATACCCATTTCCTTCAACTTCTTGGGGTTTAAAATTTTCTGGGTTTTGATTAATTTTCTTTCCATTGTAGCTTGCATTTCCTGTTTGGTAAAAACTTTGAGAGAGCAACTAGTATAGTTGATCAAAGGGGTGTCAAGAAAATCATTGGTGAGCCCAGTGGTCGTTCAATCCTTCAGGTTCGTTCTAATACGCAAACTTTCCTGGGAAACTTCAACAACTTTCCAGGAAAATTTTCTGAAACTGGGTTTTGTTTCCCTCATTGCTTGCTGCACTAGGTTGTGGGAGAATCTAGAAGAAAGGAGGAATATTTATGTTTTGCTGAAAACTACTGTGCTTGTTACTCATTCTTTTATGATATAATTAACAGAGGAGAACAGCTTTGTGTAAGATTGTTTCCCCCCTTGTGTTGTTGAATTTAAATATTGAATCGAATATAATGTCAACCGAATTAAAACTCTATTTTAACGATGTCGGTTGTCGTTACACCACGAGTGTTTTCTTGTGTACAGTGTAAGCATCAATTAGCTGCAAGGCTTGCTGAATCATTGGGAGCTTGTGTTGAAGTTAAAGTGTCTGATGAACAGTTAGCAGTATTGCTTTCAGAGCTCTAAATCATTATTAATGAAATAGTAACCCTAACTCGGAATTTAATCCGTTCGGTTCGTGTAATTATCTTTAAGAAATGATGTTTCGTAGATGTTATTTGAGCCTCGGTGTCTATAATCTGTTATGACCTCCGTTTTCGAGATAAACAGGTAATCGAAAGTCTGACCGGTTCGACTTTCCGTTTGGTTTTTTTCAAACATGATCTTTCAATACCACCATATGAACATCATCAGAAAATAATAATATGTTCTTTGTATGATCTTCTTTGCAATTTTAAGTTTTTAACGGATGGCGAAAAAATGAACAAATATAATCAATCCCCTTTGATGCAACTTCAACAAGTCATTCTCAAATCTAAGGAACAATATTGTGAGTTTCATCTTATTAATCCATGAATCCAAGGACGTTTTTGTGTTCCTAAACCCGATGAATCCGTGTTCTTTACTCTTATTCATACTATCCAACAATGACTTTCCGGAAAGAACCGAATCCGCGAACGAATCAGACGGACCGGTGTAATGCTGACGACCAGTCTGCAAGCATATATGTTTCAACTTCGGCGGGATCACAACTTTCAACACATTGCGTAACATGGTACCATTAACAATGCAGTTTTCAGCTTCACTCGATTTCTTAGCCCACGTTACATAAAAATTGTGAGTAACGTCATCGAGCTTCGATAGTTTATCTCGTCTCTCTTCCTCATTTAAGATGTTGCATTGTATGTAATCAACAGGTAAACGATTAGTCCAGTCCGGACGGGGACGACGAGCGACCCCGTAGACCTTTCACGGTCCGCCCTAAGTATCGGAGAAGGGAAGGATCTCTGCAATGCTGCTGCCGACGATGCCCGCGACACCGATTACGAGCGCAACACTCTTGTATCTCGACGGTTTATCATGCTCTTCTATTTTTCTCTGCAAAAAAAAGAAGGGTTCATCAGATCAGATTAAACTTAAATTCGATCATGAGATGAAACAAAGAACGAATTCGATTGAAGTTTACCTTGGCAGCACCAATGGCTCCTGCCCACCACCAACTCATTGTACTGTCTTAAGCTTTAGATTTTGTTGTTCTGTAAGAAAGCTGAAATCTGGTATCTGAACCTTTGCCTACTCTGTATTTGTTCTTATAGGCATCCTCTCTGAAGAAGTGACGTGTGGGAATTTATATACAAAAACCTGACCTTATCTACTTAATTATCAGATTCAGACAGACAACGGCAGCTAGAGTTTGACAATTTTATATGTTAAAACATTGTTATACAACACAAACTTTGGTCGAATTGTTTAATTCACAGGAAAACGGATATGGGTTAGTGGTGAAAGGATCAATCTTTCCATAAATGGGTGGAGAGCGGAGACACAGAATTGGTCCATTTTGTGTTAAACTTGCTCTTAAAGACTAAGCCTTGGCCAGGTTGGAAACACATCAGGATCTGATCATGCTCGCGTGGAAAACTTAGCCTCCACAGAAACATCCTTATCTACTAACTATTAACTAATCATTCTTATTATTTTATGGCTTCAGCTTTAGAATTTTGGTCACACAACCGTAACAGAGATTTTGATTTTAATAATAGAATCTTCCTAAGTCGCTGCTTTGCACGTACGACTTTGGTATGTGAAGAATAGAATTTCTCTATTTTTTTTTGACGTTCATAGTTAAAATAATTAGAGAAAAAGTTTAATACACAATCCGTATAAATTAAAGTTTACACGTGTTTTTTAAATTTAGGAGTTAGGGGTTTAGTTTAGATTTTAAAGTTTATGGGTTTAGAGTTTAAGGTTCAGGGTTAGGATTTAGAATTTAGGGTGTTAGGGTTTTAGATTTTAGATTTTATAGAAATGTTGTGTAAAAATATTTTACACGGGCTGTGTATCAAAATAAAACCCAATTAGTTATGGGTAAATTTTGATACACAGGCTGTGTAAAATTAATTTTACATAAGCCCGTGTATTTACACTATAAAAACACAAATCCTAAATTCTTAACCCTAACCCTAAAAAACTAAAACCCACACTCTAAACCCTAAATTCTAAACACTAACCTTCAATTCTAAACCATACAACCTAAACCCCTGAAACCCTAACCCCTAAAACTAAAAGACAAGTATAAACTAAAGCTTACACGGCCTGTGTATCAAAGTTTTTTCTATTAATTATTACGTCAATTGATTAACTAAAAATTAACTATTAGTAATCATATTATGGAATAGTAACTTTTAATAATTCAAACTATGCTTCTTTTTTTTTGCTTTTGGCCCTTAAACTATAATTTGGGCAAAATAGGCCCTTAAACTATTATTTTTGGTCATTTTAAGTCCCTAAACTATTTTTTGGGCAAAATAAGCCCTTAAACTATCATTTTTGGTCACTTTAAGTCCATGGTTACAAAAATATCATTTTATAGGCTTTTCTAACATATATAAATAGTTATGTTCTTTTTAAATTTTAAAATATCATATATCAAAATAAGCCCCTAAACTATCATTTCTGGTCATTTTAAATCCTATAGTTATTTAAGTTAAAAGAAAATTATTTCGACTAATAAGATGTTGACACATCACAAAGATTTTTGACCAATTGATAGTTTCGGGGACTAAAAGAAGAAAAATGACATAGTTTAGGTACTTATTTTACCCAAAAAATAGTTTAGGGACTTAAAGTGACGAAAATGATAGTTTAAAGGCCTATTTTGCTCAAATTATAATTTAAGGGCCAAAAGTAACAAAAAAAAGCATCATTTGAGGGATGCTTTTTGGTTTAAGCCTATTATGGAATAGTAACTTTTAATAATTCAAAAATCAATTTGTAATTTTTATAATTAAATGACTCATCTATATATAGGTTATATAAATAAATAAATCAAAGATTTATTTTAATTACTATTAGATATTAATGAGGAATTCTAAAATTTATGACTAGAATCAGAAGATTTGGAACAAAAAAAAAATGCATAAACATAAAAGAAAACCTGAATAAGCATCTATATATATATATATGAAAGATAAGTCAACCAAAACGTGCAATGGATAACCTTTACTCAATGAAAGAAATCCCCAACGAGCTCTTGGTGTCAACCTTCTCCGGTGTAAATGAATACGACCCAACTTATCTTAAGAAGAAACTTTTCTTGGCTTGTGATGTTGTTGCCAAGACCTGGCCAAGCGTAAGTATTATTTTATATACTATTATTCTTGATTTGCATGTGTTTGGATGATGAGAAAATGATAAAGGTAGGAAAGGAAAAGTTTGGAATCTCTAATAATTTATTATAAGTTAGTTAGAGTATTAATGAAAGGAGTTATGAAATATTATGAAACATAAATTCTTAAATACTGGTATTTTTCGGATTGTTCGATATCGATTATCGACTATATAGTTTTATCAGCTAAGGTTAAAGCACAAGAGGCAATGATAAATGACTTACTTCATATATTGGTCTTAAATTTGAGTTTCATGTTGTTATCTGGTCGAAATTTTGGTTTAAAAGCTAGTCCAAGTTATCAATATTTGATTCGATGAGCGAACCGAAACTTTTAAACATCTTTGTATGTATGATGTAGTTGATATCTATATTCAATACTACGTGCATTGGTGAAAACCTTTTTCTTATGAAAATGAAGGAAGCTGAGGTCATTAGAGTCTCGATGTTTCTTGCATCACCCGTAAAATCGATAATGAACATATCCTCATTCAATAGACAATTGGTCCACGTGTATACTGGTGGCTAGTTTTATGTTGCGTTGGCAGTTTGGTCTTCTGGTTTGTCCGGTTGTTGGCATGATTGACCTGATTGCTTACACTTAGAGTCGAGTCCTCGTTGAAGGATGTAAATGAACAGATTATTCTACGAAATATTCGTAAATTGTTCGTATAATATTTGTTTATATTTATTTATTAAGTTAAATAAATAAGTACGAATAAAATTTTTATATTCGTTTAATAAATGAAGGAATGCGAACAAAAGTATGTTTGGTTCGTTTATATTCACGAACAAGTTCGTTTATAGGATGAAAAATGCTTGTGGATGCATCCAAATACTATTTTTTGTTGTTACTAAGTATGTTATATAAGTTCATGTTAAAATGTAAGTTTTAATTTGTTGCTTTGTTTTATTTATTTATTGTTAATTTAGTTAGCAATTTTTAATATATAAACGAACATATTTGTGAATACTCAAATAAACACGTTTGTGAATATTTAAACGAACATATTCGCAAATATTTAAACAAACACTTTCATAAATACTTAAATGAACATGTTCGTGAACACTAAACAAACGAACATGAACACCTTCAAAAATGAATAAACGAACACAGAGACAATATTAAAAATTTAAAATAACATGAATCGAACATGAACATATTTAAAAATAATAATAAACACATATAATCTTATTCGTTCAAGCTCAATTTATTTATACTCCAAGTCCTCATGTATGAAGCTCAGGTACGATAATCTCAGGATAGTTTGAGTACGATTTATGTACGTGCCGAGACATCTCATGTTTAATCAATATGCCTAAAATTAATTTAATACGTGTAGAATATTAAAAGGATATATTGAGACGGTTTTTTTTTTTTTTAGCTTTGCACATATATTTAAAGTTATTTATGAGTTAATATTCTTTAAATTTTCATTAATTCAGTGAGAATGATCTAACACACCTGAATTTTTGACCAGTGCGATTTCGGTAGAATAAGACTAATTTTCCTTTTAGCTCTTTCATTTTCTTTAAAATTCTATACATTTATAACACAAGTATAATTATAAATACTATTTAACATCAATAAAATATATTTTTATTAATAAAATAATATAGGTTAAATAATTTTAAATACGTGTTTTAATATAATTAAAATTTTACTATCTTCCGAATATTATTTAAAACTAGTATAATTTCTTAATACAAACAAAATTTTAAATTATTTGTTTTCATTTTTAATCAAATAAGCCTTTGAACAAAAAAATTTAATAAATTAAACTTTTGAACCAAGAAATTAAATCAATTAAGCCATTCGACCAATTATTAGGGGTAAAAAGGTCTTTATAACTCTTATACTAAAATATCTAATTTCAAAAAAAAACTCCTATTAGCAACATCTTCAAAATTAGAGGTTTCACCCCAATGCATTATTCACCAAACATCCAAATTACGGATTTGACAGGTCAACCCTATAATATTAGCCCAAATTTTTAATTTTGGCTCAAACTGCTATTTACCAAACAAGATCATTATCCCTCAAATTTTAAATTTATTAATATTTAAAAATAATATATACAGTACATTTGTATTTTTTTTATAAATAATTCTCTTCATTCTATGGAATCTTTTTGACGTAATATTCTGTAGAAAAATTAATTACTTTGAAATAATATTTTATTTATTAAAACTATTTTTTATGAAAAAATAATAAATTAATTTTTAATTCTGATTGATTTTTATTAATTTTGATCTAACAGTAACCCAAGTTAGACTGGAACACAGCCTAACCTGGGCAAGATACTTTCAGAACTGTCGAGGCATTGCCATGTGCGATATTTCTGGGCTTTCATACCGTAATTTACATCTATTTAGTTTGTAGTTTAATATCTCTTCTAAAAAATGTTTAAATTTTTTATAAGAAAAGTTTTGTACTTGAATAAGATGGAAATATTTGATGGATTTATAAACTAAGAAAAAATCAGGCCCACTTTTTAAGATGAAATATAATATTTTGGTTTTATTTTTTTGGGTTTTAGTTTTTTTTGCTCTATTGTTGTTGCTGAGTTTTTTTCTTCATATTTATGTTTCTGAATTCGTAGCATCTTTAGGTTTACCAGTAAAAAAAAATCTCTCAATACGGTAGGTCACTTGACCTAGGAACAATACTAAATCCGCCCATTCTTTTCTGGGAAGCCTCTTTCTTCCATTCTAGGATGTGTTTCTCAAGATATTGATAAAAAGCATAGTGAAATAACTATGTTCTTGCCCTTGATTTCTATGTTTTAACTGCAGAATTTGCTACAGAGCAATGGGGTTATCTACTGACGTGATAAAGAAGGCATTCATTGATACCGAAGAGGAGTTTTAGCATTTGGTGAAGCGATAGTTGCCTGCGATACCTCAAATTGCCTCGTTTGGGTCATGTTGTCTTGTTGGTGCGATAACAAATGATGTGTTATATGCGGCTAACCTCGGTGACTTGAGCAGTTTTCGGCAAGAGAGTTTCAGAGGATAAGAAAAATAAGGTGGTGGCCAGGGATTTAAAAAGCGTTCGTGGCCGCGTTTTTTGTTGCGTTGCGTTTATCGCGATCGTAATTTTTTTTTAATTTGCACATCCTATTGTAAAATATAATAATTATAAATATAAATATAGACAAACGACTAAATCAGCCTGAATTCTCACTCGAGAATATCCAATTCTTCCAAGGCATTAAGAACGTTGAATCATTCTAAGCGGAAGTAAATTATAGTGAAAATAACTCAAGAACAAAGAAAGAAAGCCAATAACACTTAAGAACAACACAGAAAGTTTTAGAGTGAATGCCTTGATTACTCAGGAGATGAATGATACAAATGAGGTAGCGAATGCCTCTATTTATAATTGAGTCCCCTACATCCGATGGTCCTTAATGATTTGCATCGATGGCTATGATCGAAGCCCTCCAACCAGAATAGAATATTCCCTATAATATATCTGCTATCTAAGGAAATAAATTCTCTGTTTACATAGAAAGTTTACTTAGGTCAAAGTAGCTGTCTTCTATAATCCTCCACAGATCGGGCTAAGTCTAGTGGTCTTTTTAGGTTCAAAATCTCCGTTATAACCTCTTGGACAACCATGTGTGCATGTGACTCAGGCTCGAACTGGCGGTCCGTGACAATATAGTCAAGTATTGTTCACTTTAATTATAAAGTTAAAGAGTTTAACGGTTTTATACCAAGTCTCATAAATATGAGCCGTCTTTATTATGTTAAGAGGTATATACATATAAATGGTGTAGAATAAAATAAACTTTTATGATGTAGTATCATAAACAGCTACAAATGGTTCTTTTAACTCAAAATATAATTATTCAAAAAAACTCAAAATATAAATATTTTTTATAAAACAAATATATTTTAATTAGTTAATAATTTTTTCTATTATAATTAACATATATTTTAAAAAATAATATAATTAACTTAAAGTACGATTCAAAATAAAGGCTTAATAACCAAATATGTGTTCAAACTATACATGTGATTCACTTTTGGTGCCTAACCTATTTTTCGTTCTAAATATATGCCTAAACTTTCATTTCGATCATTTTTAAGTATCTGACTGTTAAAAAACGTTGGCAATTAAAATATGATACATGACATATTTTAATATATATTCTAATAATGTTTTAAATTATCATATTGGGGTAGTGGTCGCTGGTTACAGCTTCAATGGTGGCTTTTAAAGCAAGTCCAAATCCCATGGATGGATACCAAAATTTGTTTTCTTTTTCTTTTTAATTTTAGGGACTAGTTTATAATAAGAGTCATAGTTTGAAGACTTCTTGTGCAATTAACTCTAAAACATAAAGAAATCAAGTTTAAAAAAACATCAATTTTAGGGACTAATTATTATTTATCACAATTTTGACGATAGTGTAAATAGAGTTGACTAACCGAAAAGAATGGATATTACCTGTAAAATTCATAGTAAATTAGAAAATCTAATGATTTTTATGGATTAAAATGAAGTCTAAGTTAAATTCTCATTAGTTGTGGTGGTCTCTCCTTTAATTAAAATCTAAAGATTTTGTGATTCTTTTAAGAAGATATTAACAAAAAAAATATAATTTCTTTAAAAATATAGTCTTGTTGCACTTAATAATTTTTTCAAAATTTTTATTAAAAAATACTTTAAATCAAATAATATTTTAAAGCTATAAAAATTAGTTTATTAAAATAAAAATACTTTATACCCTAATTTTGCGTTTCTTATTTCCTTTTTTGTCAACCACTCCCCTTCAGTTCAACATAACAAAACGGTGTAGTTTTAGGGTTCTATGAAAACATTGTCGTAAAGGTTAAAACCTCATTCCCAGCTGCTGTTTTTTATTCATCCTTCTTCCTTGACTATTGTTTCTTCATCCTCTTTCTCCGACTATTTCTTTTGTTCCAGTTATCATTTGCGTTTCAACTCAAGATTTTAACACTTTGGGTACGCGCATTTAGTAAAAAACGTCGTCCCCAAAACGCCCCCTTTGATCTCTCAGCCATGAATTCAAAAAGCGTTTGTGGCTGTGTTTTTGGCCACGTTATGTTTATCGCGGTTGCGGACATAACGATGTTATTACAGTCAGTGTGGGTGTCGCAGTCGTAATTTTTTTTAAATTCGCACATCTTATTGTAAAATATAATAATTATAAATATAGAAAACCATTTTTCATGGTGTTTAGAGTACTTTCTAACACTTATAAACTTGTAATAGTTTGATAACATAATTTTACAATCATTAAAGGACTAAATTGGACGAAAAAACAATGTTTACTCTATTAATTTAGATAAAATCAAAGACTAAAATACCAAATCTAAATGGTGACGATTGACATGGCTGAAATAAATAAAAATAAATTTAATTTTTGAAAAATAATAAAACTATAACAATAAACAAGTAATAATAATAATAAATAATACTATATACGTAATTGAAATAATTATAATAAAATAAAATTTTAATGATAATAAGCGTACAACATAATATATAATGTATAATGAGTATATAAGTTTACAATATTATATTTATTAAATATAATAAATATAGTTTTAACTAAAAATTATAATAAATGTACAATATAATATAAATAATAATTATAATATTCAAGTAGTGGAGAAAAGAGTGTATTTTCCGAGATGCATTTAATTCTTTCCTTTCCTTTTTTAGTTCTTCTAGGTAGTGCAGTGTCTTTTTCCAAGACTCGGTTAATTCATTTCTATTAACATTTGTATTTTGTATTGAATCAAGGCCCTTGATGGATATATTATTTTTAATAATAAAATTAATTTTTACCATTTAAACATTAAAAAATGTCTTTCTACTTCTTCTTTTCACTTTTCAGAATCCTTATTTTTTTTTTCTTTTTTATCTTTGCAACTTCATCGCATCGCTTTCATACAATCATCCGAAGGATCGTTCTAATCTGGTGAACGACACTTGAATCGCTGATAATAGCAGGAAATACCACTTAAAATTATCTTTTGAACATTATCTTTTTTTTTTAGAAAATATCTGTATTTTTCTCTTTTGATCGTTAACAGGATAATAATTGGAATGACGGTCTATTATGGCCGCAATTGGACGTTACCCGTTAAATAGCTACCGCAATCTACCATTTTTGGTGTGAATCTGATTCCTAGGGTGATTTTCGGCGATATCAGTTTTGGACGGCAGTGATACCGCTATATAACGACTGCCATCGCGGTTGCAGACCATTTTTAAAACCCTCATTTGGTGCTTAATTAATATGTAATTATGAGGCAAGTCAAAAAATTTATGTAAGTATATATAGATTGATTGTATTTTAGCTCTTATAATTGAAAATGTTTTTTTATTGTTTTCAAGCTAAGGATTTATTAAGAATTCAGTTTGAGTAACTTCACAAGATTTAGATATGTGAAGACCAAGGATTTAAATCTTAGTTGCGGTCGCATTTTCGATCGCGTCGCAGTTATCGCGGTTGCAGACACAACGGAGACTATTGCGGTCATAAAAAGTTAGAGTGTTTTCAATTAAAGTGTTTTCCAACACTTATTATAAAACATAATAATTATAGTAATTATAATCATAAAAAAATTACTTTTAATGGTTTTAGAGTGTTTTCCAACATTTATGAACTTAGATTACTGAAATTAAAGGATAACATTGAACAAAAAATAAAGTTTACACTATAAATTAGGAAAAAATGAAGGACCAAAATAACAAAGATAAAAAAGTGGCATGGCTGAAATGAAAATTAGCCTCTACCCTTAAAAACACGCTCGCATCTCATAATTTAACCTTTTATTTATGGGGTCAAACCATAACCGTCGATTTCAATTGAAAATCTTTAATGGGCTCATTTTTTTTTTATCAAATTAATGGGCTCTCTTAATATCTTTTCCTAATTGGATTCTCATAACCAAAGGTTTTTTAATAATAGGTGCCCAAAATATGCAGTTTTTGAACTTTAGGTGCCTATTTTTTTTTTGTAAAAATAGGTATCAAAGTTTTAAAAGTTATAATTTTATGTGCCTGGTCGTTAATGGGTGTTAATTTTTTTTTAACCAATCAATGCTTGACATGTGGCATATTTTTTCAAAATTAAAAATTTTAAAAAAACTTTTAGTTTTTTTAAAAATACCAAAATTTTAACAAAATAGTCCCTAAATCCCTAACATTACCCAAACTCAAACCCCTAAATTGCTGCCGCTTCTAGCGTCGATTGTCGTCCATGAGCATACCGATTTAGTCGTCAGGCCAAGGCGATCATTTCCCCAACCCGACATCGCTAGAAACGGAAAACGTCGTACAACCAGACGTTGAATACGAAATCGACGTTCGGTTGGCACGTCGTTCGCAATTTTTGATGATGTCGTGTTGGGAGAAATGACCGCCCTATTCTGGCGACCAAACTGGTGTGCTCAGGGCGACAATCAACGATGAAAACGGCGACGATTTGGGGGGTCAGACACCTAAAATTATAACTTTTTGTAATTTTTTCAAATTTTAGAACTGTTTTGTAATTTTTTTAAATTTTAGAATTTTTGGGAAAACAGAAAAATTTGGGTTTTTTAAAAAAAATGTAAAAAATAAATTAAACATGTCAAATGTTAAGTATTGATTGGTTAAAAAAATTTAACATCATTAACAGTCAAACACCTAAAATTATAATTTTTTTAACTTTAAGTACTTATTTTTTATAAAAAAATACTTTAAACATGTAAGAAAAAACATACTTTACACACTTATTTTTTTTATTTAAGCCTATTAATAACGATACCTAAATCCCTCTTTATTATTTTTTCTCTTTGGCTTTCAAACCCTAAAAGGGTTGTTTTCACTCCGTCCGCATCAGAAAAGCATCTAGAGCCGAGTGATTTCACCTCTTGTCGTCGGCGCGCCGTCAATCCCCTCTCCTCAACGTCGACCAATCCTCTCCCTGTAAGTCTCATCAGCTTGCCTCCCTTTACACTCTCACGCTCACCCTTATCGCCCGCCCATGTTTTTTTTTTTAGATTTTACAGTAACGGGAGAAAACGGGGATAGCGTCCCATTACTACCGTTATTTACCGCTACTCGTTAAATTGCGGCCGCGATCCTCCGTTGTTTTCGCCGATAGCGGTTTCGGCTGGCGGCGACGTTTTTTGAAACCCTGGTGGCAGAGAGGCTGTCGACAGATCACAATGTTGGAGTTGAGGAAGTAGGGAAGTAAGTCGAGGCACTTCGTCCGGATGATTCTCAGGTAGTGGTGTACACTCGCCGGAGTTTGGAGGATTAAGGGCATAATCCAGGTATAAAACAATCTATAGGCAACTCGATTATAATAGTTTAGGTTAGTTCATTTTTTTGGTTCAATGAATACGATTTGCATACACATATTTCTTTCCAGGCATTGCATGTATGCATGAAGCTGGGCTAATGCAGGCCCTGGAACCATAATGCTAAACTTATGCAACTTCAGCATTGGTTTTAGTCTTAATCTAGGTTAAGATTGCAACAATTGTGTCGGTTCTAAGTGTTGATTTTCTGTGTTTGTCTTTGTTTTCTTCGGATGTCAAGGTCTATTGGTGAGGTTTACTTGAAGAATCCTGATTTTTGTAGAGAGCCAATCTTCCAACGATTTGGAAACCCTGTTCCTTTTAAAAGACCAGTTATTACAGCAGAACCCTCCATCCTTATTAGAAAGCTCAAGCCACTAGACCTATTTCTGATCTTTGCACCGGATGGCCTTTGGGGGAAATTGAGTGATGAAACTGCAGCCGACATCGTGTTCAGAAACCCCCGAGCTGTGAGTATTTTTGTGTTCATCTTACGAGTTAACGAAAGGAGTATTATTCTATAGCATTATGATATTTATTTTCGACTTTGCTTGAATTACTTGCAGTGTATAGCTAAGAGATTGGTAAGTCTTGAAGAATAGAGAGATTAGATACGGTGATATTGAGAAAATCGAAAAAGGAATAAGACGGCATTTCATGATGATAGAACTGTGCTTGTTATTGATCTCGATCAACACCAGGTTTTATCATCGTGGAAATGTCGTCATATACCCTTTTCGAATAAGTAACCAAAGCCAACCCAAGAAAAGAATGAGTGCTAGTCATTTGGTTGCTAAATCCGTGGGGAAAACAATCGAGTCAACTCATTCAGGTCTTTCTTTCTGGAAACAACTTCCATTTTTTTTAATTTCAGATTTTAGTTATCTTATGTGTTTTCTTGTTCAAATTGACCAGTAGGTGAAGAGCAGCTATCAGTGTAAGCAATGCCCATGTCTTGTTAGGGTTTAAAATTTTCTGGGTTTTGATTAATTTTCTTCCCATTGTAGCTTGCATTTCCTGTTTGGTAAAAACTTTGAGAGAGCAACTAGGATAGTTGATCAAAGGGGTGTCAAGAAAATTATTGGTGAGCCCAGTGGTCGTTCAATCCTTCAGGTTCATTCTTATATTTCCATCTCAATCTTCCGCAAACTTTCTTGGAAAACTTCAACAAGTTTCCTGGAAAAATTTCTGAAACCGGGTTTTGTTTCCCTCATTGCTTGTTGCACTAGATTGTAGGAGAATCTAGAAGAAAGGAGGAGTATTTATGTTTTGCTGAAAATTACTGTGCTTGTTACTCGTTCTTTTATGATATAATTAAACAGAGGAGAACAGCTTTGTGTAAGAATGTTTCTCCCTTGTGTTGTTGAATTTAAATATCGAATCGAATATAATGTCAACTGAATTAAAACTCTATTTTAACGATGCCGGTTGTCATTACTCCACGAGTTCAGTTAACTTTGATTTGTGTTTTCTTGTGTACAGTGTAAACATCAATTAGCTACCTGCAAGGCTTGCCGAATCATTGGGAGCTTGTGTTGAAGCTAAAGTGTCTGATGAGCAGTTAGCAGTATTGCTTCCAGAACTCTAAATCTTTATTCATGAAATAGTAACCCTTTGAACTCGAATTTAATCAGTTCGGTTCATGTAATTATCTTTAAGAAATGATATTTAGTAGATGTTATTCAAATCTCGGTGTCTATAATCTGTTACAACCTACGTTTTCGAGATAAACAGGTAATCGAAATTCGACTTTCAGTTTGTTTTTTTCAAACATGATCTTTCAATACCCCAATATGAATATTATCAGAAAATAATAATATGTTCTTTGTATGATCTTTGCAATTTTAAGTTTTTAACAGATGTGAAAAAATGAACAAATATAATCAATCCCCTTTGATGCAACTTTAACAAGTCATTCTCAAATCTAAGGAACAATATTGTGAGTTTTCATCGTATTAATCCATGAATCGAAGGACGTTTTTGTGTTCCTAAACCCGATGAATCCGTGTTCTTTACTCTTATTCATACTATCCAACAATGATTTTCAGGAAAGCACTGAATCGGCGAACTGCCATATGCTACCATTGTTCAATTTTGTTGGCAAAAGACCGTTGTCTCTCACGATCTCATACCACACCGGACCCTTGTCTTTCATCATTTCAACCAAGCTCGGCTTCTCATCGGTTTCTTGGAAACCATAATGCTCGATACCAAACTGGTTAGCCAACACTTTCCATAAGTCCTTCCACTTAAACACATCTCCGTTGCTGCAATTAAAGGCTTTGTACTTCGCGCGATGGTTCATTGTTGCCCATATCTGATGTTCTGCTATCAAATCTTCATCAGATGCATCCCAATACTTGTCCCACGCTTGACGGTTCCCTGGAAACCTCAACGGCTTGCTTTCGTTCTTACATATCGCCGCATAAATGCATAAACTCTGAACTATATTCATTGAACTAAATGGGGAAAACCAGAAAACCAGTGCAGGCCTATGAACTGACCATGTCAATGTATCATTTCCCTTCACCTCTTCGAACAGAACATCCTCAAGCGTATAACAAAAGTTCAAGGACTTAAGTCTCGGAAGATCCTCCCAAAAGGGAGGATCATGGGGCTGAACCTGAACCTTGCCAAATGAATCAGACGGACCGGTGTAATGCTGACGATCCGTTTGCAAGCATATATGTTTCAACTTCGGCGCATTCGGGATCACGGCTTTCAACACATTGCGTAACATGGTCCCATTAACAATGCAGTTTTCAGCTTCACTCGATTTCTTAGCCCACGCTGCATAAAAAACGTGACATCATCGAGCTTGATAGTTTATCTCGTGTCTCTTCCTCATTTAAGATGTTGCATTGTATGTAATCAACAGGTAAGTGATTAGTCCAGTCCAGATGGGGACGACGAGCGACCCCGTAGACCTTCCACGGTCCACCTGGAGTATCGGAGAAGGGAAGGATCTCTGCAAGGCTGCTGCCGACGATGCCTGTGACACCGATTACGAGCGCAACGCTCTTGTATCTCGACGGTTTATCATGCTCTTCCATTTTTCTATGCAAAAAACAGACCAAAGAAAAGAAGGGTTCATCAGATCAGATTAAACTCAAATTCGATCATGAGATGAAACGAAGAACGAATCCGATTGAAGTTTACCTTGGCAGCACCAATGGCTCCTGCCCACCACCAACTCATTGTACTGTCTTAAGCTTTAGATTTTTGATGTTCCGTAAGAAAGCTAAAATCTGGTATCTGAACCTTTGCCTGCTCTGTATTTGTTCTTATAGTCATCCTCTTTGATGAAGTGACGTGTGGGAATTTATATACAAAAACCTGACCTTATATACTTAATTATCAGATTCAGACAGACAAAGGCAGCCAGAGTTTGACAATTTTATATGTTAAAACATTATTATACAACGCAAACTTTGGTCAAATTGTTTAATTCACAGGGAAAACGGATATGGGTTAGCGGTGAAAGGATCAATCTTTCCATAAATGGGTGGAGAGCGGAGACACAGAATTGGTCCATTTTATGTTAAACTTGCTCTCAAAGACTAAGCCTTGGCCAGGCTGGAAACACATCAGGATCTGATCATGCTCGCGTGGAAAACGCAGCCTCCACAGAAACATCCTTATCTACTAACTAATCATGATTCTTTTATGTTGCGTTGGCAGTTTGGTCTTCTGGTTTGTCCGGTTGGCATGATTGACCTGCCTGCTTACTTACACCTCGGGTGCTCACGGAAGGCAGAGTATTCGACGAACTGTTCGTGAACTATTTATATAATTTTATTTATGTAGCTAAATAAATGAGTATAAATAAAAAATTTATGTTCGTTTAATAAATAAATGAACCCGAATAAATGTATGTTCGGTTTATTTATGTTTACGAATAAGCTCATTTATAAGATCATTTCGACTCATTTATAAACTCATTTATCGACTCGTTTATAAGCTCGTTTATTTGGTTCTTTTTTTACTTTTATTGTTTTATATTTTAAATATTGATGAAAGGAGAGACTAAACTGAAGACAATGTGAACATTGAAGTTCAAACTATGAAGTCTAAGTAGCTTATGAATTAGTAGGGTAATTCACCATTTTTACGAACATATAAACAAACATGTTAATAAATGTAAAAACAAACATACTCACGAACGTTTTAAAAGGCCATAGAATACGATAGAAGATTATGAAATGTTTTAGAAGTCTTCAAGAATTGTGTAAAAAGCTATGGGGACTTGTAAGTTATCTTTAAGCTTGTATAAATTTATCTAGAAACTAATTATTAATTGTAGCATTAGATTAATCTCACTATCCATTAAAAATGTAGAAAACTATAAATAGGTAGTTTTGGTCATTTTGCAAGATATCCCTAAAATCTAAAAATTTAAATACCTTGTAAAATATTTTTGAAGCCAATAAAAATCTCTTTCCAATTATTGAATACTTTAAACTCTCTTCTTTCCAATTATTGAATACTTAAAGCATATTTTTCATTACATATAGATTGGGAGGTTTGATTTATGTGGGTGAGTCAAAAATGTAATTTGGTGGCGGATAAACTAGTCAAGTTAGCTAAGGATCTCCTGATGGCCTATCACATGTTTATGGAAACCCCGTTATCTATTCTTGATGTGCTTAATGGTGACGCAGATGGTGAATTTTTAAGGGCTCCAAATTAATTTGCAGGTTGTGTGTTGTTTCACTAGGTTTTGGCCAAGGCCTTTGTGGTTGTGTTTGTTTTATTGCTATGGTTCTTGCTTGCTTGTTAATATCATTATAGGCACTATTTTTTACCATCTTAGACTTAGGGGGTTAACGAGGTCCATGATGATATTTTTTCTTTATTAAAAAAAGTGTGTAAATGCTGCATGAATAAAAAAATCTAAGTCGAAAGTATTTTCATGTTGGTTGTATTAGTTAATGAAAAGACTACTATTTCATAATATTTTGATACTGATTTTCAACTTTTTCTTGAATTACTTACATAAAATAGTTAAAATTTTGGTAAGAGCCGCGCACTAAGAAATCGCAAACAAAAAAGAGATTAAATATAGTGATAATAAACGTCCTTTAATGATGAAAGAATCGTTGTTGTTATTTGTCTCGATTAACACCGAAGTTTTATTGTCATGAAAATTATTTACTTGGTTTAATTTCAAGTTATTGAAGTGTTGTTATAAGATTATTCGATTGAAACATACAACTGTAAGTGTTTTCGAATGACGTTCTACCAAAAACTTATTCGTTGGTCCTCCACATTTAGGCTCTGTTTGCGGTTGAGGTTAGGTGGAAAAGCTAGTTTGAGAAGCCAGAAGCAATAAAAAACATGCAACTTTTGAGTGTCAAAATTTTGGTTTGACCAGAAGCAACAAAAAACAGGTAGCTTTTGAGGGTCAAAACATTGGTTTGTCCCCCAAACTAGCTTCTCAAACCTTGGTTTGCAAAACCTAATTTTTCTAACTTCTCAAATTACTTTCTCAAATATTGGTTTGCCCCAAACCTTAATTTTACTACCTCAACCGCAAACAAAGTCTTAGTCTTTTTAAAGTTGATATAGGCGCATATACCGCATAAGAAATACAAACAAAACACCATTACTTTTTAGCGTAGGGCTGAACTCAAAAATTTAATTCATTTTTGAAAGGTTAAATCTTTTATATATATATATATATATTGCTTTTTAATAAAAATTGTGGTATCTTTTCATCTTTTAGTTTTCCAGTTACTTTTTGATAATTGAGAAGTTGGTATCTATTTTAGTTTATTAAAATTTGATACTCGTATTTATAAAAATTAAAAAATCAGTTCAATTGTATAACATTGTTAAAGTTTATTAGTAATTCATTTATAAAATATAGTAAAAATTAACATTTCAACATTTTAATTTCATATATTTAGTAACTGCCACTTGCAGCATAAGGCATGTTTAATGAGAAATTATGATTGTAAGTAAGAATGGTAGACAAGTACAGTTTTACAGATTTCACACTGCACTTGCCTCAATTAAGACGAAAATGAAGTATGACTTTGGTGGGAAGTGAGCAGGTGTAGATGTTAAAATTCATATTTGTCGTGGGTAGTGGATAGATGATGAATTTAAAACCTTACATGCATTGTATCTACTTGCATCCACCAACCCCACCCCGCATCTGCCCGTCTCGCCCACTATAACTGCCCACCATATGAATTTTAGATCATTACGAATTTAGGAATAAGTTCGTAACCTATTATGTAAACCTTAAGATTTTAAAGGTCGTGATTTAATTAAATCTTATAGTACAAACATTCTTTACAATTATCTACCACCGATAATTACTTAGATATAGTTAAGTAAAATTTATATCGGCGTAATTGTACTTTAGTTAAATTAATTATAGTTAGTTAGTTAGAGTTAAATTTACACATGTTTAAATATTATATATATATATATATGCAATTATCAATCAATAAAATATATAAAGTTTTACTTTTCTTTACATAAATTTATAGTTTATTTTTTTTTGTAATTCGATATTAATAGTTGCTTGCCAAGTGGGTACGAGCATGTACATGTTAAATGGTTAGCATACAATTAAGTAGTAGTTGTGGGGTAAATTAAAGAATTACTCACTTAGATGGGCATAGATTTAAAAGACGGTAGCCACCATAAGCGATAGATATAAAAATTTTAAATGAAAAAGCGTATCTGCACGCCCCGCCGATTTTGCATAGACAATTTGTTAACTTCACACGGTGATTTCTATTTGATTGGTGCAAAAAAGCACTTGTACATGCCTTTTTTAAAGTTTCCAATTCCTCTCTTTCCCGTTCTCATTTCCTGTTTCATCAGCTATATACTACAAACTTCCCCACCGGCTACATGCATAGCTAAATACAGCTCCAGGCATTCGAAAAGCTAAAAACCGGTCTCAAGGAAATACAAGGAATCATTCAAAACAAGATCACATTTATTCTTTCTCTCCGTGCCCAAATTGATGAACGCGACAAACAGTGATAACACAGCGGTGAAAGGTTTTCTTTACAGAAGACAACCTTCTATGACCACTTTTCCACAATACGGTCAGATAATCTAATTTCCACGTCCTTGGAAATATGTGGATCTAGCTTTGGAAGGCTGCTAATAAACGTCCTTGCCTCATCCCGACGATTCAGTTTACAGTATCCATCAACTATGGAATTGTATGTATTCTGGTTTGGTTTACAGCTGTTCTTAATCATGAATCGGACAACACCGATGGCCTCCTCGAACATGGAATCAGCTGCATAACTTGCAACAAAGGTATTATAAGTGACCACATCTGGGACAAGGCCAGAATCGCTCATTTCCGAAAATATCCGTGAAGCCTCTTTCATTCGACCATTTCTACAATAGGCATAAATAACAGTGTTGTACGAAATGATATCAGGTTTAATTCCTTTTGCCAAAACTTCCCTTAAAATTTTTTCTGATTCCTCAAAATTTTCAGAGCGGCTATACATATACATCAAACTATTGTAGGTTGTCAAGCTCGGACTATAGCCACTCTCATTCATGAAGTTCAAAATCTCATTTGTCTTGGAAACCATCTGCCTCCTGCCATATATTGAGAGCATGGCATTTAGAGTAGTTATGTCGGGTGGAAATCCTTTCTTCCTCAATTCAAAGAAGGCACGCTCAGTTTCTGCAAGAAGGTCACATTTACTATTAACCAAAACAAGAGTCTTTAGGAGCACAGCACGAGTTTCAATGATACCAGAGTATATCTCTTCTGCAAGGGCATGCATCTGGTCTACCTGCTTTCCATTGGCATAAACATGAAGCAAAGAACAGTAAGTTAGCTCATTGGGTTTACAACGACCATCTCTCATTTCAGCCAGTATTTTCTCAGCCTGTTTCCAAAGTCCTCCCCGTGCCAATGCTGCCAAAACTGCATTATATGTAGAAAGGTCCGGGGTAACTCCAGCTTCCAGCATTCTCTTATAAATAGCCATGGCTTGATCAAAAGAGCCACAGCGACTGTATGCACTGATTAAAGTGTTGAATGTGTCCCTTTCAGATACAAAGCCTGCCCTCTTCATCTCCTTGAATACTCCTGACACTTCCGAATCCATTCCATTTTGCCCAAACACCGCCAGTAGTGTATTCCAAGTAACAATATCCGGTGCACCATTGCATGCCTTGATCTCATCAAAAATCTTCATCATCTCAGTAAACTTTCCGCGGTTACCGTACATCTTAATCAGAGCATTGAAAGTACAAATATTTGGCTTGCAACCAGCACTTCTCATATACTCAAAAATCGCCCTTGCGGAATCATCTTTTCCGGCCTTCTCAAATCCCGACAAAAGAGTGGTATAGGTAAAAACATCAGGCTCAATCCCTTTTCCCTCCATCTGTGTTTTCAAGTCCATCGCTTCCTCCAATAGACCATCCCTAGCATAAGCAGAAATCAACGAATTATAAGTCACAGTGCTAGGGGCAAACCCATTAAGCTCCATCTCTTTCAAAACCTCCATAGCTTCCTTAGGTCGCCGAGACTTCCCATAAACATCCAACAATGCATTGTAAGTAACATTATCCGGACTAAAACCAGCTGATTTCATTTCATCGAAAATCAAAGCCGCTTCCTCATGCAAAGACCCTCGACGACAGCAACTTATGAGTGTATTATAAGTATAAGCATCAGGGGCAACTCCATCACTCTTCATCCCATCGAAAAGAGCCATGACTTTGCTCCAAGGCATGCCCATTTTACCATACACATTCAAAATCACATTATAAGTGATCAAAGTAGGTTTGCAGCCCTCTTCCTCCATTTTCTTAAAAACCATCATTGCTTCCCTATACCTCCGGCTACCGGCATAGGCAGTTATCAAAGATGTATAAGCATAAACATCGAGACTAAACCCTTCTTTGTGCAAGCCATTAAGCAAATTGGCTGCAACAGGAACCTTCCCCTCTTTTCCTAACATACTAATAATAACAGCAACAATTGAACTATTCAACACCAACTCACAGTCTTTTCTAGCCTTAACCCAATTAAAAACACCCAAAGCCAAGTCAGATTTCCTGTAAAAACCCAAAGCTTTAACAATTCCCAGCACTTCGGCAGTCAAAAAAGCCGTTCCCACATCTGGGTTTTCTTGGTATTGCTCAAATAACTTAGCTAAAACAACACCAAGTTTATTGGAATCAAAAGAAGGGTCTATTAAGGAATTGAGAACCTGCTGACCTTGAGCAGAGAGGTTGTTATGAGTCCAACGCTTCCCACGGTTGAGGTCACGTGATCGGCCGAGACGGGTCCGGGTCCGGAATTGTGGGTCGACGGGTTGTTGCGAGTTGGAGTTATGTCGAAGGAGGAGGTCTTGAAGGACTGGAGACGAGGGAGGTGGTGAATTGGGTTGTAAAATTGGGTTTTGGGGGTGCGTTTGGTATAAAAATGGGGTTTTAACAGGTGGGGGACTTGGAAGGAGAAGAGGGAGAGCGAGTCTCTCTGCCATTCAGAGATATGATGAGAAAGTTGCAGGCTTTACTATCTATGGTTGAGCAAATCGATAAGATAGCTAAAAACAGAGAGGAAGTAAAAAAGGGTTTAGCTGATAATTTTAGCAAACAGTTGGTAAGCTCTGTGTTTTCCCTATGAGAAGATACTTGCAGCGTCCATAATTTTTTTGGTTGAAAATTTAGAGGTTTAAGGCTCAAGGGGGGCAAGAGTGAAGACAAAATATATGGAGGATATTTTAGGAGCGAAAGGGAGATCAGATTATTATGTGGTTAAGAATGAACTATTGAGAATCTATGACCAATAGAAGCTTGCCACATCAGCCTTGAAAGTGTACTCTGGTCAATAACTCAATATTGGTAACCTTTGCCTTCAATCATCCTCTTTGAGATATTTGACTTTGTAATCAAATAATCAATGGGAGTTGATTGTGTTTATGATGTTCCATGTAGATACAAAGATTTAGGGAGGGTGAGAATAGGTGATTTACATAATCGAGTCGAAAATAGTAAGAGTGGCCCGAAATATTAGATATATTTTGACTCGATATAAATCCTTTATCACTCTATCTGTATCGAATAAAACTTTTCACCATTGTTAACAAAAGATTCTTAGAAAGAACAAATATATCCTCCTAAGGACATGTAGCCAATCCAAAGAATGTTAAAGCTGCTTTGGCACTATAGATAAACAAGGCATAGACTACTCGATACTGATTTCGAACAGATGGCTACCGAAAATTTCCAGGATCTCAAGATCTAATAACATGCATAAACTTAGAAAAGCACTAATAATATTTGCATAAAACAGTCTCTACATGTTAGGAAATCCAGAAACAGAGCCCTTAAGAAGGTACTTCTATGTGCAAATTGAAAAAGGCACAACAGGCAAGGTTTTCTTCAGTGTGTTCAACAGGAAGATATGGTCCATAGACAGGCTTGTTTCCTTATTTTGCAAACAGACTTGCTCTCTCTTTCTCTAGGATCCATCAAAGAAAGTGAGGATTAATCAACCTAGCTATTTCAAGAAATCCAACGCGATCTTTGTCTGCGAATATCTTCTTCAGCTTTTCATCACAAATTATAACCCTCTTGTTATCGGGGTCCTAGAGAAATCGAAAGAGTCAGTTACAGGATATATAAGGTTCAGTAATGTAAAATAAAACATTCAATTTCTGCAGCCATAGACAGAGATGAAACAGAAAAAAGATCAAACCTGGCTAACGTTCGTGTTACCATTCATTCAGAACCAAAGTTACATACATCAATCACAAGTCACAATGTTACCTTGTAGGGCCAACTGTCTGTAAGGCCACCACCCACATAACAACGATAACCGATAAGAAGACCCTTAAACGAAACAACCTAATTGAGATTACTCTTAACAACGAAGACAACAGAGCATATATTCTAGTTGCCAACAATGCCATAGTTGTAGTGAAAAGAGATATGTCCTATGGGTAGGTTCAAGCCCTGTGTAATCAATCCCCCTCTCCCAAATTTGTAATGTACAACCAAAAGAAACTACAACTAGTTATGTTCATAAACTTCAAGTACAAAAACCCATCTACAAAATCCAGAGTTTCAAATTCCTAAATGTCTAAGGAAGATATATGAAAATAGTCCAAATAAAAGCAAGAACACAATTGGAACACACTAAGTCCCATATCTGTACAGAAGAAGATAGAGCATCAACCAACCAGAGGCTTCGAAAATAACCAGAAACAGAGATAGAATTCCAAACCAATTCAAAACCTCCAAAACCCTTGTGCATTTCACAACAAACAAACACAAACCAACTATATCCATGAAAAGAGAAACCCAATTTAGGAAATATAGTTCTGAAGAGGGAAAGGAAAATGGATAATGTACCTGAAGATTGTGCTCTTTAATATAAGCCCAAATCTGCTTAAGAACTTCAGTTCGAGGAATCTCAGGGACTCCGACGAGAGCCTGCATCTCAGGCGACACACGTCGGGGCTTCATGATGCCACGTGGCTTTCGGGAACCGGTGTCCGTCTTCGAAGCCGTAGCTTGAGTCACGGTTCGTACCATGCGCACGTTTGTCGGATGAAGTAAGCGGAGAGAAGAAGAGGGTTTGCCTGAGAACGACACCGTTTGGGGTGAGATAAAAGTCGAGAAAGTGGCGGAAGAGATTGCCATTTTTGCTTCTTCTTAGTTTGGGGTGTACTCTTTGTTTTCTGAAATTTGCATTTGTCTTTCGAGAACGAGAATGAAACGAAGAAGAGATAGCGGTTCTTTCTAGGTCTAATTATCGATTTTATCCTTGTCTTTTATATAAATTGAGAAATTAGTCTTTTATTTTAACTTGTCAAAATTTGATCCCACACTTTAGGAAAATAGAGAAGTTAATTGACAAGTAGTATCTAATTATTATTGTTTTTATATGTTGCATATAATTATTGAATTATTGATTTTTTTCTTAATATTTGCATTTAAATTAATAAATTGTTGATTAATTTATTATATTATTTTCTTTTCAATACTTGGTGTGTTCTTATGATAGTGTTTGTTTATTTTTTTTGTTTTTAAAAACGTATACAAATCTTGGAGACAGACTACTCAAATCTAAATCTCTTGAGAATAACAATATTCTCTTTTTTACTAGAACCACTCAAAAAATTCATTATATCGTATTATTTTTAATCGAGTTTGATTGTCTTTTTATATGATGTTTGAAGTTACGAATTTAGCCTTGGATCCTAAAGAGACCAAGCCCATCTCCCTATGACCAAAGTCCAAAACAGCAGGGAACTTTCTAGAAGAACAATATGGTCTGTTATGTCTATTGCCCGAATCACCATTCTGATTAAGAAGCTCTTTCTAGGCCCAATATATCCTTGTAACATAAAAAGGGTTCTAGTACGAGTCTCATCCAAAATAGGTCAATTGAAATGAAATTTTACGGATTGATTGAGTTTAATTCGATTGATATGTCGTTAGCACAATATACAGGAGGATGTAGATTTCAAGCACGCTTAAACGCTCAATATTTTTCATTTTATATATGAGTAGGAGTCTAGATGTAATATAAATATTATATCGTATCTCAAAAGCAAAACTTTACTCTAAAAAAGCAAAGCAACACAGACCAAATGTCACAAACAAAGTGTTTCAGTTTCAACATTCTCATTTCATGTCATTTTTGTTTTTCCTTTTCAGTGACAGTAACCTCAATTGCTACGAAATTCGGTTAAACCGCATATTTTTTGCAGCTGAGAAAACCAGAAAAATAAGGCATAAAAGTTAACTTCCACATTCAATTAATCTTGCTGGAAAGAAATGTATGGCCCAACAAGAGGAGGCTAACCGGTTCACATCACTTTCTATCCGGAGATAATGATCGTTGAACCCACGGGTCCCCTTCTCCTCCTCACTCCCTTCCTAAGCTTCTTATGGACCGGTTTTAACTCTTTTCTTTTTTTCGAAAGAGTCGATGCCGATAAATATTGAGATTCGAATTTTTGGTGACACGGATTAATTCTGCGTGACGGGTTTTTGTTAAAATTGTAAATGTGAACCCACAAAGTGGCTTTAAAAGCATCACATGCAATACTTGATCGTGTGTGTGCATCTTTGAATGTAACTTTTTTAAGTGTCGTGTTAACTAATTTAATGGAAATGTAACGATGTTGTTTAAAATGTTAGGTGGTGTGTTGAAGAAACAAGAGCCGGTGAGAATTATAAATAACATTTCAAATGTATAAATTGAGATCTCGGTAAACTCTTCGAACTGTTAAATTAAAGATTATTGCACGTTTAAATATGTTCGAAGTTATAATTTTAAAGTTATTATAATCATATTTATGCTACACTGAACTAAAATTCAATCAACATTTACATACGTTTTTATTTCAACTTTTTTGAAACACCTGAGTGGATTAGCATAGTTTTTCTTTTTGATTCTTTGATGCTTCAGTATTATAAAAAAAAGTTTTCTTTATTTCACTAGTAAAAGGAACCCTTGTTAATGCAATTATGAAGAGGTCTAAAACTTTAAGACCAAAATCTGAACACTTTTTTTTTAAAAAAAGACCAAAATCTGAACAATGGGTTGGATTATCCGTCTAAATTCGATTATTTATCCGATATCCGAAAGTGTTTGAACAAAAGCACTAAACCTGGAAAATGAGCTTAGACAAAAAAAATCATTTAGAATATGCACTGAGCCCAATCAACCCGTTTTATTAAAAATATATAATATAAAATATTAAACAGAAATAAGTTGTTCTTAAAAAATATAAGTAGACTTAAACAAACTCAAGTTAATCGTTTATAAATATACACGTAGGATATGATCTAATTACACAATGTAAAACTCTTTAAGTTTTATACGTTTTTTGGATCGTTGGAGGGGTAAAATAGATGGTTGAGATTAACAGTAGAATATGTGAAGATTATTACTTGGGAAAAAATGTAAGGAGTTGATTTCAGCCATCCATTTTACCTATCCAACGATCCAAAAAACGTGTAAGAATTTTATACTATGTGTAATCACTCATTTTTACTTATATATATTAATATTGCATGTATATTTATTATATGAATGTTACTAATATAAAGTGTGTGCATGTATAAGCTACGTATACGTATTAGGGGCGTATGTATGTCACGTATGTATCTAGGATATAAGCGTATGTAGATGTCATGTTAATTATACATATGATTGTACGTACGTATACTAGAATATTATTAATTAATGATCGTATAATATAAAGTATATATTTTCGTATGTACATGTATAGCTATTATATTATTATTATTATTATTATTGGGTGACTAAATGAAAAATTAAATATATATATTAAACCCAAGTAAAAAGTCCGAGTCCAATTACAAAATCCAATTACAAAGCCCGTTTGGCCCATTCGAATCCTATCTAATTACAAATGCGGTCACTATTGGCCGTTGGATCAAGATCGATCCAACGCCCACGATGCAATGAAGGTTAAAAATATACGCCGGCGCGTATTTACTGCGTATGGACCGTTCGAGTGCCCACGCGCGCGTGTGGTCCACGCGGACGACTTTATTATTATCCCGCGCGTAAGATCCACGCGTTCGACTCCTCGATTGCGGTGCTCCACGTGGCGAAATCGGCCGTTTCATCGGATCGAGGCTTCATCCAGCCGATCGTTCTTCAAGCCATCTCGACCGTTAGATCGATCGATCTAACGGCCGAAATTGCGCGTCGCCTCGGCGAGAATCGGCCACACCGCCACCGCGCCGATATTCAGTCCCCGCGTTCAGATTATGCCAAAGACAACAAGCAAATGTCAGATCTGGAAAAGAAGATACAAGTTGCAACCAAAATACAGAGATAGTGATATATATGAAACGGGGCTGTTGTAACGGAGTTTTTGAGGGAGGAACGGGCAAAAAAAAAGCAGAGAGAGTAGTAACACAAAAAAACAGAAAGCTTTGTAAAAAACGAAACTTGTAACCAGTCAAGATAATCAGAAGGCAGTCCAGTGGTAATCTTTTGTCTCTTTTTCTTACATGTTTCCTTTGCATGCATATACGAAGTACAAAAAGAAAATAAAAAGAAAACAAGTAAAGAAGTCTTACCGGCTTTGTCCGTGAGTCTTCCCTTCCTCTGTGACAAGCCTTTCGGCTTCTACAAGCCAGATCTGGTGAACAAAGGGAGGGGAAGACCCCTGGTGGTCTCGTTTTGACCTAAAGAAAATATATTTTTGGGTTCGTATTTCTTAGATCTAGGGTAAATAAAAGGGGATCCTCTGAATCCAACCATGGATTCATGTTGAGGACGACAAGAGGAAGGTTTTGGTGTATTTCGGGAGTCCACCGGCGTCGGTTAGCGGCGGCCGGCGGCGGAGAATACGGCGGCCGACCGCCGGATTCTGGGTTTCTCAAGAACACTTGAGAGAGAAAGATGAGCGTGGGATATTTGGAAACTGAAGAATGAAACGAAAAATGGGGAAAATTTGGTTTCGGCCTGAAAATAGCCGTTATATAGGTGTTATTATTTTACTAAATGGGTAAATTACACACTTAATCCCACCGCGTTTTCAATATTTTCATTTTTGTCTTGCCGCATGGTATAATCACAGTCCCAGTCCCCCTGAGTTTCCAAAAAGTCACAATTTAGTCACTAAATTACACCTGATCAGCTTCTGAATGGTAAAATTACGCCCCTTAATCACCCCGCGTTTTTGAAATTTTCATTTTGAGTCTGCCCCTTGGTATAATTACAACTCTGGTCATTGTAGGTTTTATTTGTTTTTTGATTTCGTCCCTAAATTACATGTTATTGCTCTTTAATTTCTGCCACTGATTTTCATTTTCCTTTCATTTCAGTCATATTTTCTTTGTAAATATTATTGTTCGAATTATAATCGTATATGTGGATATTATTTCATTTTATGTCTCACGTATATGACTCATTTTATGTTTATATGTACATATATGTGTCAAGTATGATATTCGTTTTTTTTATCTGGTTATTCATATCAAGCATATTATGTTTTAATCGGTTCGTACATGGCGTATTCTGTATTTTATATGTGGGTGAGCTTTCTTATTTTTTAGGGCTACATGTTAGTATATTTACCCTTTTTTTACGATATGTTGACCCGTATATGTTGAAATATGTTTTATTACTAGTATGCATGTCTTTTTGAAATATTTGTTCGTATATATATATTTATTCCTGCCTTATTATTTTGACATATGATAGTTGTTTTTATCTATTATTTAGAATAATATGTATATGCATGTTTTAATCTAGAATATCATCTATGTTAGATTAATATTCTGTTATGACAATATTTACTACACTTAAATATTTTACCATGTTTTATATTTTTGCCACTAAGATTGCATATGATATATAAATTGTTAATGCGGTGTCCTTTTATCCGAGTATAAACGGGACCAGTATCAAGCGTAGTGATAGTGGTTGGGCGTTTATTCTCGGATAACGGGACCCTTAAAATATATTCGCAATTATGACCGAAATTTAAAATAATCGTCACTTTAATCCGGAAAATCCAATATTCATAAAGCGGTAATTATTAAAGTACCAATTTTTTGGGCGGTATGGGGGTGCTAATCCTTCCCCATCCGTAACCGACTCCCGAACCCTGTCTTTTGAATCTCTGGTTTTATGGTGTCCGCCTACCTAAGTGGCCGGTGGCGACTCCATTTTTATAAGGTTTTTGTAAACCCCACGGAATAAATATTTTATATCCAAACACCTTTCAAAAATCCTTCGAAAAACAATCGTTTTTATTTAGCGTGCCTTCGCTACAGATGGCGACTCCGCTGGGGACAATTTTTGTTTTTTTAAGAGAAAAAACAAATGAGAGTCAAGCTTTTAAAATAATTACCGCTTTACTAATATTGGAAGTTCCGGATTAAAGTAACTATTAAATTAACATTCGGTCATAATTGCGCGTTTATTTTAACGCATTTAAAATATGGCATATAAACCCGTCTTTTTAAGTGGGGGGAAAACGCTAATGCTTTCGTGGAGATATCGTTCTCCCGTATGGGCCTAGCAAGTACCTTCGGGGCTCGAGTACCTTATGCTTTCGTAAGGATATCGTTCCTTCGTACGGGCATAAGCGAATGGGTCCCCCTGAATTGAACCCGGTTGAAAGGAGCCTATAATGGGTGATAATCGGGGGCCTTGCTACTCTTAGTAGGGGACAGCGAGGACAATTCGGGTACCTCCTAGCACCAACACTGCATGTAGAGAACATAGAAACCTACCCTGTTAGAGCCATGCGGATAACCTTAGGTTTTAGACGGGATAAATAGGGTTGTTTTGTGTTTATTCTATTTAATTTTGTCATTTTATTTATATATTTATCAATTTTATATCTGCATCGACTTGTTTTCTTTTCGCTTTTTGTTCCTTTTCTCATACATCATTGCATTTGCATCGCATAAAGGTACTGGATCAACTGGTTTGCCTGATCAGAAAGTCTTTCACTATGGAAAAAAGGTGTCTTAGGAAAGAAGAGCTTAATTTGTCAGTCAGACATTGGTCAGAGGTCAACCAGAAAATCTAAGGGGACAGTCTGCCTAACGAACGCGTAATAGCTGGATACACCTATGTGAGTCTACAACAGAACGATTTGTGGGATCTTCAAAGCATTTGGGAAAAATGGGACCGAAGGCTACAAGACTTATTTAGCGATAGTTATGGCGACATCGCGCAGCTATTATATGTTCGGATTAACCAGCCCTTACTCCGAGCTATAGTCCAGTTTTGGAATCCGGCTTTTTGCTGCTTCACCTTCAATGGGCAAGACATGATGCCTACGGTAGAAGAGTACACTGCTTTGCTTAACCAGAAAAATATTCAGGAAGATTGGATCTACGCGAAGCCTCCAAGGAATCAGAATTACACTGCGAAACTCAAAGCCTTTGCAGGAATGAGCGATGATTGGGTTAGTGGCCTCCTTCAAACCGAGGAGATAATACTGTCTTTGCATGGGAGAGTATTCGGGACATCATATCGACACATCCAGACGAGGCAAAGAAAATGGACTTATTCGCTTTAGGAGTATATGGCTTGGTGATCTTCCCCAGAGTACTCGGGAACATTGACATAGCCATTCTGGATTTGTTTGAACGAGTAAAACGGAAAGCAAACCCGGTACCAGCAATTTTGGTCGAGACTTTCATTTCCTTGAACGCTAGCCGGAAGCATGAAGAATGACGTTTTCGAGGATGCGCACAGCTATTAAGGTGTATGGATCCGAGTCACATGTGGAAGACGCCGACGCTGGGGTCCGCCGGGATATCCTTCCAAGGTTTTTCGCGCTTTACGAGAATACTTAGCAAAGGAATGGCGAGAAGATTTGAAAACAAAAATGTGGACCAGTTTCTTGAGAACATTCAAGATGAAGACATAGCATGGAGGGTCCCATGGCTCGGTAAAGTCAATTATTTTCTATCTGATTGTGGCGACTTCAACTGGCTGATGATGTTAGGATTGCATGGAGGATCGCTTGTGCTCCACTTTTAGTATCTCGGCAGATTCGGATCATGTGATTCATTCCCAATATCGCCGGATTAAGCCAAATGAATTTCTCTTCAAAGGAGAGTTCAAAGGAAAAATTCAGACCATCATGAGGGCACGGGATCATTGTTACGGATCGGGTGGAAGGAGATACCGAGCACATGACTACCCCGGATTACGATCTTTGGAGACGTTTGAGGTTAATAATGTGATTCCCGAATCTAATCAAGGACCAACAGTGTCACTCGAGGAGCTTACAAGGGTGGTACCGTCCGGCCGATATCTTAAGGAGTGAGCTCGAGGAAGTTAAAAGAAAATGGACATTCAACGGACCCAACACGCGCGGCGAACTCTATAAGGCAAGCCTAGAAGTCGACGAGCGGCGGGAGGGATCATTAGGCAAATCAAGAAATTAAATGCGGATTTGAATGACAAGAATACTCTTTATCAAAAGATGCCCTCTCTATTCTGTGCAAAAATACAAAAGGCCGGCGAGTCGGTTCATAGCATAGTGTGGAAAAAGAAAGAATGAACGGCATCCGTTTGTTGGAAGAAGAACGAGAAATTAACAAAAGAGCGATCGAGAGAGATTGAAAGTTGTCGTTTGGCTATGGAGGAAGAAAAACGGTCCGCCAAGAAGGCCATTGATCAAGAGAGAGAAAGATTCAGACAAGAAGTCAGCAAAAGAAAACAGGTTGTTCATCATGACAGAGAAAGTGTCGCCGTATGGAAAAGAAAATCCATGAATAGCCGAAACAGACTGTTAGAAATGCAGAAACTGTACGATGACACTCTTCAAAGTTTGGGGCAAAGCCAAAGTCAAAATGATGAATTAAAAGAAAAGATGGCGGAAGCCGAACACTCACTTCGAATGTACTGCCGTAGGGATAATTTCGCTGAGCTGCAAGAAAGAGAACGCGAAATGGGTGTGTTACAAGCACGAATCGGATCCCTCGAAGCAGTTGTGAAGGATTACAAGGAAAGAATTAATGTGTTCGAGGAAGCCGCAGCCGGGGGAGACACCTATTGGCGTAAGAGATTACGACGACGCACGAATGGTACAGACGAGAGACGATTACACGCAAATCTAATGGTGGACATACGGCGAGTCGCCAGACACGTAAATGATTTAGCTGTCGAGGCTGAGACACTCTGACCTTTTATAGCCCCGGGAATGGAAGAAGCTCCTAGGTTCCTCAAGCTGCTCAAGGTAATTGGAAAGTTAGGGGATAGAGCTAGAATCTATCTATAAGACTCTGTGTTATAATTAGATCTTTTGTACTAGGGATCTTTACTTTGTAACACGAATTTTGTTGTAATCAAGACCCTTTAATTCCCGTAAAAGTAATTCAAAGGGTGATTACCAGTGAGAACGATACCTTGTCTGCATGCATTCTTGCATTTGCATCATAACATTTGCATCATCGTACATGCATTTATTTTTTACAACCATATTAACAGTATGAATATTGTGGCAGTCCAGTGTGTGTTAACTCGCAATCATTCATCACATATACTTTACCTGGCTACAAAGAAAGTTCATGGAAGAAAGAATAATCAATCTAGAAAAGGAGGGAGAGAGCTCGAGTCAAGGCTTGAAGAGGCCTGAGAAGCCTTAGTGATCAGATTGCACTGATCACAAACTTCAATAGTATCCGATATAACGGCATTCTTGGCAAAAAGTCTCGTAAAACGAGTAGAAGGAGAAAATATCCCAGAGCAGGAAGGTACCCGGTTCACTTCAAGGTTCAACCAAACGCACCAAACCAGGCTAGGAAGGTGTATATTGACCCTACAGAATGTCTTCCAGCTTTCAAGTAGGGGCACGAGACTCAACCCTTGATACCGAAACTTTGTATGAAGAAGAAGTGCGGACCTAAACATGGTCGAAAAGATCAGGAATGAGGTAGAAAGAAAGTGGGAAGAAAGATTTCGCCTCATGGAAGAAAATTTTTAAAGCGTTACAATCAAATGAAGAATCAGGAAACAACGCTAGTGATCTAAGTCTAGTGTCTGATCTTGTCTTGCCACCAAAATTCAAAATGCCGGACGGAACCACATGTCCTTCTGCACACATAACGATGTATTGCAGAAAAATGGCGGCTTACCATAAAGATGAAAAACTACTGATCCACTGTTTCCAGGATAGTCTAACTGGAGCGGCATTACGTTGGTATACTCAGTTAAGCAAAGCAAATGTCAAGACATGGAAAGATTTGTCTAAAGCATTTTCCGAGCAATACAAACATGTAACAGACATGATCCCTAGCAGAATTATGCTAGAAAATATGGGGCAGAAATCCAATGAAAGCTTGCGACAATATGCCCAAAGGTGGAGAGAAGTGGCCGCCCAAATCCAGCCACCTATCCCGGAGCATGAAATCACGTCATTATTTGTCAACACTCTAAAAGGGGCACTCTTCGACCGCCTCATCAATAACACAACACAGTGTTTCGCCGACTTAATCAGGACCGGGGAGTCTCTCGAACTGGCAATTAAAAGCGGCAGAATTGATGGTGGGGAAGGATCTCGAAAATACAACAAGAGAAGTGAAGTAAACACCACCAGCACCTATACCGCCTCGAAGAACTTCACAGTCTCACAGCCCCAAGCATCTGTGGGAAAAATGTAAAATTCGAATCAAAGAGATGAGAGAGTCACCAGAAAGGATAAAGAGAGGAGAACTTTCACTCCCCTACCGGTTTCATACTCAGAGCTTTATTCCCAATTGTATGAAGCAGACTTGGTCCGACCATACATCGTTAATCCTGTCAATCCACCCTTCCCGCCTTGGTATAATCCAAGCGCACATTGCGACTATCACGGCGGTACCCCTGGACACCCCACTGAGAACTGCCTTGCCTTCAAAAAGCTTGTGCAGAACTTAATTGATTCGGGATATTGAAGTTTGAAGAGCCTAGCGTAGCCAACAACCCATTGCCTAATCATGGGGAGCGAAGGGTAAATGCTATAGAAGAAGGTTTTACCGGGAGGATAAAGGATGACGTGTCAAGTCAAGTCTCCTTTACGGTGGATATTTCAATGATTATGCATGGCTCGTATGATCAATAAAGGCATGATAATAAGGCGAAAGAATGTGGAAAGTATTGCGAATTCCATCGATCAAGGGCATGATATCCAAGAATGTGATGAGTTCAAGAAATTGGTGTGAAGTTGATGGATGGAAAACAAATTGAATTCTTTGAGGAACCCATGGGGAAGGGATCAGACGTACACATGACAGATACCCCCAAAACTAGATACGAGAAGGATAGACCTTTCATCATCTCTCCCAGGGTAGGGAATGCAGGTGTCTCCCAAGGAGAAACCAGCAAGATAAATCCCAAGATCGTCATTTCAGCACCATCTCCATTCCCATTCAAAGACATGCGACAAATTCCCTGGAATTATGCCGCAAATGTGACCATGCCAGAAGAATCAGAACATAAAAAGGTAAAAGAGCCTACGCTGGAAGACCAACAAAGCCAAAATAATGTGAACGTTGGTGAGGCAGGCCATTTCACCAGGAGCGGCCGATGTTATTCCTCCGAGGCTTTGAGAGCAGCTGAAAAAGATAGGGGAAGAGTACAGCAGATTAGCCTGACAGATATTTGGAGAAGAACCTCCCAAAAGATAAATGAACCGAGAATCGAGGCCCGGGCCAAAGAATTTCTAAAGTTCTTGAGACATAGCGAGTACAGCGTAGTGGAACAACTACGGAAACAACCGCCAGGATCACAAGTCTTTGGAATTACTCTTGAGTTCGAGAGAAGCATCGGGAGACACTATTGAAAGTCTTTGAATCAAACTTTGTGCCCCAGGACATTTCGTAACAAACCTGGACATGATAGTGGGGCATATTATCGCTTATAATCATATCACGTTCGGTGATGATGAGATCCCGGAAGGAGGAAGGGGTCCACTAAAGCCCTTAACATCACTACCCACGCAAAGGGTATGTATTACGAGCGTATCTTGATCGACAACGGTCAGCATTGAATGTCTTGCCTATGGTAACCTGCAAAAATTACCAAGAGATAGTTCGCACCTAAAGCCTTGCTACAACTCGGTAAGAGCTTTTGATGGTACGCAAAAAGGAACAATGGGGAAAATTGAGATACCCCTATTGATCGGACCAACCGAATATGTGATCGATTTTGTGGTAATGGACATAAAACCATCTTACACCGCTTATTGGGAAGACCGTGGATCCACTCGCAGGGTTGTCCCATCATCATTGCATCGAAATTAAAATTTGTAGTTGAAGGCAAATTGGTCACCGTAGAAGCGGAGCATGAATTTGTTGCTTAGTGACATCGACACCCCTACATTCAAAATGATGAAGATCTTTGCAGAATGCTCATTCCGAGCATTAGAACTGGTAAACGCCACATTCGTTTCAGAGGGAAACCGGATCCCTTACCCCAGGTTATCTAATTGTACCAAGATGACCATCGCAGAAACTCTGGGCCGAGGAGCCAAAATAGGAAAAGGACTGGGGAAGAAATTACAAGGAAACCTGAGACCCAAGAATATCATTACCAAGAAGGATCGTTTCGGGCTGGGTTACCAACCAAGTGTCCAACAGAAGAAAAAGGAATATAAGAGGAAGGAAGAACAAAGAAAAGCTAGATCTAAAGGAGAAGACATTCCATGGAGGTCGATGTCCTTTCCTAGTTTAAAAGCCACTTTCATCTCCGGAGAATTCTACCGGCCAGGTCAAGATATTGGAGAGACAATGAAGAAAAATGAACTTGGCTAGGAGGAAATGATCAGTAAAGCATTTGAAGGGATGTACATCAACATGATAGCTGAAGAGGACCGAGGTAGCAAAATGTTGACCAACATCCGCCCTTGCCATCCCGGGGAGACACTCGATAACTGGAGCTGCATTGATCTACCTGTGGTTTTTAGGAATAGATCAGAGTAATGCTCCGAATCAACCTTTTGTTTTTGCCCATAGACAATGGGGATCTCTTGTATGGGGCACCTATGTTAACTTTTTGATTGAAATGAAAATATCCCCACTTTCTTAAAAATGACCAAAGTCTCATTTATTCCATTCATGCATCCTTCATATTCATTCCCTTCATGTAAAACCGTCTCTTTCCCAATGCAATTCATTCTCATTTAATGCAGGTCGCTCATGATTGTGATATGAATGATACGGATCCAATCTCGAGTAAATTTGAAGGCCCCGAGGTCTCGAGAGGAAACGGAGGGAGGATATGATGAAATAGAAATTGAGGTCCCGGAAGAATTAAAGAGAATGGTGGACGAAGAAGAAAGGCGATTATGCCCCACCAAGAAGAAAAGCGAAATTGTCAACTTAGGGATCAAGAAGCGAGAAGAGAAATAAAAATAGGAACGACGATTTCCTCAAAAACCAAGCATGAACTGATAGCCCCGCTTCAAGAATTCAAGGATGTCTTCGCTGGACTTATCAAGATATGCCAGGATTAAATACCGACATAGTGGTGCACAAATTGCCAACAAAGTCGAGTGCAAAACGATCAGCAAAAAACTTCGGAGAATGAGGCGGATATCTTTGTTAAAGATCCGAGAAGAAGTGAAAAAGCAATTTGATGCTAGATTCTTGAAGTAGCCAAATACCCGAGTGGGTTGCAAACATTGTACCAGTACCAAAGAAAGACGGGAAAGTTCGTATGTGTGTAGATTATAGGGATCGAATCGAGCTAGCCCAAAAGACAACTTCCCTTTGCCACATATTGACACGTTGGTTGACAACACCGCATGACATTCATGGTTTTCCTTTATGGATGGCTTCTCGAGGATACAACCGGATAAAGATGGATCCTAACGACATAGAAAACCACATTCATAACCATGTGGGGCACTTTTTGTTATCAAGTAATGCCATTTGGGCTAAAGAATGCAGGGGCAACATACCAAAGAGCAATGGTGACTCTTTTCCATGACATGATGCACAAAGAAAAATAGAAGTATACGTCGATGATATGATTGCCAAATCCCGAGCAGAGGAAGAGCACCTCTGTAACTTAAAGAAACTATTCCAAAGACTACGGAAGTACCAACCAAGCTCAATCCGCCAAATGTACCTTCGCCGTTATTTCCGAAAACTCCTAGGGTTCGTAGTAAGTAGAAGAGGGATTGAGATTGATCCCGATAAAGTGAAAGCCATCCAGGACCTTTCACCACCCCCCGCACGCAAAAGGAAGTTCGCGGTTTCCTAGGGAGGCTGAATTATATCTCTCGTTTCATTTCCCAATTAACCAATCAATGCGACCCGGTCTTGGACTTCTTAGAAAGAATAATCTGGCGTGTGGGATGAAGAATGTCAAAAGGCCCTAGAAAAGATCAAAAAGTACCGACAAATGCTCCAATTTTAGTCGCATGACGGTACCCGGTCGACCACTAATTCTCTACTTATGATCTTGAGAATTCAATGGGATGTGTCTTGGGGCAACACGATGAGTCAAGAAAGAAGGAGCAGGCCATCTATTACCTAAGCGGAAATTCAACGATTGCGAAGCACGGTACCCGCTTGAGTCCAAAGGCGTATTGTTGCGCTCTAGTTTGGGCTACCAAGCGACTCAGGCAGTACCTGTTGTATCATACTACCTGGTTGATATCCAAGCTAGACCCATTGAAGTTCCTAATGGAAGCGCCAGCACTAACGGGAAGGATGGCCCGATGGCAGATGCTCTTATCCGAATTTGACATCGTATATGTCAATCAAAAAGCCATAAAGGGGAGTGCCGTAGCGGATTTCCTAGCTAGTCGTGCTTCGGATGACTATGAGACATTGAACTTTAATTTCCCAGACGAAGACTTGATGTGCATCACAACCGAAGAAGAGATTTCAAATGATAAGTCATGGAAACTTTACTTCGATGGAGCCTCCAACGCCCTCGGACATGGGATAGGGGCAGTGCTAATTTCACACGAGGGCGTCTATTATCCTTTCACCAGCAGATTGGAATTCTTCGCACAAACAATATAGCTGAATACGAAGCTTGCATCATGGGGATGAACTCGCCATCGAAAAGAAAGGTTAAGAAACTTGAGTGTTCGGAGATTCGTCCCTAGTCATTTACCAATTGCGCGGGAGTGGGAAACCAGAGACCCGAAGTTGGTCAAATATCACAAATTAATCCAAGAGCTCGTCAAAGAGTTCGAAAAGGGCCTTCAATTACCTACCCCGAGAAGAAAATCAGATGGCAGATGCATTGGCAACCTTGGCATCCATGTTTAAAACAAACACCGGGGCAAAAATGAGACCCATTGAGATGCAGATGTTTGAAAAGCCTGCTCATTGTTGTAATGTGCAGGAAGAGATTGACGGGAATCCATGGTACTATGATATCCTGCAATATGTCAAGCTTCGAAAGTATCGAAGGGCAAACGACAATGACAGAAAAGCGCTCAGAAAAATGGCAACGAAATATGTCCTAGATGGGGAGATCCTATATAGGAAAAGTCATGATCAAACATTGCTAAGATGTGTGGATGCCCGGGAAGCGAAGGAAATCTTAGCCGAAGTACATGACGGGATCTGTGGAACGCACGCCAACGGGTTGTCTATAGCCCGAAAAATCATGAGATACGGTTATTTTCGGTTGACCATGGAGGGAGATTGCATCGACACGCGCGAGAAAAATGCCACAAATGCCAAATTTATGCTGACAAAATTCATGGCCCCCATCGCCTCTACACACCATGAATTCTCCGTGGCCTTTCGCAGCATGGGGCATGGACGTCATCGGGCAAATCCATCCGAAAGCCTCCAACGGACACCGTTTCATTTTGGTCACCATAGACTACTTCACTAAATGGGTAGAGGCAGCATCTTACGCCAATATCACCAGGACTACAGTTTGTAAGTTCTTAAAGAAAGAAATTATTTGTCGATACGGATTGCCCGAGAGGATCATCACCGACAATACTTCCAATCTGAACAACAGAATAATAAAGGACGTATGCACTCAATTCAAGATAACACACCATAATTCCACAGTCTATCGTCCTAAAATGAATGGAGCAGTGGAAGCAGCAAACAAAAATATAAAGAAGATCATAGCGAAAACTACGGATACCTACAAGGATTGGCATGAGAAGTTGCCTTTTGCCCTTTTCGCCTATAGAACGTCCATTCGCACATCAACGGGGGCAACACCCTACTCCTTGGTGTATGGTACCGAGGCAGTACTCCCAATTGAGGTAGAGATTCCGTCCCTCCGAGTCTTAAACGAAGTAAAACTGGAAGAAGCTGAATGGGTGCAGGCCAGACTCGACCAGCTAAATCTCATTGACGAGAAAAGACTAAAAGCCATTTGTCATGGTCAGATGTACCAAAAGCGGATGGTTCAGGCTTATAACAAAAAGGTGCACCCAAGAGAATTCAAAGAAGGGGATCTGGTACTCAAGAGAATCCTCCCAATCCAGAAAGATCCTCGAGGAAAATGGATGCCCAATTGGGAAGGACCGTACGTCGTAAAGAAGGCCTTCTCAGGAGGAGCCCTGATCCTAACAGAAATGGACGGGGACGAGCTGAAAAATCCCGTAAATTCTGATGCCGTCAAGAAATACTATCTCTAAAAAAAAACGGAGAGCTCATGATGAAAACCCGAAACCGGACGTCTTGAAGCAAAGTGAGGACTCGAGTTGAAAACCCGCAAAGGGCAGCTCGGGTAAGTTGAAAAGTTAAATATCTGAAGAGAAGAGTATCCCCATGAGCATCATGAAGAGGAAGCTTCAGGCAAAAAATTCTACACCAGTTGACAGGATCATATATCATTCATATCGAAGATAATGAGAGATCTTGTGTTTAACTTATACGTGTCATACCTTTCTTTCTAAGATATCTCAAAGCCCTTAATCCTAATAAAACCGTGTTTTGAGCATCCATTCCTAGCCTCCTTGTCAATTTCAGTCAGATAAGATAACATAGGCTTATAATGAAACAAGAGATCTCGAAGCATTACTATGATTTAACCTTGAAAATTGCAGGTAATCAAAGAAAAACGGTTAACTCCGTCCTTTAAGTTCCCTGAATGGTTGTCGATCGGGAAGGCGGGAAGCTTCAAACAACCTGATAGGATAACCGATGGCACATGTCCTATCTATTCAAGAAAAGCGTCACGAGATAACAAAAAGAAATCTCCGGGTGAAAACCAGAAGGGCACTTTAAAAAAATCTCTCTCTAAAGTGAAAACCCGAAAAGGCGCTTTAAAATTCAAGTCGAATTGAAAAAGAGAAAGATCGAGACGGTTGAAATTGGCGGTGAAGAAGGGTATCGATGCGTAACAAAGGAGAAAGCGAAGCGGCAAAAGGACCGAAACAAACCCACCATGATATTGAAGCTCATGCATCATGAATAGTCGACATCACTAGGATTAGGAGCATGTCAATTCATTCATTTGTCATAGCATTTTGTTTTCATCTCGGTATTTGCAGATCCAAAGAGACATCAAGGGTCATCACGATGTGAGTCCCAAATGAGGAGACAATGTTTTTACATAAAGGCACATGTTTTCAAGCTCGGATAGAGGTTCTATATAGGAAGAACTCTCCTCCGAGGCTTCTGAAGCTGAAAGTTCTATATAGGAAGGATGTGACTCTAGGGTGAAGACTTCATGATTCTATATAGGAAGAACTCCCGGTCAAAGAAATTCACCCATGACACGCAAGATTATATAGGAGATCTGCTATGTCAAAAGCAAAAAGAGTCTTATATAGGAAAGACTCGAGCTCCATTGTCTTAGGGGAAGGGTTACGTGTCGAAAAAGAACTGCAGCTCTCGAGAGATTCCGACGCCAAAAAAAGTTCTATATAGGAGGGACCGATGGCTTCAAGGTGAAGACTCACAGTTCTATATAGAAAGAACTCCCAGTCAAAGCAATTCACCTATGACACAGGGTTATATAGGAAGCCTGTTGTGTCAAAAGCAAAGAGTCTTATATAGGAAAGACTCGAGCTCCATTGTCTTAGGGAAGGGTTACAGGTCGAAAAGAGCACTGTAGCTCCAAGGTCGGAAGGTGACGAAGCTCTATATAGGAAGAACTTACGAGCCTGAAGATTCAGCCAAGGAAGAACGGAAATGTCCAAAAGAATTCGTTTTTCCAAAGCTACAATGAGAGCGAAGGGTTCTGTGTCGAAAAGAGCCTGTAGCTCCAAGGTCGGAAGGTGACGAAGCTCTATATAGGAAGAACTTACGAGCCTGAAGATTCAGCCAAGGAAGAACGGAAATGTCCAAAAGAATTCGTTTTTCCAAAGCTACAATGAGAGCGCGGGTTACGTCAGGTCGAAAAGAGAGCTGTGTAGCTCCAAGGTCGGAAGGTGACGAAGCTCTATATAGGAAGAACTTACGAGCCTGAAGATTCAGCCAAGGAAGAACGGAAATGTCCAAAAGAATTCGTTTTTCCAAAGCTACAATGAGAGCAAAGGGCTCTGTGTCGAAAAGAGCCTGTAGCTCCAAGGTCGGAAGGTGACGAAGCTCTATATAGGGAGAACTTACGAGCCTGAAGATTCAGCCAAGGGAGAATGGAGATGTCCAAAAGAATTCGTTTTTCCAAAGCTACAAACAGGGAAGTCTGATAAAAATCAGAGCGAAGGGTTCAATGTCGAAAGAGCCTTTAGCTCCAAGATCGGAAGGTGACGAAGTTCTATATAGGAAGAACTTACGAGCCTGAAGATTCGGCCAAGGAAGAGCGGAAATGTCCAAAAAAATTCGTTTTTCCGAGGCTACAAACAGGGAAGTCTGATAAAATGAGTGCTTATGAATCTTTGCTTTGTTTCCCATTTCATGAGAACAAGCAAAGAGGGGCAACTGTAATCACTCATTTTTACTTATATATATTAATATTGCATGTATATTTATTATATGAATGTTACTAATAAAAGTGTGTGCATGTATAAGCTACGTATACATATTAGGGGCGTATGTATGTCACGTATGTATCTAGGGTATAAGCGTATGTAGATGTCATGTTAATTATACATATGATTGTACGTACGTATACTAGAATATTATTAATTAATGATCGTATAATATAAAGTATATATTTTCGTATGTACATGTATAGCTATTATAATTATTATTATTATTATTGGGCTGACTAAATGAAAAATTAAATATATATATTAAACCCAAGTAAAAAGTCCGAGTCCAATTACAAAATCCAATTACAAAGCCCGTTTGGCCCATTTCGAATCCTATCTAATTACAATGTGCGGTCACTATTGGCCGTTGGATCAAGATCGATCCAACGCCACGATGCAATGAAGGTTAAAAATATACGCCAGCGCGTACTACTGCGTATGGACCGTTCGAGTGCCCGCGCGCGTGTGGTCGCGCGCGGACGCTTTATTATCCCACGCGCGTAAGATCCACGCGTTCGACTCCTCATTGCGGTGCTCCACGTGGCGAAATCGGCCGTTTCATCGGATCGAGGCTTCATCCGGGCCGATCGTTCTTCAAGCCATCTCGACCGTTAGATCGGATCGATCTAACGGCGAAATTGCGTCCCGCCTCTGGCGAATCGGCCACACCGCCACCGCGCCCGATATTGATCCCAGCGTTGATTATGCCAAAGACAACAAGCAAATGTCGATCCGGAAAAGAAGATACAAGTTGCAACCAAAATACGAGAGATAGTGATATATATGAAACGGGCTGTTGTAACGAAGTTTTGAGGGAGGAACGAGCAAAAAAAAAAAGAGAGAGTAGTAACACAAAAAAAGAAAGCTTTGTAAAAACGAAACTTGTAACCGGTCAAGATAATCGGAAAGCGATCCGGTGGTAATCTTTTGTCTCTTTTTCTTACATGTTTCCTTTGCATGCATATCTGAAGTACAAAAAGAAAATAAAAGAAAACAAGTAAAGAAGTCTTTACGGCTTTGTCCGTGGGTCTTCCCTTCCTCTCTGTGACAAGCCTTTCGGCTTCTACAAGCAGATCCGTGAACAAAGGGAGGGGCGACCCTGGTGGTCTCGTTTTGACCTAAAGAAAATATATTTTTGGGTTCGTATTTCTTAGATCTAGGGTAAATAAAGGGGATCCTCTGAATCCAACCATGGATTCATGTTGAGGACGACAAGAGGAAGGTTTTGGTGTATTGGGAGTCCACCGGGCCGGTTAGCGGCGGCGGTGCGGAGAATACGGCGGCCGACCGCCGGATTTCGGGTTTCTCAAGAACACTTGAGAGAGAAAGATGAGCGTGGGATATTTGAAAACGAAGAATGAAACGAAAAATGGGGAAAATTTGGTTTTTACTGAAAATAGCCGTTATATAGGTGTTATTATTTTACTAAATGGGTAAATTACACACTTAATCCCACCGCGTTTTCAATATTTTCATTTTTGTCTTGCCGCATGGTATAATCACATCCCAGTCCCCCCGAGTTTCAAAAAGTCACAATTTAGTCACTAAATTACACACGATCAACACGAATGGTAAAATTACGCCTTAATCACCCCGCGTTTTGAAATTTTCATTTTGAGTCCGCCCTTGGTATAATTACAACTCTGGTCATTGTAGGTTTTATTTGTTTTTCGATTTCGTCCCTAAATTACATGTTATTGCTCTTTAATTTTCGCCATTGATTTTCATTTTCCTTTCATTTTGATCCTATTTTCTTTGTAAATATTATTGTTGAATTATAATCGTATATGTGGATATTATTTCATTTTATGTCTCCCGTATATGACTCATTTTATGTTTATATGTACATATATGTGTCAAGTATGATATTCGTTTTTTTTTATCTGGTTATTCATATCAAGCATATTATGTTTTAATCGGTTCGTACATGGCGTATTCTGTATTTTATATGTGTGTGAGCTTTCTTATTTTTAGGGCTACATGTTAGTATATTTACCCTTTTTTTACGATATGTTGACCCGTATATGTTGAAATATGTTTTATTACTAGTATGCATGTCTTTTTGAAATATTTGTTCGTATATATATATTTATTCCTGCCTTATTATTTTGACATATGATAGTTGTTTTTATCTATTATTTAGAATAATATGTATATGCATGTTTTAATCTAGAATATCATCTATGTTAGATTAATATTTCTGTTATGACAATATTTACTACACTTAAATATTTTACCATGTTTTATATTTTTGCCACTAAGATTGCATATGATATATAAATTGTTAATGCGGTGTGTCTTTTATCCGAGTATAAACGGGACCGATATCAAGCGTAGTGATAGTGGTTGGCGTTTATTCTCGGATAACGGGACCCTTAAAATATATTCGCAATTATGACCGAAATTTAAAATAATCGTCACTTTAATCCGGAAAATCCAATATTCATAAAGCGGTAATTATTAAAGTACCAATTTTTTGGGCAGTATGGGGGTGCTAATCATTCCCCATCCGTAACCGACTCCCGAACCCTGTCTTTTGAATCTCTGGTTTTATGGTGTCCGGCCTACCTAAGTGGCCGGTGGCGACTCCATTTTTATAAGGTTTTTGTAAACCCCACGGAATAAATATTTTATATCCAAACACCTTTCAAAAATCCTTCGAAAAACAATCGTTTTTATTTAGCGTGCCTTCGCTACACTATGTAAACGGATCCTAACCCTATATATATATATATGAACTTAGATAAAATTGAAGTCATACTTTGGGTGAAACCATACATGAGCATTGCTCGAACCTGATTTGACTAGTTGTGAAACTATAACACATTTTTAGGGGCCAAAATTGAAGTTAAATTTTTAGAAGTCAAATTTTACCCTTATATTAACTTATAATTTCATATCTTTAAGGGACTAAAATGCTATCATATAAAATTATGAAACATGGAGAAGGAAGTACAGCTTGGATGAGGTAGGAGACATGTTAAAACCGGATTGATCTATAAGCAAAGCCTCATAACCTCTGATGCATCCAAGTCAAACAAGTTTTGAGCAATTACAAAGGGGCACGTGAATCCAAGTTAATAATGTTAGTTTGTTAGTGATTAGGACCCTCCCAATACTTAATCACAATAATAATTATAGTTGGAACTTAAAGATGGAGATGTACTGTTTGCATAGTTTCACAAATATATTCATCCATTCGTTCGTCTTTCTCTTTCGTTAACTTATTCAACATTTATCATTGGTCTAGCGAGTTAAAACGCTAAATCTTTTAAGTAAGATTATGAGCTTGAATTCTGCAATCATATGGTTTGTATGAGGTCGGAATCTCTATTTGGCATGTATATGTGTTTATTATGTACGCATAGTTGATTTAGTAAATTGATCCCTTTATAACAGGATTGGTCACTTTTCCTAATGCAAGTTGGAATTTCAATTTTAATTGTTGTTTTTACAATTCGGTCCCCATTATTTTTTACTTACAATTTAGGTCCACAACTCATTAAGCTTGACTTAAAACGTCATTATATGTATGGATCGGATTTTTAATTGTTCCGGTTTTCGAATACAACTTAGTCTTGCTTGTAATCATTGATTATGATATTTTAATTTTAATTCAGTTAGGTTTTTGATTTCAAAATGTATATGATAGATGTTTAAATTATCAAATTGGGACCTAATTTCACTCTAGATTTTTAATATAGCGTCTCATATCGAGTAAAACATGGGCTGGATAAGAAATGTTACATATAATCTACCAATAATAAATACGGAATAGAATTATACGCTATCAATCCATAAAATATTACTATTTAATATTTTTCATGCTTATAAAAAGAAGGCTTAAGTGTCAAATAAGTGTCTAAACTATATCTTTTTTCATATAGGTGCTCAAAGTATTTTTTAGGCCAAGTAGGTGCTTAAGTTTTTAAAGTTACCCGTTTAGGCGCCCCACCGTTAACATACTTTTAAAAATCCTTGTATTTCCCAAAGTTTACAAAATAATCTCAAAATCCCTAGATCCCCAAATCCGGCCACTGTTGTCGCCTTCATCACGCTGTCGGCGATGGAATGAAGCCTCCTTCTCTTGCAGCAAGACCCGAAAGTCGTTCATCAGTCGATCGGCCATCGTTTATCGTTGATCGTTTTCTTTTTTTCGCGAGTTTGACTTTATTTCCACGATAGGCATGCCATCCGTCGACTATCGGTGACGGGAGGATGGGAAAAATAATCATAGGGTCCAGTGATGAAAGTGGTGGGCATGCCGTCGACGATTGACGGCGACAACGATTAGAATCGAGATTTGGGACTTAAGAATTTAGGGATTTGGGAGCTATTTTGGGTTCAGAATTTTAGAATATTTTTTAAAATAAAAACATGGCATGTACCATATTTTTAGTGGCTAACGAAATTTTTTAACAATTATTAACAAAAAGGCACCTAGATGGAAACTTTGAAAATATTAGACACTTATTTAGCCCGAAAAATACTTTAAACATCTATTTAAAAGAAAGAGTATTGTTTAAGCACTTATTTGTCACTTAAGCCTAAAAAAAATAAGAAAGCAAAATTCAAAAAACAATATAAAGAAAAAAGCATAATAGAAAATAGCAAAAATATGGATTATGGATTATGGTTAAATATGCGAGAGCAAGGCCTTAACGTAGCATACAAATTACGTTTGCCAGTTCGCTATAAAATGATTTCCACCTCATCATATCTACATTAGATGGAGGCCCACTTTCACTGCTCTCTTAAATAAATATTATTATTTTGAAATATTTTTCATACGTTACTTATAATTTAATTTTTATTTGAAGACTCAATCTTCACTTATAAATCAAAAGAAAATTAAATGTATAATAATGTTTATTCTCACGTTTTTATATTATATTAACCACGTACCAACTGTTATTTTTTGAATAGACGTACCAACTGTTAAATTCAATCAACAATTATAGTTTAATCTTTAGCCAATGTTTAGGATATTGTTTCCCCAAAAAAATTTAGTTTGAAACTAAGGCTCCATTCAGCGCCGCTTCTGAGATCGCGTTTGACTGTCAAACGAAGAAGTTCTATTGAACGCCTTAATTTTTGCGTTGCCGTCTCTCGCTTTTCCAACAAATTTAGCTTCAAACGCAGTTTTTGGAGAAGCTGAAATTTACCGCTTCTCCCAGAATGCTGCTTCTTCACCCAACCCAACAGCGGCGCCGAACGGAGCCTGATTATATAAACTTTAATATTTTTTTTTAAATGGATCTAAACTTGAACCATCTATAGCCGTCCGATTTAAAAAGTTTTTTTTTTGGATGATGATCAAGATCCATTCTTGAACTATATAAATAATGCCATGTATTCCCTCTCTAGCACACGCCCTTCATCCCTCCATCCTTTCTCTCAATTCTTACGGGTTGTGGCGTAGTTTAAGCAGAGAGGGTGCGAAGGATAAACTTTTAACCATTGTTTTAATTTTCAACATGATGCTTGATAATAAATTTTTGTTTCTATCAGCTCTGCTTTGCATTGCTAATGCACAAGTTTTGGGTCAAGCTCCTAGTAATCCACCTACGTCCACTCCGGCGCCTCCCACACCACCAGCTTCCACTCCTCCACCAACTACTCAACCACCTCCGACACCCACCTCCACTCCGCCGCCGGCTTCTACTCCTCCTCCCACTTCGTCACCGCCCCCAGTGACATCTTCTCCACCCCCGGTTTCAACCCCTCCACCTAGCACTCCTCCTCCCCCATCAACTCCACCTCCCGCCACTCCTCCACCGGCTTCTCCGCCTCCCACCACTCCACCACCTGCTTCTCCCCCACCAGCAACTCCTCCCCCAGCTACACCACCACCTGCTCCGTTGGCTTCTCCTCCGGCCACAGTCCCGGTTTCGTCGCCTGCTACGTCTCCAGTACAAACACCGTTGACCTCCCCACCTGCTCGACCAACTGAGGCCCCTGCACCTACCCTGGGAGCTTCTTCACCAGGTCCATCCGGAACCGACGTGGTACATTTTCTCTTACGGTTAATGTGTTCGTTTTAGAAATACTAAATCGTAAAGTTTACCATAGTTAAAGGACCAAAAAGCATAATTTGACCTCGGTGGAAACATATCATATTAATTCATGTATGTTTTCAACATTGAATATTGCAGAGTGGAGCAGAGCAAAAGTGGACCGTCCAAAAGATGGTAGGAAGCTTGGTGCTTGGATGGGCTACCCTCGGCTTGATGGTTTGACACTTAAGGCTAATGTTTCATCCCATTGCTTATTTGCTCCGGTCTCATATGGGACATTCTACTATGTGTAATCACTCATTTTCACTAATACATATTAGTATTGCATATATACTTACTATATTATATGTTTATTATTTGCATGAGTGTTACTAGTATATATAAGGTTGGTGTGTGTGTATATTATAAGCTATGTATGTATACGTACTAATGGTGTATGTGTGTCGCGTATGTATCTATAGAGTACGAGCGTATTTGTTTAATGTGTGTAGATGTTATGTTAGTATGTTACATTAATATTTGCATGTGTATTCGTATGTTACACTTATATGGGTGTGCAAGTGTACGTATATATGTAACGTTGTACCATTATTATTATTATTATTATTATTATTATTATTATTGGACTAGTGTAAAATAAAATTTAAAATATAAAACCCAAATATTAATTAATGATCCCGGTCAATTTATTACAAAAACCCAAAAATATATTACAAGGCCCATATTGGTCCGACCCAAAGTATATTAAAAACCCTAAAAACTAAGTCCGATACCCCCTCTTTTATCTTGCAAATGCCGTCATTTGGACCGTTGGATCAAGTCTTGATCCAACGGTCGGATCGATCCCAAGATAATCCGGTGGCGCGTGTGATGTCACTCTCCAGACCGTTCGAATGCTCACTCGCGCGTGCAACGCACGCGCGAGACCGTTCATTACCCCTCTGCCACGTGTCGTCATCTCCAGCAAGTACCACGCATTTCAAGGCTCGATCTAGGCCGCTCATCCCCCATGTGAGTAGATCTGGCAGAAGACACCACCACCATGACTTCCCCATGCCGACACCACTCCGCCGTACTGCCAGTTCAACCACCGCGCTCAGAGAACGTGCAAAAGCACCAAAAAGATGGATTGTCAGTACCAAAAAAATCAGATCTGATATATATTTCAATGTAATAGACGCTAAAAAAAAGGAAGGCAGAGAAAATCCAAAAATTGTTGTATTATCACCAAAGTCTTCAGAAATACAAAGAAAGCAACGCAAGTTCAGTGGTAAAAGAAAAAACTTCTTGTCTTTCTTTCTTACTTACATGCATAAAAAATGGAGAGTTTACGTAAAAAGAAAGAACCTTTCCTTTGCCGGCGATAAGCTCTGAGGAGTGAGCCACAAAAAAGGGGGTTCTTCTTTGTCCTTTAGCTTCGAAATACCATAGATCTAAGATTTTGGTGGTCTCAAAATAAAAGCGTGACGGTTTTTGTGAGGGTTTTGGGGTTCGGTCTTTCAAAGATGGAGTTTTTGTTCTCGAAGAGGGGTCGAGGTTAGGTCTTAGAACCGATAGAGCGTAGAGGGTGGTGGCGGATAGCCAGGACCATCACCGCCTCGAGAACCATGGCGTAATTTGAAGGGTCGGGGCTTGGGTTTTTTGGTATATTAGAGAGGAAACGAGAGCTTTTGCTCAAAAAAAAAAATGAAAGGAAAAATGAAAGTGGGGGTCGATTATCGGGTCTTATAGACCTAAAATAAAATAAAAATGGTCTAATTACATCATAAATCCTCCCTTGTCCCCTATATTTTCGTTTTGAGTTTTCCGCGTGGGTTAATCACGATTACGGGTCCTTTTTCTTTTCCATTTTATTTCGTTTTGATCACTAAATTAGCGAATTCAGATTTTAAATGGTAAAATTACCCCTTAACCATCCGCGTTTTTGAATTTTTCATTTGGTCCGCCCCTTTGGTCTAATTACAGTTCAGTCCTTTCAAGTTTGATCATGATTGCATTTTCGTCCTTAAATTGCATATTATTATCCTTTAATTTACATCTTGATGTTTATTTCTTTTCATTTCATCTCTGTTTTCATGTAAATATTTATTTCGTATTATAATCGTGTATGTTGATGTAGTCTTTTGCCCTATTATATATCCTCATACGTACCTCGTATTTTAAGTTTACATGTATATGTGTATGTTTAGTTTAGTTTAGTATCTTATTTATGTTAGATTAGTATTACATTATGTCAATACTTATTGCATTTAAATATTTTGCCATGTTTTATATTTTTGTCACTAAAGTTGCATATGATATATAAATTGTTAATGCGGTGCTCTTTTATCCGAGCGTAAACGGGGCCAGTATCAGGCGTAGTGATAGTGGTTGGACGTTTACTCTTGGATAACGGGGCCCTTAAAATTTATTCGCAATTAGGACCGAATTTTAAAATAATCGTCACTCTAATCCGGAAAATCCAATATTAATAAAGCGATAATTATTAAAGTACCAATTTTTGGGCGGTGTGGGGTGCTAATCCTTCCCCATCCGTAATCGAGACTCCCGAACCCTGTCTTTTTGAATCTACGGTTTTATGGTGTCCGGTCTACCTAAGTGGCCGGTGGCGACTCCATTTTTCAAAAATAAGGTTTCTTTAAAACCCCCATGGAATAAATATTTTATATCCAAACACCTTTCAAAAATCCTTCGAAAACACCATCGTTTTTTTATTTAGCGTGCCTTCGCTACACTATGCATATTTGAGCCTACATTATTTTTCCATACATATCATTCGGTTGTATTCTTTGAGGCATTAGTTTCCTTTTTTTTTTCTTTTATTTTCTTTTCAAGGACACCCTTTTTTATTGAAGGGGATTTTATTGTCACTTTGTAGTATATTCACATTATATATTACTATTATTTATCTGAGTTTACATTAATAAGATTCGAATTCAGATCTTTAAATTGTTAACAAAATAATCTTAAAGATCAGTGGTGAAATTTGGGTAAGATTTTGGGGGGCAACTTAAATTTTTTTTAAAATTTAGAGGCTTAAACTAAAATTTTCAAACTTTTTGAGGATTTAACTAAATTTTTAATAATTTTGAGAGATTTAATAAGAATTTTTAAAAATTATGGGGGGATTTAATTAAAAATATACAACAATTTAAAGTTTAATATGATTTTTTTAATTATGGGGGAATTAAAATTTTTAACAAGTTTAGGAGTCAAATTTTAATTTTCTAAAATTTTAGGGGGTCATGTCCCTCCTAGTCCCTTATATATTCCGTCGTTGTTAAAGAATGTTCCTTATGTTGTTGGCCATTGTTTTATTTTGTTGAATCCCCAATTTATCATTTGTTTAAAAAAGTGACCGACAACACTCGGTTTAGATTAGTTAACATAACAATTGTGAATATAATAATTCTAATGGCCCCTAATCCCTTATATGAGACACTGAATTTCTTAAGCGAGGTTATAGGTTTGAATTCAGACGCTGTGAAAATAATAACTGGGTTGGGAGGGTCGCCCTTATAATAAGTCTCTACAATAATCGATTTAGATTAATTAATCAATGGATTGAATATCTATAATTATACCATTAAAAAGCGAAAAAAAGGTATAAAGTAGAAGAAAGGATGTGTGGAAATTGATTTATTAAGCCACTTGAAATTCAAGCTATTATTATTGTAATTGGATTACTTTAGTTATACAAAAAATGTCTTCCCAAAATAGAAGAGCATGCATGTTGGAAAGAAATGATTGAGAATGAAGGCAGATAGTGGAGTTGGTTTATTGTTAACCATAGACTTATAGTTAAAGTTAAACTAATAGAAATTCAAGCTCATTTACTTTTTTAGGTCATATTAGTTTGAAACTAAGTAAATTAAATCTTATCTCCAATTTTCATTTTAAATATTTCTAAAGTCCTTACCAATATTGAAATTAATCAAATTAAACCCTAGTTTTCACATTTTTTGTTTAAATACTTGTTAGACTTCAATTAATTTTAAAATTAAACAGTTTATATAATAATCATCAATTTTTAATTCCATTCATACCGGTTGGTGTGGCCGGCAGAGATGGTAGAGACTATCATGATAGGTAGTTAAACTATAAAAAAGTCTACGGTAAAAAAGTTAAAGTATACAAGTACTCACTAAGTTGTGAAAAAATTATTATTTTGGTCATTAATATTTTAAAATTTACAAGATGGTAATTAAATGTATTAAATCATTACAAAATCATCATTTGAACTATTACAAGATGAATATTTAGGGTAAAGTACATACATCATCATTTTATAACGTCCAGTGACCATTTTGTAATAGTTTGGGAAACTTAATTATCACTTTGTAATGTTTGAAAGATCATTGACCAAAATTATAATTTTTCATAGTTTAATGACTATTTATGTATTTTACCCTAAAAACTAGGATAAACTACACAATATACCATTGAATTTTAGGCTTCATATCATTTTTACCATTAAACTTTTTTTATTCAATTATAGAATTGAACTTTCATTTTAATGCAATGTAAGCACAGAACGACTAAAATTCAAACGACATGATGGTATGGACAAAACAACGTCATTTTAGTGTGACTATTGATGTCCAAAAGCACTTTGTTTTCGACATTAAACTTTAGGAGTGTAACGATTTTAAGCACGGAATTTTGCAGTCATTACAGTAATTCAATTATCGCATGTGATCATCAGTTATCGTTCACAACAATTTCAGTATAGAATGCTCACATTTTACTTATATTTCATATATTCTACTTGATTTTCCATAAAACTCTCAAAATCGATAAAATTAAACATAAAAATCCATATTTTTTAGTTTCTAGTGCTTTTTCAAATGTGAGGATTTTAGGATGTTTGCTCAAAAATTTGAATGGCCAGGCATTAATTTAAGAAAGCGAACAACATACATCAAAGCTAGCCTCATCAAAGGGCCATTAATTGAGATAATAGTATTAGCATGTTAAATTGTTAGATGATTTTTCATTGATTTTGAATGAATTTCGTGAAAAACCAATCTTAAGAGAAGATTAATATCTACACCAAATGAGATAAGAGTATATTAGCATGTCGTTTTGAACATTAATATTTACACCAAATCGATGTTGTTGTCCATATTATCATAGTAACAAAAATATATATAAACACTAAAATTTAGAGATTTCTTGTGTACTTTATCCCAAAACCTAAAGGCTTAAATGAACTTTAGGTGCCCAAAATATACCATTTTGAACTTTTTTGTAAAAATAGGTGCCTAAAGTTTCCAAAGTTATAATTTTAGGTGCTTGTGGTTAACTGCCGTTAAAATTTTTTTGTAGCCAATTATAATGTGACATGTGGCAAGTTTTTATGTTTTTATATTTTTTTAATTATTTAAAAAAAAATAAAAAATTGAAATTTTCAAAAAAGCCCCCAATTTTTTAAAATTTCAAAAAAGCCCCAAAATCCTAAATCCCGAAATACCTAAATCACTTAATCCGGCCAGTCCCACCGCCGTTGGCCACGATTTCGGCGACGAAATGAAGCATCTTCCCCTCTCCCAAACACCCATGCACCAATCGTCGTCGTTTAGCCGCCGCTCGTCGCAAATCGTTTGAATGAAATTTTGAATGTTTCGGCCTTCGTTCGGCGTTTTGCACGACTCCGGTCCATTTTCCGGTGATGGGATGATAGGGTAAACGACCGTGGTGGTCCAGCGAAGGATGTGGTTGTCGGCGGCGGTGCCATCGGCGACGAAATCCACTCAAATCATGATTTAAATTTGGGTTAGTTAGGGATTTCGAATTTAGGGGCAATTTTGTAAATTTTAAAAATCTAGAGTTTTTTTAAATAAGTTTAAAAAATAAAATAAAAAATATATATTTTAAAATTTAACGGTAAATTAACAACAAACACCTAAAATTATAACTTTAAAAACTTTAAACACTTATTTTTACAAAAAATATATTTTAGGCACGTAAAGAAATGGTATATTTTGGACGCTAAAGTTTATTTAAGCCAAACCTAAAAGTCATGAAAAAAATGTGGAAAAGCTGACAGTGCGGGGCCCAATCCATTCATGCGTTATAGTTACCCATTTTGCATTTGTATTTTTTTCTTTTCCCAAAACTGCCCTTCCGATTCTCTGTATTTTTCTTATCTCTGTAAAATTAAAGCAACCAAATACAATTATTCAACAAATATTTGAAGGAAAAATGGATTAACTGTTACTTTTCTCGCAATTTCTTTCTGTGTTCTTCTTCTTCTTCCTGGAAATCTAACTTTTTTGCAGAGTTGAATCGCTATGGCCATCAAAATCCCAGCCTTGGGAGCAATGTAAGTCTTTGTTTCTCCTTTCAAAATTTTTTAAATCTTAAATCTATTCCTTTATTCGACAGATTAAACTTTTGTCATCTCAGTGACTGATTGTTTCTTCTGCTAGATTTTAAGTGTTTTGCGTTAAAACCTAAAATTTCTTGCTCGAAATGACTAAATGTTAACATGTAACCTTACTTATTGATTACTTTTTTTCTTCTTCTTAATTCGTATTCTTGCCTTTTACTCTGAATTACTTCTCCATTGAGTTGCCGTATAGGACATTTTTTAAGAAAGAATATACTGATGAATTTGGTTTCAGATACATTGAATCATGCAGGAGGTACGGTGTCACTCCGAGCTCTGGATTTTTTATCTGCTCTCTTTAAGGTTTGTCCCGACTCCCGATAAGTAATCCTTTCATTTTAATATCGCAATTGTATGAAGTTGCATATATATATATATGTTTTTCAATGCCTTGGAATGAACTCTCAGTGTTGAGAAATTAGACGGATGCGCTTGGAGCTTCTGATCATTAGATTAGGAGCCTCAAATTGGCTTGCCAGGCTTGTGATTTTTTCGACTAATCAGTCGTGCTATCAGTGTATTTCAATTGCAATATTTAATTTGGGACACAGAGAATTGAGTATTCTTTACAGCTGTGTTATCTTGTGAGTGTGGTGCTTTAGTTATCCTGCTGAGACTGAGAGAGCAAGAAAAATGCTTGACATCATGCTTAATGTTTTCAAGTTCTTTGCTCAGACCTATTTCAGATGGTAGTAGGTAAGGAAGGAATAATTTCTATTGTTAGATAAAGTGTGATCGAGATGTTCTAGGTGTTGATTTTTGGCGGTTCAGTCTTGTTACAAAGTGTTTGATTGTACACAGTGCGGCTAATCATCCATCTAAAAGCCCGGGCATGTTGTTTATGCTTAATTCATCTATGATCATGCATTGTTGTGATGCTTCTCGGTGAATCTTTATGATGGAGTACTTGGTGAAGTGAAAAGTTATGTAGCAGGTTCTTTGGTTTACACGTGATCTAGGGAAACATAAATTAGTTAGTTGCCATTAAGCAAATATCTAAAGCTCCTTGGAACTTTAACTCTGATTATTTGCATCCTAGTTCTTGGTTAATAAGCTAAGAAATGTAATATGGATAATCTGAATAATGTAGCCCGTATTGTTTTTTGTTGTAGCCTTTAGGTGTTTCTATTATGGTGGCACGGGGTTTGGCACCCTTTGGTACTATTGCACAAGTCTTAGTAGTAGAAGATGGCAAGCTGTTATATAAAGTCTAATTTGAATGTTTTTAACCTAATATCATATTTTCTGGTCGAAGGACTGCACATCCTTCTTCTTTTTTATCAAATGTGGTGAAGAGAGATTGATTTCTGTAGTTAAATATGATCAACATTAACCACATTTTCTTCTCTCCTCCTTGGATTTCTTGTGCTGAAGAAACATCATGTTTCTTCTTTCTCTTTTTGGTGACTGTTTATAATTCTTTTTCTGATGGCTGTGCAAGTTAAATATGATAAATAACATTTTTTATTGAACTTTTCAGGCTGATGTTAAAAGATACCGTCATGAGGCATGTATACTGGAGATTTTATTGGACCATGTGAAGGATATTGATTTTCACCCACTCCTTGAGGTGACTACGAGAATCAGCGAATCTGAGATTGAAAAGCAGTTGATGTGCTCAATGAATCATCTTGTGCATTGAATGGAGAATATGCTTTGTTACTAATAAGATCTATCGGTCAGAAACTTCGAATAGTTGATCTCCAGGATTTATCATTTGGGAAGGACTTCTTGCGGTATAACAGTGTTTATTACTCTTTAGTATCTAGTAAAGTATCTGATTCTATACTTGCTTAAATGTATCAGAATTTATACATGTCCTACGGAAGACCTCTCCCTTTATTAGTGGAGCTCTTCTTTGCAGTAGAATAATTTGGAAATCATTTATTTTTGGTATTCACCTTTTATTTTATTTTGAATGTTTCAATATTAATGTTTTTGTTTGAAAAGAATCTTTTGACGGTAGCATCGGCATGCTATAATTGGATGTGTGTTCAAATTCTAAGAAGGTGGTGGTAGAAAAGAGATGAGGTTATGATTCTCATTTTTTAATTTTGTTCTATGAGTTCTAATAACTTAGTTCCTTCGTTTATTGCTTGGTACAATAGTTTGAAGGTGATATATTCATTTGACATTTTTTTCTTCTCTAAATAACAACTGTCTAGCAGGGACAAAGAGAGTGTAGGTTCATATGAATCTTAAAGGTATATATGGTAGGTTCAAAATTCAACTAGGTTAGGGTAGGGTAGGGGATCATTGTACTTGCACCGTATGATAAAAATCTAGAAGTGAAGACAATAATCAACATAAAGGGAGATTGACAATCTCATTAAACACTTAATTGAATTATAAGGAAAATCAGTGAGTACTCTATAGTCACGAGTTAATGTTATCTATATATTATGTAACTATGTTGAAACTTCAGTTACTGAAGATGGGTTTCCTTTCTTGATAGTTCCATCCAGATTTTCAACTTGCTGCCTTTCACAATGTAGTAATAAATATTCTTTGAATTTCTATAGTTGCCTGAGGATATTAGGATGAAATCCTACATCAATGAAACTAGAAAAAGTATAAATGGATTTAAGCTAATTTATATTTTTAAAGAACCTACAACCTTTTAATGCTAGTTAAGAGTAAGATTGACTAAATATTTAACATATTTTCATTCAATAATTTTGATGATTGTGCTGTTCTGGTTTATTCTGCATCTTCAAGATAAACTTACTTCCTCAATGGGGTACCTGATCTCACTGTATATTACAAATGCTTTTGGGCGAAGCAGGCAAGTGATCTTTGCGAAAAAGAAGCCAACATTGTCGAAGAAAATAAAATACCCTCTAGATCTTGACCATATAGCTGTCCTTTAGCCAAAAGTGGCTACCACTTGTCGTTTAGTTAGATTTGGATTGGCTTAGATGGGGATATCGCTTGTCGTTTAGTTAGATTTGGATTGGCTTAGATGGGGATATCGCTTGTCGTTTAGTTAGATTTGGATTGGCTTAGATGGGGTTTTCACTTGTCGTTTAGTTGTATTTGGATCGGCTTAGATGGGGATATCACTTGTCGTTTAGGTAATATTTGGATTGGCTTAGATGGGAATATCATTTTGTCAATTTGGCTTTAGAAAGATTTGGTTCTTTTTCTCCTTCTCTATTCCCTCACCCGTCCCTCTAAAAAAATCTGTTTGATACGTAAATTTGTCATACGATCCCAAGTTGTGTAATTCTGAGAATGTGCTTGAAAATGGTATTTTTTGGGCCAAATATTATGTTAAATATAGGTTCTCCTTCTCTCTCTATTTTGCTTAAGTTCTCGTTTTGTAAGTTGTGTTGCAGTTTCGTAATTACCGCACCTTGTGCTTTGTGCTATCTAGATTATGCAAGTTAAGAAAGTTGCTTTCGCTCTATCGGAAAATTTTGTGAAGTTAACTAAATGGTTTTAGATGTCTTTGATTTTTTAACTAACTTCAGTTATACAACCAAGGATCTTTCTCAACGAGGTCTACAATGCCAAGTTCTAAACTTGAGGTCTTCGCATTTTCGGAAGCTCAACTTGGTGGGTGAATTTATGTGGTTGCACTCCCTAAACCTTGACTATAGTACTACTCCTGGATTTTGAGATACATATTAGTATGAATGTATGATTTTATTAGTATGAATGTATGATTTTATTATTGAAGTACATATTAGTATGAATGTATGATTTTAACATGTTGACATTGACAGGTCAAACAGCTTCTGGCTTCTGATGGAAGCCTTCTCCTGGATTTTGAGATACCTTCTACAGGCAGCTCGCAGAATTACACTCGTTCCTACTACCTAAATGGTAAGGACTATATTATAAGTGGGAGCTGTGATGAGCATGTTGTCCGTGTTTGCTGTGCTCAAACTGGGAGGCGTATTTCCTTGGAGGTATGTGTCTTTAAATTTTCACATGTTTTGCCCAGCATCAATGTTGTTCTCTAATTTATGAAATTAGATCGGTGTAGAGACACTTGCCCAGCATTGACCAAAATTTGTAAGCTTCAGAGAGTTCAGTGTTTGTGCGTAGCACCAAAAGGCAAGGGATATTAATGCATTTATCTCATGCAGGGAAAAGCTCCAGGGAGTTCGATGTTTGTGCAGTCATTGAGGGGGGATCCGTTTAGGGTGAGTTAAAACATTTTTCTTGTGGGAAATGATTCTATTATACACAAATCAGCATACTGACATTTTCAAAATTTTAGTGGATACTCTTTACCCCGCTTGGTTTACTTTTTGTTTTAATCTTCGTTAAATGGAGCATTCAGAAACAGTGGTAGCACCAGTGTTTTGGCGACATTGTGATGTTGTTTGTTTCTTATGGTTATATGAATTATACATGTCCAGAAGCATGCCCGCATCTGCAGTGAACAAGATATAGTTTTACTCTCTTTGTTTGCTTTACCTATTGCTGTTCGAATCATTTATAAGTCGGGTAGAACTGAACACACAAAAGATTAGTCTGTTTTCTAGGAAGTTTCTTGTACTAATAACGAACATCCGAATCAAATAAATGTTTAGCTGGTTTGACTATGATATCATTACATCTTATGGGCCAATTATTGTTTTTGGTGCTTCTCCAAACTTGGCATTTCCATTCAAGGTAGAATCTAATACACTTATTACTATTAATTTCAAATGCTCCCAGGCTTTCAACATGAGCATCTTAGCTGCCTATACTCGACCAAGCTCGAAATCCGAAATAGTCAAGGTATATCATATCTCGATTCGTTGCTTTTCTTTCTATAGCCGTGTGTATTGATCTTAAAAATGATGGTGAAACCCCTTCTTTTTCAGGTCAATTTGCTGGCTTCTTCAGAGTGCAACAAGGAATCTTCTCCTGGTGGGAGCACTTTCCCATTCAATAGTATGGGAGTTTGATTTATGAAGCATACAAAAGCTGCATTATCTATGATGCTACCTTCTATAGGTTGAACAATCACAGTTCATACAGGTTAGAACATAGTGAATGTTAAACTAATAAGCAGTGTAAAACTTATATATTATCAAATATACCGGCAATAGAAGTTTTTTAACTCCACAAAGGGGATTAAAAAATTGCTATGTATTCTTAATATGTGGCTATATTTTTTAAGGTAAACCTTTGATACACAGGCCGTGTAAAATTAATTTTACACAAGCCTGTGTATTTACACTAAAAAAACCCAAATCTTAAATTCCTAACCCTAAAAAACTAAACCCTAAACCTTAAACCCTATACACTAAATTCTAAACAGTAACTTTAAAATTTTAACCATACAACCTAAACCCCTAAACCCGAAACTAAAACCCTAACCCCTAAAGCTAAAAGGCACGTGTAAATTAAAGTTTACACGGCTTGTGTATCAAAATTTTCTCATTTTTTAATCTCGTTTGTGAAGTTAAACAGCTAACTGTTAGTGCATGGAATAGTAATCCGATAGTGTATACATTATCAAGTAATTAAAACTTGGTCCTTGTGTTACTTTGGAACCTGTTCTTGAAAATGCAACTATTTGATGACTTTAATCCTTTTCTCTTTGTTCTAAAGTGGTGAATCCCTATATTAATTATAGTAGGAATGTTTATTGATATTTTTTATTTTTTGGTTCTCATGTTTAGCCCTTGTTCGAGGGTCCTTCAAAGCCGAGTATTAGGTTAAGTTGTGTTGATTGTGGATTGGGCTTGAATTTGAGTTCAATTCGAAAATCAATATCTTGTGATTTTAAATTTGTTTCGAGTTGAATTCAATTAAGTTTGTTTATTAAAAAAATATTTCGATTTTCATACCAACATAAAATTTGAGAACATTACAATTTATTTATTTACAGAAAATACAAAATAAAAAAAAACAGTGAGGCCGTTAATCATTGGAGTCAAATAGAATGATAATGAAATCAATTCTGAGTTTGAGCTTTGATTAAATAATAACAAAATTGATTTTTTGCTTTTTCCATTCAAATAGTGTTTTTGACAAATTTGCAAGTACGTATATTTCGCTACATATAGCTTAAAATAGTGTGTATATATTAATTTTTTTCTTAAAAATTGATGAATCAAAGTTGATAGAAATTCAGTTCGGTTTTTTAAAAACCAAAATATTACGAGATTTATTAATTGATCGATTGTCAAAAACGTTCATGTTGTATTATTTTGTATGAATTTGAATCTCGATCTTAAATTAATAAAAAAGTAAAATATTATATACAATTGTTTTTTTAAAATAAATAAATCTAAACCATTATGTGATATTCAAGTATACATGAAAAAGACTTTGATCTCTCTCAAAAAATTTTGTCTAATAATATTTTAAGTAATTCGAATTTAAATATTAATTAAATTAAATATTATTTTACTGAATTTTAAGACTAAATAGCTAATAGATCCCTATGGAGTTAAACAGTTTGCCCCGGTCATATTTCCTCTCTGGTTTAAACCATCATAATCATGCATGTAAAATGAAATCTATCCTGGGTTTCTGACTTTCTGATGATCTTTAGTATAATACGGTTAACAAAAACATGGTTGACATGCAAATGGACAAAAACCCCTAAACAAGTAAGGATCTAGCAACCAGCAAACTCTAAATTTCACCGCGTGAACAGCGCTTGAAGCCGAAACCTACCGCTTCTCTACCCTCAATATCTGCCATAAAACCTCCAGCTGTTACACACTCCCTTCTTTGCTATAAATACACCACTCAAAGAATTATCTCAAACCACTCAACAATCAGAAAACAAAAATGAAGCTCTTGTTTGCAACTTTGCTGCTTTGCTCTCTCCTTCTCGGTTGCTCGGTTCTGGAACCCGCCATGGCACAGCCTCGATCGTGTAACCTACTAGCCTACTACTAATAATAATACCCCTTTTCTTTCTTCTTCTTTTTTTCTGGTTTCTGGTGCATGGTTTAACGATTGGTGTTGTTGTGTAGCTTCGTGCGTGGGGAAGTGCAGGGCGAGGTGCAGTAAGGCGGCGGTGTGGGAACGGTGTTTCAAGTACTGTGGGATATGCTGCGAGGAGTGCAACTGTGTTCCTTCTGGGACTTATGGGAACAAACACGAGTGCCCTTGCTATAGGGACAAGCTCAACAACAAGGGCAAGCCCAAGTGCCCTTGAATTGAAAACTTGATGAACCCACGTTTTGTTTCTTCAATTTCATGTTCGTTGCTTGCACCATGAGACATGCATGCATGCATGTGTTCATGATGATGAATGAAAATAATTATTGTTGTTTCTTTTTTATTTTATATTTATACCTGTATTAATCTATATCATCATCATTATTATCAACGGTTAGGGAAACCAGGACTTGGGTTGGGGACGAATTTAAATATTTAAAAGTGAGAGAGATAAATATATAAATAATTTGTATTTTTTTAAAAAAAATTATACATCTTAAAGGTAAAAAAAATTGAGTTGGGGGCATGGGTCCCTCCCGAGCCTGTGTCCCTGTTGTATTTATATTTTAGAATAATTAGGTGCATAATTAAACTTAATTTAGATAATAAATTATTTCATGTTAAATAAAATGATAATCAGTTAATCGGAAATAAATTGTTGTTTCAGCTGTGTTATCATTTGGAAAACTACAATCAAATAGACTTTTAAAACTTGATTATATTTTTTTTGAAATAATGACTGAATTGAGATGTCTTTCTAATTTTAGATTGAGGTAATATTTTACTTAAAAAATATTTAATTATCACCTAATTTGACAAGAATTCCTTTATCATACAAACCTTATATTTAAGTATTCATTAATTTGAGTGGAAAACCGGATAATATTTATCGTAGGAGACTCAGGTTCAATAGCTCTGTCTACAAGGTAGGGGTGTTCATTTTCAGATATTGGATCCTATCCGATCTGAAAATTCGAATATCCAAAATTTTGGATCGGTAAAATAGCGATCTGTATCCGATCCAAAAAAAATAGATATTCAGATATTCGAATATCAGATACTTGGATCGAATATTCAGATATCCAATTATCCGAATATATAATTTGATTTAAGCATTTTTTGTTTCGAGTTTGACGACCGTATCTATGAAAATTTTGGATTTTTTAATACAAAAAATAACAAGTTGTCAAATATAATAAGATTAACATCTATGAAAGTTTTGATTTTTTGAATTTTGGATATAACAAGCATTAAATTACTAAATATAATAAGGTTTATATCTATAAAAATTTGAATTTCCGAATATTTTTTATTTTTGGATAATCCGAAACTTAAAATATTGTGATCTGTATCCGATCAAAAAAATAAAAAATCAAATCGGATATTCAAATTTTCGGATAGGATCAACGAATAATCGGATCATATTGGTCGGATCAGATATTTTTTAAGACACCTACTACAAGGTGTGTATGCATTATCAAATGGTTAAGAATATGTATGAAAAGATACTACATTATAATCACCTTTAGACTATTCAAAGAAAAGTATCCATTAATACTAGGTTAAATTTAATAGGGTTTTTTTCCTTAATAATAAAGCTATACTTAAATACACTAAACATATGTTTAATGCACATGGTTTTACCATCACCTAATTTGTCAGGAGTTCCTGATGTATCCATCTAAATATTAATATAAGTTAATACTCGGTTAAATTTAATAAGATTGTTTCCTTAATAATAAAGCTACAACTAAATATACTAATCATATGTTTAATAGCTATAACTAAATACACTAATCATATGCACATCCAATTGAATATTTAAACTAGTAAATTTCATTACCAACAAGTGTTAGGTGCAATGACAATGCACACTCTTTTATTAAAGAGAGAATTTTGGTTCGAATCTTAAAGACAACAGTGTTGAAAAGGAAAGCTACAAATCTCAAACACAGACCATAAAATAGATACGTAAATCACTCATATACCAGTATTTAAAGAAAAGACGCAGTCCTATTAAATTTTAATGTTATAATTTGTGTTTTACATGTTAAATTTAAAATGTTTGTGCGATACTTGCACTCAAATTTAAAATTGATTTAAATATTTTTCATATCAGATTTAAATTTTGAGCTAAAATTTAATGCTCAAGTAGAATTTTAGACTGTTGGAAGGGCATGATCGAAATGCTTTTGAAAGTTTGAGGATTCTATTAGAATGTTTTGAAGTTTAGAACAAAATTAGAATCTGGGCATGGTATGGGATGTCTAGTGCAATTAACTCTTTTTCTCAAATTTCTAAACATAAACGGCGTCGCTTTAACCATTTACTAACTCAAGTTATATTCAGAAATCAAAGCGAAAAAAAATATCCCCATCTCTCGCTCACTCTTCGCTTCCCAAATTCAATTTCGAATTTTGAAATTCTAGCGAGGGGAAGACTGACAGAGAGATCTTCTGATTCCAACAATGGATAATTCAAAGATTCAAGAGGTAAATTCAATTTAAATCCGCAAGCTTTCCTTTGCAAACTGTGGATCTTTAACTTTGTCTTCTAATTTATTTTTTTCATTATTTTCCAGATCCTGGAGAAGCAGGTATTGACGGTGGCGAAGGCGATGGAGGACAAGATCGACGAAGAGATTGCGGCGTTGGATCGACTCGACGATGACGATCTGGAGGTCATCAGAGAGCGGAGGTTGCAGCAGATGAAGAAGATGGCGGAGAAGCGGAGCCGTTGGATCGGTTTAGGCCACGGTGAATACTCTGAGATTCCAGCTGAAAAGGACTTCTTTTCAATCGTTAAAGCTAGTGAGCGAGTCGTTTGCCATTTTTACCGCGAAAACTGGCCCTGCAAGGTACTATATTTCTTCTTTTTGTTCTTTCATAATTATTCAAAGTTTATGAGAATTTAGAGATTAGTCCAATTGTTGGAAAATACCTGCACTTGAACCATGAATTTCGCTAATTTGTTGTATATAAATTATCGGACTACTGATTTTTGTTAATTTCGTGCACATGTATTATTTAAACTGATGTATTTTGATGTAGATTTGAAGATTTACATTTTAAGGCAAAACAATTCATCTTATTTGAGTTGAATTGCAGGTGATGGACAAGCACTTGAGTGCATTGGCAAAGCAACATATAGAGACGCGTTTCGTGAAAATTAATGCTGAGAAAAGCCCATTCTTGGCTGAGAGGCTCAAGATTGTTGTTCTTCCTACACTCGCCCTTGTTATAAATGCCAAAGTCGATGATTACGTGGTATTGCTAATGTTGTTATAAAAGTCAAAGTAGAAACCGTAACATCCGAATTTGATCATTTTGGTTCTGCTGTTGCTAATTGTTGATGTGTTTCTTTTGCAGGTTGGATTTGATGAGCTCGGTGGAACCGATGAGTTTTCCACGGAAGATTTGGAAGACAGATTGGCTAAAGCACAAGTCATCTTCTCCGAAGGTGAATCATCGTCGAAGCCCAGAACACAGACCAAAAGGAGTGTCCGACAAAGCTATAACCCGGACTCATCTGATTCAGAGTAACTGTGGGTTTGTTTCGATATGTAAGTTTTCTATGCATCATCATCATTTCATCTTTATGTATTAAAAGCAAAGGAAGAGAGTATCATTTGTTGTATGAGACAATTCAGTCATTTTGATAAATGCTCAATCTAATTTTGCTGCAATTTTTGTTACGTTTTATATATTCGAATTTCGGTATAGGAGTTGAATCTCTCGGCAGAGGGATATGAACCAAATGATCAACCACCTCATGATTTTATATGCATTTTGCATTGAATCATACACTGTGGGAGAGTTCAGTTAACTTTGTCATTCCATTATCATTTACAGATTTTGTTAATATCTTAAAGGCTTAAATATAAAATTAACCCCTACACTATACCTTTTATTTGTTTTTAGCTTTTAAACTATTCTTTGGTCAAAATAAGCCCCTAAACTATCATTTTTGGACACTTTAAGTTTGATAGTTATTTAAGTCAAAATAACATTATTTCGACTAATAAAATGTTGGCTCATCACAAAGATTTTTTGACTAATAGATAGTTTAGGAACTAAAAGAAGAAAAATAATATAGTTTAGGTACTTATTTTGACCAAAAATAATTTAGTAATTTAAAGTGATAAAAAATAATAGTTTAGGAGTTTATTTTGACCAAAAAATAATTTAAAAGCTAAAAGCAAACAAAAGACATAATTTAAGAGCTAATTTTTCATTTAAGCTTATCTTAAAAAAAGTTTTAAAAGGTTATTATATATATATAATACAAGTGAACAATGTGTTTGTACTCCTAAAGAATTTTGCAACCATGCAAGATACTATGGACTTCAACTTTGTTGTTCAAATATTGTCTCATTTTTTTGTTTTCAAAAAAAATATTGTCTCATTTTTATAATTATTGGTATCTAACTTATTGATTAACTAATCTGAATCAGGTAATATAGAGACTTATTGTGAGACAATTCTCTCAACTCAATTTACTCATTCATAACGCCAGTACTTAAGTTGTGACTTTATTTAAAAATTTAATCTTCTCATATGATGTGACAAATAATTGGCAAGCAAATTAACGATGTTACTAATTTAGTTAAGTTTCTTGATAAAAAAAGTAAAATGATTTAATTTTTCGTTTTCAAGTTAATACGAAAATGATATTATTAAGAGGACACTCACAAACTTTGAAGAAAAAAAGGATAGTTTTGTAAAAATTATTATATGGACTTGGTTCATCACGTCATTTGTGGTTCAACTAATAAGATTCACTTGTTTCAATGTAACTTACAAATAATTACTCATTCTTTATTTACGAAGATTCACTATGAAAAAAAATGAGATGAATAGATCTTATCGAATGATGTAGTGATCTTGGTCCATCTAATAATTTTTCCAGTTTTGGTATACATAAAAACTTCAACAAAGTCTGTGTAAACTTTAGTTTACACAAACATTTTAGTTTTAGGGGTTAAGGGTTTAGCTTAGGGGATTGGGTTGTAGGGTTTAGAATTTAAGGTTAGAATTTAAGGTTTAGGGTTTATGTTTAATTTTGATTTATAGTAGAATTAGGTAGGTTTGTGTAAAATTCCTATGTATTAAATTTAAACCCTTTGGTATATTAGAAATTAGATTCAATGTTGAAGCCTTGGTTGGGTCCTTTTGGGAATAGACTGGCAAAAGGGAAGTGTCTTTGGTCCCCCAATGCTAGCAAAGTTCGGACCAACAATGGGTTGTTTTCATTATGTTCCTGCTCTGTTCTGCCTCTAAATGGCTCAACCCACACCGGCAAACCTCACCCACCAGTTGTCGTAACAACTAAAAATTGTTGCCTGCCAGATCAGATCCATCGCTCCATTAATTCCTTAAGTTTCATTTGGATTAATTCCATCAAACTCCCTTAAATTACAATTCAGATTTTATCACTCCAAAATTGAATTATAATTCAGTCCTCAAATTATAACTATTGTTATATTAATCAAGTCCTTAGGAGAATCTAGCTATCAATTCTATCTCGAGTTTTACATAGATTAAATTTTAAACATGTTTAAAAACAGATAAATACCTCTCATAAATTTTAATAATATTATCCGTTTTATGTTTAACACGTCATATCTAAATTGTAAATGCAATAAATACATGTCTTTAAAATTTGATCCACGTATTTTGTATCATATTATTAGAGGTCACATGCAGGACATCAATATCTTAGAGGTGAGAGGGGCCTTACCTCCCTCAAATTTTTAATTGTAATTGGTTATTCGGTCCTTACTAGTATTGAAACTGGATAATTTAAGCCTTGTCCCCATTTTTTTTTATTTAAATATTTCTTTTAAGTCCTTGATAATTTTGACATTTGTAGAAATCAGCTTTCGTCCATATCTTTTGTTTTAAATACTTCTTAGATCACTATCAATTTTAAAATTAAACATATTGGCTTAACAATTCGACAATATCTCTCAAATTTTAAATTCTCCGAATAAAGCTTAGTCTTGATCTCATCTCAGTTGACATATAATGTTCAAGCCGACCGTTAGACTGACGGAATAACTTAATCGATACAAAGACTAATAGCTCTTTCCTTGTTAGAAGCATTGTTAATGGTGGGGGACCAATACTTATAAATGGACTGATCAGCTGGAAACTTGCATTATTTTCTTTCTTTCTTTCTCTGAATTGTCATTTGCATTGTTTGCTTGGATAGAAGGAAAGTTGTTGAAAGTAATTCATCTCTTTTTCCCTTCTTCTTTTTCTCCCCATTATTGACAATGTTGGAATTTCACTCTCTTTTTCTTCTGATTCAGTGAATTTACATATCGACATCAGACCAAAACAGTGAGTGTTCACAGAAAAAAGCCACAAAAAAGTGAAGTATCCATAAAGTGTTCATGTCGGGAACTGTCTGTATCACTAATTACTCACTGGAACCACTCCCATTCCAAAAAGAAAAATATCTGTATTATATTAATGCCGTCTAATAACGAGTTAGACCTGGAATGATTGTGAAGTATGAATATGTGTCGATATAATTATATTCGATTCATTTATCTATGTTTAAAGGTGAGCATTCGATCAAATCGAGCCAAAAATTTCGAGTTAGTCGAGTTGACGAGTCCTATTTTGTGGCTCAAACTTTATTTGAATTTTTTTGACTCATTTATCTATGTTTATGAAATTTGAGTCGAGTCGAGTCATCAAGTTTATGTAGAAATTTCTTTCCAAAAAAATGTTTATGTAGAAGTTTAATTGTAATTATTTATAATGTTATAGTATGAGTTGATTTTAATTTAAACAATTTTCTCTAATCATATACGATGTACATATATATTTCTTCATATTATTTTTCACATGTGTAAGTAAGATATGTAATGTTACTTTACAAAATAAATGTCATTTAAAATTATAAAATATATTTTATAATGTTATCTTTAGGGAAAGAATTTTTTAAGAAAAAAGATTGATGAGAGTATAAAGGAGTCAAGAAATTGAAGAGAAGAAAGAATTTACAATAAATTACAATTGAACGACCAAATTGAATAAAATGCAAAGTTAAGAGACTAAATTGAACAAATATTCTGTTAAAAATATGTACTGAGGTTATATAGATATTATATAGTGGCAGTGAAGCTTGTAGTTTAAATTTCATCAAAAATAAACTTAAAACGAAAGATGAATTGAAGAAACGATGAAATCGTTCAAAGTTAAGGGAGTAACTTGAAAAAAGTGAAAATTTATTTTAAAATATGAATTGAATTTAAATAGGTATTTTACATTGGTTTAGGAGCATATAGTTAAAAAAATGGTCAAAACTAAACTTAAAATGGAGGAGGAAATGAAGAAAAAAATTAACAACTAAATCGCAAAATATTAAATTCGATTTTCGAATTGGACTTGTACTCCAAATTCACTTGAGTCAAGTTTTGTTAATATCTATCCATGTTCATGAATACCTTATCTATTTTCCATTACATGAAAGAAACAATCCAGTGGACAAGCATTGGCTTCAGCTCAGATGTCCTCTGAATTCCAGAATTACAAAACCTGACCCTGAAACATCCTGATCAACTTGTACACTACTTTAATCTGGAAACCAACAGAATCTACAAATATAATAAAGCTATGTCATTTTGACTTTTAATCTGGTCGGTGATGTCCTGTGCCTAAACAAATCGCCGTAATGGAATCATCTTCTCCTTTCAGGGCTCCAATGTGGCAATCCTGGGCTGAAATGTGCCGATACCAACCGAGAATCAAGCAATTCCACGATCGGTGTGAAGTTCACGCACCTCGGGACCTTGTACTGGTTGATCGAAGCCCCTCTCGATATGGCGTAATCCATCAGCTCTTCGAACGTTCCGCTCTTCACCACTCGGATTTCCAGCGGTCCGATCGAGTTATCCGACACCCGGCCTTGTCGGTACACCGAGTTGAGCGACTCCTCCATGGCTAAACAGCACTGTTTCAGGACATCGTCGGTAGGCGAGTTGGCCGCGTCTTTGACTAACAACTCCCAGTATATCACGTAATGACCCGGGATCGTCTTGGTGTCGGCGTAGCTCGTGTATTCGACGACGCTGGTGTTGAACTCGCGCAGGAGTTTGGAAGCATTCTCGACTGCCGTCTGTAACTCGGCCTCGTCGGTCTTGTCCGAGTCGATGCTGAGCAACACGTTCTTCCTCCTCACGAAATGGAATTGGGGGGCGGAGTTGTGGAACCCCGTAACTCGGAGAATATCACCGACTCGGTACCTACATAGCCCCGAGTAGGTCGTGATCACGAGCTCGTATTCTTTCCCGACTTCTACGTCAACAAGGTCAACGAGTTTCGGGGGCGAGTCACGGGTGGTGAAGCCGGATGAGTTAGGCTCGTGGGGCAAGAACTCGAAGTAGGCCATGTTCGGCATGATTGTATAAGAAACCTCGGATGGTTTGCACATGGGGTTAAGGTTCAACCCGAAGTAACATTCGGACGAAGCGTACATAGTGCAAGCTTTAGGCAACCCGTCGCTGTAATAATCGAGTGTCGGAATATACTGTGCCATTGCTCCGGTTACGATAACGTCGAGGTATTTCGTGTTTGGCCAAATCCTCGTAATAATCCCCTCCCAGCTTTCCTTGGAACATTCCTGTCGGACAAACATAGCAAGCTCGGGGTCCGGTTTCAAGATCTCACCCATGCATTCCCTTAACGAAGGGTCGGTGATTTTCCGATTCAGGACACCGGTCTCGATATCGTTGGAGAGTTGTTGCCAATTAAGCTGGAGGAACCTGATCGCTCGGAGTAAACCCGAGGCGAACACGGCGCCGACGCGGAGGACTTGGTGTCGGTCCTGGAGACCGCAAAGCATCTGTGTGTACATGCTTTGGAAAGAGTCGGGACATAAAATGGACTCGTTGGGGCTGGTGTAAACGTTGTAAGGATCGTACGGTCGGGTCTTGAACTGCTCGCTCTTGTAGTAACTGGTCAGCACCGGGCGAGCCAACAGACCACCTGGTGTCCTTGTTTCCGATTTCACGAACAAGAAATACAATCCCTTGCCTTTGTCCAAACCCGGCACATAACTGTTACATAGAAATCGCGTTCCGTTAGTATAATCAAACATGACAAATCGAAACCCAATTTTTTTCCTCAAAAATAAGTACATACTTACAGATTCATTACTGGCATCAGCAAACTGTAGAGCAACTGACGGCGATCTAGCTCTTCTTTAATCGTTGGCATCAGTTTCCTCTCACCAGCTGAAGTCCCAGAGCTGTACAATTCCCCAGAATATATATAAATATCAAACTATTACAGTCCATATGTATATATGATTAATGGAAATACTTTCCACTTATATACGAACCTGGTGAGGAATTCTGAGATGGGGTGTGCCGATAAAATTGCAGAGCGGTCGCCATTAGCGATACGTTGGATTTCAGGCTGGAGGTCTTCGTAAGTAATGACGGAAAGTTTGGATTTGAAGGACTCACGGTCGGTGGCGCCGTTGAGTTTGAAACGTCGGAGGTACTCGGTCTTACAGTTTTGGGTTAAGATATCGGCCAAGACTCTTTCTTGAACGGCATCGGCGTTTCGGGTCATTTCCTCTATGAACTGCAACGCCTTGGCGTCTTTCTCGCACGCCGGTGGACCGAGCGGGGATGAGATTGCAGAATCAACGGCCATTTGTTAGATTTGTTTAAAGGGGAAGTGGAAGAAGGAAAGGGAACCTTTTTGTTTATGAGAAGGATAATTGTGAACCGTGTGATGAGAGTGAGGGGAGGATATAGGGCGGCTTTAAATAGGGGAGGTAGAAGTGCCACGTCGGCATGGGACAGGGACTCGCCTGGAAGGAGGCTTAACGACTTGTATTGAAAAAATACATTTTCTATTTATTTATTTGGGAAAAGAAGGTTTTATTACATGGTCGGCTGGGGATGGGACAAGGTGGGGCCACAACACGTAGACATGACACGAAATGAGGGAAGCATGTGGGGTTAGGGTGATCGCCATGTCAGTGTAGCCCCCCAGGGATAAGTAATTGATCTAATTGTTCCGATCTGATAATCCGAGTCAAATTAAAATTTGTTTAGTTGATTGAAATGATGAGTTTTATTTTATATTTTAAATTTTATTTAAATTTTTTTAAGTTGAGTTAAGTTTTAAAAATTTGAGTTGTGTTATTTGAGTTTATAATCAAATTTAATTATAAAAATATTTATAATATTATGATATTATTATAATTTAAAAGTCTTTCTATAACTATATACAATACACATATTTTTTCATATTTGATATATATATATACTCAACTCGAACTAAATTTTTTTCTACAAATTACTAAAAAGTTTATGTCATTTAAATTATTCAAAATTTTATTTTATAACTCAAACTTTATTTTAAAAAAATTCAGACCAAATTAAACTTATTAAGTTAAAATAAGTCAAATTTTTGCGTTCAATCAAACCAAAACATTCAATTTTTCGAGTCAAGCGGAACTGTTCTAACCAAAATTTGAGAGAAACTAAGAGTGTATTTGGTTGTAGAAAATGAAGTTCGTTCTTATTTTTATTTTTTTTAAAATTAGAAAACGGCGAAATAAACGTGTTTGGTTGTAAAATTAAAAAAATTAAAAATAAAAACAAAACTAAGTGAAATTTTGAAAACATAAAAAAAGTTTTTATTATTTTCACTGAAAATATTTTAGGAAAGTGAATATTAGGAAAACAAGAGGTTTTTTAATTTTAACTTCATTTTAACTCGAGTTCGAATCATTCTAATATCATTTTTTAAAACTTTGGTTTATTTACTCATATTTTATTTATCTTTATTATAATAGTATTTCTAATTATATTTTATTTCAATTAGTTCATTATTATTTTTTTATTTCTATTTTTAAAAGCTAGATACCAAATGCATTTTCATTATTTTCATTTTTGAAAACAAGTTCTCATCCCTATCAACCAAACAAGTTTTTTAATTTTTAAAAAAACTAAAAACTAAAAACTATTTTCTATAAATAAAAATAAAAAATATTTTTTAAAACTAAACGGACCCTAGTTTCACACGTCACACAACCACGCGGCTGCTTTCGGGTAAACTTGTTGGCCCTTGATTACGATGGTCTGCCGGCACGTGAGACAGAAGCCTATATTTATAATTTAATCTCCTTATATTTTGGCCAAATGGTGGAAGTACAAACTGTTTTTTTATTAATAATAAATTTGGATAAATATTACTTAAATACCTCTCAATTTTGAAAATGATCATGTAGGCCCTTTTAAAAATAAAAAGAATATTTGTTGTACAACGTTTAATCTAATCATGATCATCTCCAAATTTCTAAATTGAATGATATTGTACACTTAAACATAATCAAACATACGTCTTTCGTAACATTAACTTTAAAATCGTATCAATAGTCAGCCGATAACAAGAATAATTAAGCCCGTGTACAATTAAAAATGAAAAAAATTAGGACAATGAGTAATTTTTTGATATACACGTATAAAAAAAACATACAAGTCTATATATTTAAATTTAAAACTCTACAACTAAACTTCTAAAATAAATCCATAACTCCTAAAATAGAAAGAATTGTGTAGTCTAAATACTACACTAAATGCGTATTGAATAATTCTCAATCAAAAATAATGTTTGCTTATGATTTTAAAAATCTTAAAAACTCTTAAAAATCCAAAAAAAAACATAAAAATGAGTGTTAAAAAAATTATATTATTGGGTGCATTGGTAAGACACATTGCATTCCCAAAGATATGGCGTAAGTTCAAACCTTAGAAACGATATTGTTGGGAGTGATAGCCTCGTATCCCGAATATGAACCGTAAAACGAACATGCATATTATAAAAAATCCAGATTTTAAAGAAGAAAAGATAATTTATTTTGTAAATTACAAAAACTATTATTATTATTATTATCAATAATATTATTAAAGAATTAGGGGAGACAAACGAGAAAATAGCTTTATTATTCTCATACAAAAAGAAAAGCAAAGTTGAGTGGCAATCAAGTGTTGCAAAATTGTGTTTTGCTTTGTTTTAAAAAGCAAAAGAATTGAAGTTGGAGACATGGCATTTAGAGATGTACGATACTAAGTTGGTAACATCTTGCAATTTTGCCAACATGGACCAACTGTATGACGTGGACATGTTTTTTGTCATTAATTAAAACTATTTTAACTTGTACTTTAATTTTATTTTATAAATATTCTTTGATATCGACCTCCATTTTGATAAACAAGATATTATTAAACACCATCTTAGATTTTTTTACAATATTCATTTGTATTTTTGATAAATAATTAATTATATAATAATATTTTTAATGCGAATGACATGACTTAAATTCGATGATCAAAATGAACATTAAATTTTATCTAAAGAATCGTACAGTTATTTGTAATAAATTGTACGAAAAAATGATAAGTCGATAAGATCCTATGAAAACTTTGAAATTAAAGTTTTAAGTCTTGTTATGAATATATATCACATACAAATTGTCTGTTGATGGGTTGGATTAGGTTTAAACCTAATATATTATATGTTTGTAATAAAAGGGCTAATTTTTTTGTTAAATTAATTAAAATAAAAGGTCAAATTTTAATATAAAAAACTTGTGTTGTTTTTATATAGGAGTGTGTCATACATGCCATCAAATTCTTGAAAGTAGCATTAATTTCTTTTTTCTTTTTAAATAATAATAAGCACGTCTGCCTGGAAAAAATATCACAAAAATCAGTTAAGAAGACTCTTAAATATAAATAATACGGCTTAACCAACTAATAATCATTATTAATCTCCCACTTACAAATTTATTAAGTAAATAAAATTAAAGGATAAAGAAGGGGAAATAGACCTCCATACGTGTTAGAAACTTATATATATTTAATAATATAAAGGTGATTACATTGTAGTGTATGTTTTTTTCTTTTAACTGTTTGACAAAACACATTACAGATAAAGTTGTTCGAACATAAATCTCTTATGACAAACATCAACCTCTTTTTCTCAATGACTGTGGTTAAAAAATTTATATTTGAATTTAAATAACATAGTTTCTTTTTAATTTCAAAATGTGGGTTAAGAAATAGAAGTTAAATATATACAGTGACCTATGACAAATTGTTAATTTTGTTTTTAAATTTAAAATATTTGATTGTCAGTGAATCAGATAAAATTTTAGTTGAAGATAGAATTTGTGTCGAGGGGAATTTGTTACTTTTTACTCAAATTCTAATCGATAATTAATTATGATTTTATTGTAATTTTAATGTTGAAAGATTATTTGGTTATTAGGTTTACTTAATAAGTAAATACTTACGTTTAGATGATTAATCTTATAGAACAAAATTTTTTGGTGATTAAGTATTTAGCTATATTATGTCTTAACCTTTAGAATCATTAAAGAATTATTCTGGAGAGATATAATATTCCTTTTAGCCTATTCAATTATTGTGATTATGTTGCCTATATGTGTTTTGTAGAGGTATTGAAATAGTGTTTTGAGATTCGTCGTGTTTTGGGATATATATATATATATATATATATATATATATATATATAATATCAAGTTATGAGATAACATTATATATTACATATTCATACTTCTTGTGTTCTCGACGTTTATAATAATGGATTTATCTTTCTCATTTATAAAAGTAAAAAAGATCGAACTATATTAAATATCGTTTTTTATGTATGTCTTATTTTATATTGATATTGCGTTAATGATTTCTTCGCATATAAATTTTAATGAATAGTATGAGAGCTATAAATCAAATTGTAAAATTTCAAAAGAAATTGTTGTTATAAATCTTTAGCCTTTTGTTTTTGTTGTGAAAGTTAGGTTTTTATTGGAAAAATAAAGGGTTGGCGAAAATGACAAATCATGAGTTATCCAAAAAGAAATAATAAAGGAAGACATATGGAGTATTATACAAGTCCTTAAACCTTTTTAATTTTTCTTTTTATTTGTTGAGCCTTATAAGGCATGGCATGGACCACAGGGGGACCACCCATAAAGTAAGTATGTCATGTACATTTGCATTTGAATATGAACTTTTTCGTAATTATTGATTTAATTTTAATTCGTTTATATTTATTTTTTTATAACATGATATTTTAAAAATTAAAATTATGACACGCCATCAAAAAAATTAAAAATGAGAATTAATATAGAAAAAAAGGAACATGGACTGAGCTAGAAAAGGTTTGAAGTTTAGGGACTAAACGTGATTTTATATCTTTAATATATAAAAATAGTTTTAAGTTTAAGTGTTGGATTTATAGAAATTAGTTGGAAAAACGAGGCCGTACAAGAAGTACAACTCAGTAATGGGGGGTTTCAAAGATTCCCCGTAAGCAAAAAAACAAAAGCAAATGGTTAAGGACCCTTTGGCGGTGAGCCACGGTGCTGGGAATCCCGCATGTGCACTGCCCATGTGCATCTGCCTCTCAACTCAACCTAGTTTTCTCGGCAATAAATCTTGTGCCCAAACCTAGCATATTTTTAAAATGCCGCGAGTTTTAATTAGGTTATTCAAGTTCAAATAATTTAATTTATAAATATATAAAAATTTATTTAAATTTAGAATATATGTCACGCTTAAGAAGAGACGATGTCATTGATCCAACATCGGAAAGGAAAAGAGAGGTATTGAGATATAAATACGGTGGCGCTGCACATCCTATCAGACATATCTTTTGGAAAGATGCTAATAGTCTCGTGACAAGTGGTATCAGAACGACCCTTTAATTGCCCGATTTCACTTCGAGCGCCCATGAGTGGGGTAGGCAGGGTGGACAACTGTGACAAGGTGGCCCAACACGAGAGCATAAACTCATGACGAGGGCATCACGAGGTTGAGTGGGGAAGAATGTCACGCCTAAGAAGAGACGGGGTCATTAATCTCACATCGGAAAAGAAAATAGAAATCTTGAGATATAAATACAATGGCGTTGCACATCCTATCAGACATATTTTTTGGGAAGAAGATAATGGCCCCGTAATATATAGTACATATATTATTTTGTACTGGTGTGAAATGATAAAAAAAAAAGCATGCATTTGCCGTTTTTTCAATGGCGCCTATGCATAATAACGTTAAGGGTGTAATTGAGAAAACAAACATTAATGTTCTTTTGATATTGTCTATTTTTTATTGATCTGTAATTTCATTCTAAATATGCGATATTATTTTATAATATTTTTTACTTATATAAAATAGTGCTATTTGAAAGGTTATAAAATATGAGAAATGTAATTAAAATAAAAATTAGATTAAGAGAAGTATGGGATTATAAAAAGAAAATGATGAAACATTTTCTAATATTCTTCTAGAACTATTTATCTTGATAAAGATTATTTTTAATTTTAAATACCGTCAAATTATTAACTTATAATTGGATAGCATGTAATGTGGCAACATAAGTTTAAAACTAATAATTACTACATATGACTTGCGTGAATAAATATTTTATATAAAAATATATTTATAGAAAATTATTCAATAAATGACCATAAGTAATAAAATATTTGTATATAACTAGTCTTGTGTTCAACTAGTAACTAGTGTTTTTAGTTGTTTTTATTTAAAACTGATATAAAATTACAAATTAAGAGTGAAAAAAAAGTATAATAGCAAAATAGACTCGACGTTTTTTTTAATTGTCTATTTAACGTTGTTATGTCATATCAACAAAAATATTAGTAATTGTTAGTTGAATGTCAATTGATCATGCAAAAAAACTTATTTAAAACATTAAGATTAAAAAAAATAAAGATGCAATTGAAAAAAAGGACAAAGTGTCTCATGATCATTTGGTAAAGTGATTGGATTAATGTAGTTAATACCGTATTAATGTTCCAGAATTCAAACAAACAAATCCTTTGTGTTTGGGAGTGGGATCCGTGAAGAAAGCGGCACTCAGGTGGTCGGCCGCCTGAATTTTCCAGTCAAACGGTCGGCTCTGTAATCAAACACTTCTATTTATAGGCAACCCAACCAAACCAAAATTCCGACCCGCTTTCTATTTTCAGAGTCTTCTCCCAACATTTGGTTTTGAAATTAATTAGATGCTTAACTGTTTTATTTTCATAATAGTATTAATTTCACTCAACATTCTCAGACTATGATTGTAATTCTAAATTGGTCCATACTTAAACTAATTAAATTCTCAAAGTATCAATATCGTATTAATCGTGTCATTTCATCAACCAAATCACTAGAGTAAACACATTTAATCGGTTGGTCAAGCTGATCATCTTTATTCTCTCATATTTCCTTAGGTCTTGAGTTCTAGACCCACCAAAAGTACCCATTTCTTCCCCTAAAGTCTCATTCCTCCCTCCTCTAGGTAAGATTAGATTAAGATTAAAATTAAAATTAGAATTTGTCAAAAAAATCACCCAAACCATTAGTTTCAACATTGAATATCAGTTCAAACTTGTCGTAGATCAAATCGTAAACATACTTACTACATGAACAAATCTGACCTAGTCTATTTAAAAAAGAATCTTCCTAGATTTCATCCACGGACCATTATTTAACATTGTCTTTTAGTTTGGACATTAAATTTTAGCTCACATTTGATATGGGTTGTTTTTTAAAATATTAGATCTAAATTGTATATACATCGAGTATTTTACAATTCAGTTCGCGTTATTGTCGTACTCAGACTATCTAACATTTAACATTTTACTCGACGGTTAAATAATATTTTGAAGTTTGACTGATTCAAAATACGAGGAAGAAGATACAATTTGAAACATGTTTTTAAAAATAATATTTTAGTCCGAAAAAATTGAGATAGTTGGGAGTGGAGCAAACGTGGAAGAAAAGAAAGAAAGGAAAGAGGGAGGAAAGTGAGAACCGGCAGTGGTTGTTTTGTCGTGAAGTCAAAAGTCATTGAGTCTAAGCTTTTGCTTTCACCAATGATTTTGAGCACGTGTTTCCACGGAGCAATGGCGCCGTCCCGGCGGGACCGGGCGTCGAGGATGCTTCCTGTTCAGCGGTTTTCCCGTGGTGCGGAGAACACATTTCTCCATATTAATTGCCGCACTTTGGTTTGCGTTGGTACCGGCAGTCCATATTGCTTCATGGGTCAGGTCAATCTTATTTCAATCCATCGTACGTGACACACGACTTCTGCCTCGGCCTCTGATTGCAAATTATTATTTAATTATCATAATTTATTGTTACTATTTTAACTCAACTCAAAACTTTCAATTTTAGATGAGTCAATAAATTAATTTAATTTAAATTAAAAATGTCAAAATTATGTCGATAAAATGACTATATTTCAAGGTGATTTAATAATGTTTAGGATTTCAGACCCCAACACATCTTGCATGGTATAACATTAGGATGTCTGTCACAGATATAATTAAGATCAAATATTAAAAAAAACAATAATTTATTAAGCTTTTAAATCTATCTCTCGGATATTTATGCCGGATTTAGCCTATAGATTCTGTTTCCTATCCTTGAAGAGGGTACAACACAAGAACACCTTTTAGTGGAGGATTGTTCACACTACCAATTTGATCATAGTCTAGTCCAAGAGGTAGCAATCAAATCTATGGGTCGAATGGCCCGTCCGAACAAAATATGAGTAATATGAATAAAATAGATCTGAATTTGGGTTTGGAAATTTTTTTAGAATATAATATTGGTCCGATTCATGGATGTTATAAATATTAGGTCATGAATTTGATCCCTGAACAATACACGAAAACCTTTTTTAATTTTTTTGAATGGTTTAAAGATGATTACAATGTAGTATCCGTTCATAGATATGAAAATCTCTCTTAATTAAAAACTAATATAATCACAGATTTATTATTAATGTATATAACAAGTAAACAGTTGATTTGCCTTTTTTTAGCTTTGACAAACTTGTGTAAATCCATAAACAATATCATTATTCTTTTGGATAAAGTCTTCAATGGATTACTACCAACCCTAGTATTGTTTTCAAGTTTCACATTTCCATCTTTTCTAACTGATTGAATGTGACTCACAACATCATTTTCTGACTTGAAATCAGATCGGATTCAAAGTCCTTGTTGAAAAACTTAAATGGGCTCAAACCAATAATATATAAGAGAATTTCCTAATTGATCGAATAAATAAGTATCAAAACTAAACATAAAATTTAGTCATATAGCCAAAAAATGCTCCTTACGTTTGACTGAATAATCACTTTGGCATCTATTCTTTTTTTTAAGCAATTTAATCCGCAATGTTTTATTTTGGGTCAAAATGACCTCTCTTTGGATGAAAAATGTTAGTCAACCGACGGTAAGTAACTTGAAATGATGTGTCAAACATACTTGACAGTAGATGCTGACATGCTAGTATCAGATTGAAAAAAGGTGTTGACTTTAAAGAATACACATCCGTCAAAAACAGTTGCTTTGACAAACTTATGTAAATCCACAAACAATATCATTATTCTTCTTCTGGATCAAGTCTTCAATGGGTTACTACCAACCCTAGTATTGTTTTCAAGTTTCACATTTCCATCCCTTCTAACAGATTGAATGTGACTCACAACATCACTTTCTGACTGGAAATCTGATCAGATTCAAAGTCCTTGTTGAACAACTTAAACGGGTTCAATGGTTAAAAAGGTATGATTGGATTAATAATCAGAATATATAGTAAAATTTAAATTAAAATAAACTTAGACATACAAATACAATGTCATGATTTAAACTACTCAAACTCATTAATATCTATAAATTAGAAGATATTGCATGCTTAAACATACAATGGCTTATGTCATATATGTTATAATAACGATAATATCACTCGTACAAAGACTCAATTGATTTAAAGATAATATTGCTGTAAAGGACAATCATAAACTCTAAATATAGACCATGATACATATATGAAAGATAGAAAAAACAATACTAAGCAAAGTGGATCTATAATTGGGTTAAAATAAGGATGAAAAATGATTGAAATATTGGAAAAAGTCATATTCCTTCTTCTAGTCATGTAGAAGAAAGAAAAGCAGTCAAAATTAGTGGGTATTTAATTCCAAAATTCTATTTAGTGTTCTCAAAAGTCCAAATCAAATCATAATAAGTATTTTATTCCACAAACTCATTATTAATCATCAAACACTTTTGTTAAAATAATTAGAACGAACAAAAGTTGATTCGGTTTGAAAACTAACAAAAAATTACTCGATTTGATTTGACTAGAATCACAATTTTATAAATTTGACGTGATTAAAAAAAAATTCAAATAAAGTTTGAAATATAAAACGAAAATCTAATAATTCAAAATTTTTAGTAATTAGCGGATCAGTTTTTAAGTCCGGGTCTTTAACTCTATCTAATATATGCATATCATATATGAAAAAAATGAATATATATATATTGTATATGGTTATAGAAAGCTATTTAAATTAAAACCAATTAATATGATAATATTATAGATATTTGCAATTAAATTTGAATAAAAACTCGAACAACTCGACTCGACTTAAAAAATTTCAAATAAAGTTTAAAGTTATAAAATAAACTCATCAACTCGACCGGATCAAATACTTAAACCTAACTATAACACAATAACTTTAAAAAATACGTTTAATTAGATTGATTTGGTTGTTGAAAGAGGTGAAAAATTCCACCAAACTTGGATCGAGTGCCATGCATGAAACTAGCCAGTCGGCAGCTAAGGGTGGTAAATTTCTGGGAAATTACATCGAGTCGCCAACACAGAGAAAAAAAGCATGGCAATGATGATGTTCTTAATAATGTTCCACACACTTTAGGGTTTCCTTTCTCTGCTACATCATTAATCAAAACGACAGGGAAACATAAAAAAGCGATGCTAAATTTAAAGTTTGTCGTCGATTAGGGTTACCAATATACATATATCATAAAAGTTGACGAGTTTATCCATTAAAACCAGCAGCAAAGGCGGACAAGGAAGCATGTGGTTTGATTATTCCGTGATCTATCTTGATAGTACGACATCCTTTTTTACTTTGTATTAATAATAAAAAAAATTAAGAATCAAGCCAAAGCTAAAAGCTATGTTGTTTTCTTGTATTGTTGGTTTAATGCATGGCAGGTTCGTTGTATATTATAATTGCATTTGCATGCATGCACCTCAATGGTTGGTTTCACGGCATTGTCATTCTCTTTTTGTTGCATCGTATCACATTATTGATGTCTTTCCATATATGTGTTACGTATTGTATTTATGTTGCATTATGGTGTGAGCAATGTCTTTTTGGATTAGACATGGTGAATAATGAGTTAGACTAACTAGTGATCGACAGAGACGATGTATATAGACAGTGAGAGACTTTTGTCATGTTTAGAGGGTGAGTAAAACTCGGTTAAAAATGATTTTTTTAACTCAACACGAAAAAAATTAATTTGGTTTAACTCGAGTTTTACTTTTATAAATTTGATTCGCCTAAAAAATAATTAAAATAAAGTTTGAGTAATTATTAGATCAATTTTTAAGATTGAGTCGAGTTCCTTAACTCTGCTTGATATATGTATATCACATATGAAAAGATATGACGAATATATATGTATATCATATATGGTTATGGAAAGTAGTTTAAATTAGAACTGATTAGTACCATAATATTATGATATTTACAATTAAATCTTAATAGAAACTCAAACAGCTAGACTCAACTCAAATTTTATAAACTCGAGTTGAATTTTTTTCCAAATAATGTTTGTATTATAAGATAGGACTCGAAATTTTTTTGACTCGACTCCAACGAATACTCATCCCTAGCCCCTCCCAAAATTTTTGGTCCAATAGCATTTTAGGTCCTTATCAGTTTAAACTTAAGTCAAATTTATAATTTCGCCTCTTCGATTTTTTAGATTAAATACTTAATGAGACCATATAACCTATGGATGGAAATAATTGCAAAAACTGAAATTTGAGCTTTAATTCTACTTAGTTATTTTAAAAAAAGTTGTTGAGTATTAATTTAATTGACACCATCTTTATTATAACATTTTAAAGACTATAAGTTCGAACATATTTAAACATATAATTTCTTTCATTATTAAAAAAAGGTTTGGGACGGAAGAATTATACCTAATTTAGAACTTGTATAAAATTTTATTTCAGATCGAATAATAACAAACCTGAACTATAAACTAGAAAAATCAGCAAAACAATATTTTTATTTATTTATATTAAATTTACTTAACAAAAGTTTGGAAATTTTCAATTATTTATCTTTTTTTGTTCATTTTAAATTAGAAGTTTTACTATCAAATGAGGCTTCGGCAAACATGATGTCTCAAATTCAAATCGAATGATGCTTTGTAATTATAAATGTACTAATACTTTTAAATTATTTTAATATAATTAAATTATACGATCTAATCGGTTGAATCGAAAATGAAAAAATGCAGTTAATTCTATCTTCGCATTTTTAAAGCATAAATTAGAAACTCCAAATTCAAAAGAATGTGTAGTAATAAGCTCAACCGAAAGAGATGAGATGAGCCACTGGGCCAGAGCCTCTTAGCTGAGAGAATCAAATAAAATAAGAGGCTTATGTCCAAATATACAGGCCAGCTCTTGAAATCAGTATCCTGACCGGCTCAGAAGGTTTAAAAAGGAGAAAAATCTGAGATCTGATTAAGTGTAAAAAATGCGTATATATTATCTCATATTGTATGAGTTTAAATCTCAGTATTTGTGCCTTGGAGTGTAATTATCTCTACTTAATAAAAAAGAAATATCTGCTGTTACATGCAAGTGAGATGTAAAACCATAACACTTTTATAAAACACAAGTTATTTGTTAAATCTGTCCATGCCATGCACAGCCAGGCATCCAAATGATCAATCGGAGCAAAACTAAATGTGCCAAACACGGATATCGTTATGAAAATTACAGGTTTCTTCCTCGGCAGTATCGTAAAAGAAAACAAGTTTTTTTTATTGATAATTTTTCTACTCAGAAGACTTGGCCTCTGATTCCCAAAGTAACAAACTTATACCCTCATCCTGCTGTGCTCCTCCATGGCCTTTCAAGTACCTGCAATGGAAACGCAAGAAGTTATCCTCAGAACGTTCTCGATTTAAGCAAGTTGTATCGAATTTATTTGTTGTTGAACAAATGTTATTCAATTTCAATCAACGAATCATCATTGGAATCTTATATTACTGCATGAAAGAAAGAGAAACCACAGTAGGAACACAAGTGTGAGATGAATGCCCAGAAGAATGGAACAAAACATAAAAGGGTCTAGAGCTTGACAGTGTAGAAAAAGAACAAAAAGCATTCCCAATGAGCAGCATATTCCATACCAATATTTGACAGTATGTAACACAAACATGACGTCCAGTTAACCACGAAGTACTACATCAGCAGCATGAATGTTCTACCGCACCAAATATTTGGAACAGCTAAAGTAAACAAGTAAAGAACTGTGTTACTCCGACCCTTCAAATTTTTCCAAGTATTTGTGTCTAACATCTTATGTCTTACACATTCAAACGTGGTATTGGGGTATGATCCTATATATATAAAGTAGAGACAATTGAGTGTAGTCATGCTTGATACTTGCCCAAACCTAATACCCACTGCCGAATTAAAGTAACAAGAGTAAAGACTTAATTTTTTTAATTATAGTTTAGCATAAGGAAATTGTATGGTGTAATAGAAAAAACATCTGGTACTGACAAGCAAGAAAACATGAACCAAACAGTTACTTTGCCAAGAAGTATTACAAGGGATAGGATCATATCTAGATTACAGCTCATGCATCGTAGGATTATATTTAGGAATTAGCATTTTAAAGGACTCATTTAACAAGGAAATGCCAAGTCTTTAGACAAATTTCTTTTCTCACATAGCCTACGACAATGGCAGCACTGAGTGACCAACATATTAAAGAGCTAGCTTTTCAGAAAAAAGAGAGGAAAAAGGTTAAAATATGTCGAGCAAAAGAACAATAAAATCCATTTTTCCTTAGTTTACATCCAAGGCTTTAGTTTTCAAGTTACTCTGCATGAACATGCTTATTAAGTACATTTGTCATGGTAAAAGGTGAAATAATAGTAAGAAAAATATAAACCTACAATGCGGTACAGTTCCCTCTCCTTTAGCTGATTGAAAGTCGACGTGCATCACCCATCTTTTCCATTCCTCCCTATAAATCCCAATCCCATTTCCTTCTCATTAACTGAATTTAAAGAACTAACATAACAAATTCACCTAATTCATGCCTGTGTAGGCGAGTTTAACACAACAAACATAAAACAATTATATAGAAAGCCAATTCCTTTTCCTCGTCCCATTAACAGCAGTATAGAAGCAATTCTAAAAAAAAGTTTGCAAATTTGAAGTTATTCAAGTCTCAAGAGATGTGAATAACAACAATTGGGAAAAGCTCCGGTTTTCATTTTCATGTACCCTAGAAATAGTAAGACTCACAAAGAGACTATTAGCGATCCTGACAAGTTCTGCGGAAGGTACCGTGAGACAACTCGCAGCAAGCCCGCACGTTAACAGTCAGGTGTGATGTGAGACGAGCTGTGGCAACCATGCTATTCAGAGGCAAGAACGATTGGAAACATCCCAATTCTCCCAAATTTCTGAAACAAACATAAGAACACCATAATCTCTTTAGACATTCAAGCTTCGTTTTGTCAATAGAATAAAAAAAGCTTCTTTTTTCATCAGCCAACTAAAAATTTTATTTTTCATACAAAACATCTCTCGAACAACTCTCTCTGATTCATATGGCCTTTGAAATTTAAGAACCCACTTTAATAGGAATTGGATTTCGAAATTAATAGATCTCCACTAACACTAGTTTCTAATCATTTACAGCAAAATAGGAAAACAACGTTGACTGAAAAATTGGCAAATTTCGTTTTTTTTTTCCTATTGTTTCAATCAATGAGGAGTCAAAAGAGGTGTTCAGAGCAATGACCTGGTAGGAGTATAAGAGAGGCGGCGGGACTGGAGGCGGGGAGCAGAGGAAGCCGGGGGACGGAGACGGGGCAGCAGCGGAGGGGAGCGGAGCGACGGAGCCCTGGCGGCGGAGATAACGGAGCGAGAGAAGAAGCCTGCACTGCGCCAAGCCATTTTCCCGCAGAAGACTGAAAATCCGAGAGAGAAGCTGGAGGAAGTAGTAGCAATCGAGTAAAGGTTTTGGTTAGGGTTTAAGTGGAAATGGGTATTTTCTTACTTTTCCCAGTTTTGCGAAGCTGATCCACTTAGGTAGGAATCTTATTGGGCCTTTCAACGGCTTCAAATTGATCTGTAAATTTCATGTGAATAAAACAAATTTGATATTTAAAAATAAATAAATTTTAAAAATTTAGGAGGTTAATTTCTTTTTCTAAACTTTTTAGATACAATCTGTTCATGGAGATACATATATTTACAATTTAATTCATATGTTTTAGATATGATTTATATAAGAATTGTGTTAACATTTAGCTTTCAGATTTATGATTAGGCTTACGAAAGAATCTGATTGATATGATTTTTATATGTTAAAGATGAATTATGACACAATTTAAAACCAATTTAAAACATGACCATAGCTGAAGGATGAATAGTGAAATTAACCTAATAACAATAAAGGTTTAAACATTAGGAAATTCTTCAAAAGATAGGCAGGCATCTCAAGGCTATAGTAAACATCCTCAATGTGTTCCTTGAGGCAGAAGAAACCATGGGGTTATCAATTTCAAGTCAAAAACCAAGCATCTTGTCTTGAGTATGTTCCTCTGCTTCCAGCGTCCGACAACGTTCTCGAATATGAAGTTCTTTGCAGTGGCTTGGCCTTTGATTTGAAGGAGTCGATAGGGTTTAGGCTTGTTGTGCTTGTGGGAAACCCCAAGTTGGGATTGACATCGTTTACTTTTGCTTCTTACTTTGCTACGTGGAGAAAAACGAAGACCGGTATTCGCTGTGGTTTGCTGTGGGAATTGAAAATCAAGAAGATTTTGGTTCAAGGTAACGGTGTAAAGAACATGTCTGTGGATTTGATAAAAGTACATATGAACAAAGGGTTGGTCGATGAGCTCGGATTTACCGAATCGGGATGCTTAGAGGCATTTGATGGGCAGTTAAGGTATTGCAGTGTTGTGGGGAGCTTGTTCCGCCTTTGGAGGGCAACGAAATACTGATCAGTTAGCTCCACGAGGTGGATGGGAGAGCAAATCTTTGATCTCATGCTGCTGCATTCAGCAATCCGAACACTAGCCTACAAAGGTAAGGACATATTGGCTCCGGATTGAAGATTTGAATATGCAAATTTAACTTCTGCGGTTTTTTTTATTACTCCTATACTATATGATGTAATTGTGCAAACTCATTAAGGCCTAGGAGAGCCTTGCTATAAATTACTGCTTTATTATTTCAATTATTATACAAAGAGGTTGGAGTTCGAAGATAAAAAAAAAACTACATATGTTGAGACTCAGAATCTAAATTTGTTAAACACAAACTAACCGGATATGTTCCGGTTCACCATAGTTGCTTATTTGCCTGCAGGAATCAATGGCAAATCAACTTCATCGCACCATTCCACACACCTTGTCTCCACATAAGTGCTTCTCACATTATTAGGCCAATAACTCAACCAAACTTCCCCACCAATTCGCCACTTCAAAGCACTCCCTTCCATCTCCCTGCTTAATCTCCACCCGACTTGTTCCCCGTAATCGTCTCCGGCAAAAACCACTCCGCCGGACTTGGTAAAAGGCATGTTGACCCCGTAATACCTATTCTGAAAACTATTGCCGTCGTTGCCACCATTGTCAAATGATTTTCACGAGCTGATTTCATGGCCCGTCACGTTATCACATAGGACGGCATCGAACACGGCAGCATTCCCATCCGCGTCTTGATCCCACCTCCAGTTCTTCATCTTGTTCTTCATGGAAACTCTTGCTCTGGCTTTTACCGGCGAAGAACCCTTTGAATAGCTCCCCAAACTCCCTTTAATGATCCTTTGTGTTTCCACTTCTCTTTCTCCATTTTCCGTGGAACGACCCAAGGTTTACCCGGAAAGTATGACCCGACTTCCGGTCCAACCCAAACTCGGATCCTGGATGGGAAGTGTCTTTCATCCAGGAAATCGTTGTCATCGCTTTTCTTACCAAATCCTAGTTTAGCCACGTCTATACGTAAGTTATCGACGCCTGCATTCACCTGAATGTATCCGTCGTAGAATCTGATCGAGTATTCCAATTGAATGACTGCCTCGAGCTGCTGGTGTGCGAGGGCGTACCTTAACAGCGACCCTTTCGCTCCTATGCCGGGAAGTTCACTTGAATGCATCAGCTTCATTCCGTTAACCGGTGCATACCCTTTCAAGGTCCAAAATCCATGAGCCTCTGTGGCATATGAAATCCCGAGCTGCTGCCCCGGTAACGGAGCTATCAGCTATTGTAATCCCACACTCACATCCCTTAAAATGATCCATTTGGCCAACATGTACCCCAAGGTTCGCATAAAACACAGTTCAGTGTTGACACCGACAGAGACAAAAAAAGGTCCGCAACACCGCGGGCGCTTGCTTGCACGACAAGGCATTGATCTTCGAACAGAGTAAATGTTGGAAATAGAAAGACCCGACTTCACTAGGAGCATCCCAAGCACATAGCCAAAACAAGCGAGTGAGAAGGACCAGGTTAAAGAAACTCGAAAACGACTCGGGTGAGTGAGACTCCATGATCCAAGAAACGGGTTCGGGTTTGAGTCTCTGAAGCTTTGACCTCGGGCAGATGGTGTTAGCCATTGCAGGTGAACGGTTGACGATTTCTTGAAGAAGCTGAAGAACTAAAGGGAGGCCGAATGGCTGGTCCGAAGATACAGGACATGCATCAGAAACCCAAACAGGCATTCGAGAATCGAAAGATGGAAACCCTTTGAAACATATGTTGAAGGTCGCCAAGACCTCCGAGTCTGACCCTAAAGTTCGCTCAGCTTTGAATCGAATGGAACGATTCGACTCCCCTTCTCTCTTCCCATCACTCGCCAGAATAGATGCGAGTGATGGGTTTGAATCTGAATTAGATTTAGATTCAAGCTTCGAGGGCAAACAGATATAATTTATACCAAAACGATTGTGTTTCTTCTTTTAATAAGGAACAAACAATGAGCCGAATTAGAAGGGAGAATAGTAAATAAAAAGTTATACCCACTTGTATGGGATAACTGATTTGAACATTGGAGTAAGCTATACTTTAATCAAATTAACTATTTGGCGATATGGATCGAACCCGACAGTCTGGCGAAAAATTATAAATGTCAGGTATGAGGCCAATTCACATTCTCTATTACCGCAAAATCTCAATAGTTCTAACAAATCGATGATTTGGAGGAATATATCTGCCTTGATCGCTCAACCGGATAATTGTTTTACACGAAACATTCGATTCATTGTCGGTAATGGTGAGAAGATACAGTTTTGGAGTGATCACTGGATTGGGGACTCGGCTCTGATGCTTTCTTTCCCCAGAATTTACGCTCAGGCATGTCAAAAATATGGGGTCATATCTAAATTTGGAATGCTAATTGAAGGCGTATGGAGATGAAAAATCACCCTCAGAAGGCAGCTGTTTGACTGGGAAATCGATGTGTGAGAAGCTTTTTGTGAGACCATAAACAACTTTAAATCGAACCCTTTCATCTCTGACAATGTTAGGTAGAAAGTTAATACAAGCGGCATGTTTTCTGTGAAATCCCGCGGCTCTATAGATATTGTTAACATGGAACTAAAAGATGATTCTTGGAGCATCATTTGGTCAAGTTCAGTCCCTCCAAAAGTAGCGGCCTTCACCTGGAGGGCTGCTCATGGCCGACTGCCCACTAGGGTAAACCTTCAAGCTTGAGGAATCAATCAAATTGCAACTTTGATTTGTCCATTGTGTGAAGCCGAACCGGAAACTACCAATCACTTATTTTGCCATTGTTATGTTATGTGGCTTATTTGGCAGAAGTGGTGCTTCTTGTGGGATGTACATTTGATTTTTCCAGGCTCGGTCAGGGACTTGATAAAAGTTTGGGCACAAATTACACCGTCCAAGTTGCATGAATCTGTCTAGATGATCAGCTTCTTCAGCTTTATGTGTCTTGCTGGCTATTCAGAAACGACATAGTGTTCAATGGTAGTAAAGTGGACGTTACCCAGCTATTCGATCTTTGCTCCAGTCAACTGGCATGGGGGTGCAAGGGGAATTGGCCCGATTCAGGAATGACGGTAAATGATTTAGTTAGCTGCCCGCTTAATTTCAGGTTCATTAATTGTACTCAGGCGAAGATTTTGAAGATAACGTGGAACCCCCCCAAGTCTGGAGAATTAAAATTTAACATCGACGGAGCGGTCAATGGAAGCTTTGGTAAAGCCGGAATAGGTGGATGTTTGCGTAACAAAAACTCGAGATGCTTGGTAACTTTCTCGAAATCTGTTGGGTGTGTTGATCCAACCACTGCCGAGATCATGGCCATCATAGAAGCAGTGTCGATCTTCAGAAAATCCAGGTGGGTCAATAATTCTAAATTGCTGCTTGAAACATATAGTAAATTGTCGGTGGAATGGCTTATGAACCCCCATACATGTCCCATTGTCTTCAAACAACTAATCACGTCGTGTTTGGAGAGATGTAAAGATATTGAATGGCAAATTTCGTTTGTGTCGAGAGAGTGTAACTCAGTTGCGGATAATTTGGCCAAAACAGGGATCCGACAATTTGTCGATTACTATGAGGAGAGGCAAGATTTATAGTGCTTAGCTGATGCAAGTATCAAAGTTATGTACTCTGGTTTGGTAGACTTAATCTCGTTCGTAATATATTGATACGTCTTGTACTCTTTTTCCTCCAATTTAGGTGTAAGGAAGTTTTTTAACGAGGCATGTATCAATGTTTGTCCTCTAACCCAGAAATAAAATTCCCCCTTTCAAAAAAAACTATGACAATGAAATTTATTTGAGGATGAAATTGGAAATAGTCTGAAAGTAGAAGGACAACCACTTGAATATTCCCTTGAAAAGAGTTCCCTCGGCGTTGCATACAATCTCATTTGCATTTGCAAGAGATATTTGACTAATCTGATTGATTAATTAAATTGTTAAAGTGGGATGAGGAAGAGGGAACGAAATGAGCAAAAAGTCTCACCATAAAGTTGAAAGAGTCGATTTAGTTAAAGGACCAAATAAATTATTATTCCTCGAAAAAGTGACCTATTGCACACTAAATTGAATTAGTCCAGTTGAATTACACTATTAAATCTTGACGTTAAGGAAGAATTATTATCCTTAAGAGATTTAGGTTCGAATAAATTATCTGTACAATATATATATATTTTTAAGAATAAATATTATCACGTAATCACGTCAGAATGTTAAAGAAAAAAATTAAAAGACTCAAATTTATTTTTTTTATAAAATAAAGAGATGAAATTTATAATTACACCCCGAACAAGTTGGTCTTTATAAGTTAACATACGCTCACCATTCACCACCCACAAATCTTTTTTAGTTTATTCCATTTGTCCTACACATTGACTTATTTGTATTTCATCTTACTAAGTCAAAACCGTGGGTTTTACGTTTTCATGACCGTAGATTTCCAAATTTCCGACATTCAATTTACAAAGGTGAAATCTCCACAACCTTTATACATATATATATAACCCTACTGTAAGCAAACCCCATTCTATCTCAGATTTCGAACCACGTAGAGAGACATAAGCTAAACTAGAAGACATAACACAATGGGTCCTGTCCATCTTGTCCGAGTTCTTAATCTCCTTTCTATCTTCATCCTGTTTCTATTGCTTTCAAACTCCTTGCATGCTGAGGGATCAAGATTATTAAAAGATGGTCCGGGGATCCCGAATTCATATATGAAGGGTTTTATTATTAACAGAGCTTATTCCGGTCCCAGCCGCCGCGGACCTGGCCATTGATGCACGCCGACGTCTTCGTATTAAACATATCTTCCGATCACGTGCTCATATCATCAGGTTCAGTCGAGGAGTTAGGGTTTATTATTAATGAAGGAGAACATACTAGGTAACTACTGCAGCCATGTTCATGCATACACCTCTAGGTCTAAGCACCATCAAAGTGGGGTGTGGTTATATATATACACATTATTTTTTTGGAATATATATATATATATATACACGTTTAATCTTTTATGTAATGTAATGATTTTTTTATGAAACAGGTGAATGTATTGTTTGAATTCCTATTCCTTTCTTATTAATAAATGGATTATTATTTTGTTTAATTCAATGCCTTCATCAGCAGCAAAGCAAATTAATAGCATTAATAAGGAGTTTTTAAGCTTTACATATTTTTTGGATCGTTGGATGGATTAAATGAATGATTGAGATTAACAGTAGGATATGTGAAAATTATCACTTGAAAAAAAAATAAGTTGTTAATCTCAACTATTCATTTCACACATCCAACGATCGCAAAAACATATAAAACTCATAGTTTTACATTGTGTGTAAGTGGATCATGACCCAAAGTCTAATTAATTAAGCTACTCATAAATTCCTCCTTAACATCTAATTAATTAAAGTGGAGTAGCGTAAACCACACTTAAACACAAAGAAGATTTCATACACATAATATATAACACAATATAGTATATTATTTCTTCCGCTAATAATATTGTTAGAAAAATGCCATGCCTATTTTTTATATACTTTTCAAATTTTAAAATTTCAATTTAGATCAATGACTGTAAATTTATTAAGTCAGATTACTCAATTCCTCCCTATATTATTCGTAAGTTATATATTTAATTCATGTGTTTTAATTCAGTTATTTTAAGTCTCTATAATTTAATCATATTATTCATGCACTATTTGAGTCAAGAATCAAATTTCAAAATTAATCAAATAATGAACTAAAATCGACTAAATTACAATACAAAGACTAAATCTATATTTTATGTATACTATAAGGACTGATGTCAATTTTTGACCATAAGATATGTGGTAGGTAGCCCTCTCACTCCATTGACGGACGAAATCAAAACCATAGTTAGACTGAGTATACAATAATTTGTTTATATAATCAATACATCTTTCATTTCGTGCGGGAAATTATTAATACATCTTTATCTACTATATACTTTAATATTTAAGAATAGTCGGTGTAAAAACAATGTTAATTCTAAAGACATTAGTATTGTTTTTGTTATTATATGGTACATATTATTATTATTATTTTGATCGAATAAATTTGATAATTCATAAAATTATATAAGTTGATATAACATGTAGGGTTAGTTATTAGATTCGTTTTAGTAAATATTTTGACAAATAAAAAACAGATTCGAAATAAAATGGCAACTAACTTTTTGACAATTTCTTTTTGCACTTTTTTTATTTAACTTCATGAATCATATATACAACTTTTTTTTTTTTTTGGATAAGTTGTTGAGTTTTATTATCCAAGACAAGAAGAGACTACAACCCAGCACCTATACAAGCACTTACACAGCTATCCCCCAAGCTGCACAGATATCACTATTAACATTGTCCATTAGAATACTTCTACCTTGCACCCGTATACTCACTATACTTCTAATACAATCAATCAAACAATTACAATCCTGAGAAGAATTCCTAAACTTTCTATAATTTCTCTCCTCCCATATGTGATATACAAATGAGCACCAAGCAAGCTTAAGTATATACACAATCAAAGACTTACCCTTTAAGTGTTGACTAAGCCACAACAACTCCCCATCCCAGTCCAGCATCCTCCTCCTTAAACCACAAAAACCCAGAACAACATTCCAGACTTGCCTCACAAAAGAGCAATCTGCAAACAAATGGTTCCTGGATTCCAGGTCACTACCGCACAGAATGCATCGATTTTCCACACTTATTCCCATACGTTGCAACCTATCCATCGTAGGCAAACGATCTAAAATAGCCATCCAAGTGATAGTGGAATGCTTTGGCACACGCATACCAAACCAAACAATCTTATGCCAAGCAACTTTAGGCTTAGCATCACGAACATCATTCCAAATGTCCCGCAAACCAGAGGAACCAGAGTTCTGCACTATATGCCTTAGCTTAAGCATCCTCCTAACGCACCAGCTAAACTGCATACTAGTCTCCACCGACCAACTATCATTCCCTTTAAACACACAGGCCTTGATCCAGGCAACCCACAAGGAGCCTTCAGAAGCTAACAAATTCTTAGTCAGCTGAACAATACAAGCCTTGTTCCATGTACACAAATCCTTGACCCCAAGACCTCCCTCATTCTTAGGACAACAAATAACCTTCCATCCAACACGAGCCCCAACAGCTGATTCATCCTTCCCTTTCCAGAAAAACCTCATACAAAGCTGCTCGATTCTATTAAGAACTCCCTTGGGAAGAATAACTTGTCTGCACCAAAAATTTACAATACTAAAAACAATGGCATTAATCAATTGCAACCTACCAGCATAACTGAGAAGCTTACTAGACCATTTTCCCAAACGTGATTTGACCTTTTCAATTAAAACAACACAATCTTTCTCAGTCAACCTCATAGTTACTAAAGGTATGCCCAAATATCTCACAGGCAAAACACCACTCTTAAAACCAGAAGCTGATCCCATCAAAATTTGCTGCTCATGCATAACCCCTGCAACAAAAAGCTCAGATTTTCCAACATTTAACTTCAAATCTGAAAGTTCATAGAAGGTTTCCAGAACACATTGAACTCCTAACAAAGAGTCCAACTTACCCTTACAAAAGATGAGCAAGTCATCAGCAAAACATAAATGAGTAAGAAGTATTTTTTTGCACTTAGGATGAAACTGAAATATGCCATTTGCAATACAAAGCTGATTAATTCTTAGTAATCAAACCACATTCATCGCAAGAACAAATAAGTAAGGGGAAAGGGGATCTCCCTGCCTTATCCCCATCTTACCCCTAAAAAGACCTACCAAGCTCCCATTCAAGACAATGGAAAATCTACTCCCAGTATAACAAGCCTCAATCCAATCCCTAAATCTGCCTGGCAGGCCAATAGCTTCCAACAACTTAGCAAGGGAACTCCAACTAAGAGAATCAAAAGCTTTTTGCAAATCAACCTTTAGGGCACACCTAGGAGATATCCCTTTTCCTTCCATATCCCCTAACTAACTCTTGAGCTAGCAATGTGTTATCAGTAATGTTTCGACCTTTAATAAAAGCTGATTGATTCTTAGTAATCAAACCAGGCAAAAAAACCTTCAACCTTTCAACCGAAATCTTTGTAATAGTCTTATAGACAACAGAACAACACGAAATATGCCTAAAATCCTTAGCCTGACAAGCATTTGAAGTTTTAGGAATCAAACTAACAGCAGTTGCATTAAAAGCAGGCAAAAGAGTGGACGTTGCAAAAAAATACCTTATAGCTTTAATGAAATCAGCTCCCACAATGCTCCAGGCCCTCTTAAAGAACCAAGCTGTGTAACCGTCAGGGCCAGGGGCCTTGTCCTTACCCTGTTGGAAGATAGCAACACTAATTTCCTCATATATTACTTCTTTTATAAACAAAGAAAGAGTCATAAACTTAAAACTTAACTAATATAATCCTCATGTAAAATGGCTAAATTCTCATCGAGCGGAAAGTTGGAAACCCGACACTTTGGGTATTCATTTCGCACAAGTTTATTGTCTTCTTAACCCATGTAAAACTCGAACCTGCAAATTACGATATAATATCTCTTCTCTTGTCTAGCCACAAATTCATCTTGCTCTTAAATGTATTAAATTTACTCTTTTTTTTCCTGAACGGAATGTAAACTAAACCTTACTTTGGACGTGGTTTCATTTTGGTTTGGTCAAAAATACTTAATTCTAGTTATATGTACACAGAATGAACACTTTTTCTCGTTTACTTTGGTCAAAATAGAGTGACATTTGAACAAGAAGGCAAAAATAGGAGTTAGGCCTTAGTTGAGTTCGCATTGTAATTATTAAAGAAAATCAAATTTTGATTTAATTTAATTTTTAATTTCTGAATTTTGTTTGATATGAACTGGCATTATATATTAGTTTAGGAGGTGGGAGAAAATACTTCGCTTTGTGGGGTTTTCACCTCTGTTTAGTGTTGTAATGTGCTCCTGGAATCCGGTCCTTATATTTCGTTGGGTTTTTACCTTGTATGGTATAAGGGTCGTATTCCTTCAAATCGATGTCATCGCGACAATTCGGGTACTCTTTACTTTAGATCCAACCCATATGTAGTGAGCCATAGGAGCCAACATTTTAAGCCATGCGAAACTCTGCCCGTTTAGCAATCATTTTTTTTAGGCTTTGGTGCCTTTATTTGCTATTTATGTACAGTTTTTACCTGTTTTAATTTTTACTTTATTTATCGTTATTTATTTATTTATTTTAATCTGGACTGACATTCTTTTTCTCTTATTTGATCACACCATATTAAGCTCATTCATTTTGCATTAACTGCATAACATATCATAACATGCTAATTTTTGCATTTCACCAACATAAAGTATTAATTCATGACTGGTTTCCAGGTTGAAAGAGATTCATTATCTGGAGAAAATCTAGTACCCTAGATATCAACACAATATTCAAAGTTGCGAATAAATCCCGTGAGTTAGAAAGTTGAGCCACATAAACTATTTTAGAATCAATAACAACACATATAGGACATGCACCTTGCACTTACATGCATTCATTTTAAAAAAATTAGTAAGACTAATCCTTGGGATGTCCCATGACAGTGATACTGGATAGAACAAGAAGTCAGCCAATTCAACATCCCTACGAAACTTGACACAAGATCAAAATGGTGAACGAAGATAGGCTGAATAAATTCAAACAAACTCAAAAGACCTACAAGCGGAGCTAACCCGAAAATTGAAAGACCAATTAGCCTAGGCCCAACAAGAAATGAGAGAACAAATCGGGAGATCTCAACAAGGCTCAGCAAACTAGCGCAAATGCTAGGGTTCATGCCTCCTGAGCAAGAAGAGCCCTCTATTAACAACTCAGGGACAAATCCCATCAATAGGGATTAAGATCCTACATATCCTCCGGGTTTTACTCCTATTTAAGCCAGGATGCAACCAGAAACTCAACCTTAGATGATTCATTCTCGGGGGAACTCACAAGTGCATCCGACTGATACCTTTGGTCCTGTAAACCTACATTCTGTCTCAGAAGTCAAACCGGGAAAAATCAAACTAAAAATTTTGTCTCGGAAATGAATTAGCTGATCGAAGCCTAAAAACTAAAGATCGACACTTCGAAAGAGATCGAGTTGGTTGCAGGCGACTCGAGAAAAAGATGGAAGCCATGAAGGTAAATAGACACCTTTAGTGAATTTGATGCTAACGAACTCAGCCTTGTCTCAGCCTTTAGTGAATTAATTAATTAATCAATCAATCAATGTCTTGCTTTCGATATATCAACATTTGTGGTTCACATTTGGGCCTCTTTGTTTCCAATAAGGTGTGTGTAACGAGAGTGACATTTGAACAAGAATGGAATTGACGAAAAGGAAACAGGTACTTCCCACTATTCTTTTCTAAAAATATGAATAATAAAATATTAAAATCAGATGAATAATTAAATGAGTTTTCATGTGAATTCAAGTGTAAAAGAAGCACGTACTTAACTAATGAACAATAAAATATTTCGGGAAAATATTGTCAAAATTTGAATTCAAGAACTCGCATCGTTTTCTTGAATCTTGAATTTTTGGTAAAAAATAATTGCTAAATATTTTTAATAAAGGCTTGGTAAGCATGGATTACCATCGAGCTCCATTCAAGGTCAAACTAACTGCACTTTCCTTCTATATGGAAAAATTATTTAAGAAAAGAAAAAAGGAAATATATACTGGGGTCATTTCCCTTAAAAACAATTATTTACTGAAACAACCTCATCAAATTATTTATAGAAATATCTCATATCTAAATAAATAAATCGAAGTCGCGTTTCATCAAACACAACTTTCGAAAGTCAGCTTTTTGTATAATGCGAATTTAGTTTTTTTCCTTCACGAAATCATAACCGAGTCTATATAATATATTCGGGATGAAAAAAACTAAAGTCGTGTTATGCATGAAGCAACTTTTAAAAGTCATGTCCTCACATAAACGATTTTTAAAAGTTACGTTTAACCAATCGTCCAAAGTGTTATATTCATAAATAATTGAACTGATAATTGATGAACCGATGACATAATTTGAGTTAAACTTTTAAGTAATAATATAAATAGATAACGTTTCTATTATTATTTAATGAATAATTTTCAGTCTTTTGCCAATTAAATTAGTAACTGATGACACCAACACGTTCATTCATTTAAATAAATAGTAAAATATAAATTATTTAGTTATAACTCTTAGTAGCGTAAACCACACTTAAACACGAAGTCTTCAAATAGCCGCAATAATAACGGTACCAATTAAACTAATATTCGATTAATAAAAGATACTTAAATATAACCAAATCAAAAAGAAGATTTCATACACATAATATATAACACAATATAGTATATTATTTCTTACACTAATAATATTGTTAGAAAAATGCCATGCCTATTTTTATATACTTTTCAAATTTTAAAATTTCAATTCAGATCAATGACGATAAATTTATTAAGTTAAATTACTCAATTCCTCCCTAATTATTCGTAAGTTGTATATTTAATTTATATTTTTTAATTTGGTTATTTTAAGTCTCTATAATTTAATCATATTATTCATGCACTATTTGAGTCAAGAATAAAATTTCAAAATTAATCAAATAATGAACTAAAATCGACTAAATTACAATACAAAGACTAAATCTATATTTTATGTATAGTTTAAGGACTGATGTCAAAATTTGACCATAAGGTATGTGGTAGGTAGCCCTCTCACTCCATTGACGGGCGAAATCAAAACCATAATTAGACTGTGTATAAAATAATTGGTTTATATAATCAATACATCTTTCATTTCGCGCGGGAAATTATTAATACATCTTTATCTACTATGTACTTTAATATTTAAGAATATTCAACGATGTTAATTCTAAAGAGATTAGTATTGTTTTTGTTGTTATATGGTACAAATTATTATTATAATTTTTGTTGTTATATAAAAATTTGATAATTCATAAAATTATATAGGTTAATATAACATATGGGGGTAATTATTAGATTCGTTTTAGTAAATATTTTGACAAATAATATCTCTTTTCTTGTCTACCGAAAGCAAGGTCGAGGGAGCCACAAATTCGTCTTGCTCTTAAATATATCAAATTTACTTTGTTTTTATTGTCGGACTTATTTTATAATTTATGTTTAGGGTTCGTTGCGCTGCTTAATATTTTTATTAAAAACATATAATAGAATATTTCGTTCTATTCTATTTAAAAAAATGAATTGAAAAATATTAAAAAAAGGTTTTCTAAACGGAATGTAAACTAAACCTTACTTTGGACGTGATTTCATATTTGTTTGGTCAAAATACTTAATTATAGTTATATGTACACAGAATGAACACTTTTTCTCGTTTACTTTGAACTGAATGAACACATCTTTTATAATATAATATAAGTGTGGATGTCCCTTTACAAAATGAATAAATATATTAATTAATTAATTAATTAATTAATCAATGTCTTGCTTTTGATATATCAACATTTGTGGTTCACATGTGGGCCTTTTTGTTTCCAATAACGAGGGTGACATTTGAATACGAATAAAAATGAGAAAGAAAAAAAAGGACAAGGAAACAGGTAATTTTCTACTATTTTTTTAAAAAAAAGAATAATAAAATAATTAGATGGATGATTAAATGAGTTTTCATGTGAATTCAAGTGTAAAAGAAAATATATACTGGGGTCATTTCCCTAAAAAAAAATTTTTTTGAAACAATCCCATCAAAATTATTTATAAAAATATCTTCTTTCTAAATAGTAAGACAAAGTCGCATCTCGTCAAACATAGCAGATGTTTACCCTTAAGTTTTACACTAACATAATGATCTAACCTTAAATATAAGGTTCCCGACAAAGTGTTTCATCTTCACGTGCTAATTGAAAGGGAAAGGTTCCAACTATTTTGTCCTACACTAACATAATGATCTAACCTTAAACATAACTCATGTTTACCCTTAATTTTCTCTTTCTTTTTTGTCAGAATTGTATTTCTGAATTGTTATTCCAGCAAACGAGGTAGTTGAAAAATTATACTTGCAACATGTACCGTAGGGATAAGAAATCTACCAAATAAAAGCACTCCACTTTAGTTACTGAGTACAAGTTTTTGCCTTTTTCCAACCTCTTTCTTTTTTTTTTTGCAGACAATGAGATCTCATGTATTTCTTGTTTCATTTCCAGGCCACGGCCATGTCAATCCGCTTCTAAGACTCGGCAAGCGTCTTGCCTCCAAGGGTTTGCTCGTCACACTGTCCACACCCAAAGCCTTCGGCAAACAGATGGCTAAAGCCGACGACATCACGGTGGGTGATGGCTTTCTCAGATTTGAATTCTTCGACGATGGCTGGGACGACGATGACCCGAGACGCCCGAACCACGACCAATACATGCCTCATTTGGAACTTGTAGGCAAACGAGAGATTACTGCCATGATCAACAAATACGCCGAGCAGAACCGCCCCGTTTCTTGCTTCATCAACAACCCTTTTATTCCTTGGGTGTCTGATCTTGCTCAAACTCTTGGCATCCCGTCTGCAATGTTTTGGGTGCAGTCCTGTGCTTGTTTTGCCGCATATTACCATTACAATCAGGGGTTGGTGCCATTTCCTAGTGAAAGCGAGCCTGAAATTGATGTTCGGTTGCCTGCCATGCCGGTTCTCAAGCACGATGAAGTTCCTAGCTTTTTGCATCTTTCGACTCCTTATCCTTATCTGAGGACCATCATTCTCGATCAGTTTGTGAAACTTCAGAACACTTTCTGCGTATTGATGGACACTTTCGAAGAACTCGAGCCAGAAATCGTTGGATATATGTCCAAGTTTTGCCCTATAAAGACTGTTGGACCATTGTTCAAGCACCCTGAAGTGCAAGACACCATGAATTCCGACGAGTGCATCGAGTGGCTCGACTCGAAACCGGCCTCATCGGTGATATATATCTCGTTTGGGACTGTTGTTTACTTGGAACAGGAACAAGTTGATGAGATAGCTCAAGCTCTGTTAAGTTTAACCCCTGGTATCTCGTTCCTGTGGGTAATGAAACCACCGCCTAAAGAGACCGGATTTCCGATTCACACTTTGCCCGATGGTTTCCTAGAGAAAGTAGGTGACCATGGCAAGATTGTGCAATGGAGTCCACAAGAGAAAGTGCTAACCCACCCTTCGGTTTCCTGTTTCGTTTCGCATTGCGGTTGGAACTCGACAATCGAGTCGCTTTCATGTGGTGTGCCGATCGTTGCGTTCCCGCAATGGGGTGATCAGGTGACGAATGCTGTTTACTTGGTTGATGTGTTCAAGACTGGTGTGAGAATGTGCCGTGGCGTGGCGGAGAACAGGATAGTCCCGAGGGAGGAGGTGGAGAAATGCCTCCTCGAAGCTACAACAGGGTCGATGACGTCGGAATTGAAGAGTAACGCCTTGAAGTGGAAGGAAGCGGCAGAAGCAGCCGTGGCTGACGACGGTTCCTCCGATAGGAACATACAGGCTTTCATTGATGAATTTTGCAAGCAAGTACACCTTCCACGTAGCTGATATCATATGTTCCAATTTGATTAATGTGTTGTTACTAAAATGTCAACTGTTGAATTTGATTTATAAAATTTGGTTGTTGTTACCTAAAATTATCTTTGTGCAATATTAAAATAAATCCACTCTGCCCCAAGGATTCTTGGAGGAAGTAAGTGATAACGGTGATTGTGCAAAGGAGTCCACAAGCGAAAGTGCTAACTCACCCTCCGGGTTCCTCCTCCGTGTCACTTGTGGGGACAGACATAGTTGACGGGCTGGTTTAAATAATAAACAACTTGACATTGTTTAAGCAGTTCTCGAGTTTAATATATTATGTAGAAAAAAATTTTGTTAAAAAATTTATTCACTAAAATTAGGTGTGTATGTGGGTCAGTGTGAACTAGTTCAGATAAAACTCTTAAGAACCGAGAAGATAACAAAAAAATATAATTAAGTGAAAATTAATTATAATTAGTTGGTAATTTATTAAGAATCTGTTAAAGATTTCTATTATGATTTGAGCTATATTAATCATACTTACGAATTGGCTCTATACTCGATTTTTGTGATAATAGGTCAACTTTACTTGAAGTTCAGATCATACGCTTTACTCCTCACTACTCTAGACGAGTCCCTCCATAAAGTATTTCGCATGAATTCGGTGGTCACTTATGGGATTGGAGGTTAGGGATTGAAAATTAGGGTTTAAACATTTTATTTTTATTTTAAATCTGATATAACATTAAAATATTAATAAAATATTTCAGGTCATAAAAAATAGGGTAAACTACTCAAGTGACCAACGAACTATTTGGTCGTACTTATTTTGACCATCGAACTAGGTAACTTGTCAATCAGACTATTAAACTTTTAAATTGGTCTTATTTTTGACCATCATCGTTAAAAAACTAACGGATGAGTGATGTAGTAGTTAACGAAAATTTATAAAATTACACATTTAGTCCCTGTTATTTACTTATTATATCAATTCAGTCGTAATTTTAATTTAACTAAAAAAATTAACCAACCAGATGACAACATATGTCTCATTTTTTTATAATTTTGATTTAATTAGTTTAATTAATTTAATCAACCAACCAGATGGTGACAGATAATCAAATGAAACAAGTAAAATGAGAGACAAATGCAACTAGTGGGATTCAATTCCACGCCCAAGAGCATGAAGGGCTAAAGCCCCAACCACTGGGCTAACTCCAATTATATGACATGAAATGATAACTTGTTTTCTTAAAGGCTTATTTTGTTGGTGAAAATTATAGAAATTAAAAGAGAATTAATGAGATTCAAACTCGGAACTAATTGTATTCGTATGTAGTTAAATTTTTAATTTTAAAAGAAAATCAATTCTTGGAGCAAGCCACAACCAATGGATATAAAGAGGTGAAAGGTGAGAAAAGATCTTCTGCTTCGTTAAGAGATTTGCCATGAGCTCAAACTCATGCAATGTACCGAAAGCTTTCTTCAGATTCCCCAATGATGCATGTGCATATATCTTCTCTAGGAAAGGTTCCCCAATGATGCATGTGCATACATCTTCCCTAGGAAAGATTCCCCAATGATGCATGTGCTTACATCCAACAATTTTTAGCTGTATGTCCTACCTGCAGTTGCAAGTGCTGAGACAATTAATCCTTCATCTACGGAAAGCAGGAAAGGTGGCCTTGCATTTTCGCCTCGAGCAATCCATTTGGCCATAAACTCCAAGGCATAAAATGCTAGCTTGCTGTTATCTGCTTGCATTGCAACTTCTGCAAGATAGTTGCACAACGTACAATTTGGATAAAGAGCTCTATTATGATATGTTGTCTGTCAAAACCCATGAGAACAAAGCTATGCCATCAAACACTGAGCAAAGCCAACCTCCTAACTCGAAACAATATTGTATATAGTCAAAATTTTAATTTTATACAATTAGTCCCGAGTTCGAATCTTATTAATTCCCTTTTATTCTTTATAAATTTTATCAACAAAATAACCCTTTAAGAAAAAAAGTATCATCTCATGTCATATAATTGGTTTTAGCCTAGTGGTTGGGGCTTTAGCCCTTCATGCTCTTGGGTGTGGGATTAAATCCCACTAGTTATGTTTGTTTTCCATTTTACTTGTTTCATTTTATTATATTTGGTTGATTAAATCAATTAAAGTAAATAAATTAGAATTATAAAAAATGAGACATGTGTCGTTACCTGGTTGATTGGTTAATTTTATTTAGTTAAATTAAAATTAGGACTAAATTGATATAATAGGTAAATAACAAAGACCAAATATGTAATTTTATAATTTTTTGTTAAATGACACGTCACTCGTTTATTAGTTTTTAACGGTGGTGGTTAAAATAGGACCAACTTAAAAGTTTGATGATCTTATTGACGAGTTACCTAGTTCGGTGGTCAAAATAGATACGCTCAAATAGTTCGATGGTCACCTGAGTAGTTTATCTTAAAAATATTAATAAAATAATTCATGTCATCCTAGAGTGACCAAAATAGAAATATTTTAAAATTTGAGTGATTAAATTAACTTTTTTAAACTTTTATGACCAAAATAAGAGCGATAAAAAGTTTAATGATGAATGAAGGAAATTATCTTTATAAATTTTAAAATTCATCGTTCAACTTTTTTCCCACTCATATTTTAGTCTAAAAAACCATTTGATAATTGTTTGTTTATATATTATAAAATGAATTGTAGATAATTTCTTTGCTATCAATTTTTGAAATTACGTGTGGATAACTCGTGGACCAATGGTCCTATTTGACAATTAGCGGATAGCGGATAACGAATTATATTAGTTGATAGCGGATAGCTGATAGTATTAGTTGATTTGATTAGCAGATTTAGCTGATTGTATAAAAGTGTTTCATAAAATTAACTGATAGCTAATAGCTTTTTAATTATTCGAACAAGTAAAATGACATATAAGGACATAATTATATTTGATACTTGTTTGAATAATTTATTAGTTATTAATATTTTGTATCAATTAATATTAATTAGACTATGAAAATTATTTTTTTAATATCATTACTGAACATATAGGGGTTTACATATTAATTTTTTATTGTGAAATTATCTTTTTAATATAATTTTAAGAATTATTAAATTGAGACGTATACATTAATTTCTTTTCTATGAAATTATATTTTAAATATAATTTTATTAGTTATTAAATTTATATGTATTTATTAATTTATATATTAATTTTTTACTTATGAAATTGTTTTTTTAATTTTATTAGTTAATCAAATTTATGTTATTTAGAGAAATTTTTTATAATTATCAAGGAAAAAATAGTCTTTACAAGTCGTTTATCCAAACCTCTAACTCAAAAAGCTCCTAAAAGGGGTTTTTCAAAATGAGAGGTTTCACCTCAATCAGCTATTACAATCCTCTAGTTATCAATCATTCAAATTAACGGATTTGACTGGTCAAACCTCTAAAAATACTTTAAAACTATAATTTTATCCTATATATATAATTTTATCCTATATAATTATAATGTAATTAGAATGAGTTATACGCAATTTTACACCATAAAATTCTTAAATTATAATTAGATATTGGCTCTATTTGGCAATTAACGAATAGCTGATAGCGAATTACATTAGCTGATAGTTGATAGTTGATTGCATTAGTTGATTTGACTAGCGATTGTATTAGCTGATTGTATAAAAGTGTTTGGTAAAATTAACTGATAGCTGATAGCTGTTTGATTATTTAAACAAGCAAAATGACATATAATGACATGATTATATTCAAAATTTGTTTGACCTTTATAACTTTAATTTCAAAACCTCTAATTTCAAAAAGCTCATATTAACAGCTTTTTCAAAATAAGAAGTTTTACCTCAATCCGCTATTTCAATCCGTTATTCACCAATTATCTAAATTAACAGATTTAACCGATCAAATTTTTAATTTTAGCTCAAATCTCTATTTATCAAACATGGCCATTATTTTATCAAAATAAAAAGATGTAATAGTAGGTGATCATGATGGTTATTTTAAAAAAGTAAATTACAAACGTCATTTAAGTAAAATCCATAATCTATTTATCCAAATTAATATATTACAAATACGGCTACGGGGATATAATTTTACAATAATTGATTTCTAACGGAATCTTCATTATGTCGCGGTCCATATTTTTAATCGGGTAAATTATATATTTAGTACCCAACATTTACTCGTATTTTTGTTTGTATATCTTATATATTTTTGATAAAACAGTACTTAATATTATATTTTATTTCTATTTTAGTATACGTCGTTAAAAAATTAACAATATATTAACTTAAATAAGAGAGAAAAAAGCACACATCACAAGCTACTATGTCATTTTTTCTTTTTTAATTAGTTTATCATGTGCGACTTTTTCACTCTTAATTAACGTGTCATTAAATTTATAATGATAGATACTAAAATAAAAATAAAACGTATCGTTATGTATATTTTATCAAAAAATAAATGCTGTAAAAAACAGAAATATAGATAAAGATTGTGTACTAAATGGACAGTTTACCTTTTTAATTTGTAGTTACATCATTGGCCAGATGATTAGTGACCGTGCTGGTGCATCTCCTTTTCACCTCATCAATGAAGGCCTGTATGTTCCTTTCAGAGGAACCACCGACCGCAACCGCTGCCTCCGCCGCAGCCTTCCACTTCGAGGCGTTTCTCTTCAACTCCGATGCCTTCAGCCCCGTTGTCGCTTCGATGAAGCACTTCTCCACCTCCTCCTTGGGAATGATCCTGTTCTCCGCCTCTCCACGGCACATTCTCACACCGGTCTTGAACACATCAACCAAGTAAACAGCATCCGTCACCTGATCACCCCATTGAGGGAACGCTACGATCGGAACACCACATGAAAGTGCCTCCATCGTCGAGTTCCAACCGCAATGCGACACGAAGCAGGAAACCGAAGGGTGAGTTAGCACTTTCTCTTGTGGATTCCATTGGACAATCTTTCCATTGTCACCTACTTTCTCCGTGAAACCTTCCGGCAAAATGTGGACCGGAAGGCCTGACTCTTTAGCCGGAGGTTTCATTACCCACAGGAACGAGATACCAGGGGTTAAACTTAACAGAGCTTGAGCTATTTCATCAACTTGTTCCTGTTTCATGTAAAAAACAGTTCCAAACGAGATATATATCACCGATGAGGCTGGTTTCGAGTCAAGCCACTCGGTGCAGTCGTCGGCTTTCATCATGTCACAACGAACCGTGTCGTTTGGTACTTCGGGGTACTTGAACAACGGACCAACAGTTTTTATAGGACAAAATTTGGACATGTATTCAACAATTTCTGGCTCGAGTTCTTCAAAAGTGTCCATCAACACACAAAAAGACTTATCAAGTTTCTTGAACTGACCAAGAATGGCGGTCCTCAAATAAGGATAAGTAGTCGAAGGGTGCAAAAAGCTTGGAAGTTGGAACTTCATCGTGCTTGAGAACCGCCATGGCTGGCAACTGAAAATCAATTTCAGGCTCATTTTCACTAGGAAACGGCACTAACCCCTGATTGTAATGGTAATACGCCAAGAAACAAGCACAAGATTGCAGCCAAAGCACTGCAGAAGGGATGCCAAAGCTTTCCGCAACATCAGACGCCCAAGGAATAAAAGGGTTAGTGATGAAGCAGGACACGGGGCGGTTCTGCTCCGCGTATTTCTTGATCATCCTTGTTATCTCGTCTTTTCCAACGAGTTCCAATTGATTCATGTATTGCTCGAGGTCTCCGCGTCCCGGTTCATAATCGTCCCAGCCATCTTGGAACGATTCGAACGGGAGGAAGCCGTCGCCTACCGGTATAGGCTGGTCGGTGAGGTTGTTGGCTTTAGCCATCTGTTTGCCGAAGTCCGTTGGTGTAGTGTGACAAGCAAACCCTTGGAGACAAGGCGCTTGCCTAGCCTGAGAAGCGGATTTACATTGCCTTGACCTGGAAATGAAACAAGAAACACATGAACTAGAGGCTCAGATTTCATCGTCTTCTTAAGAGGAGGAGCTGCGAATTGTCTTCTTTAGTAATGTTGAGCAGAGATATGACAGTGTGTGTATATATAAGCAGTCCATGCTGACAGATACCTATATGGATAAATTGTTGGCTTGCTCAACTTGCATTGCAAGAATTGACATGGAGTAAGCAAAAATTAAAACTTTGTTGATATTATACTTAAATTTCAAAGTAAAACAAAATACTTTAGCATGATAAATTCGTATTTGATACTCCACCGTCCTAAAAATAATGTCCCTTGTTGACTCTTCACGTAGTTTTAAAAAGAAAAAAATTTGTGTAAAAAGTGTGTTGTAAAGTAATTAAAATAATAATTTTATCCTTCAAAAAAGTAAAAGTTTACTTTATTAAAAGCTAAAAAGATGATAGAAAAAATATATATTTAATAAAGTTGTTAAATTTTTTAAAATAATAATTTAATTGAGATAATTTAATATACAAAAGAAACATTATTTTTGCGACTGAAACTAATCTCAACAACCTATAGTACAATAATAGTGATTCATGTTAGGCAGTGACGAAAGCAATGACTTACAACCAATCGTAAGACCGAACCGCAAAACACAACACGTGTTCCAAAAATCTTGCAAGTAGAAGCTCAACCAGTGGTTGCCAGTTAGCCGCAACTGAAAAAGAAAGAAAAAAAAAACCCCCACGACATTCACATACATAGCCATCTCTTGCTTACGTATTAAATGAGCACACCTCGTCCGGTAGAGAATTCATAGTTTAGTTTTCATCAATTCAATTCTTAATTCTTGAAATTAAATAAAACTATTATTATTAGTCTAATTTACTTTTTCTATAATAATAGTCTAATTTAGTAAACTTTATTAAAAGATGAAATTTATATCAATTATAATTATGATTACTCAAGATTTATCCACTTTACCCCCATAACACAAGTGGGCACGTGGATGAATGCATCCAAAACTAAAACATGCGAGCCCTTTCTTGAATAAAAGTCTTTTGTCCCTTTTCGGATTAGACAGAGTGTTGGTTAATGATCATTGGCTCACCTCTCTGCCTGATTCTCATGTTGAGTTCCTTGCTCCAAGAATTTCAGATCATAGTCCTGCTGTTGCTTGGTTATCTAAGGAGGCTCCTACAAACAGGCCGAAACCTTTCAAGTATTTTAATTTTTGGTCCCTTTATCCTGATTTCAAAGACATTGTTAGAGATTCTTGGTACGAGCCTATTCAAGGAAATCCTAATCCTATGCAGGTTCTTTTTTGTAAATTGAAGAGAAGCCTTGTTTAAAGGACTTAAACAAAAGGCATTTTGTTGACATATCGAGGCAAGTCATTGATAAGAGAAGCCAGTTGGAGAAGCAACAATTGTGTAATCTTACTTAGGGGCACATTGTGATGTGGAAGCTGAGAGAAGATTACAAGCTGAGCTTGTTGATTTGGAGATTGCTGAAACTTTATTTTACAAGCAAAAATAAGATGGCTTCAGGAAGGTGACCAAAGTACTAGATTTTTCCACTCAACAGTGGCTGCCAATAAGAAGAAGAATACTATTTGGCTTATTAAAGATGCTGGAGGACAGGAGTTTAGATCTTTTGATGCTATGGCTGCTGAAGTGGTTAAGTTTTTTACTAACCAAATTGGCTCAGTGGATTGTAATGTGGAGGGGATTAGTGTTGATTTCCTGAAGGAGTTGCTTCAATACAGTCTTCCTTCCTCGGCTGCAGAGGGTTTGATGAAGGAAGTAACTGGTGAGGAAATTAAATCAGTTGTTTTTAGTCAAGGAAAGGATACAGCTCCAGGTCCTGATGGTTATACTTCAGGATTTTTTCAATCTGCCTGGAGTATTGTTGGAGCTGACTACATTGCTGCAGTAAGATACTTTTTCTCTGCTTCTTTTCTTTTGCTTGCTTTTAACTCTACTGCAATTGTTTTGGTGCCTAAGATACCTAATGCTTGCATAGCTAAAGATTTTAGGCCTATTGCCTGCTGCTCTGTGCTTTATAAGACAATTACTAAGATTCTGGTTAGGAGACTTTCTGATTACTTTCCTGGCATGATCTCTCTTGGTCAATATGTTTTTGTTTAAGGGAGAGACATTAAAGATAACATCTTGCTAGCTCAGGAGCTGGTCAAGGGTTATAATAGAAAGTCCCTTTCTCCTAGATGTGCTATTAAGGTGGATTTGCACAAAGCTTTTTTAATTGGAATTTTATTCTGAATGTTCTTAAAGCTCTGGGTTTGCCTTTGCAATTTAGGAACTGGATGAGAGTTTGCTTTACAGGTTCTAAATACTCAATCTCTTTTAATGGAAGTTTGGTAGGATATTTTGAGGGAAAGAGTGGAATAAGGCAAGGAGATCCCATGTCTCCTTACCTTTTTGTGTTGGCAATGAATATCCTCTCCCATTTGTTAGATGTGGCTGCAAAGAAGAAAGTTTTTCAATACCATCCTAGATGCAAGAAAGTGAAGCTGACTCACTTATGTTTTGCGGATGATCTCCTCATTTTTTGCAAAGGAAATGCGAGATCAATTATGGGGGTCCGTGTGGTTTTGGAGGAGTTTTATACTATGTCTGGTTTGAAGCTTAATGCAGGCAAATCTGAACTTTTTGCTTCTGGGGTCAATGAGGAGAATATAAGGATTATTCAATCTGCTACTGGGTCTGCTGTTGGCTCTCTTCCTGTTAGGTATCTAGGCATTCCTTTGGTCACAAGGAAGCTAAGTGAGAGGGACTGTGCAGTGCTCCTTGATAAGGTAAAAGCTAAGCTAAATCTTTGGTCTAATAGACTGCTTAGCTTCGATGGGAGACTTCAACTCATCAAAACAGTTTTGTATGGCATTCTCCATTTTTGGTGTAGACAAGTCTTACTCCCTAAATCTGTGATAAAGAAGATTGAGCAGCTTTGTACTCGGTTTTTCTGGAAAGGCAAAGATGTTCCAGCAAGGGGAGCTCGTGTTAGTTGGAAGATTATTTGCACTCCTAAGGCTGAGGGTGGATTGAGAATTAAGAACTTAAATACCTGGAATCATGCTTGTATTATATATCTTTTGAAAAGTTTGCTTGCTAATGAGAGTACTCTATGGGCTGCTTGGGTAAGGGAGTATATTGTTAAGGGGATTGACTTTTGGCATCTAGACAGCAAGCCTCATTTTAGCTGGTGTTTGCGCAAATTGCTTAAAGTTAGAGATGTGGCTCAACCTCTTTTTGCTAGCAATGCTGAAGATACAATTCAGGTGAAGGATATTAGGGAGGCTATGCGTGCTAGGTAAGACAAAGTTAGTTGGCAAAAACTTGTTTGGTTTCCCTTGTATGTCCCTAGGCACTCGGTCATTTTGTGAATGGCTTTGCTTGATAGGCTTCCTACAAAAGATAGATTGCTCAGAATGGGTGTGTTGGTAGATAGTGTTTGCTTGAATTGCGGTATTGCACAGGAGAGCCAGAACCATCTGTTTTTTGAGTGCCATTTTTCGAAAGGCATTTGGAGAGAAGTGTTGAACCTTTGTGCTTTAGCTCGGGGTCCTCTAAGCTGGGAGGAGGAACTCACTTGGGCTGTTGCAAACTTACGAGGCAAATCTTTGATTGTTTTTATTTTGAAATTAGCTTGGGGTGCTTATACTTACTTTGTTTGGGAGGAACGTAATCGTAGAGTGTATAGAAGCGATTTTAGAAGTGTGGATATTATTTTGGATTGTATTAGGAAGGTTGTTAGTATTAGAGTTCAAAATAGGAAAGTGCGTGTTGAAACTGTAAATAGTGATTTGTGTGTAGCTTGGGGAATTCCCATTGGGATGGACGCCCAAGCTTAGTCATTTTTTTTGTAATTCCTTTTGTCTGGATAATAAATACAACATTTATCCAAATAAATAAAATTTAATGTTAGAGTTTATAGTATGATGTATTTTTAGGGTTTAAGATTTATAATTTAAGGTTAAGATTTATAATTTGATTTTTTAGTCCCTCCGCCCTAAAAATATTTTTAAAATATGTATGCCGCATGGTATAATTCTTTCCGCAGTCCCTAAAACTTTTGAATGTTATGCAATCCAGTCCTGAAATCCGATTAAATCAATTTTAAAGGGGATATTTACTTTTTTGGTCCTTCAAACTTCCTGCGCACTTCAATTTTGCCCTAATTTGAGGGTATAATTACGGATTTGGTCCCCAATCTTTGAAAATTATTTATTTTCACCCCTGTATATTATTTTTAATTTATTTTTTGCACTGTTCTTCTGTTTCTTTTAATTTTAGTCCTTATTTATGTATTATATTATATTCGATATGTTTTATTATTATTTTTACATATTCATTTATTATAATTAATAATTTGTATAGTATATGTATAGTATATGTTTAGTATATTTATATGTATATATAATATTAGTATAATATATTTATATGTATTTATAATATATTATCATATGTGAAATGTATATATATATTTATATAATATATAGTATATATATAGTATGTTATTATTATGTATATTTAATTTGTGTATAATATTATATAATGTATATTATATTTGTATATGATATATTTAGCATATTATTAAGTATATATTATGTATATAACATTTTTATTGTAAAGTCTTTCTTTTTTTTGTATATTATATTAATATAAGTATATATTATGTGTATTACATTATACTTAGTATATTACGAAATATATGTACATCATGTTCGTATTATTTTTATTTTGGTTTGAGTTTTTTTACGTATTTATTTTAATACATTAAGGGAATATTTTCAACTTTATTTTGGGAATCGACTAAGAAGTGGTGTCCTGACTCATTCAGGTGTCATCTTCTTCGGTTCTTGTAAATAAGGAAATGTTCTCCTTAGACTACTCTTAGGGGATTAAATTTAAAATTAAAATTTGAATTTTTGTTTTCTTGCAACGACGACACTTAATCAACGCAATACCAATTTTGGGCGTTGTGAGGGTTCTAATCCTTCCCCCGCGCGTAACCGACTCCCGAACCCAAACATTTTGAATCCCTGGTTAATTTTTAATGGTGTCCGGCCTACCAAAGTGGTTGGTGGAGACTCCATTTTCTGTTTTTTTAAATTTTTATGGTATTCTACTGAGCGTGTCATCCCGGTCTCCGGGTGTAATCTCTTTTGATGCCGTAGAATATTTTAATCATTATTTAAAAAAATAAAAAAAACGTTTACGATAGCAACATAATAGAACTGTATTGTACCATGTGTCAGTAAAATCTAAAGAAAAAATTGTCAAGATTCAATGGTCAAAATTGATCAAAAGACTTAATTGATTCAATTTCTTGGTTCAATAGTTTAATTGGATGTGAAAAAAGTTCATCGGCTTAATTATTTATTTTTCAAAAGTTCAAAGGATTCTTACACCCTTAAGCCAAATATTTAATAAGGCTTTGTGTTTTAAAAGTTTTCCTTCTGATGTTCGATCTTGACTCCTACTCTAATTGAGATGTTACACCTTTAAGTGTTCACATTTCAGTTTCATAGTACATAAATATTGTGTATGAATTTGAATCTTGTTATGTGAGAGTTTTGTCTTGAGTTATTCTGATTTAGATTCATTTATGTTCACTCTTAACTTTTTCCTGTTCCAAGTAAACAACAGTTCCAAACGAGATATAAGTCACCGATGAAGCTGGTTTCGAGTTGAGCCACTCGATGCAGTCGTCGGCTTTCATCATGTCACAACGAACCGTGTCGTTTGGTATTTCGGGGTACTTGAACAACGGACCGACCGTCTTTATAGGGCAAATCTTGGACATAAATATTCAACAATTTCTGGCTCGAGCTCCTCGAAAGTGTCCATCAACACACAAAAAGACTATTTTTTAACTATGTTTTTTGTATCGTTTAATTAACCTAACTATGTTCAGAAAATTGTCTTTTTACGTTACACTTAAAACCTATGCTTTCGTAATAATATGTTTCGGGATCTGAACCTAAAGAACTTTTTCGTAATAATATGTTTCAAGACGGTTGATAGAGCTAATTCAGCAAGGTTTTTATTTCCAGAAATGCAGGATGTCTTCAGTAAGTCCTCGAGCAAGTACGTTTCAATGCTGGAGCTGCAGGATAAGGTCATTTCAGAAAAGGGAAAGAAACGTAGAGATCGGGGAAGGAGAATAACATACTAGATATCGAGACAGGATCTCCAACCAACTCGGACATCTCAAGAAAACAGATTCTCACCCGGTCTGCAGGAAAAGCTTTGGCTTTAGATAGAAAAACTGGAATTGAGTTCATCGGTGATGAGGACGAAATTCTTGAAGATTTTGTTGCAGCGGAACTGCAAAATGAATGGTGTTTCTAGAAATTTGCTTCGTGTGTATTGGCCTTCGTATTTTTATTGCTGCTTGCTTTGCTCCAGCAGCTTCTCCAATGATTTGTTGTTGTTTGCCCTGTTCCAGCAACATCTTTTGTTGTTCCTTAGGTGGTAATTGACGAGTGAGTGAGTTTTGATCCCTATGAAAGGAGTGAGCTGTTCCAAGCTTGATGGTAAGGTTCTGTAAGATCCATATAGCATTTGCGTTTGTTGGATGCAGGGCAAATCTCTACTTATAAAGCAGAGGTGTGGACTGTTGATTGTGACTAGGGGGCTAGTAAGTTTGTGCTCTAATAGGAAGGCAGGGATGTAAGGCCGAGGTGTTAACTAGGCGAGTTACTGGATTTTATTTTTATTGGTGTATCGATTGTTATTTTGTACCAACTTTTTTAGTAATGTTGTACTTTTTTCCTCTAATTAAATTTAGAGAGATTTTTAACGAGATATACAACTCAAGCTTTTAATAAAATGAAAATTTTATTGTCGAGCAAAAAAAAAAACTTGCCAACTAAACTAACTTGAATTCTTTCACTCGACTCAATCTAATACTCACATGTAATAACCGTTCTTTATTTATCTAGCGAAATATCTTGTTTGGTCTGTAAAGAGTGGAGTACATGCGGAGATGGATGGTTAGCAACAAATAATTCGTTTAAATACTTTTAATTCACGATTTTTTATAGAAAACTTATTTATTAGCATGTTGTGTAGTTTGATTATACAAAATTTTTTGTTTTAAAGATTATAAATTTTGTTGATGGGTTAAATAGGATGCAAAGAGACACAAAAAGAAGAAACAAGATGTATATTTTGATTCCACAATGAACGTATAGTGAGTATTGTAAATAAAAGCGGTTTTGAGTTTATGAGATATGAGTTTCGGATTGAGTTTTACAAGCTTTAAAGTGGTTTGAAAAAATAAAAAAATGATTGAGTTGTAGGCTTGTAGGAGATGATTAGACGAGTTTTCGATGTCTTTGTTTGGTTGGATGAAATGCCTAAAATGGTGATTTTATCCACGGTGTGAAACATCAATGAAACTATAAATTTTTTATCATTGGACAGAGTAGATAAAAAGAGAAAGAGAGAAACGGAAATAAAATAATGTAAATGACATGTGGGTGACATATAAACAAAAAAGTATTTTATAGCGACACATATAGTACTATATAACCCTATCATTTTTAATTTAACGTTGGAGTGACAAAAACATAATATACTCCTCCCCCAATTTGTAATGTACCGATTTTTTAAATATTTTTAATTAATAATCTACCACTCAAAAATATTTTAATCTAATCTCCATAATTATGGAGTATTGTTTTTAACTCCATTTTTATTTCTCGAACATGATTTTACCTAGAAATATATTATCATTATTGAATTTATTGCCTTATTTCTTCTAAGAAAACCATTTGATAATGGATTATAGATAATTTATTTGGTATTAATTTTTGAAATTAGGTGTGGGTATTTCATGGAAACATATATATTATATAATTAATAAATTATATATTTCACAAAAACTTATATGAATATTGAATTCTGCTTGGGACCTGGCTGTTTTGCTTTTAAGTGGTTATGATATGACTGATGTTTCCAAGTTCGTGTACGATTTCATTTGTGTATTTGACTGATGTTTAACAATAATTTTAATATATATTTTTTCATTTTTTTCCTTGTCAGAAGATTAAATCTTAACTCAATTTTGATTACCAAAAGAATTTTACATTATAAATTTCTTAAATTATAATTAAATAATTATTTTATCAAAGCAAATAAATAATAGTAAGTGATTATATGCTGTTTTTTTTTATAATACTAAGCAACAAAAGAAGATTAGGCTAAGCCACTCAGGTCTTTCAACAAAGCTGCAACAACCTCAGCTGGGGCGCCTGGAAAAACATGCTACCGACCGGTGGTCACGGCCATGCCGTCTAGGCCCGGTCGGCACGCCGTGCGGCACTTGAAAAAGGACCCAACCTAGACAAGTTAGCCTTCAACAAGCCCTTTATCTAAGGATTCAACTCGGAAGAGTCGTCTCATGATCCATCAGGCAACATGCGCGTCGAATATCGTATCCCGCGGGGCCTAGCGAATGCTAGCGGCCAACCCCTGACTCTCGCGACGAGCGCGATATGGGGCCCTGTGGCCCCAAATAATCCCTAAGAGGTCCTCCTAGAGAGACATAGTGCCATCCGCTTGGCTCCAATGCCCGCACACCTAGGCCCTACGTGGGCCTAGGAGAAGGTCACTTACACCAAGGCAGCTCGGCTGCTAGCGCTTGGCGAGGAGGATGGTGGAGACCCAACACCAAACCACTTCCCCCTAAAGAGCTAAATAAACTTATCAAGTATGACGCGAATAGACGTTGCTTCGTCCCAAACGAGGACACTTTCTGAACAATACCTTTATCGCCTTTCCAAAGCATCCTTAACTTGGTAGCTCTTCAGGCATTACTCATATGGGGCACGGTCCGCCTTTGCTCGGTCCCGAACAGGCTTGTCAAGACAGAACCCTAATACAATAAGAGACAGCCTTGACACGGTGCACCTCGGCATAAACGGGCCAGGCCATCAGTTACGCTATTGATTCCACGACCAACATGTCTGATCACTATCTCCTAATCTCTAGCTAGGTGTAGGCGGATGGATGATACAAGAACATAGTCGGACAAGGCTTTGGAACTCCTAAGAACAATACACACAGTCTCGAGACTGTCAGATTCCACCATAGCTCGTCTGTACCCAAAAGATTAAAGGTGTTGTAAAGTATCATAGATCGCCCACAACTCGGCAAACAGAACCGAGCAATCGCCCACCATATGCTGGTTCTTTGAAAAAGTAATTACAAACGCCATATAAATCAAACCCACGATTTATTTATCAAATTAATAAATACAAATACGTAATTACAATTTTATAATTGATTCCTAATGAAATCTTCTTTTTCTCATGTAACTTTTTAATGCATTTATCGGAGTGAGTTTATGTTTAAGATGAAGATCGAACTTTAAACTTAAATTAAGGTGGTGTCATTTTTAATGTGTCGTTACAATTAGTTCAGAGCAGCTGCAGCAGTGGCTAGTTGATTAGTGACTGTGCTGGTGCATCTCCTTTTCACCTCATCAATGAAGGCTTGTATGTTCCTTTCAGAGGAACCACCGTCAGCAACCGCTGCCTCCGCCGCAGCCTTCCACTTCAAGGCGTTTCTCTTCAACTCCGATGCCTTCAGCCCCGTTATCGCTTCCGTGAAGCACTTCTCCACCTCCTCCTTGGGAATGATCCTGTTCTCCGCCACTCCACGGCACATTCTCACACCGGTCTTGAACACATCGACCAAGTAAACAGCATCCGTCACCTGATCACCCCATTGAGGGAACGCTACGATCGGAACACCACATGAAAGTGCCTCCATCGTCGAGTTCCAACCGCAATGCGACACGAAGCAGGAAACCGAAGGGTGAGTTAGCACTTTCTCTTGTGGACTCCATTGGACAATCTTGCCATTGTCACCTACTTTCTCTGTGAAACCTTCCGGCAAAATGTTGACCGGAAGGCCTGACTCCTTAGCCGGAGGTTTCATTACCCACAGGAACGAGATACCAGGGGTTAAACTTAACAGAGCTTGAGCTATTTCATCAACTTGTTCCTGTTTCAGGTAAACAACGGTTCCAAACGAGATATAAATCACCGATGAGGCTGGTTTCGAGTCGAGCCACTCGATGCAGTCGTCGGCTTTCATCATGTCACAACGAACCGTGTCGTTTGGTATTTCGGGGTACTTGAACAACGGACCAACCGTCTTTATAGGGCAAATCTTGGACATATATTCAACAATTTCTGGCTCGAGCTCCTCGAAAGTGTCCATCAACACACAAAAAGACTTATCAAGTTTCTTGAACTGACTAAGAATGGCTGTCCTCAAATAAGGATAAGTAGTCGAAGGGTGCAAAAAGCTAGGAACTTCATCGTGCTTGAGAACCGGCATGGCAGGCAACTGAACATCAATTTCAGGCTCATTTTCACTAGGAAACGGCACTAACCCCTGATTGTAATGGTAATACGCCGAGAAACAAGCACATGATTGCACCCAGAGCACTGCAGAAGGGATGCCAAGGCTTTCCGCAACATCAGACGCCCAAGGGATAAAAGGGTTAGTGATGAAGCAGGACACGGGGCGGTTCTGCTCGGCGTATTTCTTGATCATCCTTGTTATCTCGTCTTTTCCCACGAGTTCCAGTTGATTCATGTATTGCACGAGGTCTCCGCGTCTCGGTTCATAATCGTCCCAGCCATCTTGGAACGATTCGAACTGGACGAAGCCGTCGCCTACTGGTATAGGCCGGTCGGTGAGGTTGTTGGCTTTAGCCATCTGTTTGCCAAAGTCCGTTGGTGTAGACAGTGTGACAAGCAAACCTTTGGAGGCAAGGCGCTTGCCTAGTCTGAAAAGAGGATTTACATGGCCTTGGCCTGGAAATGAAACTAGAAACACATGAACTAGAGGCTCGGATTTCATTGTCTTCTTTAGTAACGTTGAGCTGAGATATGGCGGTGTATGTATGTATGTAATTCATGCTGACAGATAACTATATGGATAAATTGTTGGCTTGCTCAACTTGCATTGCAAGAATTGACGTGGAGTAAGTAAAATTTAAAACGCAAAGCGAAATTAAAACTTTGTTTATTATTATAATTACATTTCAAAATAAAAACATAAACAATATATTTTGGTACGATAAATTTGATGAGTATTTATTCGTTTAAGATTCAAAATTTATCGTTTTAGAAATAAATTTAAATTTGAATATTTTTAATTTAAAAAAAAATGATTCAAATTCAAATTTTATATACATTGGGGTGCATGTTAGGCAATGACTTACCACCAACCGTAAGACGGAACTGCAAAACACAACACGTGTTCCAAAAACCTTGCAAGTCGAAGCACAACCAGTAGTTGCCAGTTAAGTTAGCCCCAACTGAAAAGGAAAGAAAAAAACCCCACGACATTCACAAACATAGCTGTCTATTGCTTACGTATTAAATGAGCACACTTGGTCAGCAGAAATTATTATATGATCCCGATTCATTACGTTATTCACAGTCTTATTTAATAAGATTTATTTATTTAATTACATGTAGAAAAGAGATGAAGATTCACCTTAAAAAATAAGATGAAAAATTATTATTGGATGAGACCATAGATAACGTGGTGAGCCAAATTCATCTAATAATTTTTCGTCCGTTAGAGAATTTATTGTTTAGTTTTCATCAATTCCATTCTTAATTCTTGAAAATAAATAAAAAATATATTTTTGGATCAGATTGAAGTTTCGTCTTGTATTGTTTTTAAAAGTATTTTTGGACTCAAAAGTAATATAAAACATATGTTTTTTTCAAGTTAGAGTTATTGTTCAATTTTAATTGAAAAATACTTTTCAAAAGCGAATATTTATTAGTTTTTAACGGTCATCTCAGCATCGTAGACTGTCATGTTAGCACCATTAACTGCTATGTCAATATTATAACGTTCAATGTCTGTTAAGGGACAAAATTGATACAATGAATGTCTTCAAGGAGAAATTTGATGCAAAAAATGTAAGAACTACATTATTGATTTGGGTTTACTACAAAGACAAGTTTTACTCCTTTAGCCTTTTAAAAATAATGTCTACATAAATTTTCTATATGCTTAAAATCATTTTTTGACAACAATAATAAATAAATCTAATTCGAATTAAACGGTTTAAAAATATTTTTTACAAGCATTTTCTCATTGTACTTCTCAAAAATTATCAAATTAATCTTGAGATAACAGAGGATAAGTAGGGTCCAAGGGTCTTGGCCTTTAACAATATGAAATTTTGATTATAAGTTCTTTAATTTTTTTGAAAAATTTAATCGTCCTTTTAAATTTTTAGAAATTTATATTAAACATTAAAAATTGTTAATACTTTTAATCAAATCTTCTAAAAATTTAACTTGATACCTTTCAAATTTCTTCATATACGATATACATATATAGTTTCATAACCATATGCGATATATGTATATGTTTTTTTTCATATTTGTTCATATGTGGTATACATATATATCAAGCAAAGTCGAGAGACTTGACTTCAGTTTAAAATTGATCCACTAATTACAAAATTCGAGTTACTTAAGTCTCATCTTATAGCTTAAATTATATTTTTTTTTTGATTCGAGTGAAGTTTATGAATTATAATCTAAATTAAATATAGTCATTTTTTGTGTTGGGTTAAAAAATAATTTTTTTGAATCGAATTTTACTCGCTCAGAGAATAACGAGAGAATTTATCCACCTTACACCGCGACAACAAGAGCGCACGTCGATGAATGCATCCAAAACTCCAACTTTTGAAAAGAGAACTTCAACTTTTCAAGCCATAGCATTCAAGCTTTAGACTCTTTCGAAACCAACGAAGTATTGACGGAGAATAAGAAGAGTTCAAGAGAATTTTGGCCTCCTCAAGAATTTAAAATTTTGATAATATTTTTTATTGTTTTTTTTTAATTTATTCATCCCTTCAATTTTTTAAAAATTTATATTAAATATTATTTTTTCAATATTACTAAGTCAAATACTCAAAAAATTTAACTTGGCCTTTTGATTTTTTTGTTCGAATGATAATTTTTTATCAAAGTTCTAACGATAATTTAGGTCTATATCAATTTAAATATTTAATAAAGTAGGTCTTACTCCTTGATTTTGAGTTTAAATATTTAATAAGACTTTGTGTTTTTAAAGTTCAATAATTTAGTCCCTTCTGATGTTCGATCCTGACTCCGATCCTAATTGAGATTGTAACACCCTCGACTCAGACGTCACATTTAGGCCTCAAGCCCAACCCGTTATTATAAAATTTTGACCTAGTTTAGCCCAATCCGCAATCGATTTTGAAAGTCCATTTAATTACAGCCCAATAAAACACAATAAATAATTAAAAACATATACAATGGAGCTCCTTTTAAAATTACATTATAAACCCTTGACTCGATAGTTTGAAAATCCAAATACGATTTACAATATACAATAGGTTCCTACGAATACAAATCCCAAAGACCTAAGTACTGTACTCTGAAGAGACAAGGCGCTGGAATCCTTCCTAGATGGTGCTCCTTCAAGAACGTGCCAAACCTACTAACCTACGAACGGAAACAACGATTCCGGACGCTAAGCTAACAAAGCTCAGTGGATACACCGCCACTCAACCATGCTTCATGCAAATCATAAATAAATCAATGCAACAAGAATGATATCATGGCAAGATAACAATGGCGCTACCATATCCGCCTAAACACATGGCATTCTGAATGTATGATCACGCACACAGCTTGTACAAGTATCTCATACGTTTACCTAGCACCACACTGATGACACCAACAACATTAAGTGAGGCCCGCTTCCACAAAGCATCGAAATCCTACACTTGAGTGAGGCCCGCGTCCACGAAGCACTAGGATCCTACACTGCGAGTAAGGCCCTCGTCCACATAGCATCGGGATCCTATACTCTGAGCAAGGACCGTGTCCACAAAACATCGAGATCCTATACTCAAGGGGATGAGGTCCGCGTCTACATAGCATCGAGATCCTACATCCATGCTCGAGATCTCTCATCAAGCATCTTCGAATGAGGCTCGCGTCCATAAAGCATCGAGATCCTACATTCGGGAGTCTTCAAGGTGTTGCAACACACTTAGGGTATCCAAATCCCAACAACAAGGGATGACTCAACTATCTAGGCGCCCCATCAGCACACAGCAAAGACCCTAGTAAAAACACAACTCTAGACCTCGACACAAAGGTCTTACCGCACACAGCTCTAACACATTTACCATAGCCTTATGGTTTTTATCAGTTATTATATCATCCCGTTGAATTATCCATTCATTAGCATGTTTATAAAGTACACATTAGCCATTCTCATTAATTTATCTTATTATCCGACAAGACTCAACCTTATAGGCGCCCTTTTCTATACACATCATGGACCTAGATTACCACACAACATCCACGATCTGCCTAGGATCCCTATGGTTTACCACCTCACATAATTTACCCAACATTTACCAAGTCATTAGCCATTTATTACTCATAAGGGGTTAAAATTTCCATTTCTCAATTTTAATATTCATTTTACACCTTAACGGGCCCCCAAGGCCCTTTGCCTCAAATTATAACACCCCTGAACGCCAGCTCAAAATTATTGGGCAGATTGCCCAGCGAGTATCGATACTCCAATGTGAGTATTGGTACTCCCTTATAAGTATCGATACTCTCACATGAGTACCGATACTCTAATTAGGTTCGAAAGAACTAGACCCAAAGCCGTACCGATACGCTATATACCGTACCGATACTTATCATCTGTACTAGGATCGCCCCGTATCGATCCACCCCGTACCGGTACTCTCACAAACGCGTACCGGTACGCTAAGCCTCTCCTAAGCAAGCAACAATGTGTATCGATACTCCCCTATGGGTACCGATACCCCCACTGGATTCAAAAGAATTTAACCCAAGGGAGTACCGATACGTTACGTACCGTACCAGTACTCAAATCCTTTCCAAGCAATGTAACAGTGCGTACCGATACGCCCCCTTGCGTATCGGTACACGAAGGCGTATTTGGAATCATTACCTTACAAGGGGTACCGATACACGAGGAAGCGTACTGGTACTCCCCTCCCAACTCTTCCCCCATTTACACTAAGGCGTATCAATACTCTAACCCTAGTATCGGTACGCAAGCCCAATTTTTGAACTCTAGGTGTGGGTTTCACCTAGAAACCTTGTTTAACCCCCATAGTTAAACCCCAAATCAATTCTACAAGTTATTGTGAAGGTATTAAGTGAGTTTCTACCAATTTTAAGCCTTAGCAACATCAAATCCCCATTTTACCATTAAAGGAGTCAACCCAAAGCTTATCAAACCATAAACACCAAAACATTCACAAAGCTTATTTTTATGAGTTGCAGGAAACAATAGGAGTTAATAGTGTACTAACCTCGAATTAAAGCTGATGAAAAATCCCTCAAAGATCCATTTCCGTTCTTCTTCTTCAAGCCCTCACCAAACACCTTTTTCTACCACAACCAACCATTTTTACCTTGGTTGGTAGATCTCTCAAAGCTGAACAATCTCCCCTTCTTATCCCAAACGAGATTCTTACTCAAACTCTAAAAAATTACACCTTTTTCTTCAACTTGGGTAGAAAGATGGATATGAGAAAGAGGGAGAAGACAATGGGACAAAGGTGACTTCACCCTCTAACTTTTCTGTATAAATTAAAGCCTCCCGTCAGCTCTCATTGTCTTTAATTACGCTTTTACCCATTTGCCCTTCTTACTTTCACCTTAGCCTAACAATAAACCCACAACACAAGCCCAAAAGCTTTTCTTCAAGCCCAACAAGGCTCTCAAGGCCCAATATCTCGACCCAAACGTGAAGCCTATGCCTCAGTTTAACCCGACCCTTAAGTTTCGAAACCCAGATCGTTACAACTTTCCCATCTTAAAAGAAAATTCCGTCCTCAAAATTTAGATAGATGCAAGAGATATATAACCAAAACAGGCCTAACCACTTCACCATTCAGACATGATCACCTCGATTAGGGAAAGTCCCCCCTTCAATCCACCTTAAACAGAACCATAGCATTAAACCACACACTCTCAACACTTCCCTTTGATATTTCCCACGACTCTTTTTCAACAGCCAACAACACTTACGACAATCCGCTAAGTATGGTAACACCACCAACCTCGAGCTACGCTGTTCAAACATTAACTTAAAGAACTCACCTTTAAGGGATTATACCTTGGTTAACCAACCCTTCTATTAGCATTCGTCATCCAAAACTAAACTTAGATTTTATTTACGTCTAAAACACTGCACCACATTCACAAGACATTGTCAAGAACGCATCACGCCTAACAACCATATCTCGGTCAAACCACTAAAGGACAAGCAAAACCCTAACAATCGGTCATTAACATCAATTTACCTTGAACTAGCAGCTCCTCTCTCCAGACTTGACCCACCAAGTCAGAACCTAAGACTTCACTTTGTCCAAACTTACTTTTAACAGGATCAAAAACCACTTACGAACTCGCACAAGTAACCCAAAACTAACCATTCTATTTGCAAAGATCTAAACAATCAGACGCAATGAGCTATCTGACCGTCCTCAAAGATCTCCAACTAGCCTGTCTAAAAGTATTTATTGGCACCACAATCATTCGGTTACCCTCAACACAACTATTGATCCACGTTTTCGTTGCGCTACTCAGATAACTGCTAGCCTATTTGTCTTAACCGATAATAACTTTGGTTAAACTTAATTGGGCAATCCTCTAACTCCCGAGATCTAGCTCAACATGTGTACAAGCCAAACAACTATCATCGCGATTTGTCCTTAAGAGCTTAACCATGTCCATCACAATATTCATTTACCCGTTTTGACGATACCTTACTCCTACAAACAACACGTAAAGCTCTCACATTCTATGGCCATAATAAGGTCGCCAAACTTACGCGAAACCGACTATGGTCTCCTACCATTACACTACGACCTAACACATCTAAACCCACCATGCAAGTTATTCTCACGCATGCGTGATCTCGACGAAGTGTTTGGCAACAACACCCAATCGGTCGCTTGCACTAGTATACCCCCAACAAAGAGTCCGTTACGTACCATACCACAGAGCGACGGACACTAACAACAAACTCAACCTTACCTTTATCGCCTTTCTAAACCGTAATCAACCAGTAAGATTGCTCGTTCACCAAGGGTACTCTATACCCTCAAAACACCCACAACTCTAAGACCAGGGACTCTCAACCCTTGCGTCTGCAACGCAAGCTAAGAACATCTTGCAACATACATAACCTCCCTCGAGCTAGCACTACGGAGCACAACATTCACTCTAGAGAGGTTAAGATTCTTCTCATCTAACACTAACAGTTAGATTCAAGCAATCTAAAACTTCTCAACTTCTCATTCACATCATACGACCCCCATGCACTCTGTAGCGATGTCTTCCTCGCTAAAAAAGAAAGTGTGTTTTGTTTTTGTTTTTTGGAAAATTTTCTTCCGCGTGGGATTTTAGAAAACCCGTATTTTATTTAAAATTGGAGTCACCACCGGCCACTCAAGGTGGACCGGACACCGTGAAAACCAGAGATTTCAAAATTGATGGGTTTGGGAGTCGGTTATGGATGGGGAAGGATTAGCACCCCCACACCGCCCAAAATTGGTACTTTAATAATTACCGCTTTATTAATATTAGACTTTTTGTATTAAAGTGACAATTAAATTAAAATCTGATTATATGTGCGAGTAAATTTTAAAGGCCCCGTTATTCGAGAGTAAACGCCCAACCACTATCACTACGCCTGATACTGACCCCGTTTACACTCGAATAAAAGGGCACCGCATTGACAAAATATATGTTCGTTATGCAAACTTAAAAAACATGGCAAATATAAATAAATACATTGCGATAAAAATATAAATAAATACTAACATAATAAAATACTAATATAACATAAATAAAATACTAATCTAAAACATACATACATACATGACTATTAATCTAACTCATAAATAAAAACATATCTAACATAAATAAAATACTAATCGAAAACATGCATACATAAATATTAATCTAACTTATAAAAACATATCTAACATAAATAAAATATTAATATAAAACATAAATTTAAAACATACTAATCTAAAACATAGATAAACATACAAATTAAAAACACAATTTTAAATTAACTACTACTTCATTAAAATATAAAAATTACAACATAAATAAAAAAGAAAGAAAATATACCTAATAGGTGTTCGAATGACGAACCCCGACTGGACCACACCGAGATCTACCACGACCTCTTCAAAAATATTAACTAGATCAGACCTAAAATAAGACCCCGATCGAACCGGTTAGGACCGAGGACACTGCCCCGGTCCTTGGCTACCCGAGAGCCAAGCTCTTTTATTTGGGCAAAGCCTTGGCCGATTCAATTTTGGCTTGCTGCCAATTCCCAATTTTTGCTTCATGCCGCCCTCCTATTTATAGAGGGGAGGAGGGTGACGTGGAGCCTTGTGCTCCACTCCCCTCCCCCCTTTTTTTATTATTAAATTCCTTTTTTTTGCTTTTTTGCTTTTTTTATTAATTTTATTATTATTATTTATATATATTATTACAATAATACTAAAAATACTAAAAACTCGTACAAAAATGAGTGATTCTGATTTGCCCCTCTTTGCTTGTTCTTGTGAAACGAGAACAAAGCAAAGATCAAAAACACTCATTTTTGTCTTATCCGCTAAACTTCTCTCCCTTTTGACGTCTTCTTTCTTTGGTAGATCTCCATTCTCTCAAACAAGCATGTCTTCTTTCTTGTTTTGGTTGATCCACCTTGTCACTCTCGGGAAGCAAAGCCTTCAAAATGGGGGTTATTTGTTGAGAAGCCAAACCGAAGTTCTACTTGCTACATTATTGGTAATAAGCTAATACCTAAATAGAGTTCGACCCGGTTTGCAACACCGAGCGAAGAGGCAGTGTCCACAAAATTCGATCCAATTGCACACACCGGCGAGGAGGCAAGACCGATAGGTGAAAGTTCGATGTCCGATCCGGCTACAACTCGATTTAAGAGGCGAGATTAAAACCGACAATTTTTCTTTTTCTCTCTTCTTTTTTTTCTTTTTTTTCTGTTTTTGTTTCTTTTTCATATTTTTTTTCTTTTTTCTTTTTCTTTTTCTTTTTTTTCTTTTTCTTTTTTCTCTTTTTCTCTTTTTTCTCTCTTTTTTCTTAAAACTTGAAAGTTGGTGAATTTTGACCAAGCTACAACACCGACGAAGAGGCAGGATCAAGAGTTAGTGAATTTGGTCTAGCTACAACACCGACGAAGAGGCAAGACCGGAAGTTAGTGAATTTGGTTCAGCTACAACACCGACGAAGAGGCAGAACCAAAAGTTAGATTTGACCAAGCTACAACACCGACGAAGAGGCAAGGTCTGGGGATTTGATCCAGCTACGACACCGACGAAGAGGCAGGATCGGATAATTGCTCTTTTTTGTGATCAAGCTACGACTCTGACGAAGAGGCATGATCAGAATTTGGTTGAAAGCTCATTTTTTGATTTTTTTTTCTTTTTTTCTCTTTTTTATTTTTTCTTGATTTTTCCTTCTTCTTCTTTTTCTTCTCCTTTTCTTTTTTCTTCTCTTTTTATTTTTTATTTTTTTCTTTTTTCTCTTTCTCTTTTTTCTTTTTCTATTTCTTTCTCTTTTTTCTTTCTCTCTTTTTTTCTCTCTTTTTTTATTTCTTTCTCTTTTTTCTTTCTCTTTTTTTTTGAGATACAACATTGATACAACTAGAAAGTTAGTAAATTTTGACCAAGCTATAACACCGACGAGGAGGCATGGTCTAAAGTTAGTAAGGTTGATCCAGCTACAACACCGACGAAGAGGCAGGATCAAGAGTTAGTGAATTTGGTCTAGCTACAACACCGACGAAGAGGCAAGACCGAAAGTTAGTGAATTTGGTTCATCTACAACACCGACGAAGAGGCAGAACCGAAAGTTAGATTTGACCAAGCTACAACACCGACGAAGAGGCAAGGTCTGGGGATTTGATCCAGCTACGACACCGATGAAGAAGCAAGATCAGATAGTTTTCTTCTTATTCTTTTTTTCTTCATTTTTTTATTTTCCTTCATTTTTGCTTTTTTCATTTCTTTTCTTCTTTTTTCAATTTTTCTTTTTTGTTTTTTTTTCTTTTTTTTCTTTTTCTTTTTTTTACTACCATTAAGATAAAAGGTAAACTCCGAGTAAAATTTAGGTCTAGCTGCAACACCGTCGAAGAGGCAAGACCTAGATAGGATTTGATCTGCTACACCACTGCCGGAGAGACTAGATCAGCAAAACGTGAGATCCATTACACCACCAACGGAGAGATAGGATTTGGATGGAAATTTTGATCTGCAACACCACCGACGGAGGCAAGATTTTCATTAAGTTGGCCTACCACCACTGACGGAGGCATGATTTGCAAGATGTTGGGTGACTGCGCCACTGACAGCGAGATAATTTTTTTGAAAAATTTGCCCGGCTTTTCTATCGACTGAGGGCACGATCTAGATAGAATTTTTGTTGGCATCCGTCACACCATCGTCGGAGGAATCAAATCCTACAAAATAAAAAAACATTGGTTGGTAATTGTCAAAGATTTTGTCGCTGATACCTTTTATTTTGGGTGTTTCAGCATCTTCTTCGTGTTTGGCCTCCTTCAAGACTAGGGTTGGCCTTCTTGTCATTGCCCCCATGTTGAGGATACTCGATCTTTTTCCTAAACCTGTTATGTACAAGCAAGATTGCATGAATGTATCTAATGCATGTGTCTACCCTAAATGCATGGTCACTTTGGTGTATGCACTTAATCTAGATGTATGACGTTTGCAAGATGAATGCAACTACATGCATAAATGTGGCATGATTTTTCGATCCTCAAAGGGATGCCCCTGACTCCTCACTGGTCCCGTCAGGATCTTGGTTTTTTTTGTATGTGCCCCAACCTTGTCTCGGGTTCGATCAACTTTTATCTGAGTTGATGCCCCAAAATTTTATTCATCCATATGCCATAAATCAAATCTGTTCTTGAATTTGACACTTTGAGTGTGGATTCATTGCCCCCTAGGTTGGGTTTATAAATTGTGTTGGTTCATGGTAGCTTATTATTTTTTGATTGGGTGCAATTTTTGCATCTGTGGTCAAAGATGCAAGAATTTGACTCGACAATGAAGGCTGGACCTTGGCAAAGAATGCCCCCGGACTTGGACCTTGTTAGAGGCATAATGTTTGTAAAAGATGTGGGGGTGCTTTTGGACATGCCCCATGACCAAACTTTTGTAAGGAGCTTTGTAAGGTGCTAGATCGGCCATCTTTGTTGTGTTTAATGACGCAACCCGAGGATTAGTTTTATTATTCTAAAAATGAATGCATGCAAAATGTGTCCTAAATCGATGCAATGCAAAATTAAGATTGTGATGATGTTGTGCAATGATGCAGGTGAACTCAGTGCGATGAGAATAAAATAAAACGAGTTAGTACCAAATAAAATAATTAAATCAAACAAATGATAAATATAACAAAAATAGAGTAATAAAAATTGTACATAAACAAGAAACAAGGCACTAGAGCCTAAATAGGGTGACCACTAATCGGGCAGAGTTTCACATGGCTCTAAAGGGTTGGCTCCTACGGCTCACTATATGCAGTTTTGGTGCTAAGAGGTACCCGAATTGTCCTCGCTGTCCTCTACTAAGAGTAACAAGGCCCCCATTCATCACCCATTATAGGCTCCTTTCAACCGGGTTCAATTCAGGGGGACCAATTCGCTTATGCCTCGCACGAAGGAACGATATCCTTATTTAAAGCATAAGGTACTCGAGCCCCGAAGGTACTTGTCAGGCCTACACGGGAGAACGATATCTCCATGAAAGCATTAGCGTTTTCCCCCCACTTAAAAAAATGGGTTTATATGCCAAATTTTAGATGCGTTAAAATAAACGCGCAATTATAACCGAATGTTAGTTTAATAGTCACTTTAATCCGAAATTTCAGATATTAATAAAGCGATAATTATTTGAAAAAAGCTCGACTCTCTTATTTTTTCGAAAAACAAAAATTTCCCCAGCGGAGTCGTCATCTGTAGCGATGTTTTTTCCTCGCTAAAAAAGAAAGTGTTTTTTGTTTTTTGGAAAAATTTTCTTCCGCGTGGGATTTTAAAAAACCCGTATTTTATTTAAAATTGAGTCGCCACCGCCATCAAGGTGGACCGGACACCGTGAAAACCAGAGATTTCAAAATTGATGGGTTCGGGAGTCGGATTTATGGATGGGGAAGGATTAGCACCCCACACCGCCCAAAATTGGTACTTTAATAATTACCGCTTTATTAATATTAGACTTTCCGTGTATTAAAGTGACAATTAAATTAAAATCTGATTATATGTGCGAGTAAATTTTAAAGGCCCCATTATTCGAGAGTAAACGCCCAACCACTATCACTACGCCTGATACTGGCCCCTTTTACACTCGAATAAAAGGGCACCGCATTGACAAAATATATGCTCGTTATGCAAACTTAAAAAACATGGCAAATATAAATAAATATATTGCGATAAAAATATAAATAAATACTAACATAATAAAATACTAATATAACATAAATAAAATACTAATCTAAAACATACATACATACATGACTATTAATCTAACTCATAAATAAAAACATATCTAACATAAATAAAATACTAATCTAAAACATGCATACATAAATATTAATCTAACTTATAAAAACATATCTAACATAAATAAAATATTAATATAAAACATAAATTTAAAACATACTAATCTAAAACATAGATAAACATACAAATTAAAAACACAATTTTAAATTAACTACTACTTCATTAAAATATAAAAATTACAACATAAATAAAAAAGAAAGAAAATATACCTAATTAGGTGTTCGAATGACGAACCCCGACTGGACCCCATCGAGATCTACCACGACCTCTTCAAAAATATTAACTAGATCGGACCTAAAATAGAACCCCGATCGAACCGGTTAGGACCGTGGACATTACCCGGTCCTTGGCTACCCGAGAGCCAAGCTCTCTTATTTGGGCAAAGCCTTGGCCGATTCAATTTTGGCTTGCTGCCAATTCCCAATTTTTGCTTCATGCCGCCCTCCTATTTATAGAGGGGAGGAGGGTGACGTGGAGCCTTGTGCTCCACTCCCCTCCCCTTTTTTTATTATTAAATTCCTTTTTTTGCCTTTTTTGCTTTTTTTATTAATTTTATTATTATTATTTATATATATTATTACAATAATACTAAAAATACTAAAAACTCGTACAAAAATGAGTGATTACAGTTGCCCCTCTTTGCTTGTTCTTGTGAAACGAGAACAAAGCAAAGATCAAAACCACTCATTTTTGTCTTATTGGCTAAACTTCTCTCCTTTTGACGCGTCTTCTTTCTTTGGTAGATCTTCATTCTCTTGTTGCAAGCATGTCTTCTTTCTTGTTTTGGTTGATCCACCTTGTCACTCTCGGGAAGCAAAGCCTTCAAAATGGGGGTTATTTGTTGAGGAAGCCAAACCGAGTTCTACTTGCTACATTATTGGTAATAAGCTAATACCTAAAGAGAGTTCGACCCAGCTGCAACACCGACGAAGAGACATGGTCCACAAAATTCGATCCGCAACAACACGGCGAGGAGGCAAGACCGATAGGTGAAAGTTCGATGTCCGATCCAGCTACAACTCGATTTAAGAGGCGAGACGTAAAAACCGACAATTTTTTTTTTTTTTCTTCTTTTTTTTTTTTTTTTTGTTTTTTTTTTTTTTTTTTCATTTTTTTTTTTTTTTTTTTTTTTTTCTTTTTTTTTTTTTTTCTTTTTTCTCTCTTTTTTTCTTAAAACTTGAAAGTTGGTGAATTTTGACCAAGCTACAACACCGACGAAGAGGCAGGATCAAGAGTTAGTGAATTTGGTCTAGCTACAACACCGACGAAGAGGCAAGACCGTAAATTAGTGAATTTGGTTCAGCTACAAAATCGACGAAGAGGCAGAACCAAAAGTTAGATTTGACCAAGCTACAACACCGACGAAGAGGCAAGGTCTGGGGATTTGATCCAGCTACGACACCGACGAATAGGCAGGATCAGATAATTGCTCTTTTTTGTGATCAAGCTACGACTCTAACGAAGAGGCATGATCAGAATTAGGTTGAAAGCTCATTTTTTAATTTTTTTGATTTTTTTTTCTCTTTTTTATTTTTTCTTGATTTTTCCTTCTTCTTTTTTTTCTTTTTTTATTTTTTCTTCTCTTTTTCTTTTTTCTTTTTTCTCTTTCTCTTTTTTCTTTTTCTGTTTCTTTTTCTTTTTTCTTTCTTTTTTTTTATTTCTTTCTCTTTTTTCTTTCTTTTTTTTAGATACAACATTGATACAACTAGAAAGTTAGTAAATTTTGACCAAGCTACAACACCGACGAGGAGGCATGGTCTAAAGTTAGTAATGTTGATCCAGCTGCAACACCGACGAAGAGGCAGGATCAAGAGTTAGTGAATTTGGTCTAGCTACAACACCGACGAAGAGGCAAGACCGAAAGTTAGTGAATTTGGTTCATCTACAACACCGACGTAAGAGGCGAAGCGAAAAGTTAGATTTGACCAAGCTACAACACCGACGAAGAGGCAAGGTCTGGGGATTTGATCCAGCTACGACACCGACGAAGAGGCAATATCAGATAGTTTTCTTCTTATTCTTTTTTTCTTCATTTTTTGATTTTTCCTTCATTTTTGCTTTTTTCATTTCTTTTCTTCTTTTTTCAATTTTTCAATTTTTCTTTTTTTTTTTTTTTTTTTTTTTTTTTTTTTTTTTACTACCATTAAGATAAAAGGTAAACTCCGAGTAAAATTTAGGTCTAGCTGCAACACCGTCGAAGAGGCAAGACCTGGATAGGATTTGATCTGCTACACCACTGCCGGAGAGACTAGATCAGCAAAACGTGAGATCCATTACACCACCAACGGAGAGATAGGATCTGGATGGAAATTTTGATCTGCAACACCACCGACGGAGGCAAGATCTTCATTAAGTTGGCGTACCACCACTGACGGAGGCATGATTTGCAAGATGTTGGGTGACTGCGCCACTGACAGCGAGATAATTTTTTTGAAAAATTTGCCCGGCTTTTCTATCGACTGAGGGCACGATCTAGAAAGAATTTTTGTTGGCATCCGTCACACCATCGTCGGAGGAATCAAATCCTACAAAATAAAAAAACATTGGTTGGTAATTGTCAAAGATTTTGTCGCTGATACCTTTTATTTTGGGTGTTTCAGCATCTTCTTCGTGTTTGGCCTCCTTCAAGACTAGGGTTGGCCTTCTTGTCATTGCCCCCATGTTGAGGATACTCGATCTTTTTCCTAAACCTGTTATGTACAAGCAAGATTGCATGAATGTATCTAATGCATGTGTCTACCCTAAATGCATGGTCACTTTGGTGTATGCACTTAATCTAGATGTATGACGTTTGCAAGATGAATGCAACTACATGCATAAATGTGGCATGATTTTTCGATCCTCAAAGGGATGCCCCTGACTCCTCACTGGTCCCGTCAGGATCTTGGTTTTTTTGTATGTGCCCCAACCTTGTCTCGGGTTCGATCAACTTTTATCTGAGTTGATGCCCCAAAATTTTATTCATCCATATGCCATCGTCTGAAACTGTTCTTGAATTTGACACTTTGAGTGTGGATTCTGTTGCCCCCTAGGTTGGGTTTATAAATTGTGTTGGTTCATGGTAGCTTATTATTTTTTGATTGGGTGCAATTTTGCAGACTGTGGTCAAAGATGCAAGAATTTGACTCGACAATGAAGGCTGGACCTTGGCAAAGAATGCCCCCGGACTTGGACCTTGTTAGAGGCATAATGTTTGTAAAAGATGTGGGGGTGCTTTTGGACATGCCCCATGACCAAACTTTTGTAAGGAGCTTTGTAAGGTGCTAGATCGGCCATCTTTGTTGTGTTTAATGACGCAACCCGAGGATTAGTTTTATTATTCTAAAAATGAATGCATGCAAAATGTGTCCTAAATCGATGCAATGCAAAATTAAGATTGTGATGATGTTGTGCAATGATGCAGGTGAACTCAGTGCGATGAGAATAAAATAAAACGAGTTAGTACCAAATAAAATAATTAAATCAAACAAATGATAAATATAACAAAAATAGAGTAATAAAAATTGTACATAAACAAGAAACAAGGCACTAGAGCCTAAATAGGGTGACCACTAATCGGGCAGAGTTTCACATGGCTCTAAAGGGTTGGCTCCTACGGCTCACTATATGCAGTTTTGGTGCTAAGAGGTACCCGAATTGTCCTCGCTGTCCTCTACTAAGAGTAACAAGGCCCCCATTCATCACCCATTATAGGCTCCTTTCAACCGGGTTCAATTCAGGGGGACCAATTCGCTTATGCCTGCACGAAGGAACGATATCCTTACGAAAGCATAAGGTACTCGAGCCCCGAAGGTACTTGTCAGGCCTACACGGGAGAACGATATCTCCATGAAAGCATTAGCGTTTTCCCCCCACTTAAAAAAATGGGTTTATATGCCAAATTTTAGATGCGTTAAAATAAACGCGCAATTATAACCGAATGTTAGTTTAATAGTCACTTTAATCCGAAATTTCAGATATTAATAAAGCGATAATTATTTGAAAAAAGCTCGACTCTCTTATTTTTTCGAAAAACAAAAATTTCCCCAGCGGAGTCGTCATCTGTAGCGATGTTTTTTCCTCGCTAAAAAAGAAAGTGTTTTTTGTTTTTTGGAAAAATTTTCTTCCGCGTGGGATTTTAAAAAACCCGTATTTTATTTAAAATTGGAGTCGCCACCGGCCACTGAAGGTGGACCGGACACCGTGAAAACCAGAGATTTCAAAATTGATGGGTTCGGGAGTCGGTTACGGATGGGGAAGGATTAGCACCCCCACACCGCCCAAAATTGGTACTTTAATAATTACCGCTTTATTAATATTAGACTTTCCGTATTAAAGTGACAATTAAATTAAAATCTGATTATATGTGCGAGTAAATTTTAAAGGCCCCATTATTCGAGAGTAAACGCCCAACCACTATCACTACGCCTGATACTGGCCCCTTTTACACTCGAATAAAAGGGCACCGCATTGACAAAATATATGCTCGTTATGCAAACTTAAAAAACATGGCAAATATAAATAAATATATTGCGATAAAAATATAAATAAATACTAACATAATAAAATACTAATATAACATAAATAAAATACTAATCTAAAACATACATACATACATGACTATTAATCTAACTCATAAATAAAAACATATCTAACATAAATAAAATACTAATCTAAAACATGCATACATAAATATTAATCTAACTTATAAAAACATATCTAACATAAATAAAATATTAATATAAAACATAAATTTAAAACATACTAATCTAAAACATAGATAAACATACAAATTAAAAACACAATTTTAAATTAACTACTACTTCATTAAAATATAAAAATTACAACATAAATAAAAAAGAAAGAAAATATACCTAATTAGGTGTTCGAATGACGAACCCCGACTGGACCCCATCGAGATCTACCACGACCTCTTCAAAAATATTAACTAGATCGGACCTAAAATAGAACCCCGATCGAACCGGTTAGGACCGTGGACATTACCCCGGTCCTTGGCTACCCGAGAGCCAAGCTCTCTTATTTGGGCAAAGCCTTGGCCGATTCAATTTTGGCTTGCTGCCAATTCCCAATTTTTGCTTCATGCCGCCCTCCTATTTATAGAGGGGAGGAGGGTGACGTGGAGCCTTGTGCTCCACTCCCCTCCCCTTTTTTTATTATTAAATTCCTTTTTTTTGCTTTTTTGCTTTTTTTATTAATTTTATTATTATTATTTATATATATTATTACAATAATACTAAAAATACTAAAAACTCGTACAAAAATGAGTGATTACAGTTGCCCCTCTTTGCTTGTTCTTGTGAAACGAGAACAAAGCAAAGATCAAAAGCACTCATTTTTGTCTTATCTGGCTAAACTTCTCTCCTTTTGACGCGTCTTCTTTCTTTGGTAGATCTTCATTCTCTTCAGCGCATGTCTTCTTTCTTGTTTTGGTTGATCCACCTTGTCACTCTCGGGAAGCAAAGCCTTCAAAATGGGGGTTATTTGTTGAGGAAGCCAAACCGAGTTCTACTTGCTACATTATTGGTAATAAGCTAATACCTAAAGAGAGTTCGACCCAGCTGCAACACCGACGAAGAGACATGGTCCACAAAATTCGATCCAGCTGCAACACTGACGAGGAGGCAAGACCGATAGGTGAAAGTTCTGATGTCTGATCCAGCTACAACTCTGACGAAGAGGCGAGATCAGAAAACTGACAATTTTTTCTTTTTTCTCTCTTCTTTTTTTCTTTTTTCTCTGTTTTTGTTTCTTTTTCATATTTTTTTCTTTTTTCTTTTTATTTTTCTCTTTTTTCTTTTTTTCTCTTTTTTCTCTCTTTTTTTCTTAAAACTTGAAAGTTGGTGAATTTTGACCAAGCTACAACACCGACGAAGAGGCAGGATCAAGAGTTAGTGAATTTGGTCTAGCTACAACACCGACGAAGAGGCAAGACCGTAAATTAGTGAATTTGGTTCAGCTACAAAATCGACGAAGAGGCAGAACCAAAAGTTAGATTTGACCAAGCTACAACACCGACGAAGAGGCAAGGTCTGGGGATTTGATCCAGCTACGACACCGACGAATAGGCAGGATCAGATAATTGCTCTTTTTTGTGATCAAGCTACGACTCTAACGAAGAGGCATGATCAGAATTAGGTTGAAAGCTCATTTTTTAATTTTTTTGATTTTTTTTTCTCTTTTTTATTTTTTCTTGATTTTTCCTTCTTCTTTTTTTTCTTTTTTTATTTTTTCTTCTCTTTTTCTTTTTTCTTTTTTCTCTTTCTCTTTTTTCTTTTTCTGTTTCTTTTTCTTTTTTCTTTCTTTTTTTTTATTTCTTTCTCTTTTTTCTTTCTTTTTTTTAGATACAACATTGATACAACTAGAAAGTTAGTAAATTTTGACCAAGCTACAACACCGACGAGGAGGCATGGTCTAAAGTTAGTAATGTTGATCCATTGCAACACGACGAAGAGGCGGGATCAAGAGTTAGTGAATTTGGTCTAGCTACAACACCGACGAAGAGGCAAGACCGAAAGTTAGTGAATTTGGTTCAGCTACAACACCGACGAAGAGGCAGAACCGAAAGTTAGATTTGACCAAGCTACAACACCGACGAAGAGGCAAGGTCTGGGGATTTGATCCAGCTACGACACCGACGAAGAGGCAATATCAGATAGTTTTCTTCTTATTCTTTTTTTCTTCATTTTTTGATTTTTCCTTCATTTTTGCTTTTTCATTTTTTTTTCTTCTTTTTCAATTTTTCAATTTTTCTTTTTTTTTTTTTTTTTTTTTTTTTTTTTTTTTTTTTTTACTACCATTAAGATAAAAGGTAAACTCCGAGTAAAATTTAGGTCTAGCCGCAACCGTCGCCAAGAGGCAAGACACGGATAGGATTTGATCTGCTACACCACCACGGGGAGAGACTAGATCAGCAAAACGTGAGATCCATTACACCACCAACGGAGAGATAGAATCGGATGGAAATTTTGATCCGCAACACCACCGACGGAGGCAAGATCTTCATTAAGTTGGCGCGTCACCACCGACGGAGGCATGATTTGCAAGATGTTGGGTGATTTGCGCCGCCGACAAATGAGATAATTTTTTGAAAAATTTGCCCGGCTTTTCTATCGACTGAGGGCACGATCTAGAAAGAATTTTTGTTGGCATCCGTCACACCATCGTCGGAGGAATCAAATCCTACGAAAGAAAAAAAACATTGGTTGGTAATTGTCAAAGATTTTGTCGCTGATACCTTTTATTTTGGGTGTTTCAGCATCTTCTTCGTGTTTGGCCTCCTTCAAGACTAGGGTTGGCCTTCTTGTCATTGCCCCCATGTTGAGGATACTCGGTCTTTTTCCTAAACCTGTTATGTACAAGCAAGATTGCATGAATGTATCTAATGCATGTGTCTACCCTAAATGCATGGTCACTTTGGTGTATGCACTTAATCTAGATGTATGACGTTTGCAAGATGAATGCAACTACATGCATAAATGTGGCATGATTTTTGGATCCTCAAAGGGATGCCCCTGACTCCTCACTGGTCCTGTCAGGATGTTGGTTTTTTTGTATGTGCCTCAACCTTGTCTCGGGTTCGATCAACTTTTATCTGAGTTGATGCCCCAAAATTTTATTCATCCTTATGCCATCGTCTGAAACTGTTCTTGAATTTGACACTTTGAGTGTGGATTCTGTTGCCCCCTAGGTTGGGTTTATAAATTGTGTTGGTTCATGGTAGCTTATTATTTTTTGATTGGGTGCAATTTTGCAGACTGTGGTCAAAGATGCAAGAATTTGACTCGACAATGAAGGCTGGACCTTGGCAAAGAATGCCCCCGGACTTGGACCTTGTTAGAGGCATAATGTTTGTAAAAGATGTGGGGGTGCTTTTGGACATGCCCCATGACCAAACTTTTGTAAGGTGCTAGATCGACCATCTTTGTTGTGTTTAATGATGCAACCCGAGGATTAGTTTTATTATTCTAAAAATGAATGCATGCAAAATGTGTCCTAAATCGATGCAATGCAAAATTAAGATTGTGATGATGTTGTGCAATGATGCAGGTGAACTCAGTGCGATGAGAATAAAATAAAATGAGTTAGTACCAAATAAAATGATTAAATAAAACAAATGATAAATATAACAAAAATAGAGTAATAAAAATTGTACATAAACAAGAAACAAGGCACTAGAGCCTAAATAGGGTGACCACTAATCAGGCAGAGTTTCACATGGCTCTAAAGGGCTGGCTCTTACGGCTCACTATATGCAGTTTTGGTGCTAAGAGGTACCCGAATTGTCCTCGCTGTCCTCTACTAAGAGTAGCAAGGCCCCCGGTCATCACCCATTATAGGCTCCTTTCAACCGGGTTCAATTCAGGGGGACCCATTCGCTTATGCCTGTACGAAGGAACGATATCCTTACGAAAGCATAAGGTACTCGAGCCCCGAAGGTACTTGCCAGGCCTACACGGGAGAACGATATCTCCATGAAAGCATTAGCGTTTTCCCCCCACTTAAAAAAACGGGTTTATATGCCAAATTTTAGATGCGTTAAAATAAACGTGCAATTATAACCGAATGTTAGTTTAATAGTCACTTTAATCCGAAATTTCTGATATTAATAAAGCGGTAATTATTTGAAAAAAGATCGACTCTCTTATTTTTATGAAAAACAAAAATTTCCCCAGCGGAGTCGCCATCTGTAGCGATGTTTTTTCCTCGCTAAAAAAGAAAGTGTTTTTTGTTTTTGTTTTTTGGAAAAATTTTCTTCCGCGTGGGATTTTAGAAAACCCGTATTTTATTTAAAATTGGAGTCGCCACCGGCCACTCAAGGTGGACCGGACACCGTGAAAACCAGAGATTTCAAAATTGATGGGTTCGGGAGTCGGTTACGGATGGGGAAGGATTAGCACCCCCACACCGCCCAAAATTGGTACTTTAATAATTACCGCTTTATTAATATTAGACTCTCCGTATTAAAGTGACAATTAAATTAAAATCTGATTATATGTGCGAGTAAATTTTAAAGGCCCCGTTATTCAAGAGTAAACGCCCAACCACTATCACTACGCCTGATACTGGCCCCGTTTACACTCGAATAAAAGGGCACCGCATTGACAAAATATATGTTCGTTATGCAAACTTAAAAAACATGGCAAATATAAATAAATACATTGCGATAAAAATATAAATAAATACCAACATAATAAAATACTAATATAACATAAATAAAATACTAATCTAAAACATACATACATACATGACTATTAATCTAACTCATAAATAAAAACATATCTAACATAAATAAAATACTAATCTAAAACATGCATACATAAATATTAATCTAACTTATAAAAACATATCTAACATAAATAAAATATTAATATAAAACATAAATTTAAAACATACTAATCTAAAACATAGATAAACATACAAATTAAAAACACAATTTTAAATTAACTACTACTTCATTAAAATATAAAAATTACAACATAAATAAAAAAGAAAGAAAATATACCTAATTAGGTGTTCGAATGGCGAACTCCGACTGGACCCCACCGAGATCTACCACGACCTCTTCAAAAATATTAACTAGATCGGACCTAAAATAGAACTCCGATCGAACCGGTTAGGACCGAGGACACTGCCCCGGTCCTTGGCTACCCGAGAGCCAAGGTCTCTTATTTGGGCAAAGCCTTGGCCGATTCAATTTTGGCTTGCTGGCTATTCCCAATTTTTGCTTCATGCCGCCCTCCTATTTATAGAGGGGATGAGGGTGACGTGGAGCCTTGTGCTCCACTCTCCTCCCCCTTTTTATTATTAAATTCCTTTTTTTTTGCTTTTTTGCTTTTTTTATTAATTTTATTATTATTATTTATATATATTATTACAATAATACTAAAAATACTAAAAAATCGTACAAAAATGAGTGATTACACACTTTCAACAACCGTCTACGATAAAACCTTATCTAGCAAACGGTGTAACTCTATTTACCATATAAAGCAATAACAAACCCAAGATTTACCAAGATGCACCTCACAAAAACCAGTCTATTACACAACCAAAGAGCTAATCGGCTAACACAATAGCTGAATCCAACACTAAACTTAATTAACTGACTTATCCTCGGTCGCAACGCTGTCAACTCTAATCTGAGCAGCAGACTGCCTCGCAACACCTCTTGCGCCAACCCTAACAATGGATCTCACAAGACCTCTACCTTGATGACCTGGCGGTGCCCTAGCTCCATCTTTAGCAAAACTCTGATCATGTCGGGAAGTAGCCAACCTCTGAGACTGAACTGATGTATTTTCATCCACAATCGGACAGTCTCTTACCATATACCCTAGTGCTCGGCACTGGTAGCAACCCTCCGAAGCAAAAAACATACCCCAAGGTGATGTCAGCCACAATGCTCACATGTCGATGGAAGCGATGCTCCAACAAAACCATCAATACTCCCTTCTAGAGTAGGAATCAAAGAGCCTTTACGAACCCTCGATCTAGTTTCCCGAACCGACTCTTGGTGGCTGATCTGAAGCAACTCTCTTCGAACTCCTCGAAGCATAAAACCCCTCATACAGATAGGGAGAAGAATTGACGATATCTTGGGTCTCTACATTATGACCTCTAGAATCTTCGAACCGATCAAATGTTGAACTCTAAAGTTGCTCAAGTGTCATCGCACTATTGGCTAACTCAGAGAATGTCTCAAGCGGACTCACTGTCACATGCAACTAAAAGTCAACATTCAAGCCTTGTCAAAACCTCTTGCACCTCAACTCTTTCGTGATGACAACTCTATGGCATAACGGCTCAACATAAAAGCTCTTACTCATAAGCAAACACCGTTCGATCTCCTTGAACCAGATGCAGAAACTGATCCTCACTTCATCCATATGTACCTTACTGATGTATTTCTTCCGAAACTTATCCACAAAGATGTCTCATGTCTAGAGCGCATGCTGTATACTCGACTCTACGGTCTCTTACCATTCGTATGCATTACCTTTAGAAAAAAGATAATACAATCATGATTCTTTTAAGACTATTCCATGTTATCCTCAAATCCCCCTGAGCATTTTTTAACCATCAATCCGATCGATCAGGTTATCTTTTCTCAACCCCTTTTTCTATACTTCGATTCGTAACAATACTGCTCCTCCCTTTAAAGGAACATGGCTCCCTTCACGACTCTCTTTGGCCAAACTCGCGCTGTCAACCCAACGGGTCTGAACTGCATTCAGAATATGGTAGCTTGTCTTTCTTATTACTCTGGGTTTGATTCCCCTAAAACTTCGAAGCTTCCAACACTACACTCGCCATTTCAAGCTGGCTCATGACCGGACAACAACTAGTGGCCAAGATCATATCAACTCATTTAGGAGACAATTTTGTTGTATCTGTAAACCACGTATCCTCAAGCTTTACTCAAGCATCGCCTCGAGTATAACCCACAATGTCCTTCCGACCACTACTATAAACAAGCGCAACAAGCATACCTTGCTCAAGATCTCAGGGCATTCGGCCTACTAAGATCATACTTGAGACCTCACAACTATCATATACTTCTGTATATTAGACGAAAACGCATATCTGTCAGGCGTGCTACATCCCCATCACATGGTACCCACCATTAAGGCTCACTTACTATGAATGATGAGACCCCCGATCGACACTCTATCACGGGTCAATCAAAAGCAAATCCTATTATCTGTTCCACAAGGGTCACCTACCAACACGTGGAATCTCACCACAAGAGTTTATCACCATGAACTCAAGGCTTTAAAGTAACTTTTGACACATAACCATGATTACTCCTCAAGCGATGGGAGGAGCGCACACCCTCAACTTCTCCATACCTTCATAAGCCCAAGCTTAACGTCTGAGATAACTTCGATCTCAAAAGTATTCTCAAAGGAACCAACCAACATCACAATACTCACGACCGCGATCGAATTTATCTTAATGTCGCAACCAGCGCCATGCGCGAACACATGGCACACCATCCAGATTTCAGTCTTGAAATAGTACAACTTAGACACAAGGGCTCGTATTCGCTAGACACCTATTCTCGACTCCTAACCACCCCGGGGTTTTCCTAGAACTAGCTAAACCTAGGCTCTGATACCACTAAATGTAACACTCTCGACCCAGATGTCATATTTGGGCCTCAAGCCCAACCCGTTATTATAAAATTTTGACCTAGTTTAGCCCAATCCACAATCAATTTTGAAAGTCCATTTAATTACAACCCAATAAAACATAATAAATAATAAAAAAACATATACAATGGAGCTCTTTTTAAAATTATATTATAAACCCTTGACTCGATAGTTTGAAAATCCAAATACGATTTACAATATACAATAGGTTCCTATGAATACAAATCCCAAAGACCTAAGTACTGTACTATGAAGAGACGAGGCGCTGAAATCATTCCCAGATGGTGCTCCTTCAAGAACGTGCCAAACCTACTAACCTGCGAACGGAAACAACAATTCTGAGCGCTGAGCTAACAAAGCTCAGTAGATACACCACCACTCAACCATGCTTCATGCAAATCATAAATAAAACAATGCAACAAGAATGATATCATGGCAAGATAACAATGGCGCTGCCATATCTGCCTAAACACATGGCATTCTGAATGTATGATCACGCACACAGCTCGTATAAGTATCTCATACGTTTACCTAGCTCCACACTGATGACAACAACAACATTAAGTGAGGTCCGCATCCACAAAGCATCGGAATCCTACACTTGAGTGAGGCTCGCGTCCGCGAAGCATCGAGATCCTATACTCCGAGTAAGGCCCGCGTCCATATAGCATCGGGATCCTATACTCTAAGCAAGGCCCGCGTCCACAAAGCATCAGGATCTTATACTCAAGGGGATGAGGCTCGCGTCCATACAGTATCGGGATCTTACATCTATGCTCGGGATCTCTCATCAAGCATCTTCGAATGAGGCTCGCGTCCACAAAGTATCAGAATCCTACATTCGGTATTCTTCAAGGTGTTGCAACAAACTTAGGGTATCTAAATCCCAATAACAAGGGATGACTCGACTATCTATGCATCTCATCAGCACACAGTAAGGACCTTAGTAACCACACAGCTCTAGACCTCGACACAAGGGTCTTACCGCACACAGCTCTAACACCTTTACCATAGCCTTATGGTTTTTATCAGTTACTATATCATCCCATTGAATTATCTATTCATTAGCATATTTATAAAGTACACATTAGTCATTCTCATTAATTTATCTTATTATCCGACAAGACTCAACCTTATAGACGTCTTTTTCTGCACACAACATGGACCTAGGTTACCACACAGCATCCATGACCCGCTTAGGATCCCTATGGTTTACCACCTCACATAATTTACCCAACATTTACCAAGTCATTAGCCATTCATTACTCGTATGGGGTTAAAATTTACATTTCTCAGTTTTAATATTCATTTTACACCTTAACGGGCCCCCAAGACCCTTGCCTCGAATTATAACACACCCGAATGCCACGTCAAAATTATTGGGCAGATTGCCCAACGAGTATCGATACTCCGAGGTGAGTATCGGTACTTCCCTCTAAGTATCTATACTCTCACATGAGTACTGATACTCTAATTAGGTTCGAAAGAACTAGACCCAAAGCCGTACCGATACGCTATGTACCGTACCGGTACTTATCATCTGTACTAGGATCACTCTGTATCGATCCACCCCCTACCGGTACTCTCACAAACGCATACCGGTATGCTAAGCCTCTCCTAAGCAAGCAACAGCGCGTACCGATACTCCCCTATGAGTACCGATACTCTCACTAGATTCAAAAGAATTTAACCCAAGGGAGTACCGATACGTTACGTACCGTACCGGTACTCAAAGCCTTTCCAGGCAATGTAACAGTGTGTGCCGATACGCCCCCTTGCGTACCGGTACACGAAGGCGTCTCTAGAATCTTTACCTTACAAGGGCTACCGATACACGGAGAAGTGTATTGGTACTCCCCTCTCAACTCTTCCCATATTTACACTAAGGCGTACCAATACTCTAACCCAGTACTGGTATACAAGCCTGATTTTCGAACTTTAGATGCGGGTTTCACCTAGAAACCCTGTTTAACCCCCATAGTTAAACCCCAAATCGATTCTACAAGTTATTGTAAAGGTATTAAGTGAGTTTCTACCAATTTTAAGCCTTAGTAACATCAAATCCCCATTTTACCATTAAAGGGGTCAACCCAAAGCTTATCAAACCATAAACACCAAAACATGCACAAAGCTTATTTTTATGAGTTGCGGGAAACAATAGGAGTTAGTAGTGTACTAACATCGAATTAAAACTGATGAAGAAGCCCTCAAAGATCCATTCCCGTTCTTCTTCTTCAAGCCCTCACCAAACACCTTCTTCTACCACAACCAACCATTTTTACCTTGGTTGGTAGATCTCTCAAAGCTGAACAAGTTTCCCTTCTTGCCCCAAACGAGATTCTTACTCAAACTCTCAAAGATTACACCTTTTTCTTCAACTTGGGTAGGAAGATGGATATGAGAAAAAGGGAGAAGACAAGGGGACAAAGGTGACTTCACCCTCCAACTTTTCTGCATAAATTAAAGCCCCCCATCAACTCTCATTGTCTATAATTATGCTTTTACCCATTTGCCCTTATTACTTTCACCTTAGCCCAACAACAAACCCACAACACAAGCCCAAAAGCTTTTCTTCAAGCCCATCAAGGCTCTCAAGGCCCAATATCTCGACCCAAACGCGAATCCCATGCCTCGGATTAACCCAACCCTCGAGTTTCGAAACTCGGGTCGTTATAGAGATGTTGCAATTTTAAGTGTTCACATTTCAGTTTCATAGTACTTAAATATTGTGTATGGATTTGAATCTGGTTATGTGAGAGTTTTGTCTTGAGTTATTCTAATTTAGATGTTCTATAATGATTAATTATAATGAGCAAGCACATTTGGTTGTTCATCTTTGTTCTCTCACATTCTCTTAGGTCACGGGTTCTAGACTCACTAAGAGCATCACCTTCCTTCCCCTAGAGTTTCTTTCCCCTCCCCTCTAGGTAGGATTAGAATTAAACTTGTCAAAAAAATTATAACCATATTGCTATATTGTATTTATAATTTGTATTAATATTTTTTATTTTAATCCATTAATTAGTCGAGTGATCAAGAATACTCATATTATTTTATTTTATATGAGTTCAAATTTTAATATTTATTTTAAAAACATAATTATCTCGATTTTATCAAAAAATTTCCATAAAAATATAAATAATAGTACAATTTCGAGATATAGTTTTAAGTTTTGTACTCTTGCAATTTAATGATGAAAAACATGACACGCATGAAATGATGAAAACGACCACTAAAGTTTCCGTTTTTTCTTTTACAAAGTTTATTTCGTTTCGCAATTGAATGGGATGTAATGATGAATAATTTTACGTATAACTAAGCGGAGTCGCATCATATATTATTGGACTTTAGATGTTGTATTGTTTATATTATTAAAATTTTAATATGTTTAATTATAGCACTAAAATTTAGTTGACTTCAGTTATATCGTTACAATAACAATGTGATAAAGTAGGTAAACCAACGTTGTTTTGGTGTAACCATCGATGCTCAAAACGATGTAGTTTTAGGCACTAAACTTTAGGGTGTATCATTTTTTTTCTAGTAAACTTTAAAATTATTCTATTTTTGCCACTAAACTTTTCGGTTGCCATTGTTGGCTGATCGCCGCACTTTACCGATCACCATATGTGACAAGATCGGTGTAAAAACTGCTGAGATATTTGATTTTGATATAACGTAAAGAAAAATATTTTTGAACTTAAACTAATTTACAAAAATAGTTTAAAATTCCATAAACTTGAAAAATATGTTTGAAATGTTTTCAAAGGTTTTTGACATGTTTTAAATGGTTTTAAATAGCCAAAGTGTCAAAAACAGGCCCTGAGTACCGATACAAATTGACTCGTACTGATACCCAGAGTGCCCGTACCAGTACGAATTTTCGTATACCGATACGCTCCCTTGTCCTTGATTTTTGACAAATTCTAGTAGCCAAATTGGGTATCGATACGACTTAGGTCGTATCGATACGAAAGGGTTTGTACCGATACCTCTATATTGTGTACCGATACCCTTTGTAGAAATGCCCAACAGCTCTTTCTATTTTGAGCAGGTGTACCAATCCCTGTCTACGCGTATCGATACTAACGAGCCCAGAAGTGCATTTATTACTGAAATTAAAGTCCCCAACGGCTCCAAAACATCCCAACACCTAGTAATGGTCAAGAACTCATTAGAAGACTTAAAAGGACCTTCAAGCAGCCATGCAACAACAAGAAACAACTTGCCAACATTCATGTATTAAGAAATCAAGTTTAGTGCTTGAATTGTCAAATTCTTTGTAGAAAACACTAGTGAGCCAAATTGTCACATTTGCTCAAGTGTTTAGGATTTTGGGTGTGAGTTTAATCTTGCAAACACATTTGCCTTGTAAGGTTTTCATTGTTTGCTTATTTGTTTTTCTCTTGTAAGAGAGGGTTTCAAGACTTTGGGTATTAGTCTTGTTTGTGAGGGTTATCTCCTTGATCCCGAAAAAAAGAAAGACAAATTAGCGAATTTGTAGAAAATCCTTAGTGTGGATAGCTAAGGTAGTAGAGGTAGACTTGGTTTAGAAGTCGAACCACTATAAATCATCGTATCTAAATTTTTATTACTTAGTCATTCATCTACCCAAGCAAAAATCCAATTCACCCCCTCTTGGCTATCTCGGTTGATCAAACGAGCCTCCCAACAAAAGTGTTCGTATTTTACCCTTCTATCTTTTTCCTCAGATTGGTTTTCCATGAAATCCACTCAAAACTGATGAAATTAAACAAAAAAAAATCATCATTTTGAGGGTTTTGAGGCTTCTCAAATTTGAGGGATTTAGGGTGTTTGTTTGAAAATCTGAACGGTAAGAAGCATTCTTTTAAGAAGACAACAACATACCTCGAAACTAACCTCATCAGACAATTATTGGAGGAGACCAGAGTATTAGTACGTATGACCTTTTGATGGGTTTTCGTCGATTTTGAGTGGATGTTGTGGAAAATCAATCCGAGGAGAAGAAAAGAGAGTGAAATATGAACGTTTTTATATCGATATTGTGACGAATGATGATCGGTGACGAGCGGCGTTTGGCCGATAGCGGCGACCGAAATGTTTAGTGAAAAAATAGAAACGTTTTAAATTTTAGTGACAAAATTGATACATCCTTAAAGTCCAATGCCTAAAACAACGTTGTTTTGAACATCAAAACGACGCCGTTTTAACCACCTCGACAATTGTCTTCTACATCATCACATCGTTATCAAATTAAGGACACGATAGTATAATTAAAGATAAAACTAAAGATTAGTGCTATAGTATTTTTTGAGCTATTTGTGCTATAATTAAACAAACTAAAAATTCAGTAATACAAACGATACAACGTCTAAAGAATAGTAGTATATGATATTATTTACCCTATAATTAATGAATCAGATAAAGACTTTATCATCTAAAATTTTATTTATAATGATATAAATATCATTTAATTAATTGTCGTAGAGTCGTTATGGCTTTCGTTAATTTGGCTGACAACCAGACCGCCAAGCTCCAAACTATACGTATGTAATTGATGTAGGTCATTTAATTAACTATACGTATTTGTTGAGGCTTCATTGTTTTTAGCCCTCCATTTGGTTTGCGATCTAATTGTCTCAAACTTCATCAAATGATCTTGGATCAACCGAGCTTATGGTATGTCGTATGTAAGATGACATATGATATTATTAAAATATATTATATTAATATTTTTTTACGTTTGAATTTTAATTTGTTTCGCGTTTCTTACAAATCGTAATATTTTTTATTAAGAAATGAGTAATATATTCTCAAAATAAATATCGAGATTCGAATACATACAAGATGTGACAACATAAGTATGTTTAATTACTCGATCAATCAACGAGCCTCTAAAAATCGTAATATTAAATATATTTTGACATAATTATCTTCAATTTAAAGATCAAAACAAATTATAAATTGTTTAAATACTATATAAAAGAATTCAACGAGTAATTCCAGTAGAGAAAGAGATAATATTCTCTTTATATGTTCGGTTCGCATGACTTTATTTACAAATAGTGCATAAATTTTATTTAATATTAAAACAAAATAAATATTATCATAAAATCACATCATAAATATTCAAAGTATATAGAATTACGAATATCAGACAGAAAATATTGCACTTAACACCACGGCCACAACCATCCACATCGTGTATGCAGATCCTCTGGATTTTATTTGGATTTAAAAACTACAATTTGTAGTCATATTATTAATTTTAGACTCCTTGCAATTTAATGAAGTATATGACAAGACAACCATAACAAAAAACTGTATTCGATACAATTATACAGCAATGGATATAAAAATTCAATAATAAAAAACTAAAATATTTTTTAAATAAATATACAGATTTTGTTTTTTATTCAATAAACACACTAAATTAAATTGTTTAGGAAAAATTTAACACTTAAGTAAATCCCCTCCTAAATGGGGTGCAAATACTCCCCTCCACTGCTATTTGCATCCGCCACTACATCTACCAATGCAATATTTATTTATTTTTGGAATAGTTTAAACGTGATTACAAGGTAGTATATGTTCATATATATTCTTAAACTTTTGACAATGCGTAACACCTTGTTGACAAAACGACTTGAACTCGTGTCTCCTAAGATGAACATCATCTATTTTTCTACAAACAGCGTATAAAGATATAATTTTTTCTATTTAAATCATAAAATTAATAACTTAAACCTTAAACCATATACATTATACCCTAGCACTAAACTCTAACGTATACTTTTAAATTTTAAACCCTAAAGTAAACTACAAACTAAACCCTTAAACTCTAAATTTGATAAATTTATTTAAACTACAGTTTACACAAACTTGTATATCAAGTATTTTTTATGAAAAGGTAAATTAATAATATTTTTAAATATATATTATTTATTATAGGGTAAACTATCTCTATAGTCACTTAACTACAGGTAGGTTTTATTTTGACTATTGATCTTTTAATATTATCAATCAAATCATTTAACTATTTAAATGATATCAATCAAGCAACTAAATGTTAACATTCAACAGAAATGATGATGTGACGGTTAAGTAAATTTATATAATTACACACTTAGTTCTCGTTACTTAAACATTTATTCAATTTGGACCAAATTTGACAAAAAAAAATAAGAGTTGAAGGATCAAATAAGGTGAAAAAAGTTTAGAAATTAAAATATTTTTTATAAAAAAATAACTAAAATGATCATTAAACCTACTTCTTATGTTGACTTTTTTTTTGAATATGAGTACGTCAGTTTTATTAAAAAGGAAAAATCCAAGATGAACGTTTACAATGCAGGTAAACAACCTTGATCCTGACATATTCCTTAAAACACGAAAAATTATATTCTCTAGATCATAAACAGAACCAAATAAAAAAAAGGTAAAAAAACCTAATTTGGTCCAAATAACATTAAAAAATGCATATTATCAAAGTTCGACGATGAAGGTAAAAACCATCAACAAACAACATTAAAAAATACATATTACAGAATTGGGGCACGTGGACAACACGTTTATTACCACAACTCAATTGTGAACAAGAGCGTCATCTTGATCAGTCGTAGCGACGTCAAATCTAACCCTTAAAAGAAAAACAAATAACAAAAAAGTGTACCAAGAGGCAAAAAATACATACAAAAAGGTAAAGGAATATGTGTTGTAAAGACAAATTTATTGAATTAAAAAGACTAAAACAAAAAAAATGAAACAAATAAATAAAAGATGGTGACCGGCAGTCGACAACCAACACTAAAGCTGGTGTCGCCGCCCGCAATGAAAATTAGACAAAAAAAAATGATAGCTGCACTAGAGAGAACAAGACAAAGCGGCTAGGTTTAGAACACAGATTTTATCCACTAACCAAATTATTTTATATGCCACCAATCATACCCCTCTTCATGAATAGACTCTAAAAATACAAGGTTAAGAAAATATCCTACCATATCTTTCTTGGATTCATGTTATGTGGTGTAGCATGTTATAAAGTTTTTTTTTCCTTGATTATTTAAGATAATTATATTCTCGATCTCTGATTAAGCGGATGATACTAATATTTCATCATAATTTTTATTATTTTTCTTCTATCTTCTCATTTTTTATATATTTGAGTTTTTACACTATTTGTTCTATTAAATTTTATCATTTTCTACGAAAATTGTATATATTTTTGCTTTTTAACATGTTTTATTTCTTTCACTTTTAGGATTAGATTTAATGTTGTTCTACATATGACGTTTACTTAATAATTTTGTTGATCTATTCTTACTTTGGACTGATTCTCTTATATTTTTAAGATATAAAATTTGGAGCTTAAAATTTAGGATTTAGAAATTAAAATCCTAGAGCACAGAAAAAGAAATCACAAGTAAAAAGCAGCAAAGCAATGCAACTCTTGTTCATCAAAACATCATAAACATCCAGGGACCACCACAACCGACAGCGTCAACTAGAGATTAAGATCTACCAGCAATTTCATTCACAAACAGCTGAATATTCCGATCTGATGAGCCCCCACTGACCACTGCTTCAATGGCCGCCTGCTTCAATCCCGCAGCATTTTTCTTTAACTCTTCAAAATCCGGTCCACTAAGAATTTGATTCACACACTCCTCTATTTCTGCACTGCTAATATGTCCAATCGGGACCAGGCCTGATTCTTAGACCAACCTTGAAAACATCGACCACAAGCTTCGCATTTGTCGGCTGGTCGGATCATTGAGGATATACAATCACCGGCACGCCAGCTGCCAATGTTTCCAACACCGAATTCCATCCGCAATGTGTTATAAAACACGCGATCGATGGGTGGGATAATACTTTTGTTTGTGGGCTCCATGAAACTATAAGGCCTTGGGTTTTTGTTTCTTCTTCGAACCATTGCGGCAGCTCGCCTGCACCATCGGCTGATGGAACTTCAGGACGCTTCACCACCCATAGAAATGGATGGTTCGTGTTCTTGAGAACCGTGGCTATAGCTTCCATTGCTTTGGCCGACAAGATCGCCATGCTACCGAACGATACGTATATAACCGATGCGGGCCGTTGTTTGTTTAGCCACTCCAAGGAGGTTTCGTCTGGCTTTTGAATCTCGATACCGACATCGAGAGTTTGGTGTTGGCCGAGTAGTGAAGGAGGTACCAGTGGACCGACGGGCCGTATGGGGCAAATCTCGGCCATGGACTCAGTGGCTTTTTTCTCTATCTCAAAGAAGGAATTGGCCAATACCCATTTATATTTCTTCATACTTCGGAACATGTCCGATAACATCCTAGACACGCCTCCAAAGGAATTCGACGGAAGAATAAACGAAGGCAAGTCATCGGCGTGCAACAAAGGCAAACCCGGCAACTCAATGGTGCACATATCAAATTGATTCAGCTTGTTGTAAAAGCGATAGTAAATGGCGTAGAGCGAGCACGGTTGGATCCAAAGCATGGCGCAGGGGACACCGTTCTCCGACGCTGCCTCGACGGTCCACGAAACGAAGGGATTTGTAATGATGCAAGAGAGCTTCGTTTTCTGGTAATGTTGTTGGATGAGGTTCGAGAGGCTATTCGGTCCTGTTTTGGATAGGGATTCCATGTAATGGTCTAGATTGGCACCGCGGTTATAGTCTAGGCTAAACCCGTCGGGAAATAGAGAAGTCGAATCCCAGAGATGGTTATAGAGGCGGCTTTGAGGATTCGGCGGCCGCCGATTTCGGTGGTGGCAAGCGTGACGTGAAGGCCTTGATCGAGTAGGCGTTTGCCGAGTCTAAGCATGGGGTTAAGGTGACCCTGGGCTGTTAATGACACCATGAGTACATGGATTTCTTCTTTGCCCTCCTTCGACGCCATTGATATGGATGCATAGTGCGCCGCCGCCGATGAACTGAAGAGAGCGAGAGAAAGATAAGGCACTGGGATAACGAGTGGTTGGACTTGGAACTTGAAGCATTTATGGAAAAAAAAAATTTAATACACATGATGTGTATATTTAAACAAATCTTTTAATTTTAGAATTAGAGATTTAATTTAAGAGTTGGATTATAAAATTTATAATTTAAAGTTAATATTTAAAATTTAAGGTTTAAAGTTTAAAGTTTGGGTTGAATTCTGATTCGACCATCAATTTTCTAGTTCCAAGTGATCACACATACAAGAGACCTTTTTATATCTCCAGGAGTTCGACTTCAATGACCGAGCAAACACCTATTCTTTTCGAGAAATCAATCAACCAGCCAAACAATTTAATTAATTTTAAAAAAACAATCTTATAATTTAAATCCAATATTTAATTATTTAACATTTATTCAATACGTAATTGTTTAATGTAACAAATAAATCCTAAGTTTTGGATACGTCAAAATTTTGGTATATTTTGACAATTCCAACTTGTTTCTATCCGTTGCGATTAATAGGATGGATAAGAAGAACTGACGAGTGATTTTAATGGAAAAGAAAATGATATTTATTTTCGTAGATTTAGATTCAAATAACTTTATTTGTAATTTATGTATTATCAAAAGGTAAAAAATATAAACATATACAACCTTATAATAACCTTAATACAATTAAAAAAATGATGCATAACAACACATACAACGGTCCAGGTTTATTTTAAATTTAAGCATTTTAAATTGATTTTAATTTTTTATATTAATTATTTTTATTTTTACAATTAAAAATAAATATAATCATTTTTTTCAAAATTAGTTCCTAATTAACCAACAAGTGTTGGGTGCATTGGTAAGGCACATTACACTCTCAAGGTGAGAACGCGAGTTTAAATCTTAGAGATATTATTGGGAGGGGCAGCCTCGTACCCTGAACATGAACCATAAGATAGGCATGTATATTACCAAAAAGTTAATTCCTAATTATAAAATTTATATTTTCATGCAACTCTAACTATATTCATGCGTATGTAATTAAGGTATTTTGCATTATTTATGAAGCTTAATACATGCTTTAGCTCCTTCATTTTAGTGAAATTATCAATCTTGACATTTTATTTTTTCGGTTGATTTGGGCTCTCAACTTTCATAATGTCTAAATTGTTGGTCCAAATAAACATCACATTGTCCAATCAAAATTTGTGACAAGATATTTTCATTAAAAAATGAAAACTATTAAAATTTAAATAAAAAATTAAATGTAAAAAAATCTAGATAATTTATAAGATATATTATAATTTATGTTTTTAATTTATATTTTAAAAATTGTAAATATGCCTATATTTTAAAAATATAAAAATAAAAATTCTTAAATATCTGTATTTAAAAAAAAAATTAAACATGGTTTTATTAAAGAAAAAAACCAGGCCCGGGTGATGAAAATTCTAAAATCATAAAAATATAATTTATGATTTTTTAAAATATGCCTATATTTTAAAATATCATAAAAATATAAATAAAAATTCTTAATATATTTATTTTTTAAAAAAAATTAAACATGGTTTTATTAAAGGAAAAAACCAGGCCAGTGGTGAAAATTGAATGTAGATAGTATTGTGGGCGGTGTTCGCAATATGACGTCAGTGGGGGGAGTCATACGTGATTGGGAAGGAATTTGGTGTTTCGATTTTGCTCGAAGTTTGGATATTTGCTCTGTGGTTGTAGCGAAACTATGGGCGGTCTACCTAGGCCTTGATCATGCGTGGGGCTTGAGTTATCGACAGATAAAACTGGAGTCGGATAATCTAAGTGTGGTGAAACTGTTACATGGTGAGTCGAGCGCGTTAGTAGTTAATGCTCTTTATGCACGCGTCCGTGGATTGATAAAACATGTGAGTCATGTGGTGAATCAAATTGTAGATGGTTTGGCCGGGATGGCTCGAGAAAAGTATTTAGGAGAGATTACTTTCACTAGTCCACCTCAGGGATTATTTCGCTTGTTATTCTTGACCAGGATCCTTCCTGATGCAGTTTTATTTTATTTTTGGTTGCGCGTTTGTTGCGTTAGTTTGTGACTATTGATTTTATGTAACTATTATCTGGGGTACTCTTTTTATTTTATTTAGGCTTAGGGATGTTTTTAACGAGGCCTCTGGTAATAGCTCCCCTTTTTTTCAATCAAAAAAATGGAAAGAAAAAAAACTTTGATACACTGGCCGTGTAAACTAAAATTTACACGTGCCTTTTAGTTTTAGGGGTTAGAGTTTTAGTTTAAGATTTAAAGTTTGAGAGTTTAGGTCATAGAATTTAGAATTTAAGGTTAGTGCTTAGAATTTAAGGTATATGATTTTGTTTTTTAGGGTTAGGAATTTAAGATTTAAATTTTATAGTACAAATATGCAGGCTTGTATAAAATTATTTTTACACAGCTTGTGTATTAAAATTTTATCTATTATTAGATACAGAGTGTTTGAAGTTCTTTTTCTTTACATTTTTTATTTTATTTTAACACATAACAAAATCTGTCAAAATATGCAAAGGCCTGTGTATCAAAGTGTTTGTGTATATGATTAAGGGGTTAGAGTTTTAGTTTAGGATTTAAAGTTTGAGTGTTTAGGTCGTAGAATTTAGAATTTAAGGTTAGTGCTTAGAATTTAGGGTATATGATTTATGGTTCATGATTTTGTTTTTTAGGATTAGGGTTAAGAATTTAAAATTTAAATTTTATAGTACAAATATGCAAGATTGTGTAAAATTATTTTTACACAGCTTGTGCATCAAAATTTTATCCATTATTAAATACAGAGTGTTTGAAGTTCTTTTTCTTTACATTTTTTTTATTTTATTTTACCACAACAAAATCTATCATTCCTTTGATTTTCATCATAATTTTCTTATTAACTTGATTTTCCAAAATGCTAACATGAGGTTCGAACTCACGCGCACTTCGGTGCAGCAGATCATAAGTCTGTCCCCTTAACCACTCGGGCAAGTCAGCTAATTTATTTTGATTAAACTACGAAGTATTTTGTTTATTGTTAAATATAGAATGATACTCGTCATATAAATATGAACCTTGATATTTCCTTAACTCTTCAATAAAGGACATATATTTTATAAATAAAAATATTCGAATTTAAATATATTTTTTTCACTAAAATTATTCTTTAGATTTAGATTTTAAAAGAATTTAATTGGCAATAAACCAATAAAGTCGTTGTACTTGTCGTAACCATAGCCGATGATCACCAGAGGTTGTATGAGAGACAATGTCAATCGTCGATGGTGGTGACTTTCTTAATCCTTTAAATTTCATGAGAAAATTTAGTTTAGAATCAACACCAGGAACATAGAAGAAACTAGGTGAACTTGTAATCAAACTACATGCAACATAAGTTCATGAACATCTGATTCTGATGCTTATCTATATTTTTCAATACCTATGTCTCCAGTTATCTGATCGGATATCTGTTTAATAAAAAAGATTAAAGTGAGAATTTCTTAAATTACACAGCTTAAAATAATTATTAAACTTATATATGAATTTATTCTTCTTTAAATCACATAATAAGCTGGCCTTATTTAGATTTATTACGATACAAATCAATACAAATTATGGAACTAAATATCAAAGTTGGTTCCTAATAGTTTCATTTTTTATTTTCGTTCTTTAATATATTGAAGATGCGAAGTGGATTTCTAATAGTTTAATTTTTTTCATTTTCGTCATTTACTAAAAAAGTTTGATTTTAAAAATTTTAATTGAAACACGCCATGCATGCTCAGCGAGTTCCAATTAGGATAGTTAATCATCTTTTAAGTGATTAATTAAGTTAAAACACGAAAAGAAAATTTGAAAATATTTTGAACTCGCCGTGCTTCTACAGCGAGTGTAATTTTTTTTTGAAAAAATAATATTTATTCGAACTCGTTGTGCTTTTACGGCGAATTCACTGTAATAATATTAGTTTGGGAAATATAAAAAATTTTGTGTGTTAGTTTGATAATATTAGAATGTAAGGTGATAGGCTTGTCTTTAAGCCTTAAACTTATCATAAAATTTTGACTTGTAAGTTTGTGTCGTCAAGTCCGAGGCATCATTCTTGTTATTGCACATGGTATGGCTCATATATTCATAGCATAAACTATGAGATAATAATGTATATATAATTAGAGATTCACTATTAATCTAGTGTTTAGGAATGTTTATGTTGTACGTATGAGTTTGAATTTTGATATAAAAATATAATATTTCTTTATTTAATAAAAATTATATATATAATTATATTTTTAAAATAACGTGAGATTGAAATATGTATTCTTCCGTTAGGGTTCAAACCCTAATTATTTTTTATATTCATAAATATTTATATAATATCAATTAATTTTTATATAATATACACATTTTCTCATCATTTATGTTCCTAAGCACATGTCTCAAATTTTAAGTTTCTCATTGTTTGTTAAATCCTATCGGCTCTCCATTTTTTCTCTAACGAAACCTTTTTTATCTATCGAGAGCTGTAAGTTTTATTTTTTTCATTTTATTTAACCGACGGCGATATCAGTTTTGATGTTGGTTGCTGACCACCAGATTTGTTTTTCTTTATTTCTTTTTTAGTTTTTTAATAAAAATAATATTGCCTTTGTGGCACGTTTATCTATGCCTTTTGGCATATTTTGTCTTCTTTCTCGGTCGTTTGGCCATTCTTTTTTTTATGTTTTTTCAGGGTTATATTTGACGATGTCGCGACTGATCAAGATGGCGCTTATTCATAATCTTGTTGATCTTTCATGCTCTGGACACTCGAATTGAATTTGGATACGCAGTTTGCGCTCGTGGATAGTTTCTCACGACGCTCGACTCTAATTTGCGGTTTTCGGTGGTCTTTCAATAGATTAATCCCCTTTTTTTGTTCGTTCGCCGATGCAGTCAGATTTGTTTGTGTCTATTTTTCATTCGAGTCTTTTGGATGGGTTTTTAACCTTTTTTCATGTATGGTCTTTGTATGATCTAAAGTGGCTAGTTTTAGGAAAATGTCCAAATTATGTATTTAGTTTATGATGATAGTTGTAAACTCTTATTGTAATTTTGGGTATTTTTTCGTTTAATAAAACTAGCAGCTTCTATTAAAAAAATTATGTTCCTAAGCATATAGATTTTTCCATAGATTTTAAGAAATTAGTCAAAAAATAATTTAAAGCCTAAAGACATCAATTAAGTTCATAATTGAGCCAAGTCGAATCTTATTTCGAAAGACAAATTCTTTAAAAAAATTAACTCAAACTCGAAACTGTATACTCTCAGGGACGGAAATATTAAAGGGATGAGAGAGGTTGTTGCCCTTCCCAATTTTTTTTGTATAATAGTGTTTTAAATTATTTTTAGTTCAAATATTAATCAAATAGGTCCTTCGCCCCTCTCAATTTCTAAATTAAATGTTTGATCCTAGCTCCGTCCTTGTATACTCTCTTTTTGATGCCACATTTTTCTCTCTTTTTTTGGTTTTCTCAAACTGATCCTAAATTTCTGGCAACTTGGAATTGATTTTACTTGTAAAAAATAACCTTCACATGGTTTATGGACTAAGCAATCATGACACTCATCCAAGTAATATAAATTAAAGACTTGAAAACTCGTACAACCCTTCAAAACTAAGCATCTGCTTACAAAGTAACATGCAAAATTACTAGCCAAATACATACTCTTATTGTTCAACTTCGGCAATGGCGGGGAAACCACGTCTCATGAATGTTTTTGCTTTCCTTCTGCTACTGAGCATTCTCTTCGTCCCCAAAGCTGATGCCGCTCCGTCACCAAAAAGACTCGAGTTCACGACCTTTTCTCTTGAAGAAACGGAGAAGGATTCACCGTCTCTAGAGATAATGAAGCATTCGGGACCGAGTCCGAGTGGTCCGGGACATAAAGCTAGAGAGGCACCGAGTCAAGGTTGTTCCCAAGGGTCCGCTAGCTGCTCCGAACGACTTCGTCATTCCGGTTTCAGTCGGATGCACCACTAGCCTTTGTTAGCTTGTTGAACTCGTTAAATTCTCTATAAACCTCTTCATTTTTTTGTTTTTTTTCCCCCTTATTTGTATCAATATTTAGAATAATAAGATTGATGTTTATTTCCATTACTCCATTATTATTTTCTGTATGCACAATATATAAAAGCAATAAGTATGGATGATGTTCGTCCTAAGAGATATGAGTTCGAACAATTTTGTCTACAAGGCATAAAGTCAAAAATAACCCCCATACATTTGACTTTTTGGTCACTTTAGCCCCTATTCTTTTTTTGTGCAAACAACTCCCTAACGTTTCATTTTTGTTCAAAATTCACCCTCGACGGATGAAAACCATCAATCCACGACCTTTGACGACGTGGTGATGTCATGTGGCACTTTGCTGACATGGCATAATTTCTTTAATTTTTTTAAAAATAATTATTTTATATTTTTTGAAAAAATAATTATTTTTTATATTTTTAACCAATCAAATGATGCCACATCAGCAAAGTTCCACATGACATCATCTTATTGGATAAGAATATAAAACATATTTATTTTTTCAAAAAAATATTTTTTTAATAATTTTAATAACTTTTTAAAAAATATTAAAAATTATTTATTTTTTAAAAAATAATTTTTTTTAAAAATATTTATTTTTAAATATTTTGAACCAATAAGATGATGCGACATCAGAAAAGTGCCATGTGGCATCATATGATTGGTTAAAAATAAAAAATTAATTATTTTAATAAAAATAAATTTTAAATTATTTTTAAAAAAATATATGACATGTCAGCAAAGTGCCACATGCCATCGCCATATACATGCCACATCATCAAAGAGGCTGACAGTTTTTATCTGTCGAAGATGAATTTTGAACAAAAATAAAACGTTAGAGAGTTATTTGCACAAAAAAATATGGGCTAAAGTGACCTTATACCTTAAACAAACAATAAGGTGAGGTCTTATGCATATGATATTATTTTCCCCATCTTTTATCCAAAAATAATTTTAAATTTCACAAATGAGATTAAACATTTTATAATAATATTTGTAAATATGGATTCCAATATTTGGATTTAGATTTTAAAGCAACGCGAGTTGAGTGATAATTTAAATATAATATTTTACGATGATTGAGTCTTAATTTAGTTGATATTGTTGCAATTGTAATATTTAAGAGGATATAAGTTTAAACACATTTAATAATGTATTATCCTCTAATTTATAGGTGAAGAGGAATTTAGGTAATTTAAATGTTGTATAAAAATATAGTATTATTGGATTTTTTTAAAAGGACAAAAAAAAGTAAGCTTGTTTAACATATGGGTCAAATTTAAACTCTAATATTCAAGGCCTAGCCTCCGTCGATTTAAGTTTATAATACATTTTATTATTTTATTCATATATTATGTAATTTATGTCAAATAAAAAATAAATTTATAATAGTATATAATAATATAATATAAATATTTACAATATATTAACTTGTACATGTATAAAGTAGTAAAATATAAATTGAATAAAAATATATAGAATTGATGATTATTAATTAGAAATAGAATAAATATTTTTTAGAAAATAAAAAATAATATAGGTTGGTTAAAAATGAGTTTCGGTTAGCTATTTTCGTATATATATATATAAACGAGTTTAGATAAAATTTCAAGTTCGTATTTTAGGTCACCATATGAACACATCTGGTCACACTTAGGGATGACAAAAACCCTAGAATTGACTGATTTCGATCCGGCAGGGTCAAGTTTATTTATTTTTTAAAATTGGTTTTGGGTGGATCGGGATGTAAAATTATAAAATTAGATGGGTTCAAATTTAGGAAAAACCTATTTGCTCCGAAATAATTATAAAAATACTTTATATTCATGTGTATATACATTTAATATAATCACAAAAAATATATTATGGCACATGTAAATTTAGTTTAATAAACTAATATATATATTGTTATATTTTGATAATTGTTTCTGTATACATTAAAATTGTTCTGAAATTTTTGGTATTTATTCGGATTATTCAGATTGAGTTCTTCATTGATGTTTGGAATCGAATAAATTAATACTTAACTTAAAATTTAATTAAAATCGAAGTTGGGCAGGTAGGACACGGTCTCGTTGCCCTCTTTAGTCACATTGAAAATGTTGCAATGCCAAAATACTTGTGGCTGGGAATGAAATATTTAGGTTTCAAAATACTTGTGGCTGGGAATGAAATATTGGGATATAAATACGGCGACATCCTATTAGACATGTCTTTTGGGAATAGAGTAATGGCCTTGTGACAAGTCTGACCTTTTGACTGCCTAATTTTACGCCGAGGGCCCAATAATAGAGAAAGTAGAGTAAACAATCGTGACAATGTAACCCATCACGATAGCAGAAGCTCGTGACAAGAAACAAAGTTTGGAAAACAAACATTGATAAGAACATGACATAATTAAAGTCTTGTAAGAAAGACAGACCATGCGAAGAGATGTTACAATAATTACGTCAGGGCTTGCGTCTCTTCAATAAACTCTCAATTTAACTTTCATTACTTGTGCATGAATCTTATATGTTTAGCCGGCGGCGGATCTAAAATCTCAAAAATGAGTCTCAAATTTTAATACACCTTGTTTTATTAATGGGTATTTAAAATAAATTTTTTTGTATAAATTAAATTAAATTATTATTTTTTTTTAAAATGAAATGCATATGCCCCATGGGAACCATATGTATCCGCCCTTGTATTTAGTAAGTAATCGATCCATCATATATGTGTTAAAATATTAATGAATATGATTTTTGGGGATTTAATTGAATATACATGAGTAGATTACATACACAGTACTTTATGTTTTAGGGTTAGAGATTTAAGTTTAGGTTTAGAGTTTATGAGTTTATTTTATAGGGTTTAAGATTATAGATCTAATTTTTTTTTTAAATTAATTTTTGACTTTCTTAGAACTCCATTGTAATCGGTCTTCCAAAAATGAAAAAAAATGTGCTTTAATCCCTTCAACAATTATAAAAACTAAATTAATATAATAACAACATTACATATTTTTCCTTAAAAAAAATAATTCAATTTTGACCCTTGTAAAAAGTATTTTTGGTTTCATCTACACACATGGTCATATCACCTATTCACCTCTCATTTACATTCACATATATTTGTGAGAGTTTCAATTAATCAACTACTAGTTTTTATTTCAAAGAGACACATATCACGGGTAACGTACATCAGTTGTTCAAGGACAGGTCGTGACATTATTTTGAAGGAGTCAATTATAAAATTAGAATAATTTTAAAATTTTAGAGAGTCATTGAGATAAATTTTAAAATTTTTGGGAGCTATTATATGTATAAAGAGAATTTTTTTAAATTTTAAGGGGTCGTAAAGTAAAATTTTCAAACTTTGGGGAGCCATAATATACATATATAAATAAAATTTAATTTTTTTTTTCAAATGTTGGGGGAGCCAAGGCTCCCTTAGCTTCACAGAGGATACGGCTATGTAGTTCCTATGAATCTCTCTAATTTGCTAAATTCTCCTAAAAACACTTTCAACACTTGAGTATTTAACAAATTACAATAAAAATCTTTTGCGAAGATCATCTAATTACTTATCACTCGACTAAACATACATCTATAATCCAAGATTTTTTTCCATATTTTCCTTTCAAATCAGAACACCAAGTTCTATGTTAGTGAGGTGGACCAATCACAATGGAGTTCCAAGAAGGGGGTACACATGTTAAAAACAAATAGTACATCACTCCATCTCCAGCACCGGCAGCTATCAGTTCCACTCACCTACGGCTACTATGGACCTACACATTGCCGAGATGTCAATCTCTTGGTGAAGCCGTGAAGCTCCCTTTGAATTTTTGCCTACTCTTCCTCTTTATAAACACCCATTTTCCCCAGTAATCTCTCCACATTCCTTCAAACACAAACTAAAGATTCATTTTTTATCAAAAAACCTAAAATGGGTAGTCTTGAAACTGAGAGAAAAACCACAGGGTGGGCTGCTAGAGACCCTTCAGGCTTCTTGTCTCCTTACACTTACTCTCTTAATTTCGCTGCTCATTTCCGTTTCTTAATTGATGATTACATGCAACATCATCGTATGTTGCAGAAACACTGGTCCGGAAGATGTTTTCATCAAGATTATCTGCTGTGGAATCTGCCATACTGATATTCATCAAGCCAAAAACGATCTTGGATGGTCGAACTACCCAATGGTTCCCGGGTACGTTTTTTACTATGATTCTTGACCGTGTTAGGTTGCGGTTAAATATGTTACAAACTTTTGTTTTTTTCACTTTTCAGACATGAAGTGGTTGGTGAGGTGGTGGAAGTAGGATCAGATGTAACCAAGTTCACCGCGGGTGAAATCGTCGGCGTCGGTTGTCTCGTCGGATGTTGCAGAAATTGCAGGCCATGCAACACAGACCGTGAACAATACTGTCCCAAGAAGATATGTTCGTACAACGGTGTCTACACCGATGGCAATCCCACTCAAGGTGGCTTTGCCGGTTCCATGGTCGTTGATCAAAAGTAAGATAAAATTTTAAACATTCGTGTACCTACTGCATGCACAAGCAGCTTAGGATGAACGAACTTGTTTGTTATGTTTTTAGGTTTGTGGTGAAAATCCCAGACGGAATGGCGCCGGAGCAGGTGGCGCCACTCTTATGTGCTGGGGTCACAGTTTACAGCCCGCTGAAACACTTCGGTTTAACCGCGAGTGGCTTAAGAGGCGGAGTGTTAGGACTCGGAGGAGTAGGCCACATGGGGGTGAAGATAGCAAAAGCAATGGGACACCATGTGACCGTCATAAGCTCATCCGACAAGAAAAAGGTGGAGGCATTGGAGCATATCGGTGCCGACGAATACTTGGTCAGCTCTGACTCCGAAGGTATGCAAAAGGCTGCCGAATCACTTGACTACATCATCGACACCGTGCCGGTTTTTCACCCTCTCGAGCCTTACCTTTCGTTGCTGGGACTTGATGGGAAATTGATCTTGACCGGTGTTATCACCACCCCTCTCCAGTTCCTCACCCCAATGGTCATGCTTGGTGAGTCAAATTCCTCTCAAGGCTTGTGTTTCCGATGCCGACGATACCGATTTTAGTGATCGAAATTGCTGGGGTTTTTTTTTTTTTGGTGTTGACACAGGGAGGAAGGAAATCACAGGGAGTTTCATTGGAAGCATGAAGGAAACAGAGGAGGTGTTGGCATTCTGTAAAGAGAAAGATTTGAGCTCCATGATCGAAGTGGTGAAGATGGATTATATCAACACAGCCATGGAGAGGCTGGAGAAGAACGATGTTCGGTATAGGTTCGTGGTGGATGTTGCAGGAAGCAAGATCGATCAATAGAGTATGTTTGGGAAATAAAAATCAACTAAATCACCATACTAGAAATGTTACTCTGTTTCTGGGGTTGCTCTGATTGTTATTTATGGGATCTAGTGTGATGAAGCAATAAATTTATTAAGTAAAGCCAGAGTTTAAATATTGATGTCGGAGCACATGGGTTAGAAGGGTCGACTTCGTAACAAATCTATAGTACTTTATATGAATTAATCGGTTAATAAATTAAATAATATTAGTATTTGTACCGAAGATAAATAGAATTTATATTTATAATTAATATATTATTAATTAGAGTTATATTTTGATCACGAGCCGTATAAAAACACAATTACACAATCATTCTATTTAAACTATAAAATCTAAATAAACTTAATTTCAAATGCTAAACTCTAAATCTCAAAATTCTAAAATTGATAGACATGTGTAAGCCCTTGATAAGCTTAGTTCACGCAATTTATATATCAAAAAATATTGTACTAATTAATTATTAAAATGCATCGATTTAACAATTGTTAAACGAAAAATATTTAAATTTAAACTAATTAGTATAAATAACAGTACTACTTGAACTCAATATGTGATCAAGTAAAAAAGCAGATGTTGTTCATCTTAAGAGACTCGAGTTTAAATCAGTTTATCTACAAAGTGCATATACATCATTAAAGAATTAAAAATATGTACGAACAGATACTATTTCTTAATTATTTTAAGACTATTAAAAAATTAACGAGACTTAAATCATAACCATTTTGAAGTGTTTTCCAAAATTGGAAATCGTTGTAATTATAGGGGTACTAGTGAGCTGTCCAACAAAATTTGGTGGTGAGAGGAGAACAAAAATCTTTTGTTTTTTGTTTTTGTTTTTATATATATTTTAATATTAAAAAAATAAATTTTATATTTTAACTCTAAATTTCAAATTTTAAATCTTAAAAACTAAACTATACATCTTAAATCATAATTTTAAACTCTAAACTTAAACTTTTAATATTAAGGCATATGTAAAAATACCGATAAAAGAGTAATAATTTTCTGTTCTTGAGAGGGTGGGAAAATTATATTATATCCTTCTCATAACATCATTTGTAGTATAACTAATAAAAACAATTCATTTCAAATTTCTATGTTATTTTTTTAATTAAATCTTTACTCATATTTTTTTACATCATTTTTTAAAATAATATTTAAAATACATTAATGACATAATATAAAAAATAATTATATTAATAATTTTTATTGGTCGAGACTTTAAAGTGATGCGATGAAAAAAAAAATGTTACACGATAATTTATTGGGAAAGGTTAAGTGCTTAGGCATTTAGGGACTCTTTAGTGACGATAAAAGTTGACACGTAACCTCGTAGGCATATATGGAAATAGAGGACAATGTCTTGTCTGTCTCAACATTTTGAGTGTTTATACGGGACTTCTAGTCATGAATACATAAAGAAATGATACATTGCAGTACAATGCAATGCAATGTACCACGAGAATTACATGAATATATATATATATATATATATTTAATAATAGTATCTGGATTTTATTAAGTACTTTTAAAGATATTTTAAATATATTGCACCTAAAAAAAAGAAAAACAAAAATTATATCCATCAAAAATCGCATAAAAATGAAATTCTAAGGTGCAAAGAAAAATAACCCTTCTCTTAAATTATCATGTATCGTTAAAAAATTCAGATATTTTCATAAATCGTTTTATATCTTTCTATATAAAACGGTTTACAAGGTGAAAAAAGAAATGATGAACGAATCAAAATATTAGGCAGATTGTTTTGCTATATAGATATGATTACATCGACAAATAAGATTAAACTTTCTATGATCATCGACAACCCAAATAAAAAAATAAACGTCGTGAGAATCTATGTACGAGCACCAAACAACCACTATGGTATGCGAAAACCGTACCGAACGGCAGAGGAAACGTACTACAAAAGCAGAGAAAAACGTATCACAAAGACAGAGAAAAAGCATGCCACAAGAATATAGATTTTTATTAAAAATTAAAGAAAAGTAAAAACAGTATATAAAAATGTAAGGAAAATAATAAACACCAATTGTTGACAACCAACAATAAAGTTGGTGTTATCGTCGTACAAACCAAAAGAAACGAAAGAAATCCTGTGATGGTAGTGTTTTGAGAGAAAGTTAGATCTTAATTTTTTGACAAATCTTATATAATTTCAATCTTGCCTAGAGGGGTGGGGGAAGGGAGACTCTAGTAGAAACGGGGTGTTCTCTAGTAGAAACGGGGTGTTCCTAGTGGGTCTATAACTTATAATCTAAAAAAAATAAAGGAACAAAGATGAACAACTTGACCAACCAGCCAAATGTACTCGCTCAATTAGGTCTTAATTAAATTTAGAATGGAATAATAACATAAATATAATTTTTTTGATGCATAAGAACATTAAAAAGAAAAGCTAGATCATGTTTCCAGCCTCCTCCTGGAGAAAATCCAGCAACCCGATAGGTGGTTCCTCAAAAACTGAAGATGCAACAGATTCCCCTCGGCATAATCCTGCTAACCAATCCGCAGCTCTATCCCCGCTTTGATCAATCCTGCAGACTTCGACACTCCAAGGATGGTTCAGCAAATCAAGAGCAGACCACAGCAGATATGTCCCTACTAAGCTCTCAGAGGATCGAGAGAGAATTTGAAACACCTCCATGTTATCCGTTTCAAGGATGACTCTTCTACATCCAATTCTCCATGCAAGATTAAGCACATCAACAGCAGCCGATAGCTCAGCCCACAACACTGAGCATCTACCAATACTTCTAGCAAACCCAACAATCCACTGACCTTGCGCATCACGAATAAGACCCCCGGCAGCAGCCATTCCGTCACTCAATCTCCTAGCACCATCACAATTTGCCTTGACCCACCCAAGCGGTGGATGTTACCAAACCACAGGCACTGGATGCAAGACACCTGAAATCTGCTGTTGTGAACCCAGACTTTGAAAGCACTCATCCACCAAAATATTACACCGGTAATTGATGTCCTACTTTTGCACATAATTATCATAAAAAATGAGACTACATCTTTGCTTCCAAATAAACCAACAAGTAATAACAAATCGAACATCTCAGTTATCATTCAACGTCGCAAAACCATCCTTTATTCCTTCTTCTCTTACATGATTTAAATTTTATTTAGTTAACTATTATTTAATTTGATTAAAATTTCTTAGAGAAACGTTAGTTAAATGAAATTAGAATGTCTTGGAAGTAGAAATTTGGGCTGGGCTACAACAGGTTTGGGGGTTTCGGAAATGGATTTACATTTATTACAGTAAATATGCAAAAGTGCAAAAACAAATAAAAAGTGAAAAATAAAAATGAATTTACATTTTTTAATAATCAAATTCGGGACTAAAAAATCTTTCAATGATACATTAAAATCACTAATTTATATGATACTCTAATGCAATATATATATATAAACAATAAGTGGTATTCGAACTAATTTTTTTTCAAAATTCATACCAAAAATAAAAAAAAAATCCAAATAACAGAATTTTTGAAACGACTTTTTCTTGTTTCAAATTCAATTTCAGTCCATCAGATTTTTTGTTGCAGAATCCTATCAAATATGACAAAATCGTTATACATAACGGCATGTGGACAACCTCTAATTTAAAGAATTTAAAGATAATTTATTAATAGTTCAAACATATTTTAAAAATCAAATTTAATTAATAGGAAAAACAAATATTTAGATTTAAATTCAACGAACAATGCCCGTGATCAGTGACATGAGGAAGTAGATCTATTTGTTTATATATATATATATATATATATATATATATATGAACAGTAACATGATGCATGTCCACCTATATAATATCAGCCAACCAGATTCTAACAAAAAAAAAAAAAAAGTCTTTTTTCTGTTCCAAGAAAGAAAGAAAAAACAGCTGCCTTACAGTTTTTAATCTACAAAAATTTGTATGATTTGAAATAACAAAAGGAAAAAATTTCAGAATCTTAGGACAAAATTGATCAAAATTCCTTTTCCGTTGCACTTTGATTCAGTTTTTAGTCTGTATATCCTCCAAAATTATTGTGCCGGCTGCTGTAGAAAAAAATCGAAGGGATTCGATTCTTTATTCCGTTTTCTTTCTCAGATTGCTGGGGTTTTAACGATCTTTTGTTCAAAATTAATCACTCAGTTAATCATTCTTTAACCCAAACAGTCACTCTGGAACCCGAACTCTGCCATGCAATTTCTCACTTCTTTCCTAATCATCTGATGCACTGCTGCCAAAAGTTCAGGTCCAAACGTCGCCGTATTTGTACGGCTATCGTGACGCTTTCCCGCTACTAATCCCATCTCTTTATCTGTGCACGAGTTATCGTTCAACTCAACCAACTCGTCACTCCAAGAACGGCCAAGAGTGAGCGCAGTCGATACAACACGAGAGTGTTGCTGTTGCTGCTGTTGAGTCGACTCGGCACCGATAAATACCAAATCGCTGACGTCAGACTCCGAAGGACTCCCTGGGTTACTACTAACACTAACGGTTCTCAGATATTTACCCGGCCGTCTGTCAGATTCGTGAGCCGAATCTCCGTCTTCAGCCGATCGTCTCCGTTTCAAAGACGAGTTCCACTTGTTGCCGAATTTGGCGTGCGCTCTGATGATGATCTCATCTTCCTCCGCCGAGAAAGATCGGTGCTCGACTTCCGGCGACAACTGGTTGCACCAGCGCAGCCTGCACGATTTCCCTGATCGACCGGGGATTGAACTCGAAATAGACGACCAGTTCCTCGGACCGTAGCGCTGAACCAGCTTCCTCAATGCCTGGTCCTCCTCCGGTGCCCATGGACCCTTCACAAGATCAACGTCTTGATCCATCGGTTCAGCAATAAACCGTCGGTTTTAGTTTCTCTTGTTTTTTCAATGGCGGTTGCCTTTCGGTTTGGAGGCACGAAATGTAGTTCGTGAGAGAGCCATGAGGGAGGAGGCATTATATAGGGGATGCATTAGGGTAACTGATAGAGCCGGTTAACAAACACAGGTAATACGAGTTGGATTGAAGCGGTATTTACCAGTAACCGGTTAAGTGCTCATACAGCTGTATAACGTCTACTGCTGCCACGTAGGCGGGGATTGAATTTTCGCAAAATCACCATAAATCCGTAGGGATAGTTTAGGAATTCGACGTCGTGGTTTCCTTAATTGACTCGTACCGTTATGGAAGTTACTGAATTGGAAAGAGTGAGAAAATCGCGAGAAATTGAGGAGAAATTATGGAAGAGGATAAGTTTTGACTCGGCCAGGCTGGAAACCATTACGTGGCAGTTTAAGTTTTTGTTTTTAAAATCTCCCACAAATTAAATTTTGTCGTTTTGTTCGGTTTTTGGGTGTTGTGCAAGGAGTGACGTGGACAAAAACAGCCAAAGAAAATTGGTTGACAGCTTCTCAAATTCCAGCCTGTAAACCTGCACCGGAGAAGACATAGTAACGGCTTTCTAGCCACCGACACGAGGTGGTAACCACCGACCCGCTTGGCCTAAACCACCAAAATTAACTCCTTCTAACTCGATTGTGAATTTCATTTTTTATTTTTAAAAAATTAAAGTTAATTTATTTATTGATTAAATGTTTCAGAAGTAAATTAAAATTTAATTTTTTAAAACGGTTAAATAATAGTATCAAACGTTTTTAATATGTTTAAATAAACTCTAGACACATATAAATGTTCAAAATTGAATATTTTAAAACAAATATTAATACTATTTTTATTAAAACTACTTATTGAGTTTAAAGCCAATTTTTAAAATTGTTAGAACAAGAACTGGGCATTTTAGAAAATGCTTTAAATAATGACTTTATATTTTTGATAACATTTTTTCTCTTTTATTCACCGTATAGATTTGAAAATTTTAAGTTTTTATTTGAGCAAATTTGAAAATGTTATATCATTATTTAATAATTTTATAAAGTTTTTCAAAAAAATTTATAAAGTTAGATATTTATTTGAATATATTTAAAATCTTTAATCTCTTATTTAACCATTTTGATTAGATCCTTGTATGAAAGACTAAAAAAATTATTATTCCAACATTTAGTATTTCTTTTTAAATTTATAAGATTTTGGTCATCGTTCATAACAAAGAATTGTTGATATGGAAATCAACAGCTCAAAGTTGATGGCAAAGAAAAAAAAATCAATAACTCAATCATTTCTAATTAATTAATGATGGTAATAAGTAATATAAGTTTACGTGTTCAATGATAAATAGAATAAATTGTTATTTTTTCATTAAAATATGATATAAATTTCGATAAATTGAAATATCTTTTTTAAAAATTATAAAATTACACTCTGGATATCAAATTTCTTCTCGCCGTTGATATGCTAGCGTGGCAGCCGAAGCTAATCGGGGAAATTTGACAGATTTCTGACCCGCTTAGTTTACTTTGTTTAATTTTTAATTCAAATTTGAATATAATAGAGCAATTAAATACTAATTAATGTGAAGGAAGGATAAACATCAACCCGTAGAAACATTTATTATTTTTAAATAATTTTTTTTAACAATGACATCTAGGTTTTATTAATTACCATAAAAGCTGTTACATATACAATGCATTAAAAAAAGAAGAAAAAGATAATAGTCCACTAAATATCTCATACAAAGATGCAAAAAAAATTATTCCATGGATATTAGCATACCATCAAACTCATACTTTCATGAATCTCTCTGTCTTTAGCCAAACGAGACATTTTACGGGATAAAAAGAGTAGTGAACGAATCAAACTATCAGACAAATTGATCTGCTACACAGTTCTGATTACATCGGCTAACAAACCATCAAACGAGTGGGATCAATTTTTTTATTAATCACCAACAGATCAAATCAGAAAACTAGCGCCGTGGGGATCTATACGAGCACTAAAAGATCGCTACGGTATGTTAAAATCGTGTCAAAGGACATATGAAACGAATCACAAAAGTCAATGAAAAGCGTGCCACAAAGGCAGAGGAAACGCGTGCCACAAGAGCATAGATTTTTATTAAAATTGAAAAAAATGAAAGAGCAAGAAAAACAATGAACACCAATGATCGACAACCAATACATTAATAAGCACATTTTTTCAAAAAAAATGGTTGTTAATTTATTGTGTTGTCTCATCTTGTATAAGTTATAATCTTAACATTTTTGCCTTAAAAATGTAACTCTCTTTACTTAATAAAAAAATTTATTATATTAAATAAAACGTGACGTGTGACACATAACTAAACTCAAAGTATGATGAATGTCACCTTCGATTTATTTTTTCGTTAAGAAAAGTCAAATTGTGCTCTAAGAAACGTGACACAAGTATATTATATATTGAGTTCGAAAAATTTTAAAAATAAAATAAAAATATCAATTTTAAAATTCGATAATTTTTTTTTGAATTTTTAAAATTCTTCTCAAACTTTTACAAATTTAAGATATATTACATGTCACACGTCATATTCTTAAAATATTACATATTTTTTTGTAAAAAAATTAAACAATAAATTGAAAATAACGCATTGAACGATTCCAGTAATAAGAGATGATGTTTTTTAGGTGATCCTTGGTTGAACAGCATAGTCTATACAATGTATGCGCATGTTAAAACTTTTTATATAATGTAAACCCCACGTAACTAAACTCCTCTACGACTTGAACTCTTTGACTTCACCTACAAACGATTTGTTTATGTCGATCACTTTAGCAAGTGGAATTTGACTTATTCATTCCCAATGATATCTTATAAAATCAATTCCATGTTTATACAATCCGATTTGATAACTTCCTAACCTAAAATTTGACGATAGGGAAAATCTGATTGATATATACGAGTAGAAATTAAATGTCATCGTAAGGGAATGTATGTTTATGTTCGTTTGTTTAATTTTAACCGAACAAATGAACGAATATGAACAACTAAACGGCGCACTTTATTGTTCGTGTTCGTTCGTTAAAATGATAAACGAACGTAAATGAACAAACGTAAAATGACATATGTGAATAAACTTAAACGAACATATGTGAATAAATTTATTTTTTTAAAATATAATACTTTTGTTATGAAAATTAATAAATATAAATGAAATATGTTACTAAATTTGAAGGAATATAAATGAACGGATTACTGAACGTTCACGAACGCAAATGAACGAACGAGTTCTTTGTTCGTGTTCGTTCATTTAATTAAACGAACATAAAATATTGTTCTTGTTCATTCGTTTAATAAATACCCGAATATAAACGAACTCCATGCCGAATGGTTCGCTGAACATTTGGTTTGTTTACAACCCTACGTGAAAAAAGTGAAAATATTAATGACAAATAACGTCTTTATCCATCTATTTTTTAAATTTAAAGGTTTAATAAACTCTTATTCCTTTCGGTGTTTGACGCTAACCATATATATGGACTAGTTTAAAATTTTAAAGCTAATAATAAATAAGTTTTCAGTTTAAGTTTTACGAAAATATAATATACCTTATACAATATCATCCTTAGCTTACCCAAAAAATTGAATCATCAAGAAATGTTAGCCGGTAAAAGAGCATTCTCGTTGAAGGGTGTCGTCACTATAGAGCATCTTGGTTTGAACAATGCCAATAATAAAAAAAAAAAACTACGAGAAAATTGCTGTCACTAAAAAACACTATCGTCACTAATAAAATTACTATTAGGGTAAAAAAATGTGGTGCTAGGTCTTTTAAATAAGGTCAATAGTATTAGTTCAAAAAATTATGATAAAATTTTTTCCATATTAAGTTTATGTAAAATTTTATTCGAATTAATTAATTAATAAATCAAATATCGATAATTATAAAAATAATTTTTATTATGAAGCACTACTACCAACAAGTACTGCTATTTAAATACAATATGTTATCAAACCTCTAGATTCTCCAACACAACATAATCAAGATATAGAATGATCGAGGATGTTTCCTATGCCAACTTATAATGTCTTTTTTCTTTAATAATTAAAATAAAATAGATAAATTAAATGATGATTTTACTTTTCTCCCTATGCACTGCACATGTGACTGCATTACCGGCACATGCAAGTGACAATTACACTGACATCCCACCATAATTACCCTTTAATATAGATATTATTATTATTATTATTAAATGACTTTTAGGTCATTTGATATCTTATAAAATTAACGGATTTAAATGTTTAAATATATTTATTTAATACAAGAATTTGAAGGGTTAGGTTATGTACAATGTAAAAATATTATATTTGTTATATCATAAGCAGGTCGTGTTTTTACTGTTTTATCTCTCGGACTAAAAAATTTAATTTTTTTAATATAATTTTATAAAAATATTTATTTAATTTTCAGTCTTTAATAAAATTTACGTACACCTTATAAATTATATTACTCGAATCTGAAATTTTTTATCCTTGAAGAACTTTATGCATATGGAGATTCGGTCTCGTAATTTTTAGAATTTTATGGGAGAAATAAATAACAACAGAAAAAGGATAAATCACACGTGATGAAGAAGGATCAAGGATGGTTCGTAGTGTGGTTGGTTGATATTATTATATATACATATGATGCGTAAGATCGATAATTAAATTCAACGGTCCATATATATATATAATTTTACAATTAAAAAATTGATTTTCTCACGTAGTGGGCATGTATTTTACATTAATTAAATCCAAAAGGGAACATTCATCGATATGCTTGAAAATTCAGTTGTTTGTTTATAGAAGGACTAATTTATGCCAAATTAAAATGCTCGAACCAAAATTTAAATACGAGCATAGTATAGGGACAAAAACAGTTTTTGACCAGATGATTAATCTTTATTCATTTTTCTTTTTTTTTTCAAAAAATTGATGGGCTATTTATGTTTTCGGTCCATATAAATTTAACAATCCATAAAATAGGCCAATATAATAACCGGAGCCAAACATTATTATTACTAGGGTAAACTACACGCGAGACCACCTATCTTTAGGGTTGGTGTCGAAATGATCACCAATCTTTTAATTTTGTCAAAATGACCACTCAACTATTGATATGGTTCCAATATAATTACTTGCCGTTAAAATCTAACGAAAAGGCTGACGTGACAGTTAACAGAAACTTATATAATTACACATTTAGTCCCCACGATTTTCACATTTAATCAATTTAGTCTTAGTTTCAATTTAATAAAATAAATTTATTATTCAATTAGGTGGTGAAACGTGTCACCACCTTATTGGAGGACTTTATCTATTCCGAATCCACAAGATTTCGAATTTTGAAGTTTAATCTCCAGACCGGAGCGAAAAGGGAAGACAGTGCTCCGGAAGTGTTTGCTGAATTGCCTAGGGTTCCAGATAATGTGAAGTGAAACGAAAATGTTGAGTTCTGGGTAGCTCTAAACCCCGGTAGATCGGGGACGACGCCGAACGATGTTCCGGATCCGGTTGCGATCAAGTTTGAGAGAGAGACTTTTCGTAAGAAGGAAGGAATTGTTCAGCAGAGATGAGATGTTATATTTATATCGAGTATTGATTACATTATGTCAAAGAATAATGCTTTAAATCCCTTTTCATGCTCTTTGCTTAGACCTAAAAGCTAAGCTCCTTGCCTTAAACTTTTCATCACAAAAAATAAAATTGCAAAATACAGCTCCTGCTCTACTGTAAATACAGCCACAGCCACAGCCATGCAATCTCTTTTCATCGCTGCAGCGAAGCCTTCACGACAATCACGTAAGTTGTTTACCTTCCTTAGCTTTTCAAATTATTTGAAGATTCCAGGTTACCTATCGACATTAACTTGCATGGAAATAGGTAATCTTCCGGAAAGAACTGCCGCCGGTACTAAAGCAATAGAGGCTTGGCAATGTTTTAGAAGAGTATGTTCAGATAGAGAACAATCCATCCCGCCATGGAGAAAATTGCAAAAATATGAACCCAAAATAGCACAGCAGCTGCCTCCGTTCCACAACCTCTTAAATTAGCAACGCACCAGAAAGAACAGATGTTGGCATTGAGTGCTGAAGGAGTAGGACAAATCGAAACATCTTATCACCAGCAGGAAGGAAACCAAGCTTGTCAGCCAGCATTACAATTCCAAGTCCTGCTGGGGGAACCAATATTAGGCGCCCGAAAATAATTGCCACAAGTGTTCGTAGACCAATTCTTGAACTTCCTGGCCCAGGTCCATCAACGAGGTTGCCTCCTAATGCCAGCAAAATGCATGGAATCATGGCTTCCCCAAGAATAATGCAACTGTCTGGGAAGAAATAAAGTGGAGCATCAGTTGTAAATATTAATCTCTTTAGAAATGGAACTGCGCCAAGAACCATAGCTAGGATTGAAGCAATAATAGGGGGTTGAAGAATTTGCTTGAGCTTTAACTTCTCATAAATAAACACTAGAAAATCTTTAATCTTTCCCTTATTATTTGAATTATCTGAATCCATTGGTGCATCCTCTTGCTCAAGCAATGGAGTATACTCGGAAGAGGCATCCTGCTGAGGGATCTTACAGGGAAAAATAGCTTCTTCAAGGTCAAAGGTTCCTTCCACAGGAGGAGCAAACATACGAAATACATATGTATATAGAATGATTGCGCCAACCCACTGTCCAAATGAAATATATGCTGTTCCCTGCGTGCTACATGTGTCCGTGTCACCAAAAGGATTGGATGTATCTCTACATAAAGCTGCAATCAGAACAAGTGGTACATTCCCTATGTTTCCAGTAGAAATTTGTACTATTGAGAACTTGAAGTATGGATATGGAGGTTTCACTAAGGTTACAACGACGAAACCTATGAGCGAACCAACGACGGCGCTGATAACGACATTCACAGGTATGAACCACCACTCGAGCATTTTCTGTAGAGTAATAGCTTGTCCCAGTTGAGAAAAGATTAAACACGGAAGCAAAAGGGAAAACACCAACCCGTTCAAAAGCTTTCGGCCGTTGGCAGGCAAGATATCAACATACTTGGAAGCCATCAGAAAACCCAGGAAACACATGGTGAATACTTTGGCTATTGGCAGCACCGCAATCTTTATGCTGCCTAACAAAGACTCCCCTCCTCCTCCGCCTCCCGCTGCCGATAGAAGTAAATTTTCCATCTTCATCTTTTTCTGAAGAATTCCTTCTTTGGAAGACGATACTACTGTCAGTGAAATAGACGATTCCGGTCTTGGTATCGATATCTATACCGTTTGTAAATCTAAACGGAGTTCCTTCGGCTGAAGTAGCTAATCTTTTAGCTACGCCGCCGTATGGTCCGACGACATGTAAACCGAAGTAAGAATCGGCAATATATAAATGACAAGTTTCGGTGTTGAACTTCAAACCCAGTGGCCTTCCACATAATGGTTCGAGATCCGAATTCATTGAGCCGTCGCATAAATTCCTTCTCCTGAATGGCGAAGTGATGACAAATTCTTTCCAGCCGAACTTCGGCCCTGTCCATTTGAGGACTCTGCCGTCTGAAATACCAGCGTATGTCACCACCTTGAAGAGAAAAATAAAGCATTGCACAAATATAGTTGGGAATCAAACCTACATTTCTTTGAGTGTAGAGTGAAAGCCTCTTCCAATGGACTAGGCACACATTTATAACACAAAATTTAATATATAAGTTATATGATTGTTAATGTCATGAAAAAAATTAAATGTGATTTTAGGGATTTCGAACATGACACACTTATGATGCATAAAATTATTTAATCCAAAATTTTATAGACCCTAAAACCTAAAAAATTTATGAACCCTAAATCCTAAAAATTTTATAAACCCTAAATCTTAAAAACTATAGTTAGTGCATGACTTAAAAAATCTATAAACCCTAAAATATAGTTAGCTAACGATTTAAAAAAATTATAAACCCTAAAAATTTTATAAACCATGAACCCTAAAATTTACTAATTAAGTTAAAAATCATAAACCGTGCACTAACTATAATTTTTAGGGTTTAGGATTTAGGGTTCACAAAATTTTTAGGGTTTAGGGTTTATAATTTTTTAAATCATGCATTAACAAAATCTAAAACCCTAAAAATTATACACTCTAGAACCTTAAAATTTTATAAAACCTAAACCCTAAAAATATATAAACTCTAAACCTTAAAAATTATAGTTAATGCATGGTTTAAAAAATCTCTAAACTCTAAACCCTAAAAATTATAGTTAGTACATGATTTAAAAAATTTATAAACCATAAACCCTAAAACCTAAGAAATTTATAAACCCTAAACTCCTAAACCCTAAAAATATGTAAACTCTAAACCCTATAAATTACAGTTAGCGCATGATTTAACTTTTTATAGACCTAAATCCTAATCCCTAAAAATTATAGTTAGTGCATGATTTAAAAAATTATGAAACCTAAACCCTAAAAATTTTATAAACCCTAAATCATAAACCCTAAAAATTATAGTTAGTGCACGGTTTATGATTTTTAACTTAATTAATAATTTTTAGGGTTTATGGTTTATAAATTTTTTAGGGTTTACAAATTTTTTAAATCGTTCACTAACTATATTTTTGGGTTTAGAGATTTTTTTAAATCATGCACTAACTATAGTTTTTAGGGTTTAGGGTTCATAAATTTTTCAGGTTTTAGGGTCTATAAAATTTTTAGAGTTTATAAAATTTTGGGTTATATATTTTTATGCAACATAAGTGTGTCATGTTCGAATCCCCTAAAATAACATTTAATTCTTTTTTCATGGCATTAACAATCATATAACTCATATATTAAATTTTGTGTTTCATGTTATAAATATATGCCTAGCCCAGTGGCAGAGGCTTTCCCCCTACACCCAAAGGAATATAGGTTCAATTCTCCCCATCTACATTTGTGCAATGCTTTAAATAAAAATAGATAAAGTCCTCTAATAAGGTGTCATATCATCACTTAATTGAATAATTAATTAATTTTATTAAATTGAAAGTATGACTAAATTGATTAAATGTAAAAATCGCTGGGACTAAATGAGTAATTATATAGGTTTTTGTTAACTGTCACGTCAGCCTCTCTGTTAAATTTTAACGGCTGGTGACTATATGGAACCATATCAATAGTTGAATGGTCATTTTAACAAATTAAAAGATCGATAGCCATTTTAACACCAAGCCAAAAATCAGTGGTATAGTTTACCCTTATTACTATTATAGGAAAAACTCGACCGCTGTCGTGAATCAAACAGAGACGAGGAGATCACAATTCTGCCGAGAAACCCCAAATTCCAAAATTGTTAGGGTTTTGGCAAGTAATGTCGACGGGCAAGCCAAAGGATGGCGACACCCAATTGGCGGTAGCGGAGAAAACAGGGCTTCCGCCGCGACCTCCGTCGACTGCATCGACTGCGAGTGTGGAGTACGAGAAACCGGTATTCAAGGAGGAGGAAGAGGATTTGGAGGTGAAGCTCCGCCGCATTATAGAGAATGTTCCCGTCCGTGTTAAAAATACCTCCGGAAGTTCTGCTGGTTCCGGGTCCGGTGATTTCCACCAGTTTTTTTATTAACCCTAGCTCTGTATTCTCTTTTGAGTCATTTTATTTATGGTTTGCCTTCTAAATCTTAACTGTTGCTTCTCAGTTAGTAAATTGGCTGATTAAATGGATATTTCATGTGCGAAATGTGATAGATTATTAATCGGTTTGTTTTAGGTATCTTTAGGTTTTATGGAAAATTTGATTTGTTAGTCCTTAAGAGGTGGCATTCAACAGATTCAGCAGTTAAATCTCTGTGTATATAACCCTTTCCTTTTACTCAGTCTGTGAACTCAGTTATACCATAGAAAACTATCAAAAAAGATAATTTGAATAGAGGATTGTTGATTCGGCTTAAAATTTAGTCACCTAAGTCCGTAAATTTATACAACACAACTTTCTTTAGTGTTCCGAAAATGCAACACCCAAGCTTCGTTTCTGGTCTATAATGGTGCTTATTTTTTGTTGCTCTTAGATTCAACCAGCATATGATGATGGCATAAAGTATATGCATTTTTTCAAGTAGTGTTAAATGTATGGCTATAATTGTTTGGACAAGTTGGGTATGTTAGATTTGTTCCTAGTCGTCCTAATGTGCGTTCGTTTGGCCTCAAAGTAAGTTTTCTGTCTGTTGCAACAGTATCGACAAATGAGACGGAAAGAGCAAGACAGGCTTGCGAGAATGGATGCTGACTACCAGACAAGGAAGGAAATAGCCGAGTTTAACATGAGAAGGGAAGAAAGATTGAAAGCTGCCGAGGAATGGACGGCAAAGAAGCGCCTGAAACGCCAAAAGAAAAGGCAAAGGAAGAAGGAGAAGAAGATGAAATCGAGTGCTGAGGGAGGAGAGAATAAGAAGGAAGAGTCATCAGATGATGAAGCTGACTCTGAACATGATGAAGCAGCAGCACACTGAACTAACATTTACTTGATATTCGTGCTTCAACCTTTCGTCCTGTGAACGTTGCCTCCAATTTCTGACATAAAAAATCAACAACGAGAAGTGAAGGCTAGCATATCAAGTGAGTTCATCCGATGCTGTCATCTAAATTTTGTTGGCTTTAAGATGTATACTTACGACTTGAATTGATGTTCTAGGTCATGAGAATCCATGACAAATCTATTAAAAACCCAGGAAGATTTCTGTTTCAATAGTAAAGGGTTGCTTGAATGCCACTTTAATTATGACATTAGTTTGGTTTAACCTTTGCCCACTCTTGAATCTACCCTGGTTGACTAGGAGTCATAGAAGTTATTGTGGGACAATCATGGAATTGGTGGTTGATGACTTTTCTAGTGTCACCAACGGCTACCATGGCACCGGCCTTCTTCTGGTTTCCGTATTTTTGGTTTCTTATGAACTTTTCTTCGCATGAATTGTCGCTGTTTCTGGTGAGAGATCTGTTGAGAAGCTAATGTTTGAGGCTGACATCAAATCTACCACCCATCTGATGATTCATCAATTTGTTTTTGTCATGACAAATTTGAAGAAGGGATGAGTGATACAGTATTCGAATACTGGTTTATGATGTCTGCAAAGAACAATTGTGGTTTCGATGGATGAATACATCTGCATCATAACCAAACTTAAAAGTTTTGGAAGAGTTCATGTTATCTTCGTTGTCTTTATTTCAAGTCCCTCTCTGTTTCCCTTACAAACACCCAAAATTTATACGTGCTATACATGAAGTTATATTTGAATAGTTTGATGACTACGTGCTGTACGTGATCAAACAATTTTATACGTGCTCTGCATGATTTTTCTTTCATTTAAAAATTTGTAAATGGTTTTCTACACACTGATCATGCTCCTAAATTAAAGGATAATACGTACTCGAACCCACGGGGTATTGTAATAACAACCGTTGAACATTATAATACTGCTAGTGATGGTTGAACAAATTTGAAAACTCAATTTTCAATTCGAATAGAAAATAAAAATGACTACTCAGAAACTGATCAGAATCCAACTACTCATCCAATTGACAATGCAGCCAATTTAATCAGCACACGTTCTGATGTTCATTGTTCAATTTCTTAAGTTGCATTGTTGGTGCTATTTCTGTTTCCGTTTGGTAATTTGATTTCCTCCCTTTCCTTCCTCTCTAGAAAAATCAACTGCAGAAGAAACTAAACCAGCCATAGCTGATCGCCCCATGGCGGATTCCTACCCTACTCCTCGCATATCTGTTCATCAAGCTCTTGGTGGTGGCACAGGTCTCTCCCCGCATATATATATATATATATATATTCAAGAAAACATTATTCGTTTTGCATGTGTCTGATTAATTTTGAGTTGTTCTTTTATTTATGCACTGCTGTTGTTGGTAGTTGCCGATGTGCTGCTGTGGAGAAAATCGTGCGGCGGAGCTTTGATATTGCTGACCTCGTCGACGATGGTGTGGTACCTTTTTGAAAGAGCTGGATATAATCTCCTGTCTTTTCTGGCCAACGTACTATTGCTCCTCCTTGTTATTCTCTTCCTCTGAGCCAAATCTGCTTCCCTTCTCAACAGGTTTTCCTCATTTTCAACCTTCTTCATTCTCCTTGTTCTGGTAAAACTGAGAGTTTAATGTGGGAACTAACTAGTGTATCCTGCGGTATAATGTAGACCTTTGCCGCCCCTTCCTAATTTAGAGATTTCTGAGAAGACTGTTGGAATGGTAGCTGATGATTTACACCTATGGATCAATCATACATTGTCTGCTGCACATGATATTGCAATCGGTAGAGATTTGAAATTTTTCCTCAAGGTTAAGCTTCGCCTTTCGATTTGTCGACTCTTGACATAAAACATTAAAATGCCTTGGACTTGCCGAAGTTTTTTAATGCATCTGCTGCGCAGGTTGTTGTAGGATTGTGGTTGGTGTTGTACATTGGTAGTTTCTTCAGATTCCTCACCCTGGTCTATATTGGTGAGTTTTATGAAACTATTTGTTTCGATCATGGGATGGTTTGTTTTTCATCTGTGCTTACTTCGTTGGAGATGTTTTGTAGGAGTTATTCTTAGTCTATCGGTTCCGGTGGTATACGATAAGTACCAGCACTTCATCGACGAGAAGCTTCGCGTGACACACGGAATCATTCAAATGCAATATAGGAAAATCGATGAGAAAGTGTTAAGGAAGCTCCCTTTGCCCTCAAACAAGAAGATGCAATAAGGTGAGTTTTCTTCATTCTCTATGCCTTTTGCTTGCAACTCTAAATGGTTATAGAAGTACTCACTTTTTTTATATTGTTTGGTTCGAATTAATTGGGAATTTCGGATTAAGCAACTATTTAAACAAGGCTTAGTTTTAAGACATTTGATGTGATAAAACTTAGACATAGTTTCTATGGTTGCAGCACTTCCAAAGCAATGTTAGGATTCACTTCTTGCTTCCTATTGCCTCTGTTGCCTAAAGCATACGTGCTTTTTTTTACTGGGTATTCGGTTGTTTAGTGCGACGGGCCGACGAGATTTGGTTTCCGGACAGTGTTCGAGTTATCGATCATTTGGGGTGGAACTAACCTTGATAATTTATACTTCTGGGAGATGTAAACTTTTTCTTGTCGATATATTTTAAATGTTCATTTGGGTGTAAACAAAGATGCTCCATGTAGGAGAATTATCGCTGTATATGTTAAAATCATAAGGTAATAAAATGTTATGTTATTGATTTAAATATTCGTTGGGGTCGAGTTGCAAAGAGTTCGATGTTCCTTAATGAAATCTCAGGTTCAAATTTTGTGCATTAAAAGAACAATGCTCGAAGAGTTTTACCACCATTTACGGTCAGACTCTGTTCGACTTCGGATATAATGAGAACTTGTGCATGTTCGATTATGCATTTATTAAAAAGAAATGCAAAGGATGGCTTGTGAAACACCCATCAGATGTAAATTCATATTCAACTATTCTACATTTCAACAATTATGGCCACAAAATCATGTTCCAGCATAAGTTTCAATTCATGATATTTACCAAGAAAGGCAGAATTTACGCAATCTTGGGAATAGGAATGGTCTCTGTATTAGGCAACGTCACCGACCGCAACAGCTCGAGCGAGAACACCAGCCCCAGAAAATGCGAAAGGATAGTGTTAGCGGATGCCTGCACGAGCAAGATATATGTAAGGCCATGCACTAACCAAGGTTATTCCACATTACAAGTTTGTGTTTGATCAACAAGCATAAATGTTCTTCCTACATTTGAGTAAAATCAAGCACGGCGAGAAGAAAACTTCAATTTTCATCAGTACGTGTATCGAGACACCTCTAAATTTACATGCATTTACATTGAGAACCATATTCTTCAAGGTGTCCACAATTAGCCGTTATCAATCTAGCTTACAACACATCGCTAGACGCTAGCAGGTAACTTAAGGCAGCTTTACGACTTCCATTATTTTCTTCTACTAAACTCCCGATTTCAAAAACATGGATCTCATTCGGTTAAACGTTATAGATATTCCATTACGAGGCTCTAAGTAGATTAAGTACCTGCACCAAGAATACATCCAAGGCAAGAACTGGACTAGAGCCGGGAGCAATTCCTTGGTAATAAGGAGTTGTTGAAGTGGTAAGAGCCTTTGCAACTAGTAAGCCCACTGTTGCTTGCATGCCAAGAATAGTAGCACCCATTCCCAAAAGATTCAGCACTATACCATTTTTCAAGCTTTTCACAACATCGGCACGAGGAGGAGCCTAAAACTCAAGGGAAAAGTTCTTAGCGGAAGTTGAATGAGGCAACAGGCATTAATCAAAGATCAAAATAAGCCCTGAATATATAGTCAAAATTCAATTAGGTTCATGTGCACAATAGACTAAGAACAAGGCACAATACCTTTGAAGGATCATTAGCAGTCCTCTTGAGTTTCTCAGAAAGCCGAATATATCCAAATGACCAAAAAACCGATATGAATGCAGCTATAATTCCTCCGGCAGTGGCATAAAAAGTAGCAGGAGATGTAATTCTCCCAGTAACCACAACCGAAAACGAAAGTATCACCGCTGACACCACCGTGCAAACTAGCTGCCCCCAAAACCCTAAATTCCCCAATCGCTTAAAGTACCTCGAGGTGGTCTCTAACCTCTTCGCAACCTGCACCATTTCAACTCAAAATCCTCATCCTAACAAATCCTTAAAACAAACAGAAATAAAATGATTAAAATACCCTTCTTTTACAGTCCATTGATACCAAAACTCCAAAATTAACCCATAACATGCTATCAGTCCTGATGTTTGTAGCTGTTTTCTGGGTTTTGATGCTATTGACTACGTGAACAATGTGGGTTATTGGGTGCATTTCTTTTGCCTTTTCAAGATTTATTAACTACCCAGATGATAATATATCAGAAAAAATTGACCAAGCTAAATCAAAGAGCAGAGACCCGATTCGATATAGTTGAAAATTCAGCACCAAATAAGTCAAACCCAATAAAATTCTTGAATCGGTTAAAACTAGGGTAAGTCTGAAATTAAGATAAGGAGAGTAAGGGAATACCTGAGCGAGCTTTGCCTTGTCAGAATCATCATTAGAGGAGGTGAAACTAGGTGAAGAAACTGAGGAAGAAGAAACCCTGCTCAAAAAAAGCTTAGATCTTTTAACATCGAGAGGATTCCAGGAAGCGAGCGGGGAGAATGGTTGCCTCGTTTTCGTAGTTTCGAGTGAAGTGAGAAAATTTGGAGAAGAAGTGAGCGGTGGCCGGCGAAGGTGAGGGGGAAGAAGGGGATTCACCGCCACCACAGAAATGCCGGAGCGAATTGCCGGCACCAATAGCGTTTGCATGGTGAATAGATGGTGTGTACGGTGTACTACCGGTGACGGCCGTGAAGTGCCAGTGGTGTTTTGTATAAATCGATGGATATAAAATCGAAAGGGATAGAGATTCTTTCAGTCCCTGAGTTTGGCTAGTTTTCCACATTAGTCCCTGAATGTATATTTTCTGTTCACATTAGTCTATGTGTTTGACTACTTTTCCTTGTACCTAGCGAACTTGATCCGAATCTAATTATCCAATCGGATATTCAATATGGACCATAATAAGATGGTCTAAATTTCATTTAAACCCATAAGTAAATCGAACTTAATTAAAACCAATTTAAATTTTAGCTGGACTTATATTGAAACGAACTAATTTTCACACAAACTAAAATCAACCAGAACTGAATAAAATTGGAACTGAAAATAACTCAAATACATAACAACCTGAATTTAATTTACCAAAATCATATTCAAATAAAACATCGATCTAATTTTAACCCGATAATTGGTAAAATGATATATTTTTCTCTCTTTTAAAATACTATCTTCATATAGGAATGGCAATGGGGCAAATTTTTGGCTGCCCCGAACCCGCCTCAATCTATAAACTACTAAACTCGACCTCGCACGAATTAAAATATTAATTTACCTACACTGTCCCGCCCCGATGTACCAACACTTAAACCTGACCTCGACCCGATCTAACCCGAAAAATTTTAAAAAATTAATCTGCGCCGACGATAAAAGTTAGATCCGATCAATCCACATCACGGCCACAAAATATAGTTTCAAAGGACTTTAAACTTATATAAAAATAAAATAAAACAAAATTTAAATTACTCACATGAAAAATTACATATTTAAAATAATAACTTGAACCATTAACCGTCAGAATCGAATATGTTAAAACTTGAACAACATCTACTTTTTTTTACGATAAGCACAAACAAAAAAAACAGCTTAACAACCATAAAAGTGTTTATATATAGTGGTATTTTTATAAATATAATAAAAATATTCATTTATTTAAATATATATTGGGGCATGGCGGGAAATTTATAGTGTATACCCGAATCCGCCCCACCCCGACACTTTCAAAAACCTGTCCCTATCCCCGAATTTCAAGAGTAAAAACCCGACCGGGTCGGGGCAGGGTGGGTCAAGTAATTTTGTTATTCCTATCTTCATATTCGATTTGATAAAAAGACATTTTTTACAATAACATATAAATAATTATACATATACTCCATTGAACTCATACCCAACTTAACACAAAGATCAACTATTAACCAGACCTGAAAACTGACTAATCCGATATTGACCCGACCCAAAAAAACCAACTGATCTGATATTGACATGACCTAAAACTCAACCGATTATTGACTCGACCCAAAAAAACCAACTGATCTGATATTGACATGACCTAAAACTCAACCGATTATTGACTCGACCCAAAATCGAACTCTTTTCGACTTATTATTATAGACCCGAACTAAATTCGAACTAGATCCGATGCGAATCGAACCAGAACTAAATGTAGTCCATACTCACCCAACCTTAGCCAATCATAACGATCCGATTGCTACCTCTGCTTTTCATACATTAATCCATATTATATCCGGACTTAAACACAAATAATCATTTTTTATACATACAGTCATGGGTGGTTAGTAAACCGTCGATCCCTCAAGTTCAATTATAAATAATTATGATATTTTATAATTTTGGTCTGTCTTGTACACTTTTATGAATCTTCGTCCTAAGAACAGTAAGTTACTGAGCTTTAAGAACACCACGATTATCCAAATAAGGTACGGCTACTGCAGCATGGAAGGCTGCTCCGATGGGAAGAACATCCTCGTCGATAATCAAGTAAGGCGAGTGCAATCTGTAGTTCGGTTTTCGTGTTTCGTCCCGATCATGTAGAAGGCAGCCGGCATTTTGTTTGCATAGAAGCTGAAATCTTCTGCAGCCATCATCATCGGAAACACTAGCACATTAGATTTTCCAACCACAGATTCCCCGACCTTTTTCGCATGTTTATACATCAATTCATCGTTGACGGTTGCGGGATAAGGTCTCAGTTTTTCCTCGAGGAAGTCTAAGATGGCGGTACATCGATGTACCGTCGCTTGAGCCTCGATCACGTGTAAGTTCATATGTATGAGCACTAGAAGTTCAAATTTGTCCCTAAAAACACAATTCTGACCTGTTTGATCCTCTGTTGTAGATAAGACAAGCCTTCATTGGTCATGCTCCGAAGTGTGCCTCCGAACATTGCTGTTTCCGGGATAACATTTGCTGCTTGACCAGATTGAACGAACCCTATCGAGACAACCTGCGGTGCAGTGACGATGAATCATCATCCGATGTATTTCGAGTATCGTGAATGAAAAAAAAAACGTTAAGAGTTTTTTTACGTTGGGGTCGAGGGGATACGTCTCTCGAGAAACGAGCTGTTGGAGGGCAAGGATAGAGAATGATGCGGCGAGTACTGGATCTCTAGTCGTATGAGGCCGGGCAGCATGCCCGGATTTCCCTTGGATTTTGACTTGAAACCTGGCTGAGCCAGCAAGCATAGGGCCGGGTCTGGACCCTACGGTTCTGGTGGGCAATTCCGGTGCTATGTGTAAGGCGAATATGGCCCGAACATTATCGACTGCACCGTCTTTAATCATATGATAAGCTCCGGCATAAGACTCTTCCCCTGGTTGAAAAACAAGCATAACCGTGCCCTTCAAGTCATGTCGCTTGCGCTGGAGTAACTTGGCTGCTCCTAGCAGCATCGTCACGTGCACATCGTACCCACAAGCATGCATCTTCCCTTCGTTCTTACTCTTATGCTCCCACTCCACCATTTCCTTCAAAACATTGATGTACAAAAAAACTAATTACATTAATGTTTTTGTAATAAATAAAGCCTTATTTATCGGAAAATTTTGTGTAGTATCAGTTCGTCAGACAATCGACTGAATCTTCAACAATCGATATTATTTTTTTAATCGAGATTTTGTTTTCTGTATTTGTCGAGTATTGTGAACGGCTCAAGGTCGGGAGCAATTGCACAAGTGTGAGAATTTATGCATGGGGCTTGAGCTTCGAAGCACTCTCCGCTCAGTGAAAGTCCATAATTTTTGACAGAGTACGAGAAATAAAATCTCAATAAAAGATAAAATTAATTGTTGGAGTTAAATCGACTATTTAGCAAAGGATACACTTCATAGACTTCTCTCAACGAAATCGAAATCGAAATTTACCTCAACAAAAACAAACACAAATTGAGCATATTAGATTATACATATACATATCCGACATTCATTCGAGCTGAAATAACATAATTTCAATACCATGTGTATCTATCTACGTAGTAATAAATAAAAGAAATATGCACCGGAAATTTGCAGGCAAAAGGAAACCTGGATAGGAAGGGCGTCCATGTGACCGAACCAGGGCTCAACCCCAGACCCGACGGAGGCCACGATTCCGGTCTCGGCAACAGGCCATGAGTAGTCGATCCCGAGCTAGTCCAACTCCGACATTATGAGTCGACCCGTCTCGTGTTCTTGAAAAGCCAACTCCGGGTACTCATGGATTCTCCTTCTCACCCTCTTTAACCAATCCAAGAACTCGGGCTCCTTAGCTGAGTCCAACAGGTGGCGTGTCAGCGAACCCAGGTCGGGTCCCGAGGGACGGTGCTCCGTTTCCCCTCTGGAAACACATGAGATTGCAACGATGGTCAACAAACAGAGCCACGCCATTGGAGAGAAAAGAGAGATCAACGATGTTTCCGGTGGATGATGGTGTTTTTAATGCCTGCGTCATTGATTCCAACTAATAAGCTCATAGGTATCTATTTTTCTTAATATACTGGTGTGATTATATGATAGTATATGTTTAATTTTTTTAGTCCTTTAATAACGTACACACACCGTGCACACATAGCGCTCGAACTCGGATCACCTTGATGAAATATATCATTTTTTACCACTATGATTACTTCACGGGTTCAGGGTATCTATTTTCATTGAATAGAAATGTACAAATTATGTATTTACTGCCGGCATGTTATTCTCATTTGGTATATTTTTTAAAATCTTTCTAACAAATTATACCCGATAATCTAAAAAGTGTAAGTCGTTAGGTTTTTTTAATAGTCTAAAAGTAATTGAAATATAGTATATATTTATAAATATTTTTAATTTCTCGACAATGCACACACTTGACGGACAAAACAATTGAATCTGGATTTTCTACGATAAAGACCATCCGATTTTTTACTATGACCACTTTGTTGGATTCAAGTTGTTAAGTACTTTTAAGCTTTATCGTTTAAAGTCATACTTTAATAATAGATGTACATAATTATACTCGGTTTGAATTAATTGATTAATAAATCAAATATCTATGATCATAAAAAATTTATTATGAATGATCTTTTTCTTTTTTAAGGTTTGTTGTAGTTTTGCAGTTTTCGGTTCCTATATGTAGGGGTGTTCATAACCGGATATCGGATCAGATCCGATCCGATTTTTTTGGATATCCGGTTTTTTTATTGGCGATATAGTGATCCGTATCCGATCCAGAAAAAAGCGGATATCCGAATATTCGGATATCGGATAATCGGATCGGATATTCGGATATCTGATTATCCGAAAATATATTTTAATTTAATTACTTTTTCGAATTTGAAGTTCGTATTTATGAAAATTTCAGAATTTCGAATATAACAAACAACAAATTGCTAAATATAACAAGATTCACATCTATGAAAATTTTGATTTTTTTAATTTTCGGATATAACAAGCATCAAATTGTTAAAAATAACAAAATTAATATTCTTTAAAATTTGATTTTCGGATTTTCGGATAATCCAAAACTTGAAATATTGTGATCCGTGTCCGATCCGGAAAATTTAAAATCGGATCGGATATTTTTGAACACCCCTACCTATATGATCTATTATAGGGAAAATTACACTGGTGGTCACCAAACTATCACCCATTTTCTGTTTTGGTCATTCAACTAATTTTTTTTGTCAAAATCATTCCTCCTAATAGAAACCTTTCCTGTTTTGTTCATCGGTCGTTAAAAAATTAACGACAATGCTAATTTGGAAAAAAAATATTTTTTTTTATTTTCAGCATTCTCTTTCCTATTATATAGTATTTTTTATTATTTCAATCGACCAACCAGGAGGTGACATGTGTCACCTCCAAATTTTGAACAAATCAAAAGAGAAAATATTATTCAAGTGCATATGGGCAAAATCAAACCAAGGACCCCTTGCATAAAGGGTTCAACACCTAACAACTCGTCCAAGCCTAGGATTTGTGTAAAATTTATCCAAACTAACATTTAACTTATACTCTCCCAACCTCAAAATTAAGCAAAACTACATCTATAGAGGTTTGAACCAATAACACTTTGAACTAAGGGCGCGTTTGGTTTACGAAAAAAATAATTACCTCTAGGAATAAGATTACTGGAATGTAACATTACCTGATACATTATTGCAATGTTACATTTTATTGTTTGGTTTATTTGGCAGGAATGTGAGATGACAGTGTTTGGTTGAGAGAATATAAAATTATCTGAAAATAATTTATACCAAATTATCATTGTGATATATTTTCTTTATAACAAGTTAAACTTTTAATATTAAATTGAAAGTATTTGTATTCATAGAACTATTTACATTGCATTATCTAAATTTTGCAAAAAAAAAAATGTAACATATTATTAATACAATTAAATATTAAACGTACTTTTTAAATAGTTTTCATAAGTATTATATTTATATAGAAATATAATATAATATAATGTAATATAAAAAATAATGTTATGATCTTGGATACAAAAATTAAATAATTTAAATTATTAAGTTATAAATAAGTTTAATTAGTATTATATTTATTTATATAGAAATATATTATATTTATTTAAAAAATTATTAATACAATTACTTGAACAAACTAATAATTTTCACACAACTGCATGGAAACAACATAATAGAATGTATATTTTAATTCACACGTGGGTTGCGTTTAGTTAGTTGTAATTACACTGGTGTAAATACATTATAGTTATATACTAGTTTAGTTAGATGTACTTATATCGGTGTAAATGCGTTATAGTCAGATATTAGTTTAGTTAGCTATAATTACACCGGTGTAAATATGTTGTTAGATATTAGTTTAGTTAGTTGTAATTATACATGTGTAAATACGTTATAGTTAGTCATAATTAGTTACTTAGTTGAATTTATATCGGTATAAATCTTGCACTCAAGATTTTTATGAGCTAGATATTTAGATAATATGTTTAAAAATATTATTAGAAACATTACAAACACAATATTAATAAAAATATATTAAATATTTAAACACTATTTAAATGTGTAAAACATTTAAATATTAAATTAACATGAAATAAAATATTTAATAAATTTACACCTCAAATAATTAGCTATCTAGTTAAAAAATGCAACAAACGGACTAATATGAAAACCCCTCATTATTTCAGGGGTATTTTGGTCTTAAATGGTAGAAATTGACAATTACCTAAGGATTGGGTGGAAATTACATTCCTTGAATCTGGCCAAAAAAAGCTACTGTTGGTAATATTTTTTCGGCCTAGTGGGAATGAACACAAACCAAACATATGAATAAGATTTCGAAAAAAATTTATTACCCATGATAATGATCGTTTCTGCAAACCAAACGCCCCCTGAAAGCTACGTGCTTAACCACTAAACTAGGTTAAGAGTTTATTATGTATCCACAAAATCTAATATTTAATTTAAGATTTATTATCACCTAAAAACAAATCAAAAGACTACTAAAATTATTTTTCTAATTCTTTTGGAATAAAAAATTAATTATTATTTTTAAAATGTATTAGATCATTCTAAAAATTTTGAATATAAATTTTGAATTATTTAAAAATAATTATTTAGATTTAAAATATTATTTTAATGTTTAAAAAATCTTTTTATCTTAAAATGTAATTAAAATTGAAGATCGAATTATATTTTAATTTGTTTTGAAATAAAAAATAATAATTAAATAAATATTTATTTATTTTATAAAACTAATATTGAAAATTTCTAAAAATTAAATTTATAATATTTATTTAGAATAAAATATAATTTTAAAATAACATTTAATTCATTGACATGTATATGAACAAATTATTTTACATTTAATTAATTTTTAGAATGATCTAATACATTTGTAAAAAATAAATAATTAGTTTTTTTTTATTCCCAAACGTATTGAAAAAATAATTTTAGATTAATTTTAGTAGTGCTTTGATTTAATTTTGAGGTGATAATACATTTTAAGTTAAATAATACAATTTGGGGATATATACTAAGTTCTTTACCTAGCGTAGTGGTTAAACACCTTACTTTTGGTGCAATATATTATTGGTTCAAATCATCACCGTGGAGGCAGTTTTTTTTTTTTTTTAGGTTTAGAGAGTATAACTTAAATATATGTCTCGTTAAAATTTAATTAAATTCCAAGCTTAGTTCAATGGTTAGGTGTTGGACCCCTTATGTAGGGCTCACAAGTTTAAATTCACCTAGCTACACACTAAAAGATTTTTCTTTTTCATTTGTTCAAAATCAGGAGATGACAATGAGAGGGGTGATGACGTGAAAAATAAAAAATGTTATTCAGCGATTTCGTTAGCTTTTTAACGGTGGGGGACTAAAACAAAAAAGTATTTAACGAGAAGGATGATTTTGACAAAAAATTAGTTGAGTGACCAAAACAAAAAAATGTGATTGTTTGATGACCACCATTATAACTTCTCCTATATTATACTAATAAATATGAAGTTTTGCTTTTAAAATGATAATATTTTTAATTTTAGAATTAGAACCAATTTGAAATAAAGTTTTTATACTCTAATTGTAGTCACCAATTTAGAAAAACAATTACACTCCAATTTTGAAATAAAGTTTTTGTACTTTAATTGTAGTCATTAAACAGTTAATTCTCGTTGATTTCATGATTTTACATGTTAAAAAATAGGGTAAATTCTATAAATCATCATCAAATTTTACTTTTAAACCTATTTTAGTGAGTGAAGTTTCGAGATTTTTAATTTATTAACTGAAATTTAGACATTGAACATTTTTTGTCACTCTTAAACTATCATAGATGATGGTCGTTCGGTCTCAAATTTTATCGGTCACTCCGTCTCGGCTCTTTGGGTTTGAATTTAACCTTCATTTTGTCGAAAAGTCCAAAAATTACGAATCGGCTAAAATTCTTTTGATTTCTCTCTCGTCGATCCCCTATTCCACTGTCGGACGAAGCCTGTTTCTCAGTATGTTATTTTTGTCGTGCCGATAAAAATTTTTACTGTCCGAATCTTAAAAAAAGTTCATTCACTCGCTGGTAAATGAATGTCGCCGTAATTTACTGTAAAAAATAATAAAATTTTAATTTGATCACTAAATTAACAAAATATCAACTTATCTTTAAACTTTTTCAATCTCTCTTTTAACTCAGACTACCACTATCCACTATCGATGTTGTTTCAATCACCTACTTCAACCGGTGATAATTCCGACCACCTCCATTCTCGTCCCCTTCTCTCCACCTTCTTCCTCTACCTTGAATCAAAAACGCATCAATTGATGTTCAAGTCCATATATTTTGACAATTTTTCTGTAATTACCGTCAGCAGTTCAAATAAAAGTTATTTTATATCATTAAATTAAAGAATCACACTAAAAGAAGGACATGAAGCAACATGACATAATTATGGGACCCATAAAAGCAACAGACGAATGAGACGGAACGAGACAATTCGTCAGGCTCTGGTATACGGCATAGTTTCTTTCGTTTTTCCTCTTTAGTTTTAAAATAAAAAAGTAGTTTAATAATCGAAACGTAACGAACCGATAACACAAGTGATCTAATCGTAACTTTTTTAAAACCACTTATTAAAATAAGACACGGCGAAAATAAAAGTCTGGGTAATTCTAATGTGAAACACCCTTACAATGCGATTAAAATAAGACGATATTACACAAATTCTTAATGGTCTACACAAATTCTTACCAAATAGTAAAAATTTAGGCTATAATATAAAAAATTTCTACCAAAATTCTTAACCAATCCTATATAAATTCTTATATTTTTTGTAAGAATTTATGTTGGCTGCATTTTAATCGCATTTTAGGCTGGTTTTTTTAACTTTCCCCAGAAGTGGCCTTAAAGGTAGTTTAACTTTTTTAGCTGCTCCTTAAAACCACCCAACTTGCCATGCAGTAATGCTCACGATCCTTATGCCCCGGCTGATCGTGCCGGTGCTATAGAAGGAGCGCCGAAGGTTCATGGACATGGTCATTTGAGGTTGCCGCTTCGCTTCCCTGCAGGTTCTTACAGTTGAAACCATTTCATTTCCGAAGAATTGTTAAAGACAATCAGTGAAGTCCCTGCCGTATCGATACACATTCACTCTTCACATGCATACGACACTATCAACTTAATTAACGATCTTTACGTCTCGGATAAGAGCAATCGTAATGTTTGTGGACGACATGAGACGACTTCGACAATCTAAACCTTTTATTCCTCCAAAATTCTTGAATTGTAAATAGGGGGAAATCATAAAGTAGTTTATTGAAGTTATATCATTGTAAAATTTATGAACCAGAAAGGAAAGGAACCATAGCTAAGGTTGAGGGTAAGGAAACGTGAAGGTTATTAACCGCTAAATAGGCAGCGATACCGGCAAAAGCAAAACCGCTCACCTGCAACAAAACAAAAATTTTACCAAATCTATCATCTTTTTTGTTTCTTTTTTTCCTTTCCCAAAAAAATAAAATGTAACCAAGAGTCGGAATTACCTTCCGGAAATACAAAAAGAAGTCTACTTTTTCCGTTCCCATGTAGGCAACTCCCGCTGCAGACCCTATAACTAGCATGGATCCACCGGTCCCAGCACAATATGCAATAAGTTGCCAAAACTCGGAATCCTGGGGAAACGAGGTGAGATCATACATTCCCATTGTTGCTGTGACGAGTGGGACATTGTCAATAATTGCCGACACAACTCCTATTGCACTTGCAATCAGTTCGTCGTTAGGAATATGAGCGTCGAGGTAATTCGCCAACTCCCGAAGAAGACCTGCTGCTTCTAGGCTAGAGAAGTTCAACTCGGATATATCAAATATAGGAAGATAAAATATACAATAAATGGCATAAAGATAAATGTAAGAAATGAAGCTTCAGCTTGGAGTTGTGTTTACCTACTCACGACAAAAGGATTCCGAGGAAGAAAAGAGCTCCTCGAGTATCGATCCTTGATAAAGCTTGTGGAACTTTAAGTTTTTGCCTTTCGGATTCACCGTAATGAATAGCATCAGTCAGAATCCAAAGAACTCTGAGTCCAAACAAGATGCCCATAAAAGGGGGCAAACCCGTTAAGACCTTGAACACTGGAACAAAAATCAAAGCACCCATACCCACGAAGAAAACAAGTTGCCCTCTCGGAGCCATTTGTTCAGATGCCAAAACATTGGGAGAAGCTTGTCCTTTCCCATTTACTTCGCTGAATGAGGAACGAAAACACACATCATCTCGTCAATATTTCATGAAGTCTGAACTTTACCAAATTGTCTTGCTCATGCAAGAAACATACCTAGTCAAAGACATAAGCGCCAGTGGAACGGATAGAGAAACAATCGAAGGTATGAACAAACCCTGTTAGCAATTAAATCAAACTTAGTTTATATTAGGATAAAATTAAACATAAATGAAAGAAATGTAATTTAAATGTGCTTTTGTTAGAATTACGAAAGCACCTTCATAGTCTGGAATGTGGATATTTGACCATGTATCCATAGCATGGTAGTAGTAACATCACCCAATAGGAGTCCAAGCACCACCGGCATTTGCTGCTATCACAATGACGGCTCCTAGAAGCCTGATGCAATTTATATGCGAATAAGCAGCTTTAAGTTATTAATATCACGCAATGCTCAGAACCAAAACAGAAGACTCTATCGCATAACATACTTGCGGTATTCCGACGGAGGTACTAGTTTCCGCAACAAAGAAACCATGACTATCGTAGATGTCAGATTATCAAGGATGGAACTAAGGAAAAATGTCACAAAACCAACCTGCAATTTTCAAGGTGCGGGTGAGACATGGTTATTAATTTGATTAAACATTACATAAAGAAGATACTACCGAAAAAGATATCAATGCAAGAAAAAGAAATAATCATTGATCTATATTCAAAACAGAAGAATATAATGTTTGAAAGAGAGAAAGCTAACACAAAATTTCATCCAAGACTTCACACTATCATAAGCAGATAATTATGTTTAGGCAGTATAATAACTTTGGCAGCCAGTGGGTGTCATGCTTCAATATGATATCGAACTTTCAACTAGATTCATAAGCAAACAGTCAATGATACGATTGTCAATAAGACCATACCCAACAGAAATCAACTTACCACCCACAACAGAGTCCGTGGTTATGTTGTCAGTAACCAGCTTAAATCCTTGATGGGCGTCAACTATCTCTACAATGGTCATCGCACCGAGCAAGAAAAACACTATCTCATTGACTTCTGCAGATGCATGTGTCAACTCTGAAACAGCTATATCAGGTGAAGGAGCCTAAAAATGAAAAATTAAATGTGAAGTACCAAGCATTATTAAATAAGTACTCGTGGATAAAGTTGGAAATAAGTAAGAAAATTATAGGGAAATGCTAATGTAAACTAGGTCATAATGCAACTACAAGACGAGGCACGGTAAAACACAGTCCAATATCAGATATCGGAGTATCATTCTTACCCCGATGCTTCGTACTACCCATAAACTCACAGCCATCAGCAATCCTACTCCACTCTTATTAAAGGCTAGAGACTCCTCAAAGATAATGCCAGCATATCCTATTCCAAAAAGCAATGCCATAGCAATTTCCTGCATTATGAAGTTAAATAAATTCAGGAAAGGCTTTCCGTGTATAATCGAATAATATGAGAAACATTGGTCAAACACAAGGAAACAATTAAACCAACAAGGAAAGGATTGCACAAGAAACCAAAGAGTAACCTGGTTGCCAGTAACCCATGATAAATTAATCGCCAGAGTCCCAGTTAAAGCTGCTGTGAAAACCGCAATAGTTTTCAACAAATCAGTCTTTGGCTGGTAAGAATCTTCAAAATCCATCGAGCTAGTTTCATCAACTGAACATATGGGGTCACATGCTCCAGGTTGTGAGGATAGCTCCTGTTGATATATCTAATGAAATCAAATCTTATATCTAAATATCTGCAGATAAAAGTACTTTCTAATTGTAATAGCACGAAATTTCGCCGAATTTCTAATTGTAATAGCTCGAAATTTCGCCGAATGCTATGAGCCACTCATTTACTGTCTTAATTCAAACTGAAGCATATATGGTCAAGATAAAATCTTGAACCGTAGCCACTATAAGAACATGCCAATGGAGTACCCTTGAAACTGTAGTAGCTATATTCATGAAACTAAAGATAACAAAAGAAGCAAAATCAAACCAAACCACTCACACCCAAATCCATAAATTAAGACAACAAAAAATGGGTACGTAAAAGTATGAATTTTTATTAATGGTATAGGGTTAAAAAAGAATAAAAACCTCAATCTGCTTTTCATTGTTGTATTGAACTTCTCGTTGACTTGAGGAGGAGAAGAAGTAGAAGAACCTCTGGCCTTATCCTCAGCTCTAGCAAGAACTCCATCACGGAGCAACCTCGGACCTCTAATTCTACAAAGGGAAGTCCCAAAGCTAGGCAAAGAGTAGACAGAAGGAGCATGGAAAGATCGTTGCTTGAATCGATATGCGGGCGAAAAATGACTCCCAATTGATAAGGCAGCCATTAAAAAAGCTAGGATTTTGTCAACAAGCGGGTAAGGGTCGAAAGATGGTGCCTTTTTTTTCACTCACTCATCTCATCTCATCTCATCTCATCAGATATACAGGGACGATGATACTAAGGGCATTGCTATTACCAAGGCTCACGTGGGTGTGAAAGAAACAGTGAGGAGAGTGGAAATAAAAAGAAAGAAATAATTATTAAAACTTAAATACTAATTATTAGGATATTCAGACATGACACGTGGTCAGCTTCCATATCTCAAATATGTCTGGTCCTCTTCCACAAAGATTAGGATTAGAGTCGGATTTTGTGTTTACCATTTCTCTCCTCGAACTCAAATCAATCAAATTCAAAGCTTTCTCCAAAAAAAAAAAACATGGCCTTAGCTCAAGTCTCAGCTTCTCTTTCTCTTTCCATTCACGGTACACTCTTCAATCTTTGTCTCTTTGATATTTGGCTATTAATAACTCCTTGTTCCAATTTCTTGTGTTGCAGACACCTGCCCTATCAGCTCCCCAAGAACCCAAAAAATTTCTCGCTTACCTATTTCCAATTTTTCACGAACTGGCTCCATTTTTGCCACTGGTTCACCTCTATGTAAGCAATTCTGATTTTTTTTCTAATCTTAATCTTCATGAATATTTGCTTTATATGTATATATAGAGTAAAGCAAAATTGCAATCGATATGATGAAATGTGAGTTGTTTGGAGGAATAGACTAGGGTTTAACTACTAAATACATAGGTTAAATTATTATATTAGTCCTGATTTGTTCATTTTTAGTCCTTATTCTTCCCATTTTATGCATTGTTTGGTTGATGAAATTTGGTAAGGGAGTGGTTGCTTTTTGCTTGCAGTGATAAGGGGACCATTTCACCGAAGAAAGGCTGCATGCAAAGCAACACCGTTCTCCGTCAAATGCGAGCAAAGCACCCCGAAAGGCAGCAGCTTGGATGTATGGCTAGGCAGGCTCGCCATGGTTGGTTTTGCGGTGGCCGTTACCGTTGAAATATCCACCGGCAAGGGACTTTTGGAGGTATCCATTGTGCCATTTTTGTCTCTAATTCATGCTTTAAGTTTAACTATAATGTTCAAACATGTTTGCGCTTGGTACTCTGCAGAATTTTGGCCTCACAGAACCTTTACCTACAGTGGCCTTGGCAGTGACTGCATTGGTTGGTGTTTTGACAGCTATTTTCATCTTTCAATCCGCCTCTAAAAGTTGATTCTCTGTTAAGGTCTTGGAGAACAATATCCGTCTTCAAAAGATGTTTGCAGCATCATTTTCTGCTCATTAAATGTTTATTTCAATTGTCATTGCCAAAAAAATAGGATACATTTGACATTGTGTAAGAAATTCAACTCTTTGTCAACGTCTCTCTCTTGGTGTTCTTGTACTTTTAGCTGTCGATTACGTAGCTTTCTGCTTATGTACCCAGTTGGTTCATTTTGAACATGATCATGCTGCAATGAGATAGTTCACCAAAATTTCACCAATTTTCATTTAGCATTTAGTATGAGTCACATAGATGAGATGACATTGTAAACCCCAAAAAACGAAAGAGTGCTTATATATCCATCGACTGTGATATAATAACAAAATTTGTGGGAAAGCCAAGCTACTTAGATATCCATTGATTGTGATCTGGACAAAGCCTTTGACTTTTTATTCTTTTTCTTCTTCCCACCGTTTTTGTTCGCCTTTTTCTTTGGTTTCTCGTCTACAACAGGCTGCATGTTTTGTAAGTGCTGATGAATGGCAGCTAGCGGATTGGCTTGGAAAGCAGGATGCTCGAGAACTGCAGTCAATTGTTTTCCTTCTTTTAATCTGAGAAGAATTCATCAATTAAAATCAGTTAGTTAATGCAGGGGATCGAACATTATAACATGATGAAATAACATAATCGCAGCACACACATTAATTGTTGCCTGGATTTGCAACTGAGCTTGAAATCATTGGCATGAGTAGGCTGTTTGGAAGCTTTCAACTCAGGGAGAAACTCCGACAGGGCAGAGAGGTCATATGCTTTCAGTTTCTTCTGTCGGCTTCGAAGCTTCTTCTGGTCATAAACAAGGAGTTCATTAGCAAAAGCTTAAACCAAACTAAGCGCATGGATCTTCATATTATTTTGTGACTTGCCAAAGGCACCACCGGCGTCATTGGTTTAGGTAGTTTAACAACTACATCTATCCAACAAATCAGCATTCACCAGTTGTTCCAATGGAACTCTTGTAGTAACCAATCGAAGCATGTTAGGATTCCAAAGTATTCTTAATCTTGCCTTTTGAAGCCTCATTTTTCTAGTAACTTGCAAAGGATTCATACTATCATCCGTTCGTAATCGTACTCCAACCGCATTATCATCATATCCTAACATTCTGTTTCCAAATGCTAAGTCTATAATTGCATATTTCTGTTGCAAATTTGAAAGAAAGAAAAAAACGAACCATACCGGATACATTTATACATCCCAATAACATATAAAAAGACACATACAAGGCTAAAGTGACGATTTTTCATTGCATCAAATGAATCCACCCTCGTGAACTCAAGACAATCCGCCACAGCATGAATTAGTACATATTACACGCACTGAATACTGAGATCATGAAGAATGGCATTGAACCAAAACTGAAGGATTCACTTCGTTTACATGGGGACAAAATTTTGTTCTTCAAAAGTATTCTAATGACTTCCATATCTATGAAATGTAAATCAGCCTCATGCCCTCATTCCCCCCCCCCAAAAAAAAAAAAAATCTTAAGCCTCAAATATGTGTCATAAAACAAAGTAGTGTTGTTATTTTACTAACGAGTGATTCCAAATCAAGCCTTACTTGGCAAGAACAAATGAAGAATTGAAGTACAACATCAATAACATGAAGCATTAAATATTTTCACTTTAACCTATTAGTGATTATAAGCAAATAGCTTTTAAAATTTTCTTTCAAGTAAGATTCTTTATCACCTTTGTTATGTCCTTCTTGGCAACCAACTTCATACAAATGTACCTCAAATAAAATCCTTAATAATAGGGTTAAAATTGATGGAGATGGGGTAAAATTAGATAGGCATGGGGCATGGTATAGGATCTTGGCATTTCATGGAGATAGTGACCATTGCTAAAAACATTAACTATTTAAGTGAAGGGATGTAACAAGAAGGAGTTGGCACAATTATTTGATTCAAAGTCATTGGTGTATGCAAAATGCAAGGCCAGTTGACAGTATGGCTTAAATTTGAGGCCTCCATTTCTGATTTTCTTTGGGGCCATTGCTTCCTATTGCTGCTGCTAAGGGCTCCATCCTGATCCCTTGCAGGGTCATTTCGATTCGAGTAATATTACATTCTCGATAATAAATTTAAATTTGATATCAGATTCTCGTGTTTGAATTTCAAAGATGATCTTAAGTCGATAACCTTTACATTACTAGCAATACTAAGATTTGATAACATAAGAAGTACTCCTACAGTAACAATTCAGTAAAATATTTTTTTAAATAACGTTACATTTTATTAACTAAACAATAAAATTTTACATTCTAACCAAATGAATATGACATACCAAATAATTCTACATTTTGATAATCTTATCACGAACAAGTATCATTCTATAAATATAGACTAGGTTTAACCTTTTGAATTATGAGAAAACAAGAGAATGAGATAGAGGGAGAATTACTCTGGAGAGATGTAACCATATTTAGGAACTCTACAACTATCGTGCCTACGTTGTAGAGATGGGTATTGTAAAGATGTTGAGAAGAGTGTTTTGGTTCCACCGGGTCATGAGATTTATACACCGGGTTTTGGGATTACATGAGTTACCATGTATTTGTACTCTTCGAGTTCTCTATGTTATTAGTGGATTGTTCGTTTCTCTCATCCGTGGAGGTAGGCTATACTGAACCACGTTAAATCTTGTATCTTGTGCATGTCTTGATCTATGCCGTTATCGCTTTGGTTATTTTGCCGCATATCAAATTCCTAACAATTCTATAAATCAATGATCATAATATTTTGGTAAGTGGTTATGGGTCAAAAAAGTACCATAGATTGTCAAGTGCTATACATGTAATACAGGGAAGAAGCTAAAGAAGGGTAATAAAAAGCAACTCATGTATTCCTTCTTGTTTTGTTTTATTTATTTTTTAAAAATATATATATTTAAGTTGTTTCCTTTTTTGGTAATAAAAATGGTTGCGACAGGAACCCATAAGCCTCTATGGTCATTTCCTTTGTTGTCGTTTGAAACTTTACAGCTGTAAACAAGAAATACATGAATATATATTTTTTATATAAAGAGAAAAGTATAAGGGTAAACTACATCAGTAGTCACCAAACTATAGTTTCTTTTCTATTTTGGTCACCAAATTATTTTTTTGGCAAAAACATCACTAACGTTATGTTTTCTTCCTATTTTTGTCACCAAACTATTTTTTTGACAAAAACATTACTAACGTTATGTTTCCTTCCTATTTTGGTCACCAGATGTTAAAAACTTAACGATTTTGCTGACGTGAAATTTTATTTTTTTTATTTTCCATGTCATTTCTTCTCTCTCCTCTTAAGCAATATATGTTATTTTATAATATTTTTATTCAAACTAACAGGATGGTAACACGTGTCACTGCCTATTAGTAGAATAAAAGGAATGAAAAATCAAGCCCCTTATGCAGCCAGAGAGATGGTGACACGTGTAACTGCCTAATAGGATGGTGACACGTGCAACTGCCTATTAGTCAAATCTCTCTGGCTGCATAAGGGGCTTGATTTTTTATTCATTTTATTCCACTAATAGGTAGTGACACATGTCACAATCCTGTTAGTTTGAATAAAAATATTATAAAATAACATATATTGCTTACAAGGAGTGAGACGAAATGACATAGAAAATTAAAAAAATAAAATAAAATAACAGTCGGTGACCAAAATAGGAAGAAAGCATAACGTTAGTGATGTTTTTGCCAAAAAACTAATTCGGTGACCAAAATAGGAAGGAAACATAACGTTAGTGATGTTTTTGCCAAAAAAATAGTTCGGTAACCAAAATAGGAAAGAAACCATAGTTCGGTGACTATTGGTATAGTTTACCCAAAGTATAATTGATAAAAAAAATTGAAAATACATATACATGATGGAATTTTAAATGGTTTTATAATTTATAATGGAAAATCTCTGGCTTTAGTCCATACTTGAATTTGAGATTTGATTTTTCTACTTCATTTTAACATAATTTAAATTTTTTTATCTTTAAATATAAAGAGATAAGTTTATTAAATTATTTTGAATTAAAGTTTAATAGAATGCATAAATTTTACAGACTAAAATTGATACTCTACCAAGTCGTTTCAATTTTAATGACAATAAAATTATTTTCTTGTCAAAAAAATTTAATCAAAAAAATCAACTTAATATTGTAGTAATATAATTACTATTTTATAAAATAATATTTTAATTTGATTTCAATTTCAATTTAATTGACTGTGAAAATGTGAAATTTGAATAGAAAACTTTACCTATTATTTTTTAAATATATATATATATAAAGTGAAATATTTTTTTGTTTAATGTGTATCATCACGACAAAACCGCAATTGTTTTAAAAATCAATATCATATTAAATAGTTTTTAAAATATTTTTATATTCAATAATCATAATTTTTATCATATTCAGAGTTGAACCTAATATATCTAAAAAAGAGTGATATTGTCCAATTAGATTTTAAACCCCTTAAAATTATAAATTCAAGATCCAATCATTCTAAAAATTACAAAATTGGAAGTTAGTATGATACTAAAAATTACATCGACTCACAAAAATTTATAATTTAAGCTTACTTTACATTTTAACGATCTAAACAGAATTTGATCTTATTGTGTAAGATCATAATAGCGACAAATCTCTCCTATAAATTATTTAACCCTTTTATATTTGTAATATTTTTAATCCTCAATTGAAAATTTCTAAATTCTTATAATTCGACTCAATTAAGTTTTAACGTTTTATACTAAACATATGTCCGTATAAAAGTATACCTTAAAAATACAAGTGCACATGGAAAGGAAAAAGGTTCTTTATGGTCTAATTTGTCACCATTCTCCACTTTCAGTGCTTTGATAATTAAAATTTTAACGGACGATGAGACCTTACAAATAAAATGTTCGAATATGAGTCTCCTAAAATGAACATTATTCGCTTTTCTATTAAAATCACTTGATGGGTTCAGTTTAATAGATTAAAATTAAAACATAATAATAATTTATAATTTCATTTTTTTTGACACAAGGATTAAGAAGGGCTGCCATTGCCAACAATGTCTACAAACACTCGGTTGAGTGATGTCAAACACATCCCTTGTTCTTGAGCCTTCCTCTTCTTAAACGGCGGCTCAGGCAATGACAACGACGGTGACGGCGTCAGTAGCGGTGGTGGCCCCACAACCCAAGCCTCATTTGAGATTTCACTGCTAAAACCAGCATCAATCACGGCACTATGGCTGCTGCTGATGCTAGGAAACATCTCGAGCTTCCTCTTTTGATTGTAATGGGGAACGGTTGGAGTAGGAATTAGAAAACTATTATTATATGCATTGTTTTGGTTTTGGGGTCTTGTCGATACATCAAGAACGAGCCTGTAACACTCACTTACTTTATCCTGTTACCAAAACAAACAGTTGACACAGAACAAAACATGTTATAATAAATTAATAATGTTTATTTTAATGATTAATAATATTAAGTTCAAACCTTGCTTGTTTTAAGAACACCCAGAAGCTGGTTCTGGTAGTCAACTGGATTGAAAGGCTCAACTTGGTCTATAACGTGCATCATTGTTGCAGTCGCCAATACAGATGGAAAATAAAGAACAGATCTTGAATCTGTGAAACCAAACACAACTTAAGACCAAAGGGTGTCTTTTTCTTTGTCCTAATGTTAAAATTAAGTCATTATGGAAGGATTAATTTACCAGAGATTACAGAAAGGAGCAGACGCTCACATCTCTTGAGAAACTCCCAATGGAGATGAGTCTTTAAGCCGAGTCTTCTCATGATGTGGTCGAGAAATGAAAGTGGGGTAATCGGATGCATCTTCCATTGCAGAGTTGAGAGTACCAAAAGCTCCATTCTTTGAATCGTTTTGGCCTCGAAAACATATCTTGTTCCCTCAACCTTGGAAAAAAAAATCATGTCGGAAGGTGTATATGTTTATGTGTTTGAAGATTGTTGTTTTGAACTTACTTGAAGGTCTATAAGGAGAGGGACATGGGTTTCTTCAACTTTCGCAGCCAGAGAGAGAGAGGTGACAGCGGCGAGTTGGATTAACCAGGGCTTGTCGCTTTGAAAATGGAGGCCACGTCTGGTAAAGAACCGATCCAGATAGTTGACGGAGAGTACAGCCGTGAGGGTGGTGAACCCGTATCGAGCATTGACTTTAAGCATCCACTCCACCGCCTCACGACGGGCGTCGCGGTGGATCTCACGGCTGTACTCCACCGTCAGAAACTCTGCTTCTTCTTTGGAGAGTAACGAGAGAAGTTCGTCGTCTTCCCAAAACAAGTATTGCTCCAACAACAAGAATGGGGGGAAATAAGGGTTTCTGCCATTGTTGGAACTGGAAGAATAACTCTCTTCTTCTTCCTCTGAAACTTCAGCCGCACCATCTTCTTCACAGTAGAGAGCATCGAGCAAGAAAGAAAGGTAGTTCTCTTGTTGTTGAATTGGCATCTTCTTTAAGATTTCCCGTACTCAGTTCATCATCCATAAAAGAAAAGCTGGGGGAAGAGAGAGAGCCATGTCTATGTATCAAACAAGCAGCCTTTTTAAGGTTATTGTATGTTTCCATATGAAAAAAAAAAATTAAATAAGTCTGCTCATTTAGTAATATTTTATTTTTTTAGGTGTATCTTTATTTCTTTCCTACATATAATTAAAGAATAAATAATTAACTCGAAAATTAAGGTGAGTTTTTAGTTGTTTTTAACAATCTAAAAGTACATTTTTAAGTGTTTTTAAAATAAATTAAGTATTTTTGGATGCTTTTAAAAGTGATTTGCCACCCAAACTAAAAAGTTAAATTTTATGACTTTTATGATAAATAAATTAGTTTAAAAAATAAAATTACTTTTTTACCTTATATTATTTAATTATAATTAATTGTTAAACTAAATTTATACATAATTATAAAATAATATATATGTTATAGTTTTATATTGATAGTAAATTTTTTTATTATAGTTTATATAATTTATATTTTCAAATTAAAATTTTTTATTATAATTTAAGTTGATTTATTTTATACATCATAATATTAACGAATTTGAACATCACCCAAATTCACTTATTTTACTTTACAATATTATGTATAAATTCTCAAAATCATTTTTTGACATGACAAACACTAACTCAACTTTTTAAAGTTACTTTTCTACCACATTTTTAAAATCACTTTTTTCACCGCACTTTTTAAAAGTAATGTTAAACTAAGCCTTACACTAAATTAGGTAAATATTATTGGATGGACCACAAATGACGTGGTGAGCCGAATCTATTTAATAAGATGGGATGAAGAAAAAAATTTAAAAAGAAAAAGGAAAAGGGAGGAAAAGGAGAAGTTATTTTGTGAATTTCACTCACCACGTTATTTATGATCTCTAATTTATATTATTAATTCATTCATAATTAATTTTTATGTAATCATCCTTACTCTATTTACATAACATAAAAAAATAAATATTTATCTCTAAAAATAAAAAAGTCAAGAACATATAATAAATTTTCGAGGAAAGGGAACGAGGAAGATTGTTTTTTTTTTTTTATATCAGACTGGTTTTCACGCTTGTTCTTTTGGTTCATTCAATAAATTGAATAAGAGGGTTAAATACATTGGTATCACCCAACTATTGAATTATTACTATTTTGATCACTTACAAGTCACAAATGGAAATAATGACTTGTAAATGTTTATCTCTCGATATTTATAATTATATTAATTTGCCCATAATTTTAAATAGATTTAGCCCTTTATATAAAGTGTTGTTTTCGGGGAAAACTCTACGACGAGTGACTAACACCGTTGAACATTATTAATGTTGAACACTGTTGAACACCATTAAATTAATAAAAAAATTAAAATCTCAATGACTCAACATACAATTAGTAATAATTTAAAATAAAATTTTAATTAAATTATTTTTATATATATATTCTATTTTTTAATTTTAAGTTTTAAATAATTGGATCAAATACCAATCACAGTTAATCTATAAATTAAAAACCCTAAATTCTTTAATTTAAAATATTAGTATTAAATTCAACATCATCGACAAACCTTAAACATCCCTAAACCCTTCTCATACTGATATTTTATTTTTACTGTTACCATCGACTAGAAAATTGAAAAATGGGAATAGAAAAACAAATGTCGATGAATCTGGTAGTTAAGATTAGGGGTGATAATGAGCCTCACCGGCTCGCGAGCTACTTGGCTCGGTCAAAGCTCGGCTCAAGTGAGTTCGACTCGAGCTCGGGCTCGGCTCGAGACCTTAACAAGCCGACCCGACCTGACCTAAGCTCGACTGGAAAAGCTCGTGAACAGCCTCGGAATAATTATATATATATGTTACATATACACTAAAAGTAATATCTTTAGCAAAAGAAAAGCAATAAAATAAATTAGAGGAAAATCTACTAAAAATAAATTAACAAAAATAAATTAGGCACTCTTTTCTCATTCCCCGATATTAAATTTCGTTTCAGTGTTGGTAATGAAATGATTTTTTAATGAGGTTTTATCTTTTATAAAAAAAATTATAACAAAATTGTTCATTTCGTGTCGAGCCGAGCCAGGTTTGGGTTCGACTCAGCTCGGCTTGTTATCACCCTAGTTAAGATGAAAAACTTCCACCCTGATCTTCTCCTGGAATCAAGTAGTTAAGATGAAAAACTCATCCTCAATCTTCAATCCGTGTTTTTTAAAATACATAAATTTTAATTTTTAATTATTCACATAGCAGGAAATTTCTCGTGGTGTTCATAGAGAATTCGGACGGCAGTATTTTCGACGACTCTGATAATAGAAAGGGAATCATTTAGGATGTCTAGGGTTTGTTGAGGATGAAAATTTTAATATTAAGATAAAAAAGATGAAAGGTTATTCGACTCAAGATACAACGGAAGGCTTAAAATCATCCCAGTCGTGAGAACCATAATTTTAATGGAGAAAATTATTTAGGGTTTTTAAATTTAGGGATTGATTATGGTTGATATTTGATTTAATTATTTGAAAATAAATATTAAAAAATAAAATATATATGAAAAATAATTTAATTTAAAATTTATTTTAAATAATTATTAATTGTATGTTGAGTCATTAAAATTTTTAATTTTTATTAATTAATTTAATAGTGTTCAACGTTAGTAGTGTTCAGCGGTGTTTGTCGCACGTGGTAGACTCATCATATTTTCGGTCTTTTATGAGGTTAATGGTATGCTTTGATACAAAATAAAACTTAATTTTTAATAATACGTGATTACAATATGGAAAATTCTACAACGTTCGATGAATACCGCTGAACATCATTAAATTAATTTATAAATATTAAAAATCTCAATTACTCAACATATAATTATAAATTATTTAAAATAAAATTTCAATTAAATTATTTTTTATATATATTATATTTTAATTTTTTTAATAATTGGATCAAATATCAACCTTAGTCAATTTAAAAAATAAAAAACCATAAACCCTAAACCTAAAACTCCAAACCCTAAACTATAACCCCTAAACCTTATATTTAAATATTGGGTTTAGGGTTTAGGGTTTTGATTTTATGATTTAGAGTTTAGGGTTTTGAGTTTAGGATTTAGAATTTTGGCTTTATGGTTTAGGCCGAAGGGTTTAGTGTTCGAGTTTAGGGTTTATGGTTTAGGATTTAGAGTTTAGAGTGTAGGGTGTATGGTTTAGGGTTTTGAGTTTATGGTTTATAGTTTAAGGTTTTGAGTTTAGGTTTTTTTTTAAATTGACTAAAGTTGGTATTTATTTCAATTATTTAAAAAATTAAAAAATATAATATATATGAAAAACAATTTAATTAAAATTTTATTTTAAATAATTTATAATTATATATTAAGTCCTTTATATTTTTAATCTTTATAAATTAATTTAATGGTGTTCAGCGGTGTTCATCGTTATAGTGTTCAGCGGTGTTCGTCGAGCGTGGTAGACTCATCCTTACAATATAATATTTATTTATATTTTCTTAACTCTTAGATAAGGTATATATATTTTGCAGATAAAGTTGCTCAATCATGAGTATCTTAAGACAAACATCATTTTTTATTGTCACCACTTGTTGGATTTAGGGTTTAGTTTATATATATATATCAATTTGTATATATTTTTTTAACAAATAAATTTGCGTATATTAGATTTTGTAGTACTTGCGGTGTAAGTAAATGAAAACGTTTTACGTAAAAAAATGTAGTTTTTGAATATTGGTCAATGAATTATTATCGGTGAAACAGTAAAGGTTTCGAGTATTGGACAATTAATATTAGTATGCGTTTAAATCTCAAGTATAGATCGTCAGTTGTTACATTTAAATATTACATAAAAGTATGAAAGGGCAACAACATTTTTAAAATGCGATCCATCTTCTGAATAAGTGGTTAAAAGCTTTCAGTTAAAATTTTTTATTTATTGAGTTGTAGGTTCAATATTTGTTATAAGCAAATTTTTTCATTTCCTCCCCTTAAGTAAAAATTGTTAAAAATATATCTTTAAAATAAGGGTAAAATTTTAATACACATGCTGTGTAAAATTAATTTTACACAAGCCTGTGTATTTGCACTATAAAAACTTAAATCCTAAATTCCCAACTCTAACCATAAAAAACTAAACCTCACACTCTAAACCCTGAATTATAAACACTAGCCTTAAATTCTAAACCTCTAAACTTTAAACCTTAAACTAAAACCCTAACCCCTAAAACTAAAAGGCACGTGTAAACTAAAGTTTACACGGCATGTATATCAAATTTTTTCCCCTAAAATAATATTAATTGTCATTTAAAGTACGAGTAGTTTAGTCGTTTTTGTATTTATTGTATAATTTTGTTCAATTGATTAAATATTCATTAATACATAAAATATTAAAAAATAAATTTCATATGGAATCTCATTTGATTAATGATCTACAAACATCATTCCCAACTTTTTATAATATCAGTGTGATTTGCCCTAATTTTAAACCGAATAACTTTCTTCGATTGAGTTTAACTTGATTAATATGTCGTTGACATAACACACATAAAAATGTATAATCAAATACGTTTAAAAATTAATATCTTATTATTTATGGACGAACAAGATTCGAGTAATATAGTAGAAGGTTGCACACACACCAAGCTGAAGCCTCCGTGAGAATTACTTTTCTTATTGTGTCTACCAATGTAAAAACATGCGCTCTGCTTTTACCATTCATACTTCCCGGAGAAGAGAGAGAGAGAGAGAGAGAGAGAGTTTGGAGGTTTCAATATTAAAATCCTCACATTTGTAATAAGTGGGTGACAGTCAATTCCTTGGAGTAGATAAATTTCCATTTAATGATTAATTATTGCTTAAAATTTTATGTTTTGTCTAATTATACTTAATCACAGGACACGGAACAAGACTAATTTAAGCCCATTGTCTATTTCTGTTTGGAGTTAATTCGATTAGTATAATTATTGTAATATCTTAAAAGTTTTAGATTTAAACATATTTAAATGTACATTAACTTTTAATATAGAGATTAGAGAGTTGTTTATTTTAACAATTATCATTTGAGGAGGAGAAAGATAATGGGTATTGAACTCACAATTTACGGGAGACAAAAGAGTATCAACTGAAAGTTTTTAACAGTCTGTTATTGACGAGATTTGAGAGTTAATTTTTTAACAATTTCTACCTAAGGGGAGGAATAGAAAAATTTGTTCATAATGAGTATTGAACCCACAACGTAGAGAAAAGAGGGGTGTTCAATGAGAGTTTTTAACCATCTGATCTAGAGATTGTTGACGAGATTTGAGAGTTATGAGTGATTTAAGTATTGTATAAAAAATAAGAATATAATTAGATATCTTTTTTTTGAGATAGTTTTTTAAGTACGAGGCTCTCGAAATTTGATAGTGTTGTCTGCTTTCAATTATATAAAAAATTGAATCAAATTAGACTCTTGAATAAAATTAAACTCTTGAACGATGATTTTGTATCCACGAAACTCAAATCAAATTAATTAAATGATATCAATTTTTTACTATTTGATTTGTGTAACCAAAGGTCAATTTGATATTATTTTTAGAAAGTACGGTAAAAAAATATTTTTTTAATTCTAAAATTTTAGTGTCTTTGTTGATAAAAATATTTTTAAATAAATAAAATATTTATTCTAATCATCAATAAAATAACTGAAATTTTAATCGAAAAAAATAATGCTCTAGTTTGACTAAAATGGTATTTGCTCGAATCTCAATAGAAAGTTAAAAAAGGGTAAAAAGTAAAAGAGTGAATATGACTGAATTTTACATAAAAATTATCAACAGTTCTAGGAGTTAAGGTAAGGTAATTCCCAAAGTTCTTTACTTGTTTTTTACTCAAAAGGTTTTTTTTTTCTTTTTTGAAAATGGAAATGGATTGAAACATAATTAAGAAAATGATGGGTAGTAAATCGCGTAAAAATTTTGGATGAGGGTTTGAAACAGGAGTTCTATTTTTGAAGAGAAAAAGAGCATGGAAAGTGAAAGATTTGGTAACAACCCACCACCTAAAAACCTGTCTGATTAACTATATTAAATGGTGTTGGCACGTCAATTAGGGAATAAGAAACATTTTAATTACATGATCAATTTTGGTACGTAAACAAATCTAGCATTATTATTTATCTTTCTTTTTGTTGTGTGTAGTTTTTTGCTTCTTTTCATGCAACGTTGGTTGGTGGCATTAATGATGGCTAATTACCATCACTAATATTCATATTTTCTTTGTTAGATCGAACGTTTATTATTAGTTTGTTGATCAAAACTTAGGTCTAATGATAAATAATTTATTATTAAATCTTCAGTTAACATGTGTTATACAATTAGATGAATCGAAAAATCGCCGTTTAAACGAACTCGGTATGATTAGATTAGGGCTTACGAAAACCAAAGGTCAACTTATGCTATTTATATATATATATATATATATATATATATATATATATATATATATATATATATATATATATATATATATATATATATATAATGAAGTACAAAGTGGAAACATGATTATATTAGGTCAACTTATGCTATTAGTAGTAGTAAGTTGTGGATTTAGTTATTATATTCTAATTGGATCATTTTTAGTCTTTATAATTTTCAAAATTTAAAATTTCAGTACCAAACAATAATTATTAAATCAGATTTTGTTATTAATTTTCGGATGAGTCTACCATGCTCAACGAATACCGTTGAACACCAGTAATGCTGAACACCACTGAACACCGTTAATTTTTTTAATAAAGATTAAAAATCTTAAGGACTAGACTTATAATTATAATTATTTCAAAATAAAAATAAAAAATAGATTTAGTTAACTTTTATATTCTTTATAGTACTTTTAATTGATATATTAGAATCAAATATCTTAAAATATTATTAATATAAAAAACCCTAAACTCAACCTTTTTATTTTCCTTCTACCGCGGCATCCACCGCCGCTTTTGGCAATGAACCAAATATCTCTGATTTTAAAACCCAACACGCTGGCATCTTGGACCTACATAACTTCATTATGTCTTCGGCTAGCCCCAATACGATGGGTCCATTGCCAAAGACGGCTACTGTTACGCACCCAAATTACATTGAAACCATATATAGGAGTGGTGCGATTTCAACAGCTCCTCACGGGCCATTCAAGGGCCGCGACAGAAGGGAAATAAAGCGGTTAGGTTTAGAGTTTTTGATATTAAAGATATTTTAAGATATTTAATTCTAATATATAATTAAAAATGCTATAAAAAATATAAAAGTTTATTAAGTCTAATTTTTAATTTTCTTTTGAAATAATTTTAATTATAAGTCAAGTCCTTAAAATTTTTAATCTTTATTAAAATATTTAATGGTGTTCAGCGGTGTTCAGCGTTAATGGTATTCAGCGGTGTTCGTCGAGCGTTGTATAATTTTCCTTAATTTTCATATTCTGTGTACGTTGTTAATTCCTAGATCATTTCTGGTATATGTAATTTAGTCATATTCTTCAAGTTATGACTAATTTTTTAAAAAAAATAATAACTAAAAGTTATGAGTTGTCTCAGTGAAAAAGATGATGATGCTCATCTTAAGAGACCCAGATTCGAGCAGTTTTGTCTATAAAGTGTGTGTCTCATCAAAAGCTTAAGAAAAATTATGAAATTATAGTACATTATAATCACCTTAAGACTATTAAAAAATCTAAAATATAAACTCTAAAATTAAGATTTTAAACCATAAATATCAAACCATCTGTTAAATGTTTAATTACCTTGTTGGTACATGAACTATATTAAATTCTCAGTTTCATACATAATGTTTTATAATTGATATAGCGATGGCATGACTTTCAATACCCCTTCAAAATAAAATCTTAAATACCTCTAATAATTTGTTTGTTTCTATTTACATTTTTTTTAATTATTGACATCTAATTTATTGGTTGACTAATTCTAATCAGATACAACAGAAGCTTATTATGAGTGCGACCCTTAAAACTTAATTTGTTTCATTCACAATGTTAAGATTTGAACCTTTGACCTTGCTTAAAGATCTAGCGTCGCATCACACTAAATTAACTGGTTGTTGATCCTATTTAAATTACTTAGCATAATACTAAATGCACAATAATTCTAATTATAAAAATCAAAACATGCAACTCTCTCACAAATTTAAAAAGCGTCTAAAAAATCTGAACAAAATTTCTGATATCATAACATTTTCTTTCCTTTTTCAAGTTTCCACTAAATTTGGATATTTCTTGCATTTTAAAAAACATGAACAGTTGGAAGGAAAGATAAGAAAATTATGTATTCCGCTGGTTTTCTTCATTTTTAATTTCCATTTGAATTCCTTACCACACAAAAGGACCGATCCCGAACTTCCCCCGTCCATTTCTCCGATCAAAACATTTTCAATTGTTGGAATCCCGTCGTGATCTTAGTAGGGCGGGTAAGTTCCCGGCGGATACGAACCAGCTTAAAAAATACAAAACAATTTCACATTATTTAATTAAATTCACCCGATAAATTATTTTTGTAAAATATTATTACAAAAATAATCACTTTACTCGTTTTTTAACCTATAAAATTTTGTATTCGTTTTAAAAGTATAAATACCAAAATGTATTGTGTAGTGACATGTAGATTACTTTAACTATCGTATCTAATGCATAGCCAACGGCGTTACCTGGAGAATAATAAGGTGAGCTCGGCGGATATGCGCCGGGTGGAAGAGGATAGGTGCCGTATGGGTACGGTGCAGGAGGATACATGGTTGGAGGATACGCGCCGGGATACGATGGAGTTGGAGGATACGCGCCGGGATACGATGGAGTGGGATAACCAGCCGACGGTGGCAGATAAGGAGCTGGAGCTGTTGGTGGTGGCATATTGTACGGAGGTGGTGGTGCGGCATATGCTGAAGGATATGCTAAGCCTTTGTTCTGCAAACAATCCAAATGACACATTTATGTTACATTTGGTACGACTGTACATTTTCTACCTAAGGGAAGGGGATGAGAGATTGCTCCTACTGGAACTAGAACTCAAGACCTAAGAGAAGAATTGAATGTCAACAAGAGTCTTTAACCATCTGTTCTTTAGTATATGAATCAGTACTAAACTAATTTCACTTGATAATAATTATTTACTCACACGATATATTTTGAACAAAAAATAATACACATCATTTATAATTAAATTATTTTTATTATAATATTTATGTAACCAAATGTATAGTACAGAATATTTGAGTGATATCAATGGGGTTGAGAATAAATTTGTAAATTGCAATAGATGGACTTACTCTATAGTTGGGACAATACATTATCAATTGTACTCCTCCTGCATTTCTGCAATTATGTGAAAGAAAAAACTAAAATTTTAGAACACTCAAGTATCCTTTTAGTCATTAATACTTTGATAAAATTTAAAATTTAATCCATATATTTTAAAAGATAAGAAAGTCGAATTCGATTACTTTTTCGATTTTAAAATTATAGTTCAAAAATTAACATCATTGTTATTACTTTTTTCGTCTTAAATTTGAACCTAACCCAAAATTATTTAAAAAAAATAAATCGGATCGGAAGTTTTTCGGGTCTAATCAAACAATTTTAGGTAAAAAATGAGAATGTATACCTGCCGGTTTTAGTTTGAATGGGCCAAACAGTATCATCATACCCCTGAGAAAGAACCTTATACAATTGAACTCTGTTAAAAACAAAGTAATGGAATCCCAGAAAATAAGATTAGAATTTAGAACCCCAGAAATCCAAAAGCAAACCAACCAAGATTTTCTAATTCATTGTCGTCACCTTCCATAGCCGATGAAGCCATCGTTGGACAGAGTATTGCTGTTCCAAACCGCCACATTCATCTCCGTATGCCCCTCCATGAGGGCGAACGTGAACTTCTCTTGGAACATGGGAGTTCTCCCACCATCTGTAAACGAAACCCTAGTTGTAAAACCAAATCCAGAAAGCTAAATCACAGACGACGGAAATCGGATTAAAAGAGGAATTACCGACGCAGGTCTGTGTACGGAACTTGGAGCTACCGTATTCGAGGCAAACGTAGGGATCTTGCCTGGAAAGCCATTCCGTATCCTTCAATTTTCTACACCCCACAACTGAACCCAGATGAATTCAACATCAAGACAACGAGAGAATCGAAATTGATTTGATTTGGGGAAAAAATAATTACCGGTGACTTCGAGAATCTGGCCTTGAACGCCTGACATGGAGACTGGGAAGAAGGAAGAAAAAGGAGGATTACAACACCCCCGAAACCGCGAATGGAGAATCGGGGGGTATAGTTTTGTTCCTTTCGATCTAAAGGCGTTAATGGTGGAGGAGAGAATTGGGTTGGATTTAAAAGCATTTGTTTCTTACATTTTGGTGCTGAATCTTTCAAACCCGCCAAAACTGTTCATCGTATTCTCCTCTCATTTCTTTTGCTTGCTACTTATTCGGGCTATTAAGAGTTAATGTTATTATACACCCCTAAATTATATCCGGATTCTAAATTAATCCTTACATTATCGATTCGAATCTGACGTGAAATATATTTAAAACATATAAATTGAGTTTTAAACATGTGTGCATATGCTACATGAATGATTTAAATTTGACACGTAAAAATATATATATTTCTTTAACATAAGGAGTTGATTGAAATAAAGAGGAATTAATTTGATGAGTTCTTAATTTTTACTAAAGTTTTTATTCATATTTCTATTTTCAACTTTAGATATATACCAATTCTTGTTTTATGTTATTATAAATTATTTTAATACTCAACTAACAAGTTTATGGTGTATTGGTAAGACACATTGCACTCCTTAAGAGAGGATATGAATTTAAATTTTGGAGACGACATTGTTGGAAAAGACAATCTTGCACTCCAAACATGAACCATAAGACGAGCATGCATATTATCAAAAAAAATTAATACTCATATAATAATTAAACTTTTTCTTATGTTAATATTTATGAAATCAAGCGATATATAATACGGCCGAAAAAAACCATCGGTTGTCAAATATAATAATTCAAGGAGAGTCTCTTGCTCTGCAGAGTAATTTTATTGTGGATGCTATCTCATTTTTGCTTGCGTACGATTGGGAGATGCGCCTTCGGCTTATTAGACTCGATCAGAATGATATTCTTGCTGGTTGGAGTCGTGGAAAACCTGTCGGCGAACCTCTCTTTGATTCACCTCCGGCACTTGTAAGAAAGCTTATGCAACTCAGACACTAGTTCGAGTTCTATGTTCCGCTTTCCTTTTGTTTTGGTTGACTTCATGTAAGTACTATAATGAGTATTTTTTTCCTCCATTTAAAATTAATTTTTTTTAACGAGGTACATTGTAGTACCTTTCACTCTTATTTATAAAAAAAAAATTTAAAAATAAAATAAAAAACCTTTAATCGCCGTGCCATTTAAAACCTAAAATTATAATTATCATAATAGTTATTTTTCATTAATTCATTATTTAAAAGATAAGACAACTCAATTTACATAAGCTGATTACAATTTTTTAATAAAATTTGGGATTTAGATTAGGGTTTAAATTTGATACACAGGCTGTGTAAAATAAATTTTACACAAGCTTGCCTATTTCTACTATAAATCAAAATTAAACCTAAACCTTAAAAAACTAAACCCCAAATCCTAAACTCTAAAGCTTAAATTCTAAACACTAACATTAAATTCTGAACCATACAACCCAAACCCCTAAATTCTAAACCTTAAAACTAAACTCCTAATCCCTAAAACTAAAAGGTATGTGTTTAGTTTACACAGAGTGTGTATTGAAACTTTTCTCTTTAAATTAAGACATAATATTAAAAACAGTAAAAATATCAAATTATGCCAATTTAAAGATAAGCTTAACTCCCCAAATTTAATATAGTATAGGGACTATAAACTATATCTCGACCTTATATAAATGCCTTTATTTTGTATTTATATATATTTTTGATTAATTGTATTTATATATTTTAACTAGATTGATCTCACTTAATTCGAATCAAATAATCATTTTATTACTATTATAATTGGCACACTTTTGACGTGGGAAATTTTTTTTCTGGTTATTTGTAAAAAGAGAGATAAATAACGCTTGGTTGATGAAATTTAATTATTCAATAATACTAAAAAGGGAGAATTTAAAATTTTAAAGCAATGATTATTGTAACAGGCAGCATCTTGTGATATACAACAGTTAATGACTGTAAGCTAGAAACAGAGCGTAATGATACAAATATAACGAATAGGGTTCTGGAGAATTTACTCACTTTCATACTCGTCTTCATCTCCAAAACTGAAAACAGATGCATCAGCTGCCATTGCCTTGAATTCACTTTCCGACCCAGAAACTCCAGCAGCAGCAGCGGTGGTTTCTTTTCTTGGGTTACTAGTGGTGTGTGTCTGTTGGGTGTTTGCACTTCCTAAAGAAGCTTGTTCAGTAGAATGCACCAAACTTGCAACTTGATAGGCATTGGTACTTGTTTCCGGTTTGGTGGTGGCAGAGGGGGCAGCTGGTTTTTGCTGCCTATTCGATGACCGACCAGAGTCTTCTGCCTCACCATCCGAGAACACATCATCTTTGTCGTTATGTCCTGGGTCTTTGTCGTTGCTTGATGGGGTTGCTGCACCTCCATCAGCAGGTGAAGCAATGGTTCCTGAGCTTTCATCTGGCTTATTTGTAGCGGTTTCGGTTGGCGGCTTTGACGGAACAGGGTCATTATAATCCATGAGCACAAGCTCGACTTGGAAACCAGGGGAAGGTAATTTCCTCTGCACATATTTACCCAAAAGGGGAGATAAAAATTAGAGAAGACACTATTTCAACCAGACATAAAGAAATGAAGATCTGAAGTCATTTTGACAGATCATAAATAAAATCATCTCATCATATTCATGTTTTACCTTGTCAAATCCATCAAGATCACTGGTATTCAGAATTATTCTGTTTTCTATCATTGTTGTGTTTAACCAACTGATAAATCAAAAGGACAGAATCACAACAAAATTAGTTAATTAATACGGAGTCAACGATCTAATCTTGAAGGAGAGGGGATTAATTACAGACCAGTAAAAATCTCCTTGGCGATCATGAAAATGAATTTTAAAGTCTCCAGCCAACTCGGTCAGACCAGGTTCCCCAGGCAAAGCAAATACCATAACTCCTTTCTTTGGTGCGCTAAACCAAAAATCTTCTGGCTGTAATTACACGCACAGAACTTCAAATTGGTGTAAGGAAGCTCCAGAGATTCAAATGGCATTTCCTAAAAACATAGGTGGTGATCACACTAATTGAATAAAACCAAACTTACAGAGAGATCCTTGGTACGTGGATGCTTCTTTGTGGAGAAGCGTTCACCTGCAGAGGGAGAAAGTATTGGAGGTCATGAAGATTATGCAGGCTGAAAGGCACAAAAAGTTCTAGTAGGACAATACAACTACAGGTTCACTTGTTTGGAGAGCTACAAGTGAGAATGGATCTGAAAATTACAACGATGGTTCAGAGTTACTGCAATTCCCCGTTAAAGCATTCCAATCAAGGCCCCATAAGCCAATATGGGGCCTTTGAAGTGCAGCATTACCCATGAATTTCCAAGTTTTTTTACCTCTTGGATTACATAGCCTTGAGTCAAAATGAAAATGCCTCTATGAGCTGTAAGCCTAAAACTAGAGACAAAGATCATATCAAACTTAAGAATTTGAAGCTACAACTACATATTTTGAACATGATTAAGCCATTATTATTCCCTAAAACAGTTGCAGTTAATCATAAATATGATTTTGATATTCCTACAAGTGCATGCAGCTAAAAAGATTGGGCAGAAAATCTCATCTTCATGTCAATCCAAAGGACTTCTTCGGCTATACATCAAAAGCATCTTATGCATGTATGAGAAGCTCCACGTAAATAACAAAAGGGAGCTCTAATCATCAATCAAACAAAAAATGTTATACCATGATGATCAGACACTGTAATGGAAGGCCTGATCCAATAAGGACAACGAAGAAGCCGGAATCCTCTAAGAATGCACCTGTATAAACATAATGTCAGCACTAGTATAAAACCAAAGATAAAAAATATAAACATTAAATTGCCAGAAGAATACCTGCGCCCAGGCTGGTCTTCACCATTGAAGTATGTTAAGATGCGTTCAAAGTACTTGACGTATCTCTAGAAAACATAAAAGGAAAATATATGGCAATCAGATAAGATATAAGCAGCTTCCAAAAGCCGAACCCGGAAAATCACTAAAAATCAACTGCTCACAATTTGACTCGGCAAAACGAGCCCCTTTCCATCCACACATCTTTTCTGGTTGTAGTAGTCCATCGACTCTTCGGCAGTGGGGAAGAACTGCAATGAGATAACAAGTTAAAGAATGAACCAACCATTTTGACCAAGAAATTTATAGCTATATTAAATTCACGCATTTCTTCAACAAGAACATGTTCATTGGGTCAAACCTTCAAATACAGAAGAAGGCTGGAGATCATCAACCCTGTCCTTGCCATCCCAGCTTTACAGTGCACGACCACAACATTCTCAATATCCTCCTTCAGCCAAGAGTAAGCACTTTGACAAAAAGATATTATCAATCGAATTGGAGGGCAATTATGGTCATCAAATGGGAAACTAGCCACCTGAGGAAAAAGTTGGATATCAATTGTAAGATGTATAATTTTATTTCACATAGGTCATCTTACAGTAAGTTTTAACATGCTGTATTTGATGTTATGCATGCATGAGTGGGAAACAAATGGTGGTAAAGCTTTATCAAAGATTAGGTGGAACTAACAGTTCTTAGGAATTATCTTTTGCCAACAACTGATTTCATCATTGAGGGAAATAGACTCTCGCTTACCTTCAAAAAAAAAAACTCTTGCCCATTCACTCCTAATGGATTCCATTGGCAAATAGTTTAAGAAGAAATTAGTGGCTGTTTTTTTTTTCTGATTTTCTCCACGGGTCCAGCCAAATGGAAGTCTAAATCTATTTTCAGAAGCCAACATAGCATTATATAGTTATTTGCTTGAGAGACCTTTGAGATTATCTTTTATCAAAGCTACATGATAGGCACATGGCACACAGCCACAGCTAACCAGAATTTAAGAAAAAATTTCAGGTGGAAGTAAACATATAGTGAGTTACCCCAACAAACCACAGCATACCTTTCCTTCAAATAATGAAGCATCATACAGCCTCTCAGAGCAAAGATTATATACTTTGTACTTGTCCTGCATAGAAGTAAATAGATTTTAGGATCAAAAAGTAAAATGCATGGCAATGATGCAAGGATGAAACATACACAAATACATATGAACTAGCAACAAAACGGCCCCTTCAAACCCAAATTTTTTTTAAGTAGATCAACCAAATTGTCAGCGACAATGATTTTAACAGCTCCAGCAACCCCAAATGACAAGATTCATATTGAATGAAAGGTGGATGTCACGGGAAAAAGGTATAGGTCGGGAACTTAGCATTAGACGAGTGAAGTTGCTATTTAACAAAGTAAATACAGACAAGTGCCAAAGCAGGCATAACACAGAGCAGACTAAAAGCTAAGCCAGTTATCATGTTCAAAGAGCTGAAAACATATTAAAAGAAGAGGCAATAATAATCTCTCTCCACCAAAACAGTAAACTCCTAAAGCCAGTATATCATAAATACTGACCAACCTAAAATAAAGTAGACCAAGTTTTTTATTTTCCTCAACCTCTGATGTAAAGAACTATAAAATAAAAGCACATATAGATGCATGGTGGAGAAAACCAGGGAAAAAAAGGAGGAGGAAGAAGATGCATATTATAGATCAATAGACCTGTCATTAATTCATTACCTTGTGATGTGTTTCAAAAAACTGAATCACTTCTTCCATGTGATTTCGATAGAACCCCTGCATCACAATTGTAAATTCTTAGACTAACTAAAGGGAAAGCCAAATTCAAAAGTCTTAGTTTAGCTACCTCAACATATCCAAAAAACCCAGAGCTCATGTCACCAGCAGGGAACCCCATAGCAATTATGTTCTCAGTGATGTATGTCATATCTAAATCAAATCCTCCCTCCTGAAGAGAAGGTGAGTTACAAATATTGAGATTGTCATAGTAAAAAAACAAAAATTTCAAAACAGGTTGGAGGCAAATCTATGTACTAAGGAGAAAAGTGTAAGCCCCACCTGGTATCTTCGTTTGTTTTGCGAAACAACATGCCGAGCCTTAACCTGCACAGCTTTCACAGCATTTTTAGAAGAATCAACTATGCCTTTTGTAATTGTTCCAAGAAAACCAGATTGGGTTGGTGTTGAAGCTCCATCAGAGTTAACATCTGCAGTGGGAGATTTTGAAGGTGAACGCAATCCTAACCCACTAGTAAACCGGGAAAAAGTTGATTGTGCAGCATTCCCTGTTGATGATGAGTCCTCTTGAGCGGCAGCAAAAGGCCGAGGAATTTTTAAATTTCTAGTCCATGATGCCAGCCTTGATGGGGCTTCCTGTGTAGTAGTAGAAGAATTATTCGGTCTTGAATCTGTCGCAGCAGCAGGAGTTGGCGAGTAAGCAGGTACATCAGCCATTCTGCCGTTCCTAGAGTATCATAACGATTAAAGTTCAAGTATTCAAACTTCAAAGACCCAGCATATGAGACACCAGTTTATACAGTCCTCAGAATTACAACTGCAATCATAACGTATACGGTTCAGCTAATAAAGATTAGTAAATTCTAACAAAAACATGAACTTCTTGACCCTTGTACTACGTGCCGTAAGTAAGCAAAACTCGTGAATTGCTAAATACAACATTGATCTGACCTAATGACCAAAAGCAATTATATAAATTAACAGAGATTATAAAAAAAATCAATAATAAGATAGCATAAATCAACCTTCGAAAACTCAAACACTGAAATGAAATCATCGATCGCCTTCAAAAGAGTTGATTAAAAAGATTAAGATCTATGCCGGTGATCTTACCTTGTATGGAATGTACGGATAAAAACCACAGAAGCAGTGAATTGCAGAAATAGGAACCGAAGTAAATTAGGGTTTCGAGATCTAAGTTTTAACGCGACGAGGGAGGGAAGAAAACTTGATCTGTGGGCTTATGGCGTTATTTGAAGGTGTGGGTTTTTTTGGCGTCAGGTCACGTGCTTTCCGTGGTTGACGAATGTGAACCGCTGATATAGCAGAAAATGAGTTTGAAGATCGTAATCCAACGGTGACAGATTCCGTTGTGGAAGTTTCATACGATTTTACTTGACTTAACCAATCCTAGGATAATATTTTGTACGAAGAAATCAATGCATTAAGATAATATAAATATTACAAAAAGAGTTATTGCCAACTAAAGTCCTCAAACTACGACCAAAATTTTAAATAAACCCTCGGACATCAAAGCGATTTATTCTAAATCCAGAGTATTGGTATTTAGCTTTGGATCTATTTATTTTGGCTTAATTGACAAATTGATGCTTAAAGTATACTATTTTTTTCATTTTGCCGTTATAATTTTTTTGTTTCAAAATGATACTTAAAAATTATTTTCTTCACAAATTACTCCAAATTACTTTCATTTAAAATAACGTTGAATCAGCTAGAACTTGTCACATGACACAAAAGTATCGTAAACATTGTTAAATATCACTTAATTATTGAGTTATATTATCATTAACCAACAGAAATACCAACCAAAAAATCACAATTGATATGTAATGTAAATAGAAAATTGTTGCAATTTCATAACTTTATCTTATTTTTATCTTTTTAAAGAAATGGAGATAAAGAATAAATTAGGAGTGCTTTGGTTTTTATTATTTATTTTAATGTAATAAAAGCTTAATCAGGGCATCTCCAAACCTTTTAGAACTAATGGAGATAAATAACAATGGCAGAAAAAGAGAAGATGAAAGGAAATCATTAGATATTATTGGAAATGTACATCAAAGAACATAGATTTAAAGGCATTGTATATGCTTGGTGTAAATAAGTATATTTGGGTCATTGATCAGTAAAAAAATTATTTTCATCCACTGCCTCCTCCATGACCCAGGGAGGAGGAATTCATTGCTTTCTCAAGCACCGCCACTAGCAGTCGCCTGGTTCATTGCCTGGTACTCATAGCCGGACTTCGCTTCAACAGCTTTACTCCCAATGGACTGTCCTTGCTCTGCATTATAAAACAACATTAGGAATTTAAACATAGGCTTTGAACATTGTAATTGAAGTAGTGAAATTCCGATGCAGATTGTAGTTACCAGACGGCAAGTTCCAGCTGTGAGGTCGCATACGGGATACTCCTGAGGGCAGCAACTGTAGTGATCATTGCAGCATGTCGCAGATTCCATCGGACAGCATCCCCAGCCAAAGCAGTAATTACCATAGTCAAATAAGCAGCAGCAAGTGGTTCCCTGAGGGCATGAGTAGTAAGCATCACACAGAGTCGGAGGCTTTACGGGAGAAGGTGGAGACGGGGAAGGCTTAGGTGGGTTCATTCCTTTCTTGATGGGATATGAGGCCATCATCGCAATACCACACTTGCCGGTGGAGGTGCCTGCGACATTACGCTCCATCTTGATGTATCCATTCTCTCCCCAGTTAGAACCCCATGAATTCCTCACTATCCAGTAATCTATTCCACCTTCTGTGCCATATCCGACAGCGATAACACCATGGTCTAAGCTTGTTCCACAGTGACCGGTGAATACACCCTGAATGCCGAACACAATGTTATACATATGGACGGATCAGGCATCATTTGGATTCCACAACGCAGCAGAACAGCAGCGCAGCAGTGGAATCTAAACGAGGCCTTCAAAAACAAGAAAATAAGTGCTGGAAGATTCAATTGTTTGGTATTTACCGATTGGTAGAGCTGGAAGTCCCTGCCACCAGCTTCAATGGCAACACTAACAGGCTGATTTGCAACAGCCCTCTTCAAAGAATTCTCGTCGTTTTCCGGGACATCTTCATATCCATCGATGGAAACGACACGAGCATTCTTCTGCAAGGATGAGAAAAAAAAAGTTTACAACACTCAACCATCATCATAAAAGATTCTCATACTAAAATTGGAAAACTGAAAAGGATCCAACTTCCTACTAACCCTGTTTACATCACATGTATTGTCAGTAGCACGGTAAGGGTAATCCTCATCGGTGTCGATACCCCCATTGTTAATAATAAACTCAAAGGCATGGTCCATGAGACCACCATTGCATCCCTGGTTATACAAATTATCACAGTCCACAAGCTCCTGCTCCGACAAGGAGATGTGGTCACCGGTCACAATCTTGTTTATCCCCTCCACTGCAGCCACAGTTGAGAATGCCCAGCAACTCCCTACATCCAAAATCAATACAATACTGATATTTTAAAAACTCGAAATCAAGGGGACTAATTTAAGTAAACTTTACCGCATTGGCCTTGATCCTTGACAGCCCCGACAGCACCTTTCTCCCTCCAATCAACCAACTGAGGCAAATCATCACCAACCTGAAACGCATACCGGTTGCTCTTCGCCTTGTCGGCAAGTCTATTCGATCGGGTCTTGGGGTCCACCCTGGTACCCAAATACGCAGCTCTGTACTCCTCATTGGTCAAATCCGCAAACCTGTTGAGACCAACCTTATAGGAGCGGTTAACCGAGTTATGTTCCAGGATAAACCTGAGATTATCCTTAAAGATCTCAAACCGCTTTTCCTTCTCCCCCAAGTCATTATAATTCTTGCCGTGTTTCACAAGCCACGACTCGTACATCCGCCGCACCTGAGCCTCGACCGTTGCCTGCTGCAGCAGACCGTGGTCAAGATCGTAGTCGATGATGGACATGTCCATAGCCGATGACAGTGTAATAAAAAGGACAGAAAACATGGAAAGGATGAACAGAACATGGAGAGGGTTGTTTAGGAGAGACATGGTTGTTGTTTCTGAAGGAGATGAAGTGGGAAAGGGAGGAGATATATAGGAGAAAACAACAAAGAGAAAGAAACTGCGTTGAAATAGGATTGGGAAGTGGAAATCTGGTGTTTGTATCTGTCACGGTTCGATTACGAGAGGACAAGGGAAACCCTAGCCTATATTTAGAGATAAAATGTAGAGACGTTCCTGGAAAGGCCTCTCTTTGTTTCTATATGTATATATAGATATATACACGTGTATATATGTCACAGTTATGGATATCGTATTGGTACCAGTTGTAAAGTTTGGATCTTCATTAGTCAGTATTTGAATAGGTTAAAATTTTTACTTCGATTGCAATTTCAGAATGTTATAGTTATTTTGATCTGTTTCTATTAATACAAATTTATATCAATTCATACTATTGGATAAAATTTTAAAAATTTTAATCACTAGCATTTAAAATAAAATATAAAAACTTTTAAAAAATAAAAATATCTCTAAAGCATGTGATTAAAAGTTCTCGGTTGACATTATCTTCTCTTTCTTAGATCGTGGATTCAATAATCATAAAAATTAAAATTTATCGCACCCTTCCAAGTTATATATATAAGAATTAAAGTATGTTATTAAACCTAATTAGTAACGTAAAAAATTTATAAATGCATTTAAATATATTTTATGTGTGTAATTGAGTTATATTTGTATTTATATAAATATTTATTATGGCTTAAATGTCACATAAGTGCTCAAACTATACCTTTTGTTCCAGATAGGTGTCTAAAGTATTTTTCGGGTCAAGTAGGTGCTTAACGTTTACACTGTTATCGTTTTAGGTGCTTGGCCGTTAACATCCGTTTAATTTTTTTCTTTAAGCAATCAAAACATGACACGTGGCAATGATTTTAATTTCTTTTTTCTTTTTTCTTTTTAACTTATTTTTTAAAAAATCACTATATTTCTTAAAATTCACAAAATAACCAAAAAATCCCTAGATCCCCAAATCCGGCCACTATTGCCGCCATTCATCAAGTTGTCGGCGACAGAATGAGGCCTCCTATTGTCGCAAGACTCGAATATCATTCGTCGGCCGATCGACTATCGTTTGCCGCCGATCGTTTTCTTTTCCTTTTACGAGTTTGACTTTATTTCGACAATAGGCACGTCGTTCATCAGCTATCGACGACAGAAGAATGAGACAAATGATCGTGGAGTTCGATGACTGAAGTGGTGGGCTCGCCGTCGGCGATTGGCAGTGGCAATGGTTGGAATCGATTTTTGGGACTTAGAAATTTAGGGATTCAGGACTATTTTAGAAATTTTTTAGAGTTTTAAGACATTTTTGAAATTTCTGTTTTTTTTAAATAAAAGAAAATAAAATTAAACATGCCAAGTGTTATGTTTTTATTGGCTAACGAAATTTTTTTAACGGTTGTTAACGGCTAGGCATTAAAATGGTAACTTTGAAAACGTTAGGTACCTATTTAGCCCGAAAAATACTTCTATCTGAAAAAAGAGATATAGTTTGGGCACTTATTTACCTATTAAGCCATTCATTAATCATTATTAAGAAATTAAGAACAATGTTATATATATAATATGATTAACTGATATTGACATTCGGAAATAAAAGATTTTTATGAGAAAAAAAAAAGATAATTTAATTCACCGTTTACTCTTATTATACGATCTAAAAAAGTGTAAAAAATATTTTACTCGGTATAAGAGAATCATAGCTATATATATATATAATAGGAGTAGGACATACTCATTTAGTTTTATACTTTTTGGGCCATTGGGGAGGAAAAATCAATTATTGATACTAGCCAAGGGAAATATGAAGATTATTATGATAATGAAGGAACTAATATCAATCATCTATTTATCAGCATCCAACGGTCCAAAAAATATATAAATTTTTTTAATAAGCAACATATGATTTTATTCAAAAAGTGCAAAATCATATAATTCAACCACTATTATGTATCTCGTTAAAAAAAATTAAACCTAAATGAAAAAAAAGAATACATAACAATAGTGTTACATGAAACAAACATAACACCAAAATAAACTCAACTAAAGAAAAACACCCAAATAAAATTATAAACAATGTAGCAGGCGCCATTCGCAAAACGCAAATCATGTATACTCCACTCCAACTCACATGACTCAACAAAACCCAAAACAATAGTGACAACAATTCAAGGCAACACACTGCTACTCTCGATGCATATCCAGCACCCTAACACCTGAAGCAAACATTAAATAGCATTGCATTATAGGTAAATTCGGCCCAATAAGTATAATAGTTACGATAATCAAATGCCTCCTAAACTTAGCACGGTCTCTTCGAACAGTCGTACACCTAAAAATAAGAGTGTACTTAGCCACTTAGGTGATATTGCCTTTTTTTCAAAAACTCGAAAAAATTGAAGCTTGAAAGTCGAAAATCTTTGCTCGGAAATAATAAAGAATTGAGAGTGTTTTAACAAATATTTTGTTGCAGTGGAATAATAAAAATGAAGCAAATTGCTTCGATTTATAGGCATATTTCAGAGGGCAAAATCGTCCTGTTAAAATAAATTTTAAATGCTGATTAAATCCCTTCAGAAACTGTCAAAACTCTTTGATATCGGCCCTTTTTTATGAAGAAACGGGCTGTTACCTTAAAAGCTTTAAATTTAAATAGAGAAAAAGAATACTGAAGATAATAAGAAGACACTAATAATCAAACGAGATAAACTCGACAAAGGGATATAATCACTAAACCAACGTATAACTCATAACTAAACTATGCATAACAAGCTACGGATGACCATCCTCATGAAGGATAGGGAGAACCTCAGCTGGGGGAAAGATATTGTTCCCCTTCCAATGCTCAAGGACTGAGCAAGCTTTGCAAGATCATCGGCCATTTTATTGTCGTCTCTCGGGATATGTTGGAACACAATCTTTTAACTCCGAATACAAGCCTCTTGAATGTGCAGAACCAACGATCTCGCCCATATCCTTGAAATCCGAGAAACTATATCATAGGCCCGGCTTGTCACGTTATAAATGGTCTCAACCAATAAAAAATATTTATTTCATTAAATTTTGTCATGTCATCTTTTTACCAAGTGAATCTTCACTCAGATTTACTGTAAATTAAATTAAAAATCATTTTTTATCAATTGTAGATTCACTTAGTAAAAAGAAGAAATGAAAAAATTTAATGAAATGAATGTTTTTTATTGGTTAGGACCATGAATGACGTGACGAGCCGGACCTATGATATAATTTCTCCTCAAATCCCGTTTCTCAATCAGCCGAAGAGCATCTTTACTGTCAGTTTCAACCACGAGACTTCGACAACAATTGCAGCTAATAAATTGCAGAAAATGGGCTGAAAACATACAACAATTGACAGCAAATAACGACATTTAAAATTGAATATAGAACGGAAGATATCAGACGGAATTCATACCAAAATTAACGGCCATGAACGTTAAAAAAAGTCAATTTAAAGTGCAGCTATTCCAAATCAATTCATATTGCAAAATCAATACAATTCACGTAAGCTAGTGAACACAGATTATTGTACGCGGCTGTACCAATTAAGGGTATTCGCGGCAGACCCCTCGAAATTCATAAATAATATTTCTGAGATTTATAGATAGAGGGATAAGAAAAAATTTTACAATTTAGAAGGTGGAATTACACGCATTACTCCCTTAAACATTACCAACAGATCCTAACCCACATAAATAGTTACAATCCTATATAATTAAAATTCATTTATACAACGTAAAACTTTAATATATATATATACATGGTTCTCTGTTGATTGATATATTATGAGAAATGTTTACAATTGTAGAATTATTTCTAAACTTTTCAAACTCGCTCCTATGTTATTGCTAAATTCTAACAAAATTAAATTTGTTGTTGTCATTTAACCAATTTAATCTAAAACTAAAAAAAAATTGCAAACAAGATGTCTTATTTTAAAGATGATTTAATTAGAGGTTGGCAATTAATAACTAGAAACGGTATATGTTTGAAAATATTGTTGCACATACAATCTAATAGTTTCGATGGGTATTATTGTTATATATAAGGAGAGGTTCATCCCTTTGTATATTCGTTCATCCACATTCAATCTCCAGCCACTAAATTTACACATTTTCTGGAATTTCGATTTCGAGATTAAGAATGGTGTCGATTCCAGCAACCAGAAATTCTTTGCATTGTCTGATTAAGAATTTCATCTTTGTTTTGCTAGCTTGTTTGTCTGTCCATGGCCAACGTTTGTCCATTTTCCTTGCTTTTATTTGTGTTTTTTTAATGGGTTTGTTCTGTCTTTTTTTAACGTGTTTCATAATTTTCATGCAGCAAGTCCAGCATCTCGCAAAGAATATTTAAATGTAAAGAGATCTGATTTTCCAAATGATTATGTTTTTGGATCATCGACCGCTGCTGCTCAGGTTAGTTAAATCTGATACAATTACACAAAAGGTAAAACTCTTAGTTTTACACATTTTTTTAGATCTTGAATGAGTGAAATGGACGACTGAAGCGTGTTTGAGTACATGTTATGTTGCTCCACTCTTTGTATATATGTCTGATATTCATGTCCAACAAAACGACATGTGTACGAGAATGAGAGACTTTTCGTATCTCGTGATGTATTTTTTATTAAGTAGAGGGGAAAAACTTTGATACACATGCCGTGTAAACTTTAGTTGAAATGTGCTTTTCAGTTTTAGGAGTTAGCGTTTTAGTTTAAGGTTAGTTTTTAGAATTTAGTGCATAGAGTTTAAGGTTTAGGGTTTAGTTTTTTAGGATTTGAGTTTTTATAGTGTAAATACACATGTCTGTGTAAAATTTTACACAAGCTTGTATATCAAAGTTTTACCCTAAGTAGAGAGATATTACACTTTCAAGGTAAATGTTGGGATTCGAACCTACATAAAGTGGAACAATATGAGCATTCTTGATCATTCAGCCAATTAGTAGATCTTTAGTGATGAATTTTTTTAAATGAAAATAATTGTATACGACATATCTGTATTCTACATTCGAATCTAAGAAACATAATTAAATGGTGTTTCCCTTTTATATCTACAACACAAGTAATTAAATTGGATGCAGATTGAAGGGTCAGCTAAATCCGAAGGGAAAGGACCAAGCGTTTGGGATCAATTTATTAGGGAATTCCCAGGTTGGCTCACGTTTCTTTGTTGTTATAATAACATTTTATAGAAACTTCATAACATGGAAGCTAATAAATAAGGGTTATTGTTTGAACTGTTTTTTTTTTCCAGACAAAATAATAGACAAAAGCAACTTGGAGGTAGCAGCTGATTCATATAATCGCTATAAGGTAACATATTTCTCACTAGGTATTAAACTTAAGGAAAATATAAAAAAAAAATATTTTCCACAAGCGTTTAGTTTTAGGATTTAGGTTTAGTGTTAGGATTTTAGTGTTTATGGTTAGGTTTTAAGGTTTAGAATAGATTTTATGGTTCAAAGCTTATAATTTAAGATTCAAGGCTCTTAAAAAGAACATGTGGCAGCTTTAGAAGCTCGCTTATGAAAAAACTTTCTACTAACGGTGCATTAAATAATTACCCTTAAATTTACTACAAATTAACTATATAATAAAAAATAACTACAATATTTAAAGAACCGTCTCTGACACATATTTGGATACAAATATAAGATATAACACTTCATAGATACTTTTAGATACAAATCAGGGATGAAGCTAGAAAATATTTATAGGGGGGATATTGTATTAAAATTTATTAAAGAAATAGTAAATGTATTTGCAGGAAGATGTATCGAATTTGAAAGACCTTGGTGTTGATTCTTATAGATTTTCCATCTCATGGGCGAGGATTTTGCCTGGTAATATATTCTTGGGTCACTAAACTATTTTTATTTTCTTGTTTTTGTCATCAATCTATTACTTCTTTCCTATTTTGATCATTAAATTATTCTCGTTTTTCTACTTTTTGTGAATTTTTTAACGGCGGGTGATTAAAATAGAAAAAATATAATATTAATGATTATTTTATAAACAATAATAGTTTAATGACCAAAATAAAACACAAATTAGTGACCACTTGTGATGTTTACCCTATATTCTTTACCAAACTTTGTTTCGTCGGTCCATATCTAGAAAATGTTAATAACAATAACAATAAAGTATATTAGATTCAACATAGTGTTAACCATTTTATTATCTATTCTCCTACATTTAGACGGAACTTTGAGTGGTGGAATAAATCAAAAGGGCATCAACCATTACAACAATTTCATCGACGAGTTAATTAAAAATGGTAATTAATTTATAACTTACTTCAATTAAGCTTATTTTTTGTAAAAAAAAAAAAAAAACTGATCTAATCATTTGAGTAATCCCTATGTCTATTTCATAATTAAAGGCATCAAGCCCTTTGTGACAATAATGCACTTTGATGAACCGGAAGCCCTTGAAAACAAATATGGAGGCTTCCTGAACCATAGTATTGTGTAAGTTCTCATTCCAACATCCTTTTATTGTTTGCAACTCATAACTAGTGTAATATTCGAAGGGTTTTCTGTAATAATCGGTATTTAATCCATTGACTGATTAATTCATATCGGATATCGTAAAGGTCTATTATGAACGACCTTCTCAACCCAATTTGTTTTCGTTTACAGGAATGATTTCAGGGATTATGCTGAAATATGTTTTAAAACATTTGGAGATCGGGTTAAAAATTGGATTACAATTAATGAACCCCTAATTATGGCTAAAATGGGGTATGCCCTGGGAGTAGGTCCACCAGGCAGATGTTCCGATAGAAAATTCTGTCCCCATGGTAATGCAGCAACTGAACCCTACATTGTTGCCCATAACGCTCTTCTTGCCCATGCAGCGGCTGCCAATCTTTACAAACAGAAGTACCAGGTAAATCTAACCCGTAAAACTATACGTTATTTCGATCGGAATATGAGTGTTGAATACGAGTATGTGAATTTGCTTCTCTAGGCAACACAAGGGGGGCAAATCGGAATAAGCCTTGTTGCACAATATCATGAGCCATATTCAGACACACCACTTGATAAAAAGGCAGCAAAGAGGGCCATGGATTTCGAGTTGGGATGGTTAGTATATGAATTCACACCCATGTATACGAACAATTTATCGAATTTCTTAACGAAATCGAACCGGTTGTAGGTTTATGGAACCACTGGTTCGAGGAAAATACCCGAAAACCATGAGAAAATTTGTGAAGGAGAGGTTACCTGTTTTCAGTGCAGAAGAGAAAGAGCTTGTCAAGGGTTCATTTGATTTCATAGGAATCAATTACTATAGCTCAAGATATGCTAAGCACATTCCATCTAGTCCAAATGTCATGCCACCCAGCTACATGGTAGATTCAAATGTAAATGTCACAGGTAATCTTTTAAGTCCATCTTTATTTAAAATATTCGGAAAAAAATTAGACCAGTCCGATTTCAATAATGTTACAATACAAAGCAATAAAGACGAATCATTTGTGTTGCGTTGATGTAACAGTGGACAAGGATGGCGTTCTTATTGGTCCGAATGCGGGAGGGAGTGTTTTTATTTACGTTTATCCTAAAGGACTTTACAAGGTTTTGAAGTTCATGAAGAAACACTATAGTAAAAACCTTACAATCTACATTACTGAGAATGGTTCGAAAACTTGTCCCTTCCATGCTTTCGTTCTATTGAATTTTTAAACACTTTCATGTTTAGCTATTAATTCCGAATTCATCTTCTTCACGATTCCGTATAGGTTACACGGAGAAAAGCAACGATAACATTCCGATTTCTCAGACGTTAAAAGATGGTATCAGGATCAAATTCATTCAGAAACATTTACACCAACTCCAAAAAGCAATCAAGTGAGTTTCATTCTCATTCATACATACATTTGTACGTACGTACGTACATACTAAGGTGTGTTTATGTTGCTAATGATACAGGAAAGGTGTGAATGTGAAGGGGTATTTCTATTACAGTTTAGTTGATAGTTTTGAATGGGGAGAAGGCTACACCGTCAGATATGGACTTTACCATGTTGATTTCAAGAACCTCACTCGTTCACCTAAGGAATCTGCTGAATGGTACCGTAAATTTATTAAGGGTGTCGGAAAATAAACATGTCAAATATGTGTAAGCCTTTTTGTCTAAGCCTTTCAATATTAACAGAAAGGATAAAAAAATAAATGAATGCATGTTGTGTTTATTAATTTTGTTCTAAGACAATCTAAACTTCTTTTCAAATGGAAAGACACTATATTGGGTTATTTTCACATTGGCTTGGAATACTTTTATCTACATTGTTCGACAAGGAATCGAATATAACATGGGAGACCAATTCGACAACACGAGGAACATGCTACATCGGTTACTCGACTGATTAGAGAAATATTATATATTGAATGTGAGCACATATTGTGATATTGACCATTGAGACTCCCAAAGACAAATTGGAGGTAGCTATTTAAAAGTGAGCACACCATTTGTGTTGGTGTTGAATGCCCCTTTGTACTCAACTTGTCTCCTTAGATATCTCATTTCCTCCTTGTTTTTAATATGGTTTAAAAAGGTATTTTATTGTGGCATGTGAACCTATTAAATTATATAGTGTGGAAAAAGAAGAAAAAAAGAGAGATGAATATGGATCACTAGGATGACTATTTCCATGGACGGTTGTACTTTAGGGCGGGAGGGGCTGTAGCCCTCCAACCCTGCACCAATTTTTTCTACCTTTAGTTTATATATTAAATTTAATTTTTTTGGATAATTAAAAATTATCCCCTAATTTTTAAAATTTTTATTTTACCTGAATATCAAAGTCTGATTTCGTCCCTTACTGTTTCTCTATGGACACTGATCGCTAAGTCCTTTACGTCTATTTTTCTCAATTCCCTAATCAGTATTTTTAAAAATTTCTTTCAAAAGTCATAAAATCAAACATTGAACCTTCAGCAACCATACTCCGATCTCAAAATGTAGCCGTTAATGGGCCGGAATTCATGCATGGTCCTTTTTCTCGCCTTAGACCACATTCACACCGATCGAATCGGTCAGAATCTGTATAGAACCAGACATACATACATGGTAGAAGCATGATAGTTTTTTTTTTTTTCATTTGACAATGGAATCATATTAGGAGGAGATTCCAGCAGGTGGAGAGAGCAGCGGGGGAGTGTATCATCAGTCATCACACAACTACAGTCTACAGCATGCAGTTCAGAAATTGTGGGCTGTAGCCTGTATGTTCCCACTAGTTATTGGCGCACTAATTCCACCCTTTAATGGTGGACGGATCACCACCTTTGCGCACATGCATTTTGGCACCTCCCCACTTCTCCCCCCAGTGCTAACAATGGATTCCGATTGGGATTAGGGGAGTGTTTTTTAATCCCCTTATCATCTGTGGGAAAGAAACATCAAATTCTTTCAAAAAAAGAAGAAGAAGAAAGAAACACCAAATAACCATTCGACCTTGTTGCTAGGGATGGAGCCGGGACCGAACATTAACATTGGCCAAAATATTGAATTTAAAAAATGTAAAAGCTTATTAAGTATTTAAACTTAAAAGTTGTGGTATAAGGTCTAATTTGTCTAATATTTAAATTTTTAAAAAACCTAAATTGTTATTGGACCAAAAAAATTAAGGATAGGGGTTCACTTTTCTTTAGTTCAACCCAACTTGATTATATATTTAATAAACTATTGTTTTTTTAATTTGAATATTTATTTTTATAAAGGCCAAATTATTATTGGGTAAACTACACGGAAGACCACCGATCTTTGGGGTTAGTGTCGAAATGACCACCGATCTTTTAATTTTGTCAAAATGACCACTCAACTATTGATATGGTTCCAATATAGCCACTAGCTGTTAAAAGCTAACGGAGAGGCTGACGTGGCAGTTAACAAAAACTTGTATAATTACACATTTAGTCCCCGTAATTTTCACATTTAATCAATTTAGTCCTAGTTTCAATTTAATAAAATAAATTAATTATCCAATTAGGTGGTGACACATGTCATCACCTTATTGGAGAGAAAAATCAAAGCATTGCACAAATGTAATTGGGGAATCGAACCCACATTCCCTTGGGTGTAAGGGGAAAGTCTCTGCTACTGGCTAGGCACATATTTATGACATGAAATACAAAATTTAATATATAAGTTATATGATTGTTAATGCCATGAAAAAAGAATTAAATGTCATTTTAGAGGATTTGAACATCTAACCCAAAATTTTATAAAACCTAAAACCCTAAAAAAATTAGACCCTAAAACCCTAAAAATTTATAAACCATAAACCCTAAAAATTTATAAACCCTAAAACTATAGTTAGTGCATGGTTTAAAAAATCCCTAAACCCTAAAAATATAGTTAGTACACAATTTAAAAAATTATAAACCCTAAACTCTAAAAATTTTATAAACCATAACCCTAAAAGTTTTATAAACCCTAAACCCTAAAAATTATACACTCTAGAACCTAAAAATTTTATAAACCCTAAACCTTAAAAATATAAACTCTAAACCCTAAAATTATAGTTAATGCATGATTTAAAAAATCTCTAAACCCTAAAAATTATAGTTGGTACATGATTTAAAAAAATTATAAACCCTAAAAATTTATAAACTATAAACCCTAAACCCTAAAAAATTATAAACCCTAAACCCTAAAAAATATGTAAACTCTAAACCCTAAGATTATAGTTAGCGCATGATTTAACTTTTTTATAGACCTAAACCATATACCCTAAAAATTATAGTTAGTGCATGATTTAAAAAATCTCTAAACCCTAAATTCTAAACCCTAAAAATTATAGTTAGTGCATGATTTAAAAAAGTATAAACCCTAAACCCTAAAAATTTTATGAACCCTAAAAATTATAGTTAGTGCATGGTTTATGATTCTAACTTAATTAATAGTTTTAGGGTTTATGGTTTATAAATTTTTTAGGGTTTAGTGTTTATAAATTTTTTAAATTGTGCACTAACCATAGTTTTTAGGGTTTAGGGTTTAGGGTTTATAATTTTTTAGGTTTTAGGGTCTATATATTTTTTAGGGTTTAGGGTTTATAAAATTTTGGGCTAGATGTTTTTATGCATCATAAGTGTGTCATGTTCGAATCCCCTAAAATTAGGGGTGTATACAATTCGGTTTCGGTTTAACTCGGCAAGCTATTTTAGTAACCATCGGTTTTCGGTTCGGTTAAACTCGGTTTTCGGTTTTTCCATATTAACGTTAATTTTTGAAATTTTGTATTTTATTTTGACAAAATAGCTTTATTTGACGACTTTTAAACATTAAAAAGTTAGCGTTTTAAAGTATTTTTCATAAATATTTCTTAAAAACTTAATTTTTTAAGTGAAAAATAATAACTAAAAATGCATTTATAGTATTGTAAGTATAAAATGTTTATTTTTACATTATAAAAATAACTATAAATTAAATAAAAAATCAAATTCGATTCAATTCGGTTCGATTCGGTTAACCACGGTTCGTAAACTTATGAACCATAAATCGTCCAAATGCCTCGGTTCGGATCGATTTTCGGTTTTGCGGTTAACCATGCTCAGCCCTACCTAAAATCACATTTAATTATTTTTTCATGCATTAACAATCATATAACTCATATATTAAATTTTGTGTTTCATATCATAAATATGTGCCTAGCGTAGTGGTAGAGGCTTTCCTCTTACACCCAAGGGTTTGTGGTTTTGATTCCCCTTAACTACATTTGTGCAATGCTTTGATTTTTCTCTCCAATCAGGTGGTTAAATAAAAATAGATAAAGTCCTCAAGTCACCACCTAATTGAATAATTTAATTATTTTATTTTATTAAATTGAAACTAGGACTAAATTGATTAAATGTGAAAATCACGGGGACTAAATGTGTAATTATACAAGTTTTTGTTAACTGCCAGGTTAGCCTCTCCATTAGGTTTTAACGGCTGATGGCTATATTGGAACCATATCAATAGTTGAGTGGTCATTTTGATAAAATTGAAAGATCAGTGGTCATTTCGACACTAACCCCAAAAATCGGTGGTCTCCCGTATAGTTTATCCATTATTATTTGACCAAAATCTATTTAATAACTTAATTTTACAATAGAAGCCGGACCCCCTTGGGCCTGAAGGGAACTTCGTCCCTGCTTGCTGCCCCTATATCCCCACCTTCGTTTTTTTTTTAGTTTGTGACCAACTTTAAAGTATATTAATTTCATCACTTTCCCGCATTATGGTCCATATCCTAAATTAGGCCTTATCACTATTGTATTGATCAAAAATTTCTATAATTTAGTCGTAAATGACCCGAATTTGAACAGTTTAATCTGCAGATGTGCATGAATTATTAAATTTATCTAAATTTAAAATCGTAAAGATGTTATATTTTAGTGTATTAAAGGCTCCTTTATTAAGTCCTAATAATTTAAACCCACACAATGCTAATGAGTCATTTATCATAAGCTGTCCTGTCCCTATCCTGGAGCAAGTCTTATGGGGTTTCCAAGTTTTCATATGCAAATGTGCCACTAAGTAGGTTTCCATTGCTTTTCTTTGAAAAATTAAATCAAAAATCGAATCCAAAACTTACTGATAATCACTTTAAAATCAATCAAATTAAATTATTCAATTTTATTAGATTAGACTGATAACACATAACGACCTTAAACCCTAGCTTTAAACAGATTCAAAACTCTGTAAAATCACGAGACATAAACCAAATCTTCACCTACCAAAACCAATGGAACCATATAACATAATAATGAAGACATCACCCAATGTGCCTCTACCACGACCAGAAACCATATGAAAACATCTCCATTTCGAAAATGATGTCCAACAACCACACTAATATCGTTATGTAATCTCAAATATAGGTTTGGGTGAAATATTAAGGATTTTTCGATACGCACCATGAGTATGGAATAGTTTTAAAATTTATGACCAATGTCTATTTTCAGTATATTCCAACGAACGTGATGTTTAGTCATTAAACTTGTCCCGGTGGATACATCGGAAAGCAAATAAATACCATTATATAATCTCAACTACAATATGTTTTCTTTTAATCTTTCCCCTCACTTGAATCAATGGAAAACCTAACTTTCTTCAACAAAGCGTTCACTTACGCTTCAATTTCCTTTTCTTTTCCTTCCATTTATCCTCTCAGTACTATGCCAGAATGGTATCGAACTAAGCCCCGTCAGGTCGCCGTTACCGTCACCGCCACTGGGTGTCTCGACAAAACAATTAATCTTCAGAGACTTGAGGCTCGCCGTTGTTTACCCCATAATCCAAGCATTCAAGAGAACGATCACCGTGGATCCACTTAACAAAACGGGGAACTGGGTCGGGTCGGACATATGCAGCTACACGGGCTTTTACTGTGATAACCCGCCGGACAACATATCCGCCATTACCGTCGCCGGCATTGACTTCAATGGGTTTCTCTTATCCGCCCCTACACTCCAAGGTTTCATCGACAACCTCCCCGACCTCGCCATCTTCCATTCGAACTCAAACAAGTTCTCCGGTTCCGTACCGGATTTGTCGAAGCTCCGATATTTTTACGAGCTGGACATAAGCAACAATGCCTTCTCCGGCTCATTCCCGACGACGGTCATCGGCATAAAAGAATTATCCTTTCTGGACATCCGTTTTAACTCCTTCGCCGGGGAGGTTCCACCGGAGATTTTCAACCAACCACTCCAAGTACTCTTCATTAACAACAACGACTTCACCACCAAACTGCCGGAGAACTTCGGGTCAACACCGGTTCTTTACTTCACGCTGGCGAACAACCGGTTAACCGGTCCGATCCCGCGAAGCATCCGCAACCTTAACTCAACTTTGATCGAGGTTTTACTACTAAACAACAAGTTATCAGGCTGTCTGCCTTACGAACTAGGATTTTTAAAAGAACTTAAAGTCTTCGATGTCGAGAGCAACCTGTTAACCGGTCCACTGCCGTGTTCCTTGTCCTGCTTGGAGAAAATCGAGCTGCTAAACTTTGCTAATAATCTACTGTACTGGGAAGTGCCGGAGGAACTGTGTGCGCTTACAAATTTGGTTAACTCGTCGCTGTCGGATAATTTCTTCACCAAAGTAGGTCCGATTTGCAGGAAGCTAATAAAAAATGGTGTTCTTGACGTGAGACAGAACTGTATCCCCGGTCTTCCCGACCAGAAATCATTGCACGAATGTGCAGAGTTCTACTTGAAGTACATAAGGTTGTATCCGTACCCTTCGTCGTATAAAATCACCCCTTGCAAGGATAATGCTGCATGGAACCATCATTGGGAAGGGAACAAAGCCAAGACAAAGACCGGGACCAAGAAAGCTCCGATTACTTACAAAACTCTTTCGAGACATAAATTTTGAAGTTTTGCAGTTTATAACGATGTTGTCTTCAAAACTCGAAAATACGAGTGCTCTCTTTGTTGATAGTGTTTATTTTACTACAAGGTTTATAATAAGTTGCTTGTTTATTGGAAGCTGAACAAGGCACCATGTGCGACTGTTATGATTTTGTCTATTGGAAGCACTCTAGAAGTTGCTTGTTTTTATATTATCCACTTTTTATGTGGTAGTAAGCATCATTATCATCCTCTTGAAATCAAACAATGCAATAGATTATGAGTCAATATTTAATATATTAATTTGGTATAATTTTATGTATTATCAGTTAGTTAAATATCGAAACCACTACTGAAATAATAGACAATAAGATGCAATATAAAATTTTATTCGCTCTTGTTGTTGATCTTCTTGCATGTTATGGGAATAATACATGTATGGAGTTATGACCTAAGGAAATATGCGAGAATAAATATTATTATCTTGATCAACCGACCAAATGTAGACTGTAGTAGTTTTCATCTTTTTCACACTTGTAACTAAAAATAATAACCGTTCTCCATTTTCTCTCATATAGGTATAGAATTTAAGTCAAATTCTATGGTTAGTGCATGTCCTATGTATAAGTTGTGGATTTAGAATTTGTAATTTGATTTGGTCAATTTTAATTCCTACAATTTTAAAAGTGTAATCTTGACTTAAATAATACAAAAACAATATAACTAAATTACATGACTTAAAATTCTCAAATCGGAGAATATGAACCAAATCTATATCTGACATATAATGTAGGGACTAATTGCATATTTTAATTTAACAAAATTCACAACTATTGTTTGGATTAGGACTGCAATTGCAAGATCTGAAAAGTATAGGGCTTAATATTGACAAAATCAAAGTAAAAAGACTAAATCCACAAATTAGACATAATACAAATACTAAACATATAACTTAACCCAAAATTTATTGTCCTTGTTTAAGTAAAAAAAAATGAGTCCAAACGGGAAAATACAACATATTTAAGGGGCTGCAACAACCGTACAAGATGCATTGATAAGCTTGAAGTGGAGTCTATGATGAAAAGGCCCAAGCAAATGTGTTGGCATTTGGCAATCCATTGCCAAAGAGCCCTCAAATGTATAGTCCGTTTTTGTCTTGTTTTTACCAATTTTAGGTTTGAAGGATAATCTTGTTTTTATTGTAATCTCAAAACAATAATATTGTTTTTCATTTTTGATTGCATTAATTTAACATTCCTACTCTTTTAAAATTAATAATATTGTCTTTTCTTTTTAATTTCATCAATTTAACCTTTAAACTCATGAATTGCATTAATTTTATCCTTTGACTATCGTTGACTGATTTGATCGTTATCACCAGTCGTCTTTTGCCATGTTAAACACTCTGCCGTGGAATAATTAACGTCTGAATTAGCATGTTCAAATATCATTTTTCTTAATAAATTAATGTCTTGTAATAAGATAATGATGTGGTAGTACAATTGATGTTGATTTTAAAAAATATGTAATTTCAAAATAATTAATTTTAAAACTCTTCATTGGTACCAACACATTAGTAAAATTAACTTGTCATCGTCGGCATAACAAGACATTTGGCGATAACGACTTATGTAGAAGCAAATAACAACCACATGAACATAATTTAACGGCTCTGTCAATCAACGACAATCAAATGATGAGATTGATATAATTTAGAAGTTCGAGGGTCCAATTGATGAAATTAAAAAAATGGGCAACATTGCACATTTGGGATTATTGCATGATAAAATTACCCTTTCGACAATACGCATACACATTTGTAGACAAAGTAATTTGAACCTGAATCTCTTATAATTAACATTAATAATAATTGAATAGTATTTATTAGAACTCTAATCATACTTAATTCAACGGAAGTCACTAATTACAATGGTTACTATAGCATCTCGCATGTATAATCAGAAACAATCACACACGAATTCAATTATTGAACAACTTTACAAGCATATTCGAATACATTATTTCTAGAATATTTCAATACTAATAATATCAACTAAACTAATGTGTTAGATCGAGAACCCAACAAGTGGTCCCAGTAGGAAAGCAGATGATGTTTATTTTAGGAGATTCAAGTTCAATCGCTTTGTCTGCAAGGTGTGTGTAGCATTGTCAAATGATTAAAAATATTTATGAACATACACTACTTTGTAATCACCTTTAGACTAAACTAAATTAATACCAACTTACCTTATTTTCAGAATTTGTTCATATAATTTTAAAACAAATTTGTGCGTCGGTTCGTCTAACCAGAAGGGGCCTATGCACCATCCCCCAACCATTAATCTAAAACCAGACGAGTACCAGAAAGACAGAGTAACCCCATGGCAATAAATCCCCACAAACTAAAACCACACAATAACTTATACATGTACTCTGTCTCTGTCCTATCAACAGCCTGTTTGTATTATATAAATATCCCAATTCTACCTCAAATCCCCTCATTTTTTCAGGAGTATTTATTTTTAAATATATATTGTAAAGAGACCAAAATGTAATCCGCATTATAATTCAGGGACCTGCACTGTACTTTTGCCATTGCTGTACATGTAGACGAAATTAACAACTCTAGGCTCTAGTCAACCCTTAAGACGTATCCAAAAATGTTGGGCTTAGGGAATCAATTAGGTGTTTTCCCACTCTTAATCCATCATTTTCATTGAAATAAACAAACAGCATGAAAACCTAGTTTTCAATTATTATTATAAATTAATAGTTTTGGTTGTTGATCAAGTCGTTAGGGATTCCAATCCTTTGTATTTTGTTTTTCTCAAATTTCAAGTTGATTTGTATTATAATCATGCATGCGTAGGTTGTTAAATAAACTATTTAATTTGGTTCCCAATTAGGATTTCTTTTGTCTTATTCATTTCATGAAATATTATATTTATTTGTAAACTAATTTGAAGTATTCATCATAAAAATGACTTGTCAATCTAAATTGTTTTATTCTCAAAACCAACATCTTTAATTATGTTATAATCCAATGTTAATTCTTTGTCTTGATATTTGAAGTTTATGAACTTCAATGGTTACTTTTTTATATTTTTTATGCTTTCTCAAGTATCTATTGAAATGAATCTCATGATTAATTGTACGAGTTATGTTAAATCATTTAGAGAGTAAATGTTAGTCATAAAAAATTTAAAATTTTTTATATTTAAGATAAACATCATATTCTTGACCACTGATTAAAGTAACTAAATCTATAACCGTAAAAATTCTATTTAATTTTTGTTTTACAAATGTTTTGTTCAACAAGGATTTTAAAACCTTCGTTACTTCAAAGAAATTGAATTTTCCAACTGTGGTGAAACGTTCATCAGTTCATTGCTCGTATTTATTTGATATTACTTTTCCGATTAACACTAACACCTATTAAAGAAACATTACTGAATACCATAGGTAAGAAAATTGCAGTTTTGTAGCGAAGCTCGGACAACACATGAATGACATAAATTGTACTTTTTCTATTTCACTCAATGTCATTTTTGTGTTTTAAAATTGTCTGACTTAGAAGTATTATTAAAAAAAATCAACAACTTTTATAATACACATTTCCTTTTATACTTTTTTTTTAGTTTTCCAACAAAACAAAATTTAATTTTTTAAGGATAAAATTATCGTTTCAATTATTTTACATCATTTTTCTTACATAATTTTTTTTAAAATCAATAATGGACAAAATAAATGAGACGAAAAGAATAATAACCATGTTTTATTACCACACACCGACACCGCCTCTTCTGCTTTCAATCTTCTGCCGCAACGTACGCTTTTTAATCACGTGAATCACGTGACCTCCCTGGTAAAAGAAAAAAACCACATCCTTGAATCGGTACCCGAAAAAACTCCGGTAAGTTTCTTATCCGCACGCGCCTCTAAGCCAATTATTTTAAGCGTTGAAGGTCATTCCGCTTCGTGGCGCGTACCGCTCGTACTTTTTCCACATTCGAAAAAGATTAAAATTGTATCCACCGGGTTTTGCTAATCTTTCATCCGGGTTCCTCACCCTCGCACCATATCTTCCCTACATAATGCTATCATTCCACCGCCGACACTACTAGTACTTTTAAAAAAATTGTAATATTTGAAAATTTTAAATTTAACTTTTTACATTATTTTAAGAATCTGTTTATTACATATTCTATTCTATTTAATGTCTTTTTGTATTTTAAAATTGTCTTACTTAAAATGTCTTGTTGAAAAATCAGTAATTTTTATAAGACACATTTTCCTTTATACATTTTTTTAGTTTTCCAACAAAACAAAATTCAATTTTTTAAGGATAAAATTATTGTTTCAATTATTTTACATTATCTTTCTTACACATTATTACACAAACTTTTTTTTTTAAAACTGTGTGAAAAATCAACAATAGACAAAATAAATGGGACGAATAGAGTATATAAAACGAGTTTGATTATTATTGTTTGAATCTATTTCCGCATTTTCTCATTAAGAAAATTATTAGTTAATTATTCAAATCTATTAAAAAATCCGAATTTATAAATTCAATAATTAAAATAAAATTTTAAATAAAACAAATAATGAATTCATATATCCAAATTTGAATCATATTTATACCATAGATATTTGTTATCAAAGAAACTATGCATGAGAGGAAAAGTTTCAGGGGCTTTTTACAGAAATCTACCTAAAAAAATTAAACGGCGTTAAACACTTAAAGGTTGAGTAGCCAATAAACAAATTTCAAAAGTTAGATGACAAAATCAGAAATTTTAATAGTTAAGTGACTAAAACAAAATAGAGTTTGAGTGACTAAATGCAGAATTTACCCTTTAAAACTCTTTATCAAATTACTAATAACTAAATTTGTAAAAAAAATATTTATAAATATCCAAATTCATATTATTTATTTTCCTGAGACAAAACCATATCTACCTAAAACAGCTTTTTAAAATAAATTCAAAATTCGAGTATTTTTTTTTACTTTCCACTGTTTTTCTCACTGACCAAACATGATTTTACCATTTCAAAGCTCGGAGGCGAATTGCCAAATTCAAATTTCTTTTCCTTTCCCCCGACTTTTTCTCTGATGCCAAACTAAATTAATTCACCACCAAAACAGATTTGTTTAAATGAACCATCGAATCAGTTTTGAACATTCACATTTTGTGGAATTAAATTCAAAATACTTTGAACACAATTCCAATGGATAAAACTTTAAACTTTTTATAAAGATTACAATTCTATACAGGAAGGAAGGGGGGGGGGAAACAAAGGAAAAACTTGCAAATGATGAAATTTGCAATGAAAATTTTCTCAATCATCATCTTGTCCCGATGATAATGAAACAGACAAAGGCGACGATGATATCGAATTCTTACAAAACCCAGAGTTCTTACTGTCATTGATTTCTTCTTTTTCAACGACAAAATGTCCCAAAGAATCTACAGTTTCCACTAAGTTTTCGTCGCACAAAAACTCGTCGCTGAAAATACTTTCCACGTCCCTCTCGAATTCATGCACGAAAACACGGGTTTTCCGACCTCTCTTCTTGCTCCTCGCCAACACTCCCGCCGTGAAAATCGGAGCCATCCTCCCCGGAGCATCCGGGAAGTAGCCACGTGGTCCGTCGATTAAGATTACATCCCAGCTCAAATCGTAGATATGGTTCGGCATATCGTTGATCCCGAGCTTACAATCGGAAAACAGGAGGTTCTGCACCGGTCTGCACTCGTCTCCGATGTGGGATTTGGCTAAGGACAACAAATCCGACATCCTTTTAACTTTGGTAGTGTACTGAACATCGTACGCTTCGATCTCCGGGTGGCTGCGCTCGAACGACGAGACCAAGTACTCACTCTCGTCGATAAAAACGGTGTGGCCTTGGATGTTGAGGGAGTGCCAAAGGAGGGATTCATGGGTTAGCCCAAAGACGAGGAGACGGCACGGCGAGGAAGGGCAGTTTTGGATAGTAGAAGCAATGAGGGAGAGTTCGGGAGACGACATGTGCTGCGTGGTGGTGTTGGCGGTGGAAGCATAGTGGAGGAGCGCAGCGGTGACGGAGGAAGGTAAAGAGGAAGAGGCGGCGGTGGAAAGAGAAGGGGTGGAGGAGCTGGAAATGGAGTTGGTGGTGAAAAGGGTCAGGGAGAAAGCTAGAGTGAAGAAAGTGATGAAGAAGAGAAGGAAGAGACGGTGGGGGGAAGCCGTGGGTTTGTGGATGGATGGGTGGAGAAGAATCAGCTTCGTATTAGCGCCGCTGTTCTTCATATCTTCTTCTTCGCTCTGGGTTTTGAGAGAAAATCCTTTGTTCTGGGGATTCGTTTTTTGAAGGAGGGAGGGGGAGAAATCACGGAGGAAATTGGGAGACGACCCAAGCACGAGAGCCGAAGAAAATGAAAGGAATTTGACTGGGAAACAAAGGAAATAGTAGAGGAAAGAAAGAGGTGGGATTATTTTATTGGAGGATAAAAAGGAAAGAGGCGGTGGTGGAGCCGGAGACTGTGTATGTGTATGTGTCTGTAGTTTAAAACACTTGAGCCGGTGTTTGTTGTCGATCATGTTTGTTTCTCCCTTGGATTAAGTACTAATTAATACGTGATTAATGTAGGAGGATTTCTAACTTTAAAAATTTTCAACACGACAAATTTTAGAAGAAAAAAAATTAATACACAAATTTATGTAAATTAAATTTTATTTAAGTTTGTCAAATTTAAGAATTAGAGGTATACTTTAAGGGTTTAGACGGTATGATTTATAATTTAAGATTTAATAATTAGATTGAAAATTTTGGTTTAAATTTTTTAAATAAAGGTTGTGTATTTTTTCCTACACAATTTATGTATTAAAATATAACTTATTCAAAAATCTTTAAAATTATATTTAAAAAAATGTTATATTTTGATATACAAGTTGTGTAAAAAAATACACAACATTTTATATTTAAGTTATAAAATCTAAAACTTAGATCCCTAAACCGAACACTCTTAAATCTAAACCTTAAACCCTAAATTCTAATCATAAACTTTAAATTTTACACCTTACAACCTACCTAAACCCTTAACTTCAACCTAAATATATAAACCCTAAAATTAAAAGACCTGTATAAACACACAAACTTGTGTATCAAAATATTTTTCTTTCAGAGGTTATTTAATTTTCAGTAAAAAAAGAAAATTAGTTAGTTTAGATATAATATTTTGGATTTATATTTGATGAAAAATATAAAATTATATACTTTATTAATGAACCAAATGATTATTTATGTTTTAGAAAAATAAAAATAAGTTAAAATTGCTTCAATTTCATGAGGGGCCGTTATCAGCAGGAGTGAGCGAATAAATCAAGTAATTACGTAAAATATCACTCAAGTTTTAAAATATTTAATTGAAGTTTTAAAACGTTTAATATTGATTTTAAGGGGTTAACTCATGCTTGTCACTATGTCGAACAATATTTTTTATTATTATTGTGAATATAAATTTTATAATCGACAAAAATGATAAGTAAACAACACAATTAGACACCCACTTTCATAATTTTTCATTTTGGTCACTAGAAATAAACAAATTGCAACATGGTCATTGTCGTTATACATTATTTGCATTGTAGTCACTTAAGTTAGATTTTATTTTCATTTTAGTCACCCTCATAAAAATATATTTTAATTGTTTTCATTTTAGTACTCATCTTAGATTTTATTTTCATTTAACAATAATGACTAAAATGAAAATAAAATTTATCACGAGTGACTAAAAATGCAATCAATGTCTAATGATAATGACTAATTTGTATTTTTTATTTTTGATAACCACAAATGAAAATTTGTGAAAGTTGAGTGACTAACTTTGTAGTTGAGCCTAATATCATAAATGACTTTTAGATATAATTGTACAAAAATTATCCTTAATATAGAAGTAACAATAAAAGATTATGGTGTTTTTTTAATAGTCTAAAGGTGATTACAAGTTAGTATATGTTCATACATATTTTTTAATCTTTGACAATGTTCACACATTGCAGACAAAATGATTGAATCCGAGTCTCCTAAGATGACATCATCCGCTTTTTCAGAGACTATTTGTTGAGTTCAAAAGATTATGGTGTATTGAAAAAAAAGACATCACTCTAATTCTAATTAACATTAAATCCTAAATTCGATATCGGACAAAACTTTTTTTTTCCTCTTGGATAAAAATATATGCACAAATATAATAATGTTAAGGTTTACATGTGATTGGAATCAGCAAAGGAGCGTGAGGTATGGGAAGGTAATTGATGGAGAATGTTGGAACACATAAGTATGGAAAAAGTATGCATTTATGAGTCTTATGACACACATGAACTTCTTCATTGTTCCCCCCCCCCTACTTTGGAATTGATTAAACTTGCTCTTTCTAGGTTGTTTCTTCATTTTATTCATTTAGTTTACTTATTAGTTAGTATGTACCTTATATATCAGGGGCGGAGCCAAAAAAATTTATTTATGGTGTCAAAATTTTCGGTGTTAACTCATATTTTATTTAAAATGGATGAAATTAAATGATGATGTCAATTTTTATTAAAAGAACTCAATTATTTTTTAAATATGTGTCAATCTCCTTTTAAAATGGTATCAAATCTGATTTTTCATATATTTTTTTGTATAAAACATGGTGTCATTTGACACCCCATTTGCCCAGCTCCCTTCGCCCATGCCCTATGCTGCTTATGTTCCTCATTATCAGAGATCGACCGAAGGAATGTTAGGGGCACTCACACTTTTTGAAAATTTTAAATTCTCGTATATTAAAAAATATATTTTATATTGATGATCTGATTTCCCCCTCTGAAATTTTTTAAATTCCCACATAATATTATTATGTATAAAAATTTATACCCCTACTATAAAATCATATGTTCGTCCCGGCTCATTATCATTATCAAGTGTGATTACACATTTGCGTCTTTGAATATTTGGTTCTAAAAAGAACTCACACGTAATTTATTCTAATAGAAACCGTTGGGAAGTGTCTTCAAGTTACAACTCAATTAAGCACTAAACACAGGGATTAATGATAACACAAAAAACATAGTGTTTGACAAAAGTTCGTATTGATTAAGGAAAAAGATGGTGTTAATGGTGGGCATTGATTACTTTTTGAAAAATATGTAGGTATCTCACCCTACACCATTTCAAATTTTCAGCCAACGTTGTCCTTCGATCCAATTAATATACTAAATAATTTAAAAATATATATTATAAATACACTTTAGTATAACTTTATTTATTTTAATAACAAAGATACCCTTTAGACTTGAATATTTGTAAAAGTGTGATTAAAAAAATAAAAAATGGTAAAATGTGGAATAATTTGGGGGCCCTAAATGAGGTAAACAGACCACCTAGATTTCCTGACATAGCATGTTGGAGGAAATATCATTTGTTAGGCCCAATAATCCTAGAAAACAACTATCCAAGGAACTAAAGATATCCGCTGGGAGATCGATTTTATTGGGATAATATTTTTTTTGGCAAATTAATCAGATAGTTGTATTGATAAATAAAAGTAACTCATTAGAAGTTTTAAAACATTAACAAAAGGAGATTAGTAATTTTAAAAAGAAAAGTAAGATCAGACCCTTTCTCTTTACATTAAAAAAAATTTTATGGTCTATTATAGGAAGAGTGAGAATTATCAAAACATGAACTAGGTGAAAATTTTAAAATCGACAACCGCCTCTCACGTCTATACCAAAAGACAACGACCTCTACAAATTACATCAACAAACAACTTAAAAGGGGATCAGACCACCGATAGACACGAGTAAAAAACAAACGTTGCGAGAATCACCGTACAAACACCACCAAACACCCACAAAATTAGCTATAAAATGTGTCTAAGACAGAAAAATATACCACATAAACAGAAAAAATGCATCAAAATGTATAAAAAAAACAAAATAAATAAAATCCGATATAAGAAAACAATCACTAGCGACGCGATCAATATAAAAATTAGTGTTGTTATCAATTTGATAAAAAAAATGAAAAAAAAGCGACTAGAGAGCAAAGAAATAGACAGCTGGGGGTTTCGATCACCTAGAATTTAGTGTAAAGAATATTAAAATTAAATATGAATAGCATTGCCAATTCAAATATCATAGTTTTAATCGTTCACCGGATAGTATTTTTAATATCTTGCATGAAAACTTGTTATCGGTTTATATTTAATTAAATCAGATATATTCGTTTGAGATAAAAAAAAATTATTTTTTCGGTGCTCTTTTTTATGTTCTAATATTAAAAAATATTAAAATTAAATTATAAGCCTTAAGCTTAAATTTTAAATCTTACATCCTACGGTTGGGCCTTCAAAGGATCGTCGTGGTTTGGAGTCACCATCAATCATTTTGAGTTGGGTACGACCGAATACCCTATAAGTCTGGTCTGCGTCTTAATCGGAGACATGATCAGGTTCAAAAATGGGTTACGCATAAAAAAAGTTAGAGCATCTCACGACGCCGAAAATTAATATACGAAAGAGGTTTGTTGTCTCAAAAAAATAAAATAAAACATAAATGAAAAGTGCATGTATTCGAGGAAATGACATTGCAAAAAGAAAAAAAATGTTATTAAAATAAATAAGAATATCGATTTAAATAAAAGAAAAAAATAAGTAAATGATATTTACAATATATTAAAAAAATAAGAAAGATATAATAATAATAATAATAATAATAATAATAATAATAATAATAATAATAAAATGTAAAATGAAATATAAGATACAAAATCAAGGGAAAAAGATACCAAAGCCCAAAACATTTGATCACAAATGTTGAGTCTATTCGTGGGTTACTGTAGTAGGTGGTGCGGGCCATCAGGTATCATACGGGTCAAGCAGACCCGTTCGGTCTCCTTCATTTATTTGTTTTTCATTCGTTCTTCCCTCAAACAAAAGGCCCAAAAACAACGATTTTCTCTGCAAACTTCGTCCCTAGCCTTCAATCTTTGCTGCCATCGTCAAGGCATCATCCGGTGTCATCTCCGGTCGGTGATGGTGGCAAGTAAACGCGTCGCTCTTCTTTTCCTTTTCCTACGGCTCGAATTTCTCCAAATCCCACGTGTATCACGAAAACAAACTCAAATCGTAACCGCTCTTCACGTTAGGTCGGCGCCACTCTTCGTCATTGTTTCGGCCATCTTTTTCGGCAACCACGGCCGTCAACCTGGTCTTCTTTTTTTCTTTTCACTTCTGTCCGACTTTGATCCCTCAAACTGAACCGAATAGCTTCACTCTCATCACTGCCGCTGCGAACCACCACATCTGGTGGACATCATTTGTTCGAGTTCTGGTCGCCATGTGCTTAGGTTAAGTCGATGGCTTCGGTGGTATGGTAATTGGTAATGCTTCTGGCAGTGATGCATGTCGTTAATTGTTTTAGTCTGTGTGCGTAGTGTCATTGATGGTTGGTGTATTGTGTAGCGAATGGTTTTGGGGATTGTGTAATGAACATTCCAACAATATTAATAGTAGCAATAGAAAAAATATAGAAAGGAGATAAAAAAAAAAAGACAGGTTTTAGTAAGGAACACTAAACCTGAATAAATAGAAAAATAACCACATTTAATGTTTACAATTTTTATATTCTTTTCTTCTAGTATCTTAGTCTATTTATACTAATAATACTGAAATATGATTAATATAAAATATAATTAATTCGAGTAGTCCTCTTTAAGTATTTCATAACATTCTCTCAATTTTTGATTTATAACATTACCCGCCTCTAAACAGAATCTTATCCTCAAGGTTCCAAGCATGATTTGCTCTTCTAAATTTCTCTTGGTTTCCATTGATAACGCACCAAATCCACCAAGACCACATGATTACTTGCAAGCTTCACTTTAGCCACTTTAGGTGTATCTTCAAGCTCAGGCATTTGTACATACAATGGGTCATTATCTTTTGCACCAGAGTCAAATACCAGCTCAACACTCTCTTTAACCAAGCTTTGTCTCATTTCAGCCCCTTTATTCTTCCGAATTTCCTCCCACTCAAAAGAAAAGTTCTCATCAAATGTAGCGAGATTATCCACAGTTTCTTCACTTGCTAAGGATAATTTTCCGCAATTTTCTTTCAATGACATTTTCTCCAAGGTTAATCCTATATTAGTCTCCTCCTCACTGTCACGATTATCACCACTGGAATATATGCTCTTTATATTACCCCATGGAGCCATTTCTTCTTTCTCATCCTCATCTTTGCTGCGATCATCTTGTACAAAGCAAGCACAACAAAAATTGTCAATTCTGAAACACCATAGTGAACCATGCCTCTGCAATGCAACGACAGCTTCCACTGCCACTCCGCAATATCTTGCAATGTAGTGATATCCAATTCCTTGATCACCTTCAAAAGTTTATCTAAAACAACCTTAGCAGCGAGTGAATTTGTTTTAAAAGCTACACGTCTAAGATCATATTCGGGTTCAACAGCAGCTGTAATCTCCATTATTTCCATCAAATAATTATATTGCATTAATTCACCTTCTTCTGTCTCCACCAAATTAGCCCAGCCAAGCAATCCTTTTGCCTCAAACGACAATAGAGTATATACTCCTAGTTGAAACCTCCAAAGAACAAACCTCTTAAAATTGAAATTGACAACATTAAATTCGAAACTTCTCCCCATTAACAGAAGTCTAAACATATAAGGGTCATCAAAATTAACTAATATCTTCAAATATGTCAACACCAATGAATAAATTTTCTTAAGGTTTGCCCCAACTGTAAGCATGAAACACCTAATAGGTAATCCCTTATATGTAACCGCCATAAGTTGTGGTTTGCAGCCATTATCAGCAACTTGCAACTCACACCACATCAAGGAGTGCAAATTTGAATTTTTAACAGTTTGAAAATTAAACTTTAAGACAGTTTTAGCACTTACTGCCATCAGAGAAATGCTTTGTGTTCATTGAATACATATTCTCAATCTTCTTCGACATTTTCTCTTGTGCTTCAATACTCTGAACTTCAGCAAGTTTCTCTGTTGTCTCTATGGTTTTAGGTGAGTCTATGATCCTTGTAGTATCAATCGGAAATTCAACTCTTTCACAGCCATGAATCATTTGATCTTCAATTTCACTGTCAGATAATTGTGGCAATTCATCAAACAAGTAGTGTTCATTTGTGCTTCGCTTATCATACTCAGAGTCAATTGAGAAACATTGGTGATGATTGTCTTGCAATTCCATTTCCGGGGAAACAAATCGCTTTCGAATAGCGTCAACTAAATTGTCTCATCCGTCCACCTGTCTCCACTTTTGCAGCTCGCAGCTTCCCCTTTCATCCGAAAAGATGCCATGGTTACTCGATGATAATCTCCGTCCCATAGAAATCGAAGAAATCATGGGCTGAGGTGATCCATTTTCTTGGATCTTTTCCTGTAAAGAACGGAAGCTCAGGAGGAAAAAGAAAAGCATTGTGATTTTCCCTCGATTCTCCAAAATGGCTCTTCGATTTGTTATTCAAACTCATCTGGGCGTTCAGTTTTGCAAGTTGTTTGGCTATATCTTGTAAAATCCTTTGACTCGTCTCAGTTGTTCGTTTCTTCTCATCGACGCTAGATTGAAGGGAGCTCAGTAACTGCTCACGCCGCGAACTCGATTCCTGCAACCGTCGAATCAACTCACTTTCGTGGTCATCGGCTCCCAACGAAAGTACCAATGTAATGAATGTTCTAACAATATCAATAATAACAGTAGAAAAAATTTAGGAAGGAGATAAAAAAAAAGATAAATTTTAGTAAGGATCACTAAACCTGAATAGAGAGAAAAATAGCCGCTAACCAATGTTTATAATTTTCATATCCCTTTTCTTCTAGTCTCTTAGTCTGTTTATTCTAACAATATTAAAATATAACTAATTCGGGTGATCCTTTATTTTATAACATTCTCTCGATTCCCGATTCATAACAGATTGTTGATGGTAAAATGCATACGGGTGGTGACCGTTGCTCAAGGGAGGCAACAGTGATGAAGATGGTGGAGCTTCGGTCATTGGGGCCATTGAATATTGATTTTGGGTGATGTATGGATGCTTGGATGTTGGGTCTGTAGACATGTTTTGGTTTTGCTCGAGTGTTGGTGTGTAATCGAGAGGGTCTCGATAGCGGTGGCCAAGAGCTATGGTCGAGAGGGTGTTCGTGTAGTGCTCTAGTGAGAGATGGCTGAAGAACCCTAAAACTCGTAGCTAAACATAGTGATGAAGATATTATGACAGTATCGTGTGACGTTGAGAGTCAAAGGAGACTGCAGTTGGTATGTGAGGACTGGGGCGTGTAGCTATGGCCGAGAGGTGGTGGTAGGGGACCAATTGCACAGTGGTGTCTGAGTTAAGTAATGGCCAAGAGGCCGCCATTCTCTCATTTGGTTTCATGTTTGCTAACGTGACCCCCCTCTTTTCACGTAATGACCTCGTAAGGATCTCTGTATAAGCACCAAGCGATCGTATGAAAAAATAGTGCCAAATAACAGAAAAAACATACCACAAAAGTAAAAGAAAATGTGTCACAAAAATAGAGAAAAAATGCCACAAAAGTAAAAATTCTTGTTAAAAGTTGAGAAAAAAATCAAAAATAAAAATAAAAACAGTAGATAAAATAAAAAAAATTAAAAACATTAACAGTCAACAATCAACATTAACACTAATATTACCAAATAAAAAAAAATCCTGCGGCCATGAAGAGAGAAAACTAGGTTATTTTTGAGCAAATTGGAACTCCTCAACTTTTTTTTTTTGGCATAACCCTGTCCTCATGGATTAGAATCATTAGATTACTTAGCGTCTCTTAAGTTGACATTCATCACACATGAAGATGTACTGAACCTTTTCCCTGTGACTACGTAATTTAATGTCGTTCATTGATTGATTCTACGTCGGTGTTTGAGCTCGTCAATCAAGGCAAGGACATCCTTATACGACGATCCACCTCCTTCCACGGCTTTCTTAGCCATTTCTCCGATCAATCTCGCTTTATTTCTCATCTCCCAACCCTCTTCTCCGCCACCCATCAGCCGTTTCACTGCCGCCTCCACCATGTCTCTCCCCACCGATACTCGAGGCTCCATGTTCCACCAAAGCCAATCCAAGCTCCCCACTCGAACCCCAATCTTCAACACATCGGTCACCAGCTTCTCGTTATAGAACTGCTCCGCCGATATCGGCCACGTGATCATCGGCACGCCGCAACTCACGCCTTCCAATGTCGAATTCCACCCACAATGCGTCATGAAACCACCCACCGACCCATGTTCTAGGATCAACAACTGTGGTGCCCATCCATTGATGATCAGACCCTGTTTCGATTCTTTCATCCTCTCTTCGAACTCGCTTAGGAACCATGTTCCTTCAGCTTTGAACACGTCTCGAATTACCCAGATAAATGGTTGATTCGAAGATTGTAGACCATAAGCGAGTTCGAGGATTTGTTGTCGAGCTAAACGGGGAGCGCTTCCGAAGCTGATATAAAGAACTGAATTGGGTGGTTTCGAATCGAGCCAGCCGAGGATGCTCTGTTCATCAATGGCGGCCTTTTTGCCTCTCTCGGCTTTATCGGCAATGTTCCGGTTGTACAACGATACAGGCCCTACGATCCACGCTTTGTTCCCTTTCTTGAATTGTTCTACATAAGCTGGTTCCAGTTCGTAGAAGCTATTCACCACAACCCCATAGCAATTCTCCTTGGATTTTCGCATATTCTCTTCCACAATTCTAGTCACCGGAAGCTGAGATCGAGTCATTTCGATCCGGTCGGGGAGGCCGGGTACGACGAAAGGCTCATATTCCGAATCTGCCTTCTCGTGAGGCTTGAACTTTGATATATTTTCTCGAGCACAGTTCGGAAAGCAGCCATTTCCATTGAACACGATTCTTGGAATATCCAGTTCAAGGTTGTCAATAGCATCTGCAGCCCAATGGTGGAACATGTCGTGCACTATGCAATCCGGTTTGCGTTGAAGCAACAACTTCTTCAATGGTTCTCGGAGCATGGAAGTGTCGGTCACAGGAGTTGCAGACATGTCGGTGTCGGCTATGTCGATATTGTCTGGTAACAGGAGGATTTCGATGAAGATCCGATGACCGGATTGTTGGTCACGGAGAATGGATTCTCGAAAGGAGAGAGCGTGTTTAGGAGTCGAAATAATGATGGCTTTGGCACCATGAGCTGCAAACATCCTGGCCATGTCTATCATGGGGATTTGATGGCCACCTCCCACAAAGGGGAAGAAAAACATTTCAACCGGAGAGGATATCGACTCCATGGATCCGGCAAAGAGAAATTTGACACTGAGTTGCCTTCTGTTCCAGAAAAACACAGATTGGTGTTGGATTTAAAGACAAGATAATATGAATCTGGTCTTAAATTTAACACGAGGGTCCAAAAGAGAAGACTTTGGGGTTGTCAAAGTCGTCACATTTGTCTACATACCGACCACTAAATCTATTGAATCATAACAATTGATTACGTATGGAGGGATGTCATTATGCATGTTAAATGTTTAGGACGGTGAACATTAATATTTAGGCACAAAAAGTTTAGGTATACACACAGTTTACTTTTAAGACATTAATGATTCTAGCTAAACTACTTTTGCCCTGTTTTTAATATCTCAATTTGGCGTGGAACTTGTACATGGCAATGGCTAATGGCTTAAAGGGAGATCAACAACGCTTGCTTCATCTGTATACTGAAAAACGATTCGGCGAGATTATGATCTGCTCCGGATCTTGGCATCATCTTTCACTCAAACGTTTTATCTGCAGGACGGCTCTGACAACGTTTCCCCTTGTAATGATTCCAACCTTTGAGATGCAAATGGAAATAATTAGAAATCGTCACTGTCTTAATATGAATACAAGAAGCAAATTGTAATAGACATATAAAAAACACAGCGGCGAACTTCTTACTAGCTTGCCATCACCATCTACCACTGGTAGTCGACGATACTTGGTCTCGACCAACAACCTGATAAGAAAAAACTCGGATTAAGAACATCCGGGTAACAAAGACAAATGCATCCATTGCATTACAAAAAGCTGAGAAAAGAATACCTAGCAGCATCTTCCAGGTTTGTTGTTTCGCGAACAGCAAGCGTTGAAGGTGTCATCAAGTCTCCAACCACTTTTCCGTTGTTTTTGTTCATCAATTTCTGTATTTCGTTGAATGTCTGACACGGCAACCCAGAATTAGAAAAATAAAAAGCAACAGTTGTGCCACAAAAATTCATAATTTAGATTTGCCAGAAACCAGGTATCCACACAAATTCATAAGAGGAAGGCTTCATATGTTGTTATGTCGATAAATTACCAGAGTCGCAGCAACAACATCGGAATATCTAGAATGTGAAGGAATTTAGCATGGGAATAGTGGCACTACACATTATAAACAAATTCCAAGCAAAACCCATGAACGAAGAATCAGAAGCAGAATGTTACGTACTTTCCAAGAACTATCAACATCAGGAAACAAGGTCGGGTCGTTTTGAGTGCTACCTGATAGCTCAAAGAAATGAACGAATCAGTGGCCATTTCAGGACAATTACAAGAAACCAAATATAGAACCAAGTTCGCAAACCTGCATAGCTAGTCAAATAAATAACGAACAATAAAATGACAGAAAAGGTAAAATCTAGCACCTAGAGGGCGTGTTGCGCCCTTGACAACACTGCACGGATATATCATCCAGCTCGCATGTGGATACTAGATGGAATAAACTAACAGTGGAAAACTAATTGACAGAAAAATAAATCCATCTAAACTCCTAAGCGTAGAATTCACATCTTATTCCATTTCCGAGGCACTCGGATTTCTCAACACTTCTATAAATATGCATGATAGAAACACTACGCTAAGCGAGCCTTGTATATAAGTTTAACTCGTTACCAAGCATCAAAAGCAACTAATGCCACTTGCCTAGTTAGAAAACAATTGAAGATGTTAGCAATTGAAGTTAGAAAACAAGCTTTTCTAAATGCAACGGTAAGTTTTTCCAAGAAAGATTTAGAAATCGATATCGGTAAGCATCAAAAGCAACTAATGCCACTTACCTAGTTTAATAATCCACTTGCAAATGCAAAGGATAAAAGACCGATTACCGAATCGAATTAACTTTTTGTCAATAAAGAAATGTTAGGACGAGAACAATTGCCCCGTTCAATGTTTTAAATCGATCCCTTTTCGTCCTTAAATAAACTCAAACAATCAGGGAGGAGAAAACACCAAATCAATCCAAGAAGTTGAAAATTCCCAATCAGTTTCATAATCAACTTATAAACTACCTGAAATAGAGTCAAGTGCCAACAAATCATAATCAGAAACAACGCCAACCTGCAATATAGAAGCCGGTCAGTATCAATTTAAGGATGATGGCTGTAACTACCGTAGCTCAGAATTCCCAATCCCAGACCAATTATCAACAGCAAAACTATCTTTATCTCCATAAAACAAATCTTATGGAACGAGACCGTGATCATTAAGAACTAAGTGTGTCCAAACGCTAGTTAACAAAAATAGCAATTTTGTGTATTCATATACCAATAACAAACAATATACATCAAAATGCAGCCATCTCCAAGAAACATACAAGATTCTCAGTTAAAGTAAACAAACAAGATCCGAGATTACATGTCAATTAAAGCATGGGAACAATAGTTTAAAGCGAATCTAAAAAAAAAACCCAAATTATAAATGATTAGCTACTAGTACTACTAATTCAAAAGTTACCAAATTCCAATCATCATCAATCACAGGGAAACCAGTAACTCTCTTCTCCACAAGTGCCTCCAATGCTGCAATCACAAAATTCACCACAAAATTAGACTCATCATACACAAATGGTGAACAAAGTAGTGTTCTAAAACAACATCAATACACCTTCATCCACACTAGTTGAGCTTCTCACAACATATAAATCCTCTTTCCTGGTCATAAAATCACCCACTGTAAAATTCCCATTTCTCGACTACAAAAACACACACCCAAAACCATGTTTAAAAGACAACCTTTAAGTAAAAATAAAAATCCCAAAATTGCAAAAGAGGGTTACAGGAACAGAGTTGGCGATGAGTCCAGCAGAAGTTCGAAAGGAGCCTCCTTTGGGTTTGGGGAGAGACAAAGAAGGTGGTGGTACTTTATCGGAATGATGGTACAAGGAGACAATGCAGGGTTGCTTGGATTGAAGGAAAGAGTTGAAAGAAGGGAATGGTTTCAGGGTTTGACAATTAGAAAAAGAAATCGAAGCCATGATCATAAAACAACAACAGCAACTTTTTTCCAGAGGCAAAACAAGAATGATGGTGGCTTTTATGTTAATAATATGATAATTTTTTATGGTTTTTGAGACGGAAACAAGTACAAAAAAAGGAGCTTTGGGTATCGAATAAAAAAAGGAGAGCTGAGAAGTGGAGATTGAAAAAGAGGAGAATAATGAAGGGAAAAAAATGGGTGATCAGTTGTTAATTGTTCCCCTCAAACGGGAGACTTAGAGAAGCTTAATGGTCGGTACATGGTGGGACTTTGTTGTTCCTTTTTGGTTTAATTTATCCCTACTCCCTATACTATTGTCATGCTTACAATTTAGTGTCTCTACTTGTTTTGGTTGCCCTCACAGTTCCCTCTAGCTAATCCATACCGACTCACGTCGCACACTTAGCTTTGGAGGATGAGCCTCTCAACGAAGATTTTTTATATACACAAAACTTTAAATTTGAGACCTACTTAAGCAATATCAAGCTGCTTACTACTTGGACTAACATTCGTTGGTTAGTTTGTACTTTTAATCCCAATACTTTGATCCCTATATTATTTTATTTAATATTATTATCTGATTCATTGATCGATTGATCTGAATTTTGTTTCAGTCACAATAGTATGATAATTGATGCATACACTAAATATTGTTTACCGAACTTATTATCTTGTCATACTAAATTAACTAATAGTTGATCCATCCATCTACTTTATTTTATATACATGTACAATGGCGGAACTAAGGAGTGTCGCCACGCCCCACAAAAACTTAAAAAAATTTATGGCAAAATTTTTCTTTAACCCTTAAAAATTTATAATTTATTGTTTGCCTCCCTTTAAATTTAATTTTTTTAAATGATTCCCACAATAAATAATATAGACTTTTGCCACTATATATGTACGTATGCTATAGAGATTTTGTTTGTCATTTAATTATCAAGTCAAAACAGTGGAAGGATCAAATTATTGTAATTAAAAGTAGATAGATTAAAATTTAAATATAAAAAGTGTAGGGACTGAAAGTAAAATTAGACCTTGGGTTTTTTACTTGAAAGTCCCCAAACTTGTGCGCCAACTATGCTTTTGTCCCCACAGACACGCGCCAATTATGCATTTGTCTGGACTCCGGTTTGCAAGAAAATTGTGATTCATCACATATTTATATTCAAACAAGTTAACCTTCTTTTTCTCATTTACTCCAAATATAAAAAATATTATTTATGATTTTGGATTTATGTTTAGTGGGTTTAACTTAACATGTTCTATTTTTTATCATATTTTTGTTGGGCCTATAAAGGTTTATATTGGGTTAAGAAATTAATTGCTTAATATATATTATTTTAAATTATTTAAAAAATAAATTAATTAATAAAAGTTAATCAAATCAAGTCAATCGATGTTAAGTTGATTTTGGGCCATGAATGTTAATAATCACTTAGATTCTTATATAAAAGGTCAGTTAAGTTGGTTAACATAAAAGAGCAATGAGTTAATTATATCATACGTCCCCAAATTATGACATTCATTTTAAATTGATCTTTAAACTTTTAAATATTATAATTTATCCTCAAACTATAATATTTATTTCTAAATTTATCTCCAAACTTTTGAGCATTCCAATTTCATCCTCAAACTATGACTCTCATTTTAAATTGGCCCTCAAACTTTTTGAACATTCTAATTTCATCCTCAAATTATCAATATATGCTAATCCTATCTTACGTTAATAAAATCGTTATAAAATTTTTTAATTGTCATGAAAATCTGATGTGTATTATGTAATAATATGAAGTGGTATAAATGAAGATTTGAGGATGGAATTAGAATATTCAAAAAAATTGGGGATAAATTTAGAATGGGGGTCATAGTTTGGGATACAAATGGAACATTCAAAAGTTTGAGAACCAATTTAAAATGAGAGCCATAGTTTGAGGATAAAATTAAAACATTTAAAAGTTTAAGGACCAATTTAAAATGAGTGTCATAGTTTGAGATCATGTGGTGCAAGTAACTCTTTATTCACCCGTACATAAATACTATCATTATTCTTAACTCGACTATCAGCATATACTACCAAAATATGAAATTTTAATTATTGAAGTAAATATTTTTAAAACATGTATTAATTTTTCAAATTATGATCAAGTTAAATTTCACAGTTCAAATAAAACTGAATTACAATTTTTTGTATAAAAAAAACATTTCGGTGCGTGACAATTTAAAAAATATGAAACTTGGTCCCTACCAACAAAACTTGCAAAAATATTATGGAGATTAGCTTTAATATTAATTTAATTAATGAATTTTTATCACTTTGGTAGACAATAGGGAATTTTAGTTATTAAAATAAATATTTTTCAAATATATATAATCAAGATGAGTAAAGCTCGTTTTGACTCAATAATAAATAAAATATCTAATTCTGAGTTAATTGAATTATGTTATTCATATTTTTATCGATTTTTCCTTTTATTTTTCAAGTTAAAGTAAAATTAAATTACAAATCTCTATATAAAAAACATTTTGGTGAGTGATAATTAAAAAAATATATATGAAATTTGATCCTACCAACAAAACTTGCAATATATATATATATATATATAAATATCGTCTTGTGATCCCAACTTAGGGTTTACTACAGAAAGAAACCTCCGAACTTATATTATTACAACTTTCTGTATGTCCAATTCGGTCCCGTATTTGCCTTAGCAGCTACTCCTTTCAAAACCCTTCCCTTTCCCATTCTTCAAACCTCATCTTCTCACGCGCCGCCGCCCACTCTTCCGCCGGCGGGGAAATATCCATATCCTTCCCCTTCCCTCTCCTCCCCTTTTAAAAAGAAGAAAAAAAAAGTACAAAAAGGAAAAGAAAGTTCGCTTCTTTAGGAAAGGTTGAGGTTTTTAGCTCACTATCATTTTTATTTATTAATTGCTCTTTGGGTTTTGTTTGATTAATAACAAAGAGGAGAGGGAAGAAAGAAGGAAAAAACCCCCAAAAAAGAAGAAAACTTTGAATAAAAATAGGGTTTTTTTTAGCTGTTGGCTTTAGAGTTTTATAGAGATGGCGCATGTTCAAGTTCAGGGGCAAAGTGGGGGCGTTAACAATGGATCCGGGGGAGCCAATAACCAGTTTGTAACGTCGCTGTATGTTGGGGATTTGGATCCCAGTGTTACTGAGACCCAGCTTTATGAGTTCTTTAACCAGGTTGGTCAGCTGCTTACGGTTCGCTTGTGCACGGATCTGTCCACCCGAAGGTCTCTTGGTTATGGTTATGTCAACTATGGCAACCCCCAAGATGGTAAATTGTTCAAATTTCTCAGCTTTAGTTTTAGCTCTAGTTTTTTTTCCACCTTTTTCAAATGATTTTGTTCACTGTAGATTTGATGGTTTTGTTTTGTTTTTTGTTGAATAATGGATGGTTGCTTTTGTTAGTATTTTAAACAATGTTTATAAATTGCATTTTGTTTTAATGAATTATGAAATGAAAGAAAAAAAAAGTTATTAGATTGGTTCAAAATCAATTGGAAATGGTGATACAATACAAGAGTATAATATTGTATGTATGTATATATATAAATATGGGATTCTATCAACAAGATGAAGACCAACTCAAGCTGGAGCTTTTGTATATATATGCATGCTGATTTGAAAGAAAAAAATATAGTTATATTTTGCTTCTGCATTGATTCCACAAAAAGTTGTTTGGTTAGTGTGGATGACATCCTATTTTGTTTACTTACAGCTGCAAGGGCATTGGAGCTTCTGAACTTCACTCCTCTGAATGGAAAGCCTATCCGGATTATGTATTCGAACCGTGACCCTAGTCTTCGTAGAAGTGGTGCAGGGAATATATTTATCAAGGTAATAAAATTTAACCGTCCTAGGGTTTCTTTTGCTGTTTTGTTTTGTAAATCTGTGCTCCTTTATCTCTCTTTGTTTATTTTGTTTTTTTTCTGGTGAATCTGGCAGAATTTAGATAAGGGAATCGATCAAAAAGCTTTGCATGATACGTTTTCTGCATTTGGAAACATTTCTCTTGCAAGTTAGCCACGGATCCCTCTGGCCAGTCAAAAGGTTATGGGTTTGTACAATTTGACAATGAGGAATCTGCTCAAAAAGCGATAGAGCAATTGAATGGTATGCTATTGAATGATAAGCAAGTCTATGTTGGCCCTTTTGTTCGCAAGCAAGAAAGAGACACTTCTACTAGCAAGACAAAATTTAACAATGTCTATGTAAAGAATCTCTCGGAGTCAACTACTGACGAAGACTTGAATAAGATTTTTGGTGAATTTGGTCCAATCACTAGTGCCGTGGTGATGAGGGATGCGGATGGGAAATCCAAGGGCTTCGGATTTATCAACTTTGAGAATGCAGACGACGCTTCTAGAGCTGTTGAGTCCCTAAATGGAAAGAAATTTGAGGATAAGGAATGGTTTGTTGGGAAAGCTCAAAAAAAATCTGAAAGGGAGGCTGAACTGAAACAGCGATTTGAGCAGACAATGAAAGAGGCAGCAGATAAATTTCAAGGAGCAAACTTATATGTTAAGAATTTGGATGATAGCATAAGTGACGAGAAACTTAAAGAGCTATTCTCTCAATATGGCACCATAACATCATGCAAGGTTAGCTATTTTTAGAATAGTCAAGTTCGGTGGATTAGGTACTTTGGCTGATCCTATTATTAAATGTAACAGGTTATGCGAGACCCTAACGGAATAAGTAAAGGATCAGGGTTTGTTGCGTTTTCAACTCCAGAAGAAGCATCAAAAGCTGTAAGTTTATAACGGTATATCTACTCCCATAATCTTATCTATAACATAATCTAATTCTTTATAACAGCTTGCGGAGATGAATGGCAAAATGATCGTCAACAAACCACTCTATGTTGCGCAAGCTCAAAGGAAGGAAGATAGGAGAGCCAGGTTGCAGGTGTGTTCTTTGGATATTTTCTTCGAGTCTCGACCAAATTGTAGTGGCACAAAAGGATGGTTTTGATTCTTTAGTATGCTAAGACGTATGCCATACTTTTTACAGGCTCAGTTTTCTCAAATGCGACCACTTGCAATGGCACCTTCAGTTGGACCTCGAATGCCAATGTACCCACCTGGCGGTCCAGGTCTTGGGCAACAAATATTCTATGGTCAAGCACCTCCGATGTTCCCTCCTCAGGTAACTATTTATATATGCATTTTATTTCTTAAAATTGCTATTTGCTAGTCATATGATGTATTTTTTAACGTACTGAATTAATCAATTAATGTTATTCTGTAACGTCTGCTATAGAAAATCACGATCTTTTTTGTGCCTTTTTATCCTGTCAGCCTGGGTTTGGATATCAGCAGCAGCTTGTTCCGGGTATGAGGCCCGGTGGGGGTCCCATGCCAAATTTCTTCGTACCAATGGTTCAGCAAGGCCAGCAGGGTCAGCGTCCTGGGGGCAGAAGAGCTGGGGCTGTTCAGCAAAATCAGCAACCAGCTCCTTTAATGCAGCACCAGGTTTGTTTCATCACTTTTTTTTGATTTTGCAATATCTTTGATACATATGTTTATATCCGTTAATATTTCATCTGATGGCTCACTAAAAATATCAGATGCTACCCCATGGGCGGGTCTATCGCTATCCACCGGGGCGTGGTCTGCCTGATGTTTCAATGCCTAATGTTGCTGGAGGCATGATGTCTGTTCCATATGATATGAGTGGCATGCCAATGCGTGATGCACCACTTTCTCAGCCAATTCCGATCGGAGCTTTGGGCTCTCAAAGCTCCCAGATCAACAAAGAACAGTAATGCTTTGCTTTATTTTACTTCACTTTCGCATATTCAGTCAAAGATTACACTTATGCTAATACAAGGCCCTTTATACTATTTGTTAATTATTTATTTGTTACTAATCTCTTTACCAACTGCAGTTGGTCTATTGGTGCTGGTCCAAAGGGGTATACATTGTGAATGGAGCATGTTACAGGGCTTTTATTCTTTTATTATCAGCCAAAGAGTTACAAAAAATAAATAAACATATTAGTATATATACACAAACAGAGATGTCTGAACTGCATGTTTGCAATAAATCATTTTTAATAAACTGAAGTTTCTGAAATTGTCTTTTATATGGATCAATGTGTAGATGCTGGGGGAGAATCTCTATCCACTTGTTGAGCAGCTGGAGCCTGATGCAGCGGCTAAAGTAACTGGGATGCTTCTGGAGATGGATCAGACTGAGGTTTTGCACTTGCTCGAGTCACCTGAAGCCCTAAAAGCCAAAGTTGCAGAAGCAATGGAGGTTTTGAGGACCGTAGCTCAGCAGCAGCAGGCTGGTGCTGCTGCTGATCAGCTGGGTTCTCTGTCATTAAACGACAACCTTGTCTCTTGAGTTTGAGTTTGCTTGGTAAGTAGGGATTAGGTTGTTTTTGATTTGCTACTATTTTTGCAAGTGTTTATGAAACATTGAACATACAGTCACTTCACAGATGAGCATGCTTTGGGATTTGGAAGGATGTTTTAGCCTGGATATTTTTATTCATTATTTTTTTTGGAAAAACATTTAAATGGTTTTAAAGTCTACAATGTCATTTCTCTTCCGTTGTTGTTCTCTGTCGTCAGCTTCTCTTTTTTCCCCCTCTTTTGAGTTTAGATTTGTTTTGGGGTTTGTTTTAGGCTTGTGTTGCTCTTTTCTTATTTCTGAGTTTTTCGGTTTGTGTTGGGTTCTTTACTCATTTGTATGATTGTTTTCTGAATGAATTAAGTTTTTCATTTGATAAAAAGAATTAATGAAATGCATGCTGCTGCATTTAGTTTAGAAAAAAGCCCAAGATGGTTTTTGAATTAGACATTTTTTAAAACATATGTAAAGGATTTTTCTTCAACTTTAATTTTATTTATTGTTTTGGTAAAATGAGAAAACTGATATATTTTATCAATTTAATTCTAATTCAAAATAATTCAATAAATTTAATTATTAATATTTAAAATTACATCATAAAATTACGATACTGTTAAATCAAAGAAATAATTAGACAATTGTATTCTATGATAAAACAAAGTTGTTAAACTTTTATTATATCAAAAAGATAATGTGATATTCTTGGGAGACAGAAACAAATAATTTAAGAGAACAACAACAAAAAAAACAGAATTCTAAATACAAAAAAATTAAATTTATTAATTTATTTTGAATTAAGATAAATTAGTATAATGCATAAATTTTGCTTTTAGAAAAACCTAGTTCAAAAACACCAAATATTCAATACTTGTACTATTAATCAGTAATTTGTTTGCTTTCTAAGCTGCTGAAATTTTAGGACAATCCCTAATTGCCAAGTTAACACGTATGTATTATTCTATGCACACACTACCTAATCACTCAGCTTCTCAGTTAATAATCAGCATCCATTCACCAGGCTTGCATTTCATCAGAGAGGATTATTTCCAATCTGCCCAACATCAGATCACGGTCAGGCTGCTGTTTCAGATGTTAGAAACCGGTGTTTCAGATGAAGTTCCTGTCTCACTTTGCTTTTGTTCCGAGCCTTCCCCAAAGTTATGGAGTCTACGACCGATGAGGTATCTGTCATCCCTTATAGAGTTGTGGAGGTTAGTGAACCAGACATGAAATCTCTTTGCACAAAAGCACAACAAGCTGAAGGAAAGGCATCCCAGCCATGCAAAGCGGTAGACAGCCGAGTTAACCACTAATGGGTATCCAAGCACAGGAAACACCCCTCGGGCTAATACATATGGTAAACACAACGCTGTCAGCAGCTTCATTATGATAGGGAACACAATCTCCCGCAATACCCAAAGGCCCTGCAGTCTGGAGAAGCCGTCTTCTCTCACCCTTTCGAATTTTACTCGCCAGCTTTCATCTACCAATGGCATCATATGATCCAGCATAACCTGTGGATATAAGAAATCAAAGATCTTTATTGCAAAAACCTAAGACATGTCACAACAATTATATTTTCCACTGTATATAGTAAATTGTGGTTCGACACTTACAAGTCTAGTCCATATCTTCAGAAAAATGAGACCCAACGCCCAATCTTGATAAAGGAGGAAAACTGGACTCTCGTCCACAGGCACCCGCATAGGCACAATCACCAAAAGCTCAAAAAGCAGGCCAATAAGAACAGGAATGACAAAAATCTGCACATTACAGCACCAATGAAGATATATGAGTTAGATATCGGGAACTTTGAAACAAGTAGAAAGCCCAGATTACTGATCACATACCCATATTGATAAGAGCAAGGAGCTCTTGATGACAATGACACCCCACTTCCAGATTTGGCCTAACAGAACTGAAGCCCTCTTTGTTCTTATGTGCTCAGCGGAGTATCTAGCCCCAGCCAAATGCTGTCCAAATGAAATAGCTTCCAATGACAAAAGCATAAAGGTCTACAATGAAAACAAAACAATAACTGATTAACACTAACATCATAATTGGAGAATTTTATTTAGGGGCTAAACAAGAATCAAATTGCATTACCATTGCACTTAATGCCGTGAGTTATTGGGAGAAGAGGAATTGCATTGAATAGAGCACGTCCAAGTGATATCGGTACTACTATCAAGGCAGAGTTGAATACAAGCAAAGTCATCCAAGCGATGACCAGCAACAGAACAATGCGAAGAACAAAACTGTACCTGCTAAAGAATTCTTCCATAAAAATTAGACAGCCAACTACAAAGAAAGATATTTGACAAATAGACTAACAAAATGTAGTCTAAGATAAGATGAAAAGGAACAAAGCAGCCATTAATGATAATCCTCCGTTCTATATTTAAAAATAACTAACAAATCAATATAGATGCCAACTTTGTACATTGAAAGGCCCAGAATATCCAGTCTTCATTGCAGGATTCAGTACTTAACAAGTAACTACTTTGAGCAAAATTCATTTGGATGAATCAGATATAAAAGAATAACTTGAATACTCATCCCAGAAAATGGTAAAAATTCATGATGTTGTAATGCATCTAAACAAAGATTATGGTTTAAATCTAAAACCTATTCAATATCTTTATCACTGATAATTTGTAAGTGCAAATACGATGGATTTTTTAATGTTAAGAGCTTAAGTAAAACCTACAAATTCTGATCACAAACGTAGAATCTTAGAGCAGTGGTGCATGCAAGTATACCATCAAACAAAATGAAGACGAAATATTAACCACAATTAAAACAGACACATCAAGTAATGTTGTCAATCAAAAGCACCATATAACTTACCCTGAATCGGTTTGTTCATCCCCATCAAACTCCTCCACAGCATTAGAGTTCCCTGATGCGAGGAGGCCTCTATTTGGATCATCATCAGCAGCAAATGCAACCATGGCCTGTTCCTGTCCACCTAGTTGCACAATCTGTAGTCTATCCTGTTGTCCCGGTTCCACATTGACATTTTCCTGGCCACCATTCTCCTCGGGTCTGGGAAGTAAGAAGTCAGTTAAGCCTAATGCCCAGCCAACTGCAGTAAACCAATTGCGCAGAAGAGACTTGATTGTCGTCCGCAATTTAAAATGCTCAACGGCAAATGGAATGCATATTTGAAAGAGAAGCATGTCAGCTGGAATCTCAGTAAACGGGTCTGAAACCCTGCAACAAGCAAATCATTTAAATGTAAGGTAACAATAAGTATAAATAAGTGAAGCAATGATAAATGGTATGAGCCAATCTTACGATATATCGAGTGGGAAAACAGAGGGTGCCATCCTCATAGCAAGCTTGACTGGCAAAAATACCAGCATCACAATCAAACTCCCATAAACTGCAACTGATAACAAGACCCTCCGAGCATGCTTGTGTACAGGATCATCAATTAAATCACGGAAGGGATTGTAGTTTGGATCAGCTGGGTCTCGAAGGAAGTATAGAACCCCATTACGTAAAACCTGCCCGTAACAAAAATGATATTATCAACTCGTGCTACAATATGATAACAGGTTCCAAATTAAAACTTAATAACATAGGATGGAAAAGAGCATTACCCCTCGAAGAAGGCTGACAAAGATGCTTATTTGCAGCATGTACACAATTCCTACAACCCAATGTATCAATGAGCTTGCTAAAGGTGAAACTGAGAAGAACTGAACTCTTTGAGACATCGATTTCCCAAACATCCTTATTGTACATACATCTAGCCACCATCCACACATCAAAGGGAACACCCCAAGCTCAATTACAAGCAGGAAAGCAACTTTAATCATTGTCATCAAATGCCTCATTGCCGCCAAGAACTGCCTGAAGAGGGATGGTATTGTCTCGGCTATTGAGGCAATTCCATAGAACCTCCCCATTGTCAAAGGCTCACCCCTAGTGTACCTAATCAAAGTGACAATACCTAGGTAGAAGAAGACTAAGGAGAATATAAACATGTACCCAATAGCAAGAGTTGTAACATCAGAAAGCCTTGATGATCCAATAGATACTCCTTTCAAGAGATCTGCTGGAAATGGTGCACTTGTGTTGCTTGAAACTTCAGCGACTCCAGTAGAGTTTGCTTTCAACATTTCTACAACCTGGCCTTGGCATTCAGATGTCAAATTTGTAACGGCAGTTAATGCGTTCTTCAATGTGATGTTTGCTAAGGAAAGGGCAGTATCTGTCAGTGGCATGACTACTGACAGCACTGGACCACTTGCAGAAGAGAAAAGCCAAGATACATAATAGAGAATAATGCGGCCTATCGAGAAAGGCACAAAAATTACAACACCAAGGAATATCATATTGCTCGCTAGAACCTGCAGGAATGGAAAATCAAGTCATGAAAGAATATTGACCAGAGAAGGCTGCAAACATAGTATTAGCATATTGCAAATTGAGAGAGAACTTTAAAGCAAATTTAATTTATAGTAAAGATGAAAAAGAACCAGAGTATTAGCATATGTAGCTGAAAGATTATGCAAATTCAGCATAGAAGAGATTTAGACCTAGCTGACATCATGCAATTCAAAGTAACGGCAATAGAACATAAGATTATAGTTAGAGTCAAAATAATGCATAAAACTATAAAATCATTCAATGGCCTCTGGTATCGGTATTTTGGAAGTGGAAACATTTTAAGGAATGAAAAAAGAGACAAGAATGGCACTCTTTAAAAGAAAAAAAGATTCAGGATAAAGTTTCCACCATTAAAACATATAACAAAGAAGAAAAGCGCTGAAAAATTAATCATGTTTGTTCACTCAATGAAGTCCTAAACTATAAGTTTTATCAAATTTCAACTTAGAAAGAACCCATGCCACACAACAGATTCACACAAATGCAAGAACACACAAATCCCCTTGTTTTGAGGATGATAGGGTGATAAGCTAGTCTCGGCACCTAAAGGTTCCCAAGAAAACGCCCCAAAAAAAAAACAAGTCAGGCACTAGTAAGAGAATGTCAATTAGAAGTCAAGGATAGATAATCAGATAATGCAAGTAAAACAACCAAAGAGACTTACAGTGAATGCATTCTCAACCAAATGAAAAACAGGACCCTGCATGCCAACAAGCTCATCAAAGGGTACATCCTCGGCGCCATCAGCATCATCCAGGCCATCAAACATCTGTTCAACGTGAGCTTCAAGACGAGCTGCCTGCATTTCCCAACGAGCAGCCACATTTTCAGCATTCCTTCTGATCATTTGGCCAGCTCCACCAATACCTTGTGCTCCACCAGCATCTTCACCATTACCATCACCAGCTAAATTCCTATTAGCTTGTCCCGGGGGTCGCCTAGCAGCACGAGCACCATTCCTCTCCCCTTCATCTTCTCTCTCAGCATCTCCTCCAAGCTCTCTCAAATGCCGAAAATAATCCCTCAAAGAAGTGGCTCCAAGAAAAATAAACACAATGCTAGCAGAAAGTAGGAACCCGTGCAAGCAATCAGTAAGAATGATTGTGGTTGAAATATGACTTAGGAATAATCTCTGAGCTAACAAAAGCCAAGCGCCATATCCAAAAGGTAATGAAAGGTATAATGAGGAGCCAAACTGAAAGTACAAAACTAAGGCGCAAAAAGAACTGCAGAACATGACAAGCTTTCATTGCCATCCCAACAACAAACTCCTGAAAAGGAAGTCTTGCTGGAGCATTCTCGGCATACACAGGAGAGAAAGAAAATGCATGCTTGCAAACCTGCAAAGAAAGTCGAGCATAGTTAAAGCATCAAAATCACATGCCAAATCTACCTTCTAGAGCATAAATATATTTTCAAAAAATAATAAAAAGGGACAGAGAGAGAAAAAGAGCCACCTGTATAATTTTTTTCAAGCATAAGTTAAAAAAACAAGGAAAGGGGCAGAGACATAAATAGAGAAACATAGACAGAAGGAGAGTAGAAAAAGATAACTGACACACACACATAGAAGTATTATGAAATGACACAAAAATAAGAATTCATGAGAAGCCATGCTCACAACATGAAAACAGAAACAAAGCTTGTGTCTTGTGCATGACCTTTGTATCCTAAAGTTCAAGGCTAATCTCTAACAGAATTAAGATTATCCCTTTGATCATGTGTTAATCAAATTCAGAATTGATGTGTACAAAACCATGAGAATCATTACAAAACAATGAAAATAAACAAAATGTTCATCAAATTATCATGACTCCAAAATGGAAAGCTATCAAGATTTGCAACTTCAATTGGCATTCTTCGTAAAGGAATTAAAAGGAAATCGAAATTGTCTTCATTTCTTATCCACCTTTGTTAATCGTTATAAAACCATACATAAATCAAATACCAAATCATGAAATTTAATAATAAAAAACCCTAACTGGAATTAACCTAATTTACGCAAAAAAAACTATCATCTATACCAAAATGATTACAAAAAATAACCTAACCTCGCATTGGCGAGCGTTACTGTGATTCAGCCATTGCAGAAGGCAATCCTGGTGGACAAATTTGATACTGCCGCTACACGCGCAAGGGTATCGAAGCGGATTCTCTGCATCGCCCGGGTTCCGGCAGATCCTGCAAACGTCTTCCTCTTCCTCCTCCTCCTCATCCTCCATCTCCGCACCATACTTAGCCGCCGCCGCCCCGAAAGACATCGATGACGTCGCTTTTTCCTCCTTTTGACGATGTGGACGACGTAGATGGAGACGGCTTCATGCTGTCTTCTACAACGGCATCTGTGGAGGAACTGGGGTTTTCAAAGCCCGGCGGCGGAGGAGGAGGAGCCGCGGGAGCGATCTCCATAGGGTTGAGTCTGAGAAACGATGGAACGAGTCGGTTGAGCCTCGTGGGATATTGCAAATATTATTTTACAATTATTTTTTTTTTTTTTTGTTGATGATGAACAATTGGTCGAGTTTGAAATGAGTTGGATTATATTGCGGGATATGTCGGCAACTCGGATCGTTTCGGGTTTTTTTTGAAAAAAAAATTAAATATTTTTAAATAAATTCATTATAATAGTAAAATAAAAATAAAAAAACTTTGATACACACGCGTGCAAACTTTAGTTTACACGTGTCTTTTAGTTTTAGGGATTATAATTTTAGTTTAGGGTTTAAGGTTTAGGGGTTTAAGTTGTGTAAAATTAGTGCAAATTTTAAACCATACAACCTAAAACCCTAAACTAAAACTTTTACCCATAAAATTAAAAGATAGGTGTAAATTAAAATTTACACGTATCAAAAAAAATTTTAAATAAAAAACCATAAAACAAAATTATATCTCCATTCCAATAAAGTAAAATATTTAAATAAAATTATATCGATATTTGCTCAACTTTCACTATGACCAATCCAATCCAATTCCCTTTCGCAGCGCGTGGATTTCCGCCCACCTCAAGGCCAATGAAACCCCAACGCAAACTTTCCTTGACGGCTAGGCCCGGCTCAAACCCAAACACAGAGGATAAAATAACTAGGTGTGTACAAGGTTCGGTTTAGTAAAATTTTAGGGTAAAGTACATAAATGGTCACTAAACTATTTTTAAAAATATAAATAGTCATCAAACTTTTAAATATTACATAATAGGTACTAAACTTTAGTTTTTATTATAAAATAGTCACTGATCCGTTAATTGTCATTAATTGGGTGACGTGACAATTATAGAAATTTGAATAATATAACATTTAGTCCTCCATAATGACATATTTAATCAATTTATTCCTAATTTAACCCTCATTATTGATGTCTAAATTGATTGAATGTGTAAATATTGAAGATTAAAATACGTTATTATACAATTTTTCATAACTGTCACGTCTCCCAATTAACGGCTCAGTGACCATTTTGTAATAAAAACTAAAATTTAATGAATATTATATAATTTTTGAAAGTTTGATTACCATTTTATATTTTTAGGGATAGTTTAGTGACCATTTGTATACTTTACCCAAAATAGTTTATTAATTTTTGGTTCCATTAATATTAGTTTTTGGTAGGTTTATATTGCTTTTAGATTTAGATATCTTATATTTTATTTTGTGCAGAATAATTTTGTTTTATAAGTTTTAAATATTATTTGTTAAGGTTTTAAAGTGTTTTTTATAAATATATATTTTTAAAATTATAATGTTTAAATAAATAAAAGATCATTAATAATTTATATATAATATTCATAAGTTATTTCACTATTTTAAGTATAAAATACTTATGTTCACATTGTAAAATAATCATAATTAATTATAAATTACATAAAAAATAAAATTTAATTCAATTTAGATAATTAGAATTTTAAAACTTGTCAACTATAAACTGTCCAAACATAGAATTCAAATTGATTTTCAGTTTTTGACACTTAACCCTAAAAAACTACTCAAACTTAACTTATTTCGATAATTAAAAATGTAAAAAAATATAATGTCAGTGATAATTTTGTAAAAAAAAATTGATGATTAATGTAGAAGAATTATGATAATTAATCATGTCATTGAACTTCAAATTTTAATAAAATCAGATTCAAAAACGGATCGAATGGGAAACATAAAAACCGGGTCGGGGCAGGACTGGCAAACCCCACTCTCTTGGCGCATAGCACCACGTTTCCTTCTTCTTTTTTCTCTTTCATGGAAATCCAAGAACCCCACTGCATGAAAACGACTCCCTTTTATGAAACTTTCTACTTTAGCTGAATCCCTTCATTGATCTTTCGTTTGATCATCAGCTAACGTATTTTTTCAGCCCCCCGCCTTTACTTTAGCTGAATCCCTTTCCACCATTTCCATGGCAATCTTTGCTGCGAGTAACTTTGGTTGGTCGGTTGTCGGTGGCCAGTACTAGCATCCAATGTTTAAAAAAAAAACAAAAACTGCCCCTTTTTTACCCAACATAATCTCTCTATTACCCCTTCTGATTTCTGGATTTTATCTGGTTTGTGATTTAGGCTACAATAATTTCCCCTCCCCTCCCATCACATCACTGTCACTTTCTTTAATAATTTCTCTCTGCAATGTTTTATTTACCATAAATGGTGGTTCAGCGTTTCAGTATTAGGCTGTAGCTGTTGTTAAACAACTTGATTCTCTGCATAAACATAGGTGCGAATTGAGAGAGCCATTAATCTCTTCATCCACCTCTTTGCTTTGTTGATTTTTGAAGTTTTCAGCTTGCATTATCCATGATAATGATGTTTCCATGTTGGGATTTTCACTGGGTTTTGATTATAGTAATTTTTCTTCCAAGTCAGTTAATTACTTTCACTTACCTTGTTAAGATGTATCTTTTAGCAAGTTAAATTTGTCAAATATGGTAACTAATATGGCGTTATGTAGGTTTTAGGAAGGTATAATTAATTTTTTTTTGGACCCAAAATTTAATAAACTCTTCTTTTAATCCCTAACAATGCTTGTTAATGCTGTTATAGTGATTGATTTGTTTTGTATCTACCTGTGTTTGTGAATAGTGTATGAAGCGTGTGTGTGTGTGTGTATGTATATATGTGTGTGTGGGAATTGCAAGTGTTTGTTCTGGTTTAAGATGCCAGCTTGATCTTTGAACTGCTTACTTTATAGCTGCTTTTTTATGTTGATAACACTGAATTAAGCTTTTTTTTTTCTGAAACAGAAACTAAATCCATGGACCACAAAACATGGCTTTGGAGGAAAAAAACTTCCGAGAAGACGGTCCTTGCTACCGACAAGTTTGACATTTCTTCGAAACGAATCAATGAAGTGGTAAGCCAAAAATCCTTTCTCCCCTTGTTTGTTGATTATTGTTTCGAGATGTTCATGATCCTGGTATAAGATCTGTGATTATAACCCGAGGATCGACATTTTTGCTCACTAGGAACAAATGACTCTGGTGGAGGGGGGACGAGATAGAATAGTGAAAAATCTCAATGAGAAGCTTGCTTCAGTCCTCCTTGATAGTCATTCTAAGGATGATTCCGCAACCAAAAATGTGAAAATGGCACCAGTAGCAGGTGACATAGTATCATCGGAACCGATTTATTTTGTTTGAAATGTGCACTTGGCTTTGACTACAATCTAATAATTTCCGGTTTTTGTTTAGGTTGGGAAATGGCTGAAGCAGATGCAATCACTCTGAAGAAAGAGCTAGATGAAGCTCTGAGGCAGGGAAAATTGGCAAATGAAAAGTTGATTCGCTCAGAGGTTGCTTTGAAGGAATGTATGGAACAACTAAATTTTGTTAGAGAAGAGCAGGAGCAAAGGATCCGTGATGCTGTTGCGAAGACATCGAGTGAATTCGAGAAAGCACTTCAAGACAAGTTGACAGACACAAACCGGAGGATTGAAGAGTTGACTATCGAGAATTCTCGGCTGAGTAAGGCCCTGCTAGTCAAAGAAAAATTAATCAAAGATCAGCAGAAGGTCAAGTCTCAATCGGAAGCAGAATTTGGTGCACTGATGGATAGATTAGATCTCACTGAGAAAGAGAATGCATTTCTGAAGTATGAGTTTCATGTCCTTCAGAAAGAGCTTGAGATCAGAAATGAAGCTATGGAATACAACCGTCGATCATCTGACTTGGCACATAAACAGCATTTGCATGATGTAAAGAAAATCTCCAAGTTGGAAGTTGAATGCCAGAAGTTACGCTTACTTCTGCAGAAGAGGCTGCCGGGTCCAGCTGCGGTGGTGAAAATGAAAAATGAAGTTGAATTGCTAGGAAAGGACAAGTCAGAGATGAGAAGAAGAAACCTGAATCCCACTAGGGATTTGATCGTCAGAGACTCCACCACCGAAAATCCTCCTGAAAGTCCAACCAAGTGTATCAACCTCCTGTTGGAGCAATTACGCAATGTTGAAGAAGAAAACAAGACTCTCGGAGAAATAATGACCAAGAAGAATGCTCAAATCCAGTCATCGAGTTCAATGTGTTCTCAAACATCATCCAGGTCGACAAGAGAATTCGAGATTCAGCCTAAAGAGACATTTAAAGGACAGAAATCAATGGAGCTAATAAGGAGTGGTCCACTATCAAGCGAACTATCTATAACGTCCGATTTCGATATTGGCAGTATTGATGGAAATAGCTCTTCTTGTTCATGGGCTAATTCTTTGTTTACGGAATCTGCACGGTCAGATAAACAACTTCTGAATCCAATGGAACACAAGGCCATTACAGTTCCAGAAATGAGATTAATGGATGATTTTGTAGAGATGGAAAAATTAGCCTTATCAGATGGTAAAGAGTTGGTTCCATTTGAGCAGGGTCACTCTGGCTTCCGCAATACAAAACAGATGCATTCAAAAGTTGTAGCAGGTGAAAGATCATTCGATTGGCTTCAGGTTGTTTTGCAGGCTATCTCCGAGCACAAACGTATTTCCAACCGAAGTTCAGTTGAAATTATCGAGGACATCAAAATTGCTTTGGGTTGTGGCAATCTTTTAAATACCCCTGACATTAACAAAAATGCATGTTCAATGCATCCCATAGAAGCCGATGCTCTCCATATCAGCAGCTACATAGGATGGAAATCTCCAAACTTATCTCCAACTACAGGTTCACTCAGTGGAGCTTCTAGTGTCGATGCCTCAGCCGAAAAAACAAAAAGCCAACAGTTTCAGCCTAATCTGAACAAGTCAATCGGTAAAATCATCGAACTGATTGAAGGAATTGGACTAACATCTTCCGACACTTGTCTAGAGAAAAATCAAACTCCTAAACAATCACCAACGCACGCAGACTACTTTGTCCGTGTTTTTCAATGGAAAAGTTCAGAACTAAGCACCATTCTACAATATTTTCTTCATACATGCAATGATCTGTTGAATAAAAGGGCTGATCTTGAAACTTTTGCTGAAGAACTCTCATTTGCTTTGGACTGGGTTGTGAACTTCTGTGTTACTCCTAAGGAAGCTTCGAGTGCAAGGGATAAGATCAAAAGGCATTTTGGTTGGAATGATTCACAAAGTGAAAAAGAAGTTGCTTCTGCAAGTCACAGTTTAGTAGTGGAATCAGATGTGACTCACATTTCTGAAGAACAATCATATTTGCCAAATCAAAACCACAGTGTTATCCCCGAAAAGGAGGGCATTTCTTGTAGCCTGGAGGAAGAAAACAAGAGATTAAAAGATGATTTGAAGGATGTGAAGACCAGGCTGGAATCGGCAAATAACAAGAGTGAGGCCCTGATGGTACAACTTGAAGAATCAAAAGAAAGCATTGGAAGCTTACAAGCAGAAATTAGTATGTTAAAAGAATCGAAGGAAATGATAGAGGATCAGATTGAAAATCAGAAATCAATTAATGAGGATCTTGATACCCAGCTCACTGTTGCCAAAGCTAAAATGAATGAAATCTTCCAAAAGTGCTCATCTTTGGAAGTTGAGTTGGAGTACAAAAATAGCTATTGTGAAGAGCTCGAAGCTACATGTCTAGAGCTTCAGCTCCAGCTAGAGAGGTAAAGTGTTGCTTCTTAGTTTTAGTTCCTGTGAACTTTAAAGTAACTTTGTCAGTAGTTTCTGATTTGTGAAACATAAACTCGCAGTGTGGCAAAGAAAGAAACACCAGAGTATGCCATGAATCAAGAGGGGAAGCAATCTCAAAAGGTAAGTCATTCACTAGTTAGCCTATCATTCGCCTGACTTCCTAAAATTTTAACTGGTCTTTGGTATTTTTCTGATATGTAACTTTTACAGTTGATATCAACGTCAAATGGCAAACTTTCTGTTTCGAATAGTGGTTTTGTTTTACCTGTGTTCAGCCTTCTGTATACGCATGAGCCGACAGATGCAAATTGAAAATGGAAAAAATATATGCAACACTGATATTATGTCTGCATTTTGTACATACAGGGTTGGGAAATTACAGCAGATGCAAATCGAAAATGGAAAAAAATATATATGAAATACTGATATTATGTCTGCGTTTTGATTATACAGGGTTGGGAAATTACAGCAGCTTCAGTTAAGTTGGCAGAGTGCCAAGAAACAATTCTGAACCTAGGTAAGCAATTAAAGGTGTTGGCCGCACCCCAAGATGCAGTACTCTTTGACAAGGTTTTCTCCAACAGTAGTGCTTCTGCAGCCGCCATAAACAGCAGAAGGGTGAACAAACGCCTCTCCTTGCGTGACCGGATGCTAGCCGATGATGGTGGCAAAGCGGACGTTGTCAAGTCTCCCAAAATTCAAGATGCGGAATATTCAAGTCTTCCCCACTCCAATAATTGCAAGAACTTGCAAGCTTCAAGTGTGCTGTTGCATCCTTTAGAAGCACATCCTGGTTCTAGGCGGGAAAGTACTAATGCCAGCGTTATGGCTTGGGATATTGTGCCAAGCAAGAAGCAAGGAGTCGGTTTGCTAAGGAGGCTGCTGTTTAGACGGAAGAAAGGTTACAGTAAGAAATCTCGTTACCAAAACTGAATGGTGACAGGTAAAATGAAGTTGCAACGCGACCACTGAAGGCAAAACAGCAGTAGTTTTCATAGTGTGGCGATGGGTTTGCCGTTTGTTTTTTCCTGGGTTAATATAGTATGGTGAGAGCTTGTAGTCCTTTTGCAAAGAACTCAGTGTGGGGATATGAGAGAGAGAGGTGTCTAGTGTCCTCATTTGGCTATGTATATTTCTGTGTTGGAGGGCATTTGAAAAACCAGATAACTACAGTTTGAGTTGGTAGCTTTAACCAGGAATATCATTTGTGTGATTTGATCACAATTCCTTTGCTTGGTAAACTTTGCAATGAAAAAAAAAGCAAATTTAAGGGCTTACAGAACAATAAAAACAGAAGGTACAAAAAAGATTCACAATAATTTTCATTTGATTAATGTAATGTTCATGAATATCTCCTACTGTCCTACACCTATTAATTTATAACTTCTTTCACTGCTTTATTAGCCTTCTATTGCTGCCATTTTCATTTCTAGCAAGGCATCTTCAAAGCACTTAGCCAGAAACTCCGGGTCAGGGATGATATCTTTAGCTACAAGAATCTGCATCTCAGCTCTACCGGCATAACTCAACATGTGCATCGTGATAGCCTGCATTAACAACACTAGAACTTGCATCATAAACTAAATGCAATTCGCCTCTAGTCTGACGTAGATACATACGAAGAATCCAGATATCAGTTCGAGATGGGACGGTGTTGTACCTGTGGTAAGCTGGAGGTATTGATCTTAATGCTAGAGATAGGGTTGCCTGCAAGTGTGATTTCCTCTAGAGGGCCAATCAAGTTTGAGATGGTGAAGGTGGTATTGCAAAGAAGTCTGTAATTAAGCAAACAAGCATACTGCAAACACACACACAAACAAAAAAACAATCAGTCGGCAAAAACATGTCGAAATAAACTGTTTTCTGATGTTTCAGGATCTCAGCTGACAGCTACACCTTTGATCCTAGCAGGGTCATTACAAGATCACCAATTCTGTACGAGAAATAAGCTTCCAGGGAACTTTTCTTCCTATCAACCATTGTCTTTGCTCTCTTCAAATACTTCAAAGGATCATTATCAGCTTTATCATAGAACACAGGTAGCAAAATTACACCAAACCTGTTCCCCCATCGTGCTTCTGAGTTATCCTCCATTAATTTGGACATTTCCTGCAAACCTGGTTTCGATCTTAGATTAACCATGGCTACACCTGTCATACGAAAGCCCTCGCGCAGGGCTAAACAACAAACATTGAACTCAAAATCAGTTCTGGACACTGTAAAGTGTTTAATTAAAGTATATGAACAAAGCTTACCGTTCGGAGTTCGGTGATCTAAGTATCTCGATAGCCCGGAGGACACCACTCCGAACAGGACATCATTAATGGTCTGCAAATTTTGCATACATCAGAACAAGGCAAAGAATTGTTACTCGAATATGGTTAGATTGATTTTTGTTACATACAGTATTGGGAATTGTCTTCTTCACCTCCTTCATATCCTCAAGCAAGAACATAGCGGTAGCCATTTTTCTAGGCCAGAGCTCGACGCCATCGCCGCCGGAAATCACTGTTTTCCGGTCATAAACAAGGCAAATCCTCACTAAAAACTCCATCACAGATACCAAAGTGAACCAAGCCATCTTGGAGAACTCCCACAAGGCACCGAGCAACCAGAACCGGCCTCTTGTTTTCCCCTTAGATTTTCCGGTCTTCTCCGGCACCATCATGGGGAGCGCGTTCTCATCGCTGGCCTTCCTGCAACTGGCCATCAACATGGACATCAAAGAGATCCCATCCCCTAAAGCATGATGAATCCTGAACACGACACACTTGTGCGCCATTAAAAGATGGATTTCCCACAAGGGTTTGTCCGTACTCAGTGGACTGTTCACTGATAAATCCGCTACATACTGATTCACTGCCATTTCATCATCTTCTTCGTTGAAGCTAAAACCTTGTGTTTCAGTTTCATCAATGAATCTACCTGATATATCCAGCCGGTTGTTGAAGACGATGACGTGTCGGTCGATGTCGAGCTGCGTTCTTCTCCAGTGCTCGAACCCATTCTTGTCACGAACCAGCAGGCTGCAGAATCTGGGGTGCTGCCCCATCAACGAAGAGTTCACGGTGGCTTTCGCGGCATCTATGTCGATGGGGTTTTTGGCACGGGCGATACAGTGGATGATAAGTTCTGTTTTTGGTTGGAGAAAAAGCCGGCCGGCAGGACTCAGTGGCTCGTCGGAGAAAGTTCCCGGTCTGGCCATGAAGGTAAAAATTGGAGCGCAGTTATTGGTGACCGGACACTGAACTTTTTCACCGTAGTTTGGTAAGAATACCCAACTGTTTCGCTGGTTGTAATAGGAATGAAATGAATGCCTGTTTCAGGACGTTCATTATTAGCACAACTTTTCAGGTTAATAAAGTTCCATGTCATGTTTTCTGGTTCTGGAAACTGATAACTCTACCATTTGATACTCAATCCAACGATAAATTGTTGGATGACTTGCTCACTATGTTATTTATAGTCAATTTAATTATATTTATTCATTTTAATGTAATTTTTATATAACTATTCACTCTTTAGTTACAAATAAATATTTATCTTGAAAAAAATAACATGAAAAAATATTATTAGATGAATCACGAATGAATTTTATCTAATAATTTTTGCAATCCAACTGCCATTGGTACACAAGTTTACATGTCATCATTAAAGGACAAAATAACATTTATTATATAAATAAAATAAGAGTCCAATGAATGATTCCAGTGATATAAGATGTTATTCTTTTTAAATGAACGAATTCAAGCAACATAATATATAAATGTACGTAAATTTATTTAAATTTAAATGACAACATAAATAGGTGTACTCAGCATCTACAAGTCAAAGCAATTTATTCACACTGGTTAAGGGTTTTTTTGTTACCTCGATTCCAGATTTTTGTCATGACTAATTTAGATTGATTTGCGTCGCACGCTTAATTTTGATCGGTGAATCTTCCAATAAAATTTTTTTACATACATAATATTTTAAACTCGAGATTTATTTAAATGATATCAAATCACTTATCACTTGGACTAAACTCGTTAGTGGCTAAAGAAATTTTTAGTTTAGAGTTTTTATAATAAAGAGAGAGGGGGCTTTTTGTAAGTTTTTTTAAAAAGTAGAATCATATGATCAATTCTTGTGTACTTTACTTATTTGTAAATTCCATGTCATGTTTCAATCCGTCATTATTAGCACAAGCTTTCGGGAAAAGTTCGGTGAAAGTAAAAAAAAAAAAATCGTCTAAAATATATTAGAATACGGTAGATATAAATTCTTATAAAAAATATAAAAATTTATGTAGTTTGGGTGAGAATTTTGGTAGATTTTGTATAGTTAATTGGGTAAAAATTTATATAGTTAATTGAGTAAGCATTTGTGTATATTTTATTTTAAATAAAAATTTGTGTAGCTAAATAAATTTTTATATTATAACTTAAATTCTTATCAAAATGGTAAGAATTTGCCTAAATTTTAGGCTAGCCTAGAACTACTCAAAAAAGTTCCATGTCATGTTTTCTAGTTCTGGAAACTGATGATGGGAACAAGTGATACTCAATCCAACGGCCATTAGTGCACAAGTCTAAATGTCATCATTAAATTATATGTCAATTCAATATACTAACGGTAAAAATTAAAAATTTTAATAAATATTTTAGTTTTAGGGTTTAAGTGTTCAATTTAGGGTGTAAGAGTTTAGAATTTATGAGTTGGAGTTAGGATTTAGGGTTTAGAGGTTAGAGATTAGGCTTTAAGGTAATATGTTGAGTATTTAGTTTTAACCTATAAACCTTAAATTTCATTCACAGTCACTAAATTCTAAACTACTAAACATAAACCATTAAATCATGCACCCTAAGGCCTAGGGCCCTAAGCTAAGTCTCTAAACTCTAAAACTAAAAATTTATACCGTCAATGTATCAAATAATTATCTAAAATATAAATACCTTTATTTTAAGAATCTATTGAATGGTCGAGTGATTAAAAAGATATTGTTTTTCTTATTTATCCCGAATTCAAGCAATATAATTTATATGTGTGCGTAAATTATTCAGATTAAAATACGAGAGCATTTTACTGTAGGGTGTATTCAGCATTTATAAGTCCGAAGCAATTTATGCAGACTGAGATGTTGCTACTAGTCGTGGTTAAGTTTGTTTGCTGTAATTAAGTAGTTAACTTTGGAACTATTGTGTTTTTATATTAGATATTTATATGTGTACTTTTTTTCCGACTAGGTTTAAGGGATTTTCAATGAGACATATAAAAACATTTCTCTTATATGATTTTTCTTCCTAATGCAAATCATATGCTTTGATAGAAAAAGAGAGGATTTTCTGTATATTTTCTAGAATCATGATAATTGGATAAAATATGTGGACGTTGAAGACTAAATTTATTATTATATAATGATATTCATATAGTTTCACGTATTTTTTTGACAATGATAATTAAATTTTATTAAAAAAATGTGAAAGATATTACAAATACAATGCATCCAGAACGGAGAATAATGTGGACTATTCTACTAAAATCTCATACAAAAACCTAAAAGTGCAAAGAAAAATAAACATTTTTATAGAGATTTGCATACCGTCAAAATTTAGAAGCCTTCTTGAATCTTTGTCTCTGTCCAAATAAGACGTATTACGGGATGAAAAATGAACGATGAGTGAGCCAAACTATCAGGCAGATTGCTCCGCTATCCATGACTGATTACATTGGCAAACAACCATCAACATAGTGAAGATCTATCTTTCTATAACCACGGACATAATCATAATTAGAAACTAGCGTCGTGAAGATCTTTGCGCGAGCACCAGACGACCACTAAGTTATGCTGAAATCATGCCAAAATGACAGATGAAACGAAACCAAAAAACAAACAAAGAAAACACGCCACAAAGGCAAAGGAAAAACGTGTCACAAGAGCAGAGATCCTTATTAAAATTTTTAAAAATATATAACAAATAAAAACAAGAAAAATAACGACAATCGACGATTCACAATCAACATTTAGATAATTATCGATCACCAACTAACTAAAAAATAAAAAGAATAGTAAGCGGCTATTTTAAAAGAAAATTAGGGTTTTAGGTTAAATTAAAGTAAAACGAATTTGGTCCCACGTACTTATTCTTTATGGATATTTATTTTGATGTGTATAAATCTTCTGAGATTGGTAGTTATATTTGTCTAATTGAGTTAGGTTAGACCTTTAAATTGGAGTAAAACTCATTTATGATTTTTTTGGTACATGATAGTCCTATTAGTCTGATTGTATTAAAAGTTGATCTAAGTCGAATATTTTAAATTGAAGATAAACTTCTATTTTAAACCTTTTATAGTATCTAATAGTCATATATATATATATATATATATTGAATAATTTAAAGATGATTACAATATAATATATGTTCATAGATATTTTTAACCCTTTAACAATGCATAAATACTTTGTGGACAAAGCGATTGAACCCGAATCTCCTAAAAGGTTAGAATGAACATGATCCGTTTTTCCAAAGAGACCACTTGTTAGGTTCTAATAGTCACATATATTTGTCCAATTGAGTTAGGTTAGATCTTTAAATTGGAGTAAAAACTCATTTATGATGATTTTGGTACATGATAATCCGATTAGTCTGATTGTATTAAAAGCCGATCTATAATAATAATAATAATAATAATATAAAGGTGATTATAAGATAATATCTGTTCATAGATACCAGCTAGCTCTGGGTTCGAGTGGCATTTCACCCCTAACCACAACTCATCCTCTGATTCTTCAACATCAGTCGGTTCGGACCTCCACTTAGTTTCACCCAAGCTTCATCCTGGTCATGGATAGATCACCCAGGTTCGGGTCCATAAGCAGTGACAATTGCCCTATGAAGACTCGCTTTCGCTACGGCTCCGATGGGTTCCCTTAACCAAGCCACTTCCTATGAGTCGCCGGCTCATTCTTCAACAGGCACGCGGTCAGAGCCCTGAGCTCCTCCCACTGCTTGGGAGCTTACTGTTTCATATTCTATTTCACTCCCCGATGGGGGTTCTTTTCACCCTTCCCTCACGGTACTACTTCGCTATCGGTCACCCAGGAGTATTTAGCCTTAACTATTTGACAATACACAGACACATTGTGAACAAAAAAATTGAACCCGAGTCTCCTTGAAAGTTAGGATGAACATGATTTATTTTTCTACTGAAATTATTTGTTGAGTTCTAATAATCACAAATATTTAAGTATTTATAGACGAGTTGGGTCATACTTTTATATCAGAAATGAAACTCTAACTCGAGATACGTAAAGGACATTGAGGGACTTATCATTTGATTTTTTTATTGAAAAAATACAACAATAACATCATATATTTACAAGTTTCAAAAACATATTCTTAATCCATTGAGGTTAGTTTTATTTTATTTATAATTTTACTTGTCGGCTGAATTTTAATAATACCGTATATTTATTATGGCTCAAATTGCGTATGATTTATCTGAGTACACTATAATCTATAAATATCAGTATGATTATACATTATAATTATAATTGTGGTTATGAATAGTGGTGTTTAATAGTAAAAAATGATGTTGTTCCTCGTAACCCGCAGGTGGTCCGAGTTTGAACAGCGTAATAAAAAGTTAAGAGAAAAAATAAATATTACCGTATAATCACACTCATAATATTAAAAAGTTAAAAAATTATAATTATCATTTATCTATAAAAAAAGATTAATATTTAAGTTTTTATAGTTAGTTTAATTATCGACTAAAATCATAAAAGTAAAAGGTCTAAACCATGAGTTCCATTCCATACTTAAAACAAATTGAGAATTTGGTCCTTTTAATTTGATATAATTTGATTTTTTTACTTGATAAAAAGAAATAAGAAGTTTAAAATTTGTTAAAAAAAATAACTTAAAATATTATCAAAGAGTATCACATTTTAGATTGCTTGATAAGTTTAAAATTTATTATTTTTAATCTTAAATTAAATTGTTGTTCTTTAAACTCGTCTCATCAAACTGATATATTTTAACTCGATTTTATAATAGTGAAATCTTACTAAACGAAAGCTAAATATGGGATGGATCGAGTGTTTATTCTAAAAATTAATTTGAACATTGTTCTTTACCGTAGTATTTTTTTACTTCAAAAGTTGATTCAAAAAGTGATGGAACTCGCCTCAATTGTATGTAATTAATTAATAATGTATTAATTTTGCCGAACTAATTGAATTAGTGGGACGATGTGTTAGATCTTTAAGTAAGATAGGAGACTTTGAATTTTGATATTGTAAATAGAGTAAATTGGGTTCGGAAGGGTCACTCATAATGTTATAGACATCTAATCTAGATTGGTCAACCAATAAATTGAATACCGATAATTATATAAAAAACAATGCATCAATTTGACCGTTACGAGTAGGGGTGTACATAATTAATCGTAACTGTTAACCGGTATAACCGTTATATTTTATAGGTTAATTAATTGAAGTGTTAAAATTAAACGGTTTAAGTTAACCGAACCGCTTAAAATAATGATTAAGCTTACGGTTACGGATTTGACTAATGGTTAACCTATATGTTAGCTTGTATTAAATTATTTAAAAATATATTTATTTAAAATATAAAATAACTTAAAAAATCAACTCACAGATACAATACACGTCCTTTTTTTAATTCTAAACCCTATTTCTAAAGTTATCAAACTTTGATGGTATATTACTATAATGTTATGTGTTGTAAACTTTTGAAACTTTAAACTTTAAAATATTATGAAGCTTGTGTATTTTGTCGTGTGTTGAAACTTTATAATATGTAATTATTTTTTTAATTATAGAGTAAGTGATTATAATATTTTTATTTAAGTATTTTTTATGAATATTTTAATATAATATTTATCGAAGAGATCATTAAATTAGTCTCTAAAAAATAGTAAACATGTGAAAAAATTATAATAGATTACAAGTTAATCTATAACCGAACCGTCGGTTAACCGGTTAATCATTTCTTAACGATTAGGTTACGGTTAACAAAATTTAATAACCGCTATTATTGGGCTTTGAAGTGTGGCCCATTAATTAGATTATGGTTAATCATTTCTTAACGATTAGGTTACGGTTAATCATTTCAAACCCTAATCTCAACATTCATTCACTATTATTGGGCTTTGAAGTGTGGCCCATTAATTAGATTTGGTACGCTCCTACATCGATCCATCATTTAAATGTCACCGAATCAATCCAATCAAAGCCCAAAAAGGGAGAAGGGCCTTTAACTCCTAAAACGCACCGTTTTCGTGTTTTTGAAAACCCTAACCTCGTTGACGCAACCTCTTATATAATCTCTTACCACCGCGCATTTACCTACGCTGGGGTTTTGCTTAAAGGTAAGAGTCGTTGTTTTTCTGCGGAAACCATAATCGGAGCAACGATGGCGGAGAAAGCAATCGAATCGGTGCAGTGCTTCGGCCGCAAGAAGACGGCGGTGGCCGTAACGTACTGCAAGAGAGGCCGTGGTCTGATCAAGATCAACGGCTGCCCCATCGAGCTCGTCGAACCGGAGATCCTCCGTTTCAAGGCCGTCGAGCCAATCCTTCTCCTCGGTCGCCAACGTTTCGCCGGCGTCGACATGAGGATCCGTGTCAAGGGAGGAGGTCACACTTCTCAGATCTACGCCATCCGCCAAAGCATCGCGAAAGCACTCGTGGCTTTTTACCAGAAGTACGTTGATGAGCAGAGCAAGAAGGAGATTAAGGACATTTTGGTCAGGTACGATAGGACTTTGCTGGTGGCTGATCCAAGGAGGTGCGAGCCCAAGAAGTTCGGTGGTAGAGGTGCCAGGGCAAGGTTCCAGAAGAGTTACCGTTGAGGAAGTTTCATGGTTCGTTTTTCTCTTCTTAATGAATTGATAAGGTCATGCTTATTTCTTGTCAAGATTGTTGGATATTTTTGGATGGTTGTTTTTCTTGCTTAAATCTATACAGATAAACGCTTAAGACTGTTGCTTTTTTATAGTTAATCCTGCCGGTTTCGTTTAATTTCTGGATTTTCAATCATGATTTTGGATTGTTTGAAGTGATTATAGCTTGAGAATTATCTATAATTTTAGTACAATTTCAATAGCTTTGAGCTTAACTGATGATCCTTTGTTAGCCTGATTATAGCACTATAAATAGGATCCTTGGGTAGAATTCCTTATGAAATTGGGTACAATGATTTGATGGATTCTTAGTTCCTGTGTTCATGAAATCAGTTGGCTTTTGTTTGTTGTACTTGAGATTATATATTTAGGTGAAGAACTTCATATTGATGCATAGCTTGCTCTTAAATTCTTTAAATGCAAAACCCTTGCATGATATAGTATTTTAACTATCCTTTTTGGTAAATATAGGAATCCTTTATCGAGTCCTTTGTTTATTTGACGTGATTAATAGTAAAAATACCAAATTAAATTCACAACAAATTAATATGGCATTCTTCCACCATCCAATACACTAGTTGCCCTGTAGGACTTAGGAGCACAGGTTGTAAATTCAAAATACATAATAAATTGGCCGGCAAAGGGTGATTCCATCGTCGACAGGGGCATGCGGATCTTAATCCTGCGGTTAACAGCAAGAGCCTTGTTGAGTTCCAAAACAAAATCTCTATTATACCTATCATACTTCCTAAGCTGAGTTTCTGTCGGTGCCTCCACCAACTAGACTTGGCAATTGATCCGAGTCCCTAACCAATTTATTTGGCCGAACATAATGATTCAAATTTGATTTAAAATTTGAAATAAATTGAACTGAATCGAAATCGATCCAAATTCTAGTTAAACTGAAATAGAATTAAACTGATTTCACCCAAATTGAAGGTAACTTAAAAAAAGAAAAATATTAAAAGAATAAAAAAATAGGATGTGAGCTAATGTACAACTTGCTAAAAATCATATATGGTGTGTAAAAAACTAACTCAGACTTGAATATTTGATTGAAATCGACTAATTCAAAAGTTGACCTGAATCAAAAATATATTGATCTTCTATTGATCCGATATTGGCTTGAAGTGAAATCAATTCTTCAAAAATAACTGACATGATATTAATTGAATTAAAAATCAACCGACTTGATATGACTCTAATCTTCATAGGCCTGAATCAAAATTAAATGTAATCAGACCAAACATGATCTGAACCGAAACTTAACTGGATGATCTGTTTACCACTACCACCAACCCATGTGAGCTCCTTTTATAGCCGAAGCAAGAGGCAAACTGCACAGGTCATTGAAACAGAAAAACTAGTCATAAACTCGGCTTCGCAGAGCTTCTCTCCAAGATCATGTGCATCTCCTGATCTCTACCCCGTATGAGACTGACTGCTACTCTGAATTGTACTGAAAAGCGATTCCCACAACGGCAAAACACTTGTTCTGCCCTGGTTTAATCATCACATCGACGAACATTCTGCATACCTTCGGTGCATAAGCAATGTTGTAATGTTTGGGTTCGGATTGTTTTCGAGTAGTCTGCCAAAACGCTCATCGTCTTCTGCAAATTAACCATTTCAAGGTTCCCCCAATGATTTGGCTGCAGATGGGGATTTCAAAGGGGAAGACATCAATGGTGGCGACCCAAATGCTGCAAAAGAATATACATAAGCAATGGAGGGACCCATTTTCTTTCCATTTCAACATTGGAGATGGGAGGGGACCCTACCCTTGTTTACATGCCATGATTCTTCTGTGGACCTCAAAGCATGCACGCGTGACCGCATGAAAGAATTGAAGGTCCTTTAAATAAGGTTTTAAGATTATTATAAATGAAAAAAATGAGTTTTAAAAAGCCTTTTGAATCTAGGGATTGAGTCAGAATTCTGGTTCGATGGAATAAAGTTTAAATTATTTGAAAAGTGAAAGATATAATTCGTAATTATTTCATTAAAATTTTAAGTTTATTATAAAAATCAAGAGAAAATAAAAGATGGAGTGGGGATTGGGGGCTAGAGCCCCTCCCACATGTATAGTAAATTTGTCCCTGGTTGAATCAACTGATAAGGAATTTGATATCAGATCTCGAATTCGAGTCTTGTAATAAAAAATAACATAAATTTAAACTTATCTTTATCGATCGGCATTCAAAACCCTAACCTATAAAAATAAAATAAAACAAGACAAAACTGAGAGAATTTATTTTCTGTTTAAGAATCTATCAACTTAGCCTTAAATTCAATCGAGACTCAATGTAACTATCAAACATTAACAGCAACAAAATTAGGACCACATGAAGAAAAAGAAAGATGAAGGGGGTGGTTTGGAGTCCAGGAGACAACGTTTTCAGTAATCAGAAACTGGGTTTGTACTCTGTTTTTACTTTGTAGGCAAGCCAAAATTATTGTATCAACTCAAACCTTAACAGACATATGGAGCTTCCCCCCCCCCCCCCCCAAAAAAAAAATCTGTTTTATTTTTCTGGTAATTGATTAAAGTGTTATTTTTTTTGACAATGATTAAGGCGTTATTGATTTAAGGATAAATTAAATTTTTAGGCCTGAACTAGTGTTTTTTCTCAATTTAATCCTAAAACTTTTAATTCGCATAAGTTCCTAAACTTGAAATTTTAATCATTTTAAAGATTAAATATTCTACTAAGAAAGTATCACGTGTCACAATCTTAGTACCATGTCATCGAAAAAGATTAAAAATGAAAATTTGTTAAGTTCATACACTAATATAGATAAAAATATTTAGAACCAAAATGAAAAAAATATTAAAGTTGTGGAGTAAAATTTGTTTTATCCCTTAAATTGATAAACAAATGAATTTGTTTCGAGGAGCCCACGTTCAACTCTAATTTCAGGAAAAGACAGTTATGGAACATGTGACACAATCCACAGAATCAAATCATATTATAATTTAAATTATTTTGTTAAGTTCATTTGTATATTAATTATGTTAAAAAATAAGCATATTTAATCAGTTAACTATATTGTTCATATTTATTCATTCATTTTTCTTAAGTCATAAGTTATAGACTTATTAAAAACATTTTTTTTTAGAGTTTCTTTTTTCTTTAAGTAAGATTAAAATTAAAATTTATTAAAAAAAGTATGCTAAAAAATAATTGTTTATTAATGGAGTACTATATATTATAATTTAAATTATGTTATAAAATTTCGGGCAAAAATATACACAATAAAAAGGGAAAATGACGAGGAAAATGGCATAGCTACCTTTTTGTTTTAATTTTGCTTAATAAAATTGTTTAGGTATAGTGCTCGAATCACTTTTGATATTGAATACAATAAATTGAATTAAAAGAGTCGTCTCTATAATGTTGAAGTCGATATTATTGGACCAAATATGTATTTGATTTTTTTTTTCATTTAAGCAAATATAACAAAGTTAAAATATTTTTCCTAAAAGAAAAATTACATTTGGAGTACTTGCATTCAAAAGGGTACGACTTCGCTGCAAGCGAAATCATCCGAATTCCCTATAGAATCTTCACGCCACGAATCCCGAAGCATTTTAAGCAGCATTTGAGCTTTCCTCTTAGCCCTGTCCGTACAATCGATTTGAACCAACAACAGCAACTGAGTCAGAACGCCCGCACTCACCGCTTCCTTCCGACTACTTTCCGATTCCGAACACAGCGCCATGAGCGCACCGGCGGCGTATTCCGTGGCCATATCGGAAATCTTCAGTATCATCTTTACCAACAACGGGACCGTGAGCGCGTGCGCCGCGAAGGCGGAGCAACCGGAGGGGATACGGCATAACAACTCTATCGTCGCCAGAGCTCGTTCAGCGTCGCACTTTTCCAAATCGGTTAACCGTTCGATCAATGCCTCGGCCGCTCCGGCTTGTACGGCTTTGTGCCTGGTTTGTTTCACCAAGCACAAGGCGAAGAGAGCTCGAACACCGATTCTCAACGCTCGTGGATACGAACTGAGGTTTTTCAATATGTCGGTGATTCCGGCGACGATTCCATCCACATTGCTAATCTCAGCTCGGAGATCCGACGATCTCGTTCCGTTGAGAACGGTTTCGATGAGCGAAGCCGAGTTGATTCGGACTTCTATCGAGGAATGAAACAAGAGTTTCGATAAGTAAATCACTTTATTCAAATCCGAAGCGATCTCCGTGCACTCGGACTCACAGAGTTGAAACATCACCAAAACCGCTAGCGCCTCCTGGTTCAACTCCGACGAACGGGAACTCAAATCCGAAAACAAGATGCTTATCAACATTTCACGAGCTTTATCAGGAAAACAAATCACGGAACGATTTTTCTCCGAGTCACGAGCCATTCCCTTGAGTCGAACCAGAGCGGAAACACGAGCCGAAACGGGATTCGAAACCGACGAAGCCTGGTTCAGCAAAGACCTAACCGTAGCCGGCTCGGCTGGTTGTTTAGGCGTGGGAATTCGTTCAATACAAAGATCCCGGTTCCCGACACACCAATCTTGAATCAGCCGGCGAAGTGTATGGTTAGGAATGGGAGTGAAATCCGAGATCGGCGCTCTGGTAACCGGACAAGTGGTGTTACCGGTAGCAACCCACGATTCGATGCTGGTCCGGTCGTAGGTTTGGCCGGTGCTGACAGTTACCGGGTCACGCATGAGCTCGAGTGAAATTGGGCATCTGAAATAGTAAGGAACTTGAACGCCGACCAAATCTAAAGGCTCTGAGCTTCCGGGCATCTCCAATGGAGACTGGAAAAAATAAAAACAGAAAATGACTCTGGAAAATTCTCTGGTGAATGAAGCCCGGTACTTGGGTTTCAAAGCTTTATAGGAGAAAAGGGTTCACACGTGTGATCTCTGGGGCTAACTCAGGTTTGGTTGGTCAAAGGAAATGTGCTCACTTTTTGGGTCCCACTTCTTTTTCTTAAACCAAGGCCAATATTATACAGCAACTGCTGATGGTTGCCAGGCTGTTCTCACCGTTCATGTGCAACTTTGTCCGGGTACGAGTCGGGTTTTTATTGATTCGAATTTATTCAAAAATTAAAACGCTCAATTCAAATTTGATAATTATATATTATAAATTTTAAATTATTATATTATTTTATTTTATATAAATTTAAATATCAACATTTATTTTAAAGTATAATTATCTATTTACTTAATAAAAATTATTAATTAATTAATCACTTAAGATCGTATAATGGATAAAATTAAATTGATAAAAATGTAATTACAAATCATTTTTTAGGTTTTTAAAAAATACCAAATTTTAAAAATAATATTATTGAAAGAAATAATATATTGGTATAATGTAATTAAAAATACTTTTTTTTCGTTTTTTAAACACGGAAAACAACTTTATATTTAACAGGAAAAAATAGACTTTATTTTGTGCAGGCTGTCATGGTTTGTATGTCCCATGGGATTCAAAGGGACAAAATTAAAAACAACACTTTTTTATAGTATGGCGGGGTGTCAATTCTTGCTTTTTTTGTATTTGAGTAAATTTCTGAGACTAGGATTGATTTAATTGCATAAAATATTAAATATCTTTCGTGATATTAAAAGTTTAAATTATAATATTATAAGTTAAATAATTTAGTTTAAAGTTTAAATTATAAAATTTAATTTAAAATTTAAAGTTTTGCGTGTTTAAAATTAAGAGTTTATAATTAAAATTTATATTGTAAAATTTAAAGATTGAAGTCTAAAACTTATGAATATTTCCTGAATATTTCCTTTTTTCACTGTGAAATAATAAACGTAAATAATAATAAGATTTGAATTGTTTGTCAGTGGCAGTCAAAGTCAAAATAGTAAGATTAAAAGTAAAACAGTAGAATATGTGGGTCCACACACCAGATTGTGTCTCGCATCGCTTTACTCCGCCGATGAAAAATTTCAAAATTAGAATAAATAAGAATCACGGATGACATCAATATTGGGGTGGGTCCAAAAATAAGTGGACGATGTTCATCAATTGGGCACCTCCACAATATTCTTTCCCCTCTCTACAATTTATCAGATCCTTGCGAGTGATTTTCAATTTGATAAAATATTGAAAATAACATGTGATATTTGTTATTAAAGTCGAGAGATAAACCTTAAATTTATATAAGAATTTTAATAGGTCTGATTATAATTTATTTTATTTTTACGTTAAAAAAATCGTTTTATTTATTTTCTGTATATTTAAATTTATGATGTCATATAGTATAATTTTATTGATGCTAAAATCAGAAGGCACCGAATAAAAGAAGTGGAGAAAACAAACTAAAATGATTGTGACTGATTCACATGGTTCACCCTCTGTAGGCTTGAGACGGAGAGTCGCATACAATCATTTTTCAACGAGAGTCATAATAGAGATGAGAAGAGTTCATAAAGAAGGGTATCATTCTTTAGATTCGACTTGCCTTCTCTCTTTACTTGACCAGGTATATATAACCTCAGGAACTATTGATGATTAGATAACACTATACCTAGTGACGACTTACGAATGAGTTGTCAGAGATAGGTTCAACTTTCGAATACTTAGACCTTGCATGTTAGACACGTAGATATCGTGCAAATGTGCCTTGCCATGTCTCATCCTCAGACGAACTTGAACGCTATGGGAATATCAGTCTTCGGTGGGGGCTTCTTTTAGAGAGATAACTTCTATAAATCATCTTTGGCATTCGCTAGATATAGAAGAGCCGGAAAGTACTTGTGGAATTACACGGAGACGAATAATTTGAGTGTAACAAATTTAAAGATGATATTTGATATTGTTATTATTTATTTTTTGTATACTTAAATTTATAATGTAATATAATCCAATTTAAATATGATATTTGACTAAATTTTAAATACGCAAAGATTTGAAAGATTGGGACCATATTTATACCATTTTAATTCAATTCATACAAAATTTTGATTTAATCACATCGATAATGCGTTTGTATAAGAAAAACAAAGTTTTGGGCTTTTTGGCAGATTTCTGACTCAGTTGGATGGGCCTAATCGACCCATTTTCAATCATTCTCATGTGTTTTGCAGTCCTGCAGGGTTGTGTGTGTGTTTTTTTCGGGCTAAAATTGAATTAATTGATCGAATTAAAAATTTTCTATTTGGATATACAAAATGAAACTAATAGTAAGAAGTTTCACAATTTACATTTCAAAAATCCTTTGAATCTTTTATACATACAGATAAATGATGCACACTGCTACCGATATCGTACAACCGGGCGAAGAGTTTCCGTCTAAAGTAAATGTTTATACCATCGGTGGTTCGAACTTCTACCAAGGGCTTCTCAAGCATTGTCGTCGGTTCAGTTTCTGTATGCATACGTATATTTAGTACCAACCAACTTCAATGAATATGCAATTCTCTGTTCGAGTTCCAATGTATAGGCCTACCAGAAACTAAAAACATTGAACACAATCCAATGCAGACCATAAATTCGATAATCAGAACAAAACGGTTTATTGTAGTTGGCTGAACCAACTATATCCCACCACCCTGCAGCCTGAACCAGATTACCATCCGTAGAAGGATCGTCGATTGCAACAACCGAACTCCGAGCTCCTGGACTAGTAAGCTGTGTGGTGTTTAATAAGTGCATAGAAGGAGCAAATCCAACAGTTTGTTGCTTGGGAAAGATTGGTTGTTTCTGTTGCTGTGATGATGATTTCAGTCCATCATGTTCAATGGTAACCTCGGAAATCTCGAAATTTCAATATTGTCCAACATATAATAGAAAATATACAATCATACAACATAAACAAACAAATTCTCCTGCAGATCCATCCGATTACTGGAGATAAATATGGATAAAGCTGAAATAATACATTTCTTTTTGTAAAAAAAAAACAAAACCCAGATCCAAGAAAGCTAAGAGGAAACCGAATCAAGGGATGAGAGTTCATGGGCTGTCGATTAAGACAGGTCTCTGTTTGTGTTTGGATATCTGTGTGGGGACCTGCCTCATTGACATGCACGGGAAATTCAGAGAATTAGATGATGTTCCGACCTTTGTGTGCTTCTTTCTGGGGTATGCAGTTTGCCTTTAGACGTCGTGTTCGATCTCGAGACATTCGTGTATTTGTATCGTGTTTGTGTTAATTTTTAATGTCGTGTCTGGTTATAGTGGTTCAACCACTGAGAAGTTGCCAGCTTGGAAGAGATGTCAGGGGTCCGTGTGCTTACCTGGACTATGCCTAAATCCACATGGAAACAGGAAAAAAGGAGTTATACATGGTTGACTTCATTAGTACTCTTAAGTCTTCCTAATTGCCACCTTCGTTCTTTTAACCATAGTCGGCCACGAATTCAATGAATAGTAACAGAGAAAATTAAACAAATATTATATCGGGAGAGTCGTTTCAAATATTTTTAGGGTCCTAAGTGAAAATTCAAAAAGAAGTCCTTATAGAACAAAAAAATGTTCTAGAACTTTTAAACAATTAATTTAATATTTTATTAATAAACCGTAAAAACATGATTAAAATGTATCAAATAGATTATTTACATTGTTTTCTTAAAAAACACCATAAATACAATTAAAAAGGACAAACACTAACATCTAATTTGTCACTTGAAAAATCTGTAAAATTATAAAGGTAAAATGCGAGGCCTCTAGCTGTCGCTCATGTTGCTCCATTGACAAAAACCACTGCTCGAGACCATGTTAAGTATATTAAAAAATATAAATATGTAAAATTTTGGTCACAAGTTACGATCTTATTAATTTAAATTGTTACGTCCTCAATTTAATATGTAATATTATGTGTTTAGTTCAGGTAACTAAACAAATCGTATTTGACAAATATATGTGCTACCTAAAAAAAATAGGTATTGACACATAAAAAAGTTATTAAATTAATCCAAATCATATAAATACCATATTAAAATTATAAAATTCAAATACCAAATCTAAATATTAGATTAATCCAAATCATATAAATAGCATATTAAAATTATAAAAATTCAAATACCAAATAATGTATTAAAAGAAAAAAAATTATTTTACCATATTTATTTATACCCAATTAAATGAGATAAAAACCCTTCCACACGTAACGATAATTGAATCAAATTTATAAATAATTCAAAACTAACTATTTAATTGACAGCTTTACCCATGTGGCCATAAATGATTAATTAAACTTTTATAATCTTAGAGTGGACCCACGTTGACCGACGTACTTCAACAAATTTAATGATTTTCCAAACATAACGCCCCCAAAGAAAGTAATATAATTTCAAAAAGATCCCCTTCCCTCTCTAACCCCCAAATCTTTTAGGCTTATTTAATGATTTAGTCCTTAAATTATATTTACTTTTCATTTTGGTACTTAAATTTTTCTTGAAAAGATTATAATATCTAATAGAATATGCCGAATGTCACATTCTTATTGGATTCTTTTTTTGTAAAAAAGATTAATTTTGGTACTTTATTTTTCGTAAAAATTTTATTGGGTCCATTTTGAATCCATTGAGTGGTCCAAGTAAAAAAGAGAACGTTGTTATATTTAGAGATTTGGTTTCGAACAATTTGTCTGCATCGTGTGTACGTTTTTAAAGCACTAAGAGTAAATAATATATACTCTATGTAATCACATCAGATGTTAAAAATAATGTTAGTTTAAGCATTGATGTGGACTAAAAACTTTAGGTACTAGATCGAGAAAATATATATAATGCAAGGGCTAAATCATGTATAAAGCCAAACTTTTAAAACAAAATCAAAACAATATCTGTATATTACTAAATATATATAGATATACATTCACTTTGAGACGCGTAGTAACTCTTTAAAAGAAACATCCCGAAATCTCCTTCTTCTTTGTTCTCACCTTAGCCGCCGTGAAAACACCGTCTTGCGACGGCTCTGAACTCGATGCCGAGACGTTACCGGCCTCCGCCGCCTCCTCAACAACAACCACGGCCTCTGTACAAGCAGCGTTCGTGGTCTCCTGACGTGGAGCGAGACGAGGCATGGCTGAGGCGGAAGGAAAGCTACGGCGGTGGCCTCCGCCGGTCTCAGAGCTTCTCGAACGACGATTTGGAGGAGCTTAAAGCCTGCATCGAGTTAGGATTCGGTTTCGAAACGGACTCGCCTGAACTGAATCCGAAGCTGTCCGATACTCTACCGGCTTTGCCGTTTTACTGCGCCGTCAATCGTCAGTATAACTGTAGATTGCCGAGGACTTCGTCCGCATCTTCGATAGGATCTTGCAGTGACGCTGGCAACATAATTGATCGAGGCAAGTTTTAGTATTAAACTATTTTTTTCTGATTAATTTTAATTAATTATATCAAAATCAGAATTTGATTTTTTTTTTGGAAATAGGCGACGATCCTGAGACGGTTAAGACTAGATTGCGACAATGGGCGCAGGTGGTGGCTTGTTCGGTGCAGCAATTTTCGGGGAATCCAAACTGATTGCTGCGAGGTTGGTTCTTCTTGTAAAAAATGATGACGGAATTTCATGTAATTAATTTCGTTTGATTTAACTTATGATTTCTGAACTTCAATTTTGCATTTGTTGTAATATAAAATTTGATTTTTGCTTTTGTTTCGGATGATATTGCTTTATCATTTCTGAATATATATATATAAAACAATGTGTTTCACAGTTTCAAAATGTTCTTTTTAATATTTGTAAGGGTTTTTATTGGTTTATTTTCTGGATACAAAGTCTAAAGTTACCTGAATGAATATTCTGTATTTGAACGTTTTCTAATTCACATATAGATAATTATTGTTTAATTGTATTGTTTACATTTATTAGTGCAATTATAGGTGAATATCGTTTTTTCACTGAAATCACTTGTTAGATTTAGTAATTGAATAGTTTAATGTAAGAAAAATTAAAATGTGAATATAATAAATGTCTTGAATGTGTCTGTAATTATTTATTGACATAAAACCAAAAAATACCTCTATGAATAATTATTTTGACTAATATTCTTTTCTGAATTAATTTAATTCTCAACGTTTTATTTTGGTTCAAAATGACCCATCTATGGATAAAAGATATTAGTCAACTGACGATAAACAACTTAAAATGATTTGACAAAAGGACGTGTCGGAAGAAAAAAAATATTTTATATTTTATATAATTTTATAAAAATATTTTTTGACTGATGTATCATTAAGTAAAGTCATCATATTTATTTATATGATACCGCTATCGCGGAGTGCACTCTCGTGTTGGCTTGTCACCTCATTTCAAGTTGTTTATCGTCAGTTTACTAACAGTTTTTATCTGTATAAGGCCATTTTGACCCAAAATAAAACGTTGGGGGTTAAATTAGTTCAAAAAAATATGAACCAAAATGACATTTCAATCAAACAGTTAGGAATATTTTTTTGATATTATGTCTTTATTTATTTTGCGTTTTAGACTTTAGTTTTATGCTTTATATTTGAGGTTTGTTGAACAAGAGTTTGGATTAAATATTGGTGGCTCTTTGAGAAGTCACAGCCCCTCCCCGAGATTTGTGGCTCTTTTTAGTAATAAAACTTTCGAGATTCAAACTCATTCTTTCGTTGAGAATATACTTTACTATTATACCCAATATTAATTAGCAAATTAATTTGTTTTGTGATTGTTTAATTTGTTATATTGTAACTTTCTTTTTAGTTTGATGACATTTAATTTAATTAAAAGGTAAATATCTTTGAATTATTTGTGTGAAGATTCACAACGTCATAATTGAAAGAAAATACTAATGTTTTTAGATAATTATTAATATTCGACTAATAAATCTATTAATTTGAATTAAGTATTGTTAATTATGGGAATGATATTTTCAATATAATTTTCTCCTTGAGGAAGGTATCGATGCACTGATCAAAATCTTTATATAAAAGATTTTGGTTAAATATAATTTAATTTGGCTTCTAAAATGGTAATTACATATAGAATAAAAACTTGTCAAATATATGTAACGCATTTTAAAATTAAAGGAAATAAATATTTCTTTATTAAGAAATCTGAAAATTTAACTTATACAGCAATTAATGAGATTTTTCTAGTTTATAACTTTTTTTTTGAGAATTTAAAGGTTTGGTTTGTTTTCCATTTGAACGAAGATTAAACAAATTTATATGTATACACATCAATTATATTCATATTTATTCTTAAGGATGGGCATGAATTGAGTGTTTGGGCCCTCCGATCCTAATCTAAAAAGTGAATACTTTCGTATGATTTTAACTTGAAAAAATTTTTGATGCACAGAGTCGTGTAAATTTTAGTGTATACACACTTTTTTAATTTTAGAGGTTAGAGTTTTAATTTAAAATTTAAGAGTTTAGGTTTAAGGTTTAGAATTTAGAGTTTAAGGTTTAATTTTTAGGGTTAAGATTAAAAATTTAGAATTTGAGTTTTATAGGATAAATATGTAGGGTTGTGTAAACAACAACATATGTATCAAAATTTTACCCTTTTAACTTTATCTTATATCCGATGGTGTTTCATTTGACCACATTTAATTTAAATTTTGAAACAAAATATTTCAACATAATTTTTTTTAAATTTTTTATTCGACAAATTATAAAGAGAAGGGCATGACAATAGTTATCTCTCAATATATAAATTTTGGAACAAAATATCTCAACTCCAATATAAATATTTTTTTATTTTTATTCGATAAAAATGTAGAGAGAAATGTACGACAATAATTAGCTCTCAATATATAAAGTGAAATTATACCATTATCGTGGGTTGCATCAAAAAAAAATTCACCCTAAATCCTAACTTTATACTCCACAAACATATACCCTAACTTAAATTAAAAAAAACTTCCTACAAAGTTAAATCGGATGAAAACTAATCGAGTTTGGACAATTTGACCATCTTTAAATAATTTATATCGTTCCACAATCTCATTTTATTTTTTGCTTCAAACATTTTAACATAATTTAAAATTTTAATGTCTAATTCCATTAAATTTATTAGTTATTGGTATCTTTTTACATTGATAAAGTAAATCAAATCTTTTCATTTATATTTAATTACAATATTCTCGTTCCATCTTAATTTCAAAAATATATTTTTAGTGTTTCTAAATAATGAAATGGTATTTGATTGAGGGTTGCCTCAAGTTTTTATACATATATAAAGGGATTTGAATCCGGTTTTCTTAGAATAAACATCATCTTTTTTTTCCACTAAAACTAGTGTTGAGGTCATAGATTTAAATCGTGGTAGTAGTCAAATTTTCAATTACAATGTTTTATTTGTAGATGTGGACGTAATAAATATTATTGTAATTGTTATTTCTCACACTAACAATTTCGAACTGTGTCACTACTATTATATAACGACCGCTATTACAATAGAAGACCATTTTTTAAATCTTTGAACTTGAGGGTACGAGGAAAATTAAATATCTGGTTGACAAAAAAATAATAGAGGGACCCTACCACGTCATATGTGGTCTTAACTAATAAGATTCATTCATCTCATTTTTTAAGATGGATATTTACTTCTTTCTTACATGTAAATAAGGAAAAATTATATTATAAGTTTGTCCTGTCACGTCATCTATGGTTTCATCCAATAAAAATCATCAATTTCAATAATTATTTTCATATATCTTTTTACCAAATAAATTTTTATTTATATTTACTGTAAATCAAAATTAAAAAATAATTTTTACGATCTAAATATTCACTTAATAAAAAAATAATATAAAAAAATATTAAAATAAAATTTTTATTGATTGTGATTACATATACGAAATTATTTTAAAATAGACATTATATTGACACGAAAAACCTGATGAGCCATGTCGTATAATAATTTTTTACTGACATTGGCCGAAGATATTATCACTGACGTGGCACCCTTCTAACGTTTTGCCACGTGTAAAAGCGTCGCCATTTGGAACCCTTTATTGGCCTCGCAACACCGCTCGTCTCACACTTTTTCTCTCGATTTGAAAGCAAAGCAAATAAAAATAATAAAAAAGTGGGAAATAATATCCGGCAGAATATTCCGTTTCCGGCAATCTATCTTCCGATCACCAGGCTTCTGCAAGTGAGCTGACTCGGAATCCTCTGGCTCTGCTGTAGTAACCGTTGAGAGCATCAGAGATTCTACCGCAAATGCAAGACCGGTAAATCTTCCTTTCTAATTTAAGTTATTTAACTTTCATTTTGTTTTCCTTTCAGTTACGGCTTTGCATGCGTTACTCTAATATTCTCCGTCTATAGTTTTTTAGAATTTAGTTTTTGGCGTTTCAGTGATAGAATTTTGAGAATATATTTTGCGATTATGAAGGCTCTATTTTCAGTTAGAAAATCAAATTAAGGAAAAATAAAGAGAAGATCTCTCTTCCTGGAAGAATTTAGCTGATTTTAGAAGTTGCGGTTGCAGTTAATATTAATTTTTTCCTTGATTATCTTCCGGTGATGAATTTATGTGGTTTTAGATAGTGCACTATGTGTCATACTCTTAGAATGCCGATTATAAAGCAAAGTCTTGATCTGTAATTGTGGTGACAAAAATTGTTGGAGGCAACTCCTACCGAAATGTTTAACTGAATCTTGTACTAAATATTATTATTAATGAAAAAAGATTTATATAGTTTGGAAGAATTGTAGGCAAATTAAACTGACGTGTTGATAATTTGGTTTTCTACCAGGGGGCTGCTTCTAGCACACCGGATAGAACTTGAGAATCTGAGAGGGCATTGCAATCCTTCATTCCTTCTAAATGTATGTTGGAAATGAGATAATACGAGTAATCAGAGTGGATTGCTTTGTTAATTTGGATTTTGTTTTTCTTCTTCTTTCTAGAAGAAAAATGAATTTCTAGTAATTTAGTAGTGGGGCAGGTTTTAACTCTATTTTTCACTACGTTAGATAGAAATGGCTGCATTTTCGCTTAAGATTGATCAGTGGTAGTCTTTGTGTATTGTTATAATGCTTCGTCTTGTTCTTATGATTCATAAACTTTTTAAAGAGAAATATTAAGTTTATATTAGACTATAGACATTTACCTTTGGGAAAGAAGTAATGAAATGGTAGATATACTGAGGTTAAAATTCAAGATTTTTTTCTTTGAAAAATAGCCTATGCATTATTCTGTTTGCCAACACTAAGCATTCGAATACAAAAATTGTGTTAAGAGAACCATAATGGAAGAAGAGAGTTTTCACCATTGTCTTACATGATACTTCTCAAATCAGTTCTCCCCATTGCTGTTTCTGTGGATCATTATGTTATGCATCTATGGCTTCAGACAGTCAGAGATTCCTTCCTTAACTACTCATTTTGTCTTCTTACTGCCTCCTAGTTATGTCCTATCTCGCTTTCCATGTCTGATTAGAATGAGGTGCCGCCATTAAAATCATAAATGCAACTCTCAACATTCTTTCTTCTCTATTAGAATTCCTTCTCTATCTGCCTAGATAACCCCTCTTTACCCTACAAGGTAGTAGGTGGTTGATCCCACTTCCACACGATGTTCACCTGACTCCTAAGTGCAGCTATTCCTTGTCATTCTTCAACAGAGGAGCAAGGGCTCTGTCATAGACAGCATTTTCATGTACACTTAGACAGTTTTCTACGTTATTCTAGGTTGGGGAGTTGATTGTCCTTTCGATAAAGAAAAAGACTGATAATTATTTTTTATTACCATTGACATAGTTCTATCTACAATTGGAGCATGCTCTAAGCCTCTAACACTCATTGTAAGTGTGTCGTCTTCATTTTACATAATTCATTTAGTATGGGACTCTGCTGCAGATTATTAGATTCCTTATTCAATTGCCGTCTTGTTCATTCTTCATTTTCTATCAATATATTTTTCATGAACAGCTTAATGTTTAGTTTCTCCAACTTCCTCATGTAGTTTTAGTACTGGATTCCTTCAATCACCATTGCGGCTTCCTCTTGCACTAACTAGCCTTCCAACCTAGGTTTAAGTATTCTTGTGATATCGTGGGAAGTCCATGGCTACATCATTTTAAATGTGCAGGCAAAAGCAGCTCAGAAACATTTCCTGTTCCGAGAGAAACTGTGGTACACAATTATGGAATCTACTTGAGAAGTAGTAATACAAACTTATTTTGCAAATCAGCAAGTAGTTCAGAGAAGCATCCCACACATCAGTCCAACAACCACAGCTTGGGTAGCTGCATCGCTGGTAAATCTTATTAACCTTCAATCTTCTGGTATAGAGTGAAGTGTGAACTTTCCCATGAACATGCATCATTTCCTGATTAATGCAGAATATATTTAGAAAGAATGATTAGATTGAGATCACTAAGTTGAAGTAACAACAAATAGTTGGGCCTTTTGATATTCCAGAGGCTTTAGCCCTGAATCCTTATATATATGTATATATTTTTATTTTTTAAATCTAGAGAGACTTTTTCCCTCGTTTTTCGTTGATGCCAAATGGTGGGTGTATTATTTATTTATTCTTGTTTAATTTTAGTGTTTGGTCTTTTATAGAGGTGTCAGATCAAAATTTTGTGGATGAAGGCCAAGGAAGACAGACCAGCAGTGTGTCGGGGGCAAAACGCTTGAAAATGATGGCAGTTCTTGATACTTCAAGCTACGGTAAGTAAAATTTTAACTCTATGCCTGTCACCTTTTTATACAGAAATGTAAGTTTGTTTGAGATGTTTACATTACATTACAATATTAATGTTTGTATATCTCACGTTAATTTATCATCCATGAATCGAAACTTGTTCAGGTCATGCGACATGGAAACTCGGGCACGGTAGGTAAAACATATGCAGAAGGCTGCTTAAAGTGAGACTTGCCAATAACCCTGTATAGGCCATTCACAATTACAATCACTAGAAATCAACTCTTCATCTGCATTCATTCCTTCCTTGGTCCCTACAGAGATTCGGATATGGCAATATCCCCACCGAACAGAGTAAATGCAAAAGGTTGCTTAGCTTAGCAATACAGCTCGGAGTCGAATTTGGAACCCACAAGCCTTCGAATTACTGATGGAATTGGCATTCCTATTTTATAAATGATGCTTTGCATGCATTTTTCATGAACGCAAAAGCTTCTCCAGCGTGGATGACGGTTTAATGCATTGGGTTCTATGACAACATCTATTCTAGTTGTCTTCCTTTTCAGTTGGTTTCCTTGCACCTTAAGCATTGTCGTCAACCATCTCTTCCAGCCCAATGAACACTACGTCATAGCACCCGCATTCGTGGAGGTGGGTGCTGGGAGTTTAGAGCCAGGCCCAAGAGTGGATCAAGAGAGTTATGGGGCATTTTTATCGATACGGACGTTATCAACCCTCGATTGAAGAAGATTGATAAAGCTATGACTACAAAAAGAGTAAGTTGATTGACATCAAACTTCAGTGTCTTGGTTCATTCCATAGGCGAAAGGGTTCTTTCTTTACGTTTGATGGTGTGAATTCGAATATTTGGAAGCGCATTTGAGTGTCACCAAATTACTCATTCACGACCTAGCTCGAGCAACGGGTTGGACCGGACTGGACTTGAGAAAACATTGAAATATGGTTCTATAAATTTGAGGTATAATTATGTGTTGTTTCTTTCTTGTATCATTGGTGGCAAATGGTGCAACAAGTGCCCAAACAGATGCGTAGACACTTTGATAAAGAAATATGGAAACCATGGGTCTGCTGAAGTGACAAAACTGGCCAATTCGGGGAGTGGTGCAGAACTGACCAGAAGGGACGTAAATAGTAGTAACTGATATTTTCGCCATTTTTGTAATAATATTTGTTACGTCCGTAATAACGATACGTGGTAAGATACTATGATACGCGTCCTTCAACACCCACTTGGAATCTCAATTCGTTACAAGTCAATGTGAAGTAAGAATCAAAAGAGTTGAAGCAAATTGTCAATTGCAGATTAATGGGAAGAACAGAGACTTGACCAGAACAAAAATAAACATGTCAACCGATCCCGGGAACACTGGAATGTAGTGCAGGGCCATGCATATGTAAGTTGTGACCCTATACAAATTCAAGCCACACAATATATATACACAGTTACACACATGAATCAGAACTCGGTCCGAACCGATAACGACCCGAATTCGATAAGTCAACAAAGTTAATGTCCCCTGGAGTTTGCTTCTCTGAGAGCGGAATGCTTTGCAATGGCCGCAAATGTTGCGATCTGCCCAGCCATTACTGTTCAATATTGTTAGGTCTAGATATGTGTCGAATATAATGTTAAAAGCTAATCAATGCTGTTGGCCATTTAGTCTACTAGTTTTGAACTAATCTTCATCTTTTTAAGCTTAAATGAAGAATAGGTGCTCAAAGAATGCATATTTTGAACTTTAGGTGCCTAAAGTATTTTTTTTGTAAAAATAGGTGTCCAAAGTTTCAAAAGTTATAATTTTAGGTGACTGACTGTTAATGGGTGTTAATTTTTTTAACCAATCAATGCTTGACACGTGGCATATATAATTTAATTTTTTTAAAGAAAATACCCAAATTTTTCTGTTTTTCAAAAATCTCAAAATTTTGAAAACTTTACAAAACAATCCCAAAATCCCTAAAATTACCCAATCTCAAACTCCCAAATCGCTGTCGTCTCTGCCTCCGATCGCCAACCCTGAGCACACGATTTGGTCACCAAAACAAGGCGGTCATTTCTCCCAACACGTTGTCGCTGGAAAAGGCGAATGGCGTGCCAGTCGAACATCGATTTCGCGTTTGATGTTCGGCTGCATGCCGTTCGCCGTTTCCGACGACGCCGTATTGGGAGAAATGATTGTCTTAATCCGGCAACCAAACCGATGTGCTCAGGGACGACAATCGGCGATAGAAGCGACGATGATTTGGGAGCTTGGGTTGGGGTAATTTTAGGGAATTGGGGACTGTTTCGTAAAAATTATAAAATTTTATGATTTTTTGAAAAACTAAAAGTTTTTTTAATTTTTAATTTTGAAAAAAAATTAAATATGCCACATGTCAAGCCTTGATTGGTTAAAAAATTAACACCCACTAACGGCCAGACACCTAAAATTATAACTTTTGAAACTTTGGGCACCTATTTTTACAAAAAAATACTTTAGGCACCTAAAGTTCAAAAAAGGCATACTTTGGTCACCTATTTTTTATTTAAGCTTTTTTTATATCACTTTCTTATTTATTGGTTTTTTTATAGACTTTCCCAATAATTTGAATGCTCGTTGCTTGCTTTCTTGGTAATTTTAAGAACGAAAAAAGAAAATAGCAAAAACCCTAATCTTGAGCCGGGTTACAATTTTGTAACAAAATATGTATTAAAATAAAAAGTAATTTATGAAATGTAAATTTATTTATTCTAATTAAAATTTAGTTCAAGGAATAAATCTAAAGGTTACGGTATCTAATGAATTTTAGAGGGTATGTACCATGTGGGTATTTTTTTTGTCCTTATAATTTTTCAGGGTTTTGCCTTCATTAATTTAGAGATTTTTTACATACAAAATGCTTCGAACTTGAGACATGCTTAATAATACTAAGTTACTTACCACTTGAACTAACGGTTTTAAATATTAATATTTTTATTGTCTCATTGGGTAAATAACATTGATACATTCCTAATTATAAAGGGGGAGCATTAGTTTTAAATACTTTTTTCTTTCGTTTCTAATCTCAATATCTATTCTTATTTGAACCAACAGAAATAAAAGATTAATCATTAAACTAATTTCGATATATATTTGAAAAGCAAAAAAAAAATGCAATGTATGATACTATAAGTAAAACTTTCATGTATGAGGAGGACCACTGGCACCACTAGTTCAATGTTAGCTAGTCTGCAGTGTGTCATCGTGCCAGGATCTCGAGCAAATCCTATTCATCCCTCCATTTTTTCCCCTTCAATAAATTAAATGCCACAGTAGACATCTCACTCTTACAGATCCTCCTATACATGGTCACGGATCCGTTATCTTGTGATAGTTATGGCTAATGTATTAGTTCGTATCGAAAAATTATTAGATTTATCCAGCTTGTTATGTTATACGTGGTTTCAGTCAATAAGGTCATTCCATCTCATTTTAATTTTTAAATAATTGCCCACTTCTTATTAACATGTAAGAAAGATGTGAAGATTCACTTAAAAAAAATGAATGTACCTCATTAGCCGGGACCTCGGATGACGTGATAAGCCGAATACATCTAATAAATTTTTGTCCGTATCTTTTTTTCGTCCACACTTGCAGACCAATACAACTCTAAGCAGAAATTGTTATACATAACCACATTGTCCGATTCATTTTACCGGTTGAACCGTTTCGACTAAAAACGACAACTAACGATTCTTATATATATATATATATAACACGTGAATTGATCTGTATAAATAGATAGATAGATAGATAGATAGATAGTCACAGAGAAATAAATTTAATGGAAAAAACATGAATTGAAAGAATACAAATACTTATGAAATTGAAATCTGAGAATACAAATACATATGAAATTGATTTGTTTCTGACTGTGGCATGGGGTCAAGCAATGAAGGTGGATTGTAGGGGGAGATAAGAGTCAATGACAAGGCAAAGTGAAAAGGGTGAGTACTGCTTCGCTAAGTGGAATAGAAATTTTCTGTTTTTTAGTATATTTATTTATATTTATATACTAAAAATTAAATTCAGAAATTACGGTTAAAATTTAATGCTAATATTTAAAATTAAAGTTTAGAGAATTTGGATTATAATATATTTTAAGGTTTAAAATTTAAAAATTAAAATTATAACTTAAAATTTAATTTTTTTAATATCAAAGCAGAAAAAAATACTAAAAAAATAAAAGATTTTTGTTCGGCTAGGTGTAGGAGGATTTGGTCATCATTCTGGGTATCTGGATGCACTTACTCTCTCTGTTTGTTTCCTGGGATAATTCCACCTTTTCTAGATTTGGGTTCCAAGTAGTCTAATTGTACTAAAAATTCAAGGGTTATTATTTCATGTATAATAGTAAAAAAAAATTTCACAAGTATATTTAATTTTACTTTAAAAATTTAATTTTAAGTTTTAAATTTTAAACTCTAATTCATAAAATATAAACATCTAAATTATAAATTGAATCCGTTTGTAGAAAATAAAATATTTAAAAAATTAAAGGAATTTTCACAGTTTAATTATGGATCAATTTAAGCATTATTTAAAAAATTTTGATCAACTATGACCTCTAATTGTAATAGCCATTAATCATACTAATTGTCCTTATTTGCTGACATGGCAACATTTGATTGGATACAAATTATTCTTTTCCCTCTTAAACCCATTAAAAATAGAAAAAAACTGTAATCTTAGAGCTTATTAAACAAATTACCACAATTTTATTTCATTTAATATATTCTTTTGAGTAAATAGATGCGAGTGAAAAATACTTTCTATCAAAAGTTTTATTTTTTTAAAATATTTTATGATAATTATAGGGTAAATTGGGTAAAACTTTGATACACAGGGCGGTGTAAAATTAATTTTATACAAGCCTGTGTATTTACATTATAACAACCCAAATCCTAAATTCCTAGTCCTAACCCTAAAAAATTAAACCATAAATCTTAAACCCTATACATTAAATTCTAAACACTAATCTTAAATTCTGAACACTACGACCTAAACCTCTAAACCTTAAACCCTAAACTAAAACTCTAACCCCTAAAACTAAAAGGCACGTGTAAACTAAAGTTTACACCTTGTATCAAAGTTTTTTCCTAATTTTATTGAACAAAGATTTGATCATTAAATGAGTGGTTTTTAGTTGATTTATTTAAAGATTAAAAAAGTATAAAATGTCAAAAAAATCCTCATATAATATTAATTATTATTTATAAGAAATATTTTTTACAATTATCTAACTAAATTAAATATTTAATAATAATGTCGATAAATCATACTGAAAATGAAGCGAAACTAAGCAAGCGGAGTGGGGGTGGCGGCAAATCTTTGCAGATAACATAGAAATAGCATGTCCTGAAATGGAAAAAAACGACCGTGGCTATGACACATCTGAATATGATTATTTATTTATTTATTATTGGAAAATCAGATATTGAAAAGACTTAAATTATTGAATTTTGAAAATATAAAATTTTATTAAATATTTAAATTTAGAATTTAAAAGATATAAATCTTAATTTATTTAATATTTAAATTGATAATAATTTAAATTATTATTAGACAAAAAATTTATAATAATCTTTAGTTCGGTCCCTGTTAATTGTCATAGTGCATCTGCTTTAAGGATGCTTATGCTTTGGCCGGCTACATAGCCAAATTTGCAATCCACTCTTTTATATTTTGGGAAAACTCAATTACAAGTGTCCAAACGGATAACAAAGTAGCAAATTGTTGGGATTTTTTTTATTTTTTATGTCAAAGAACTAAACAATTAAACTCTATGCATCAATTTTAGTTCTTAAATTTTAAATTTTAAACTCTAAACCCTAAAAATTAAATCACACCCCAACTTTAAAACTTAAACCTAATCTCTAATCTTAATCTCAACTTTAAACTCTAAACCTTATTTTTTAATGTGTTAGAGAATTTCTACTCGCCAATGCAGCGACGGAGCCAAAATTTTCATATATAGGGGTCAGAGTGGAGTATGAGGTGCGGGAGAATCTCATACCTAGGGCTGTAAATGAGACGAGACAAATCACGAGCTACTCGAGTTCGACTCAGTCAACACTCGACTCGATTGGACTCGACTCGAGCTCGAATTCGGCTCGAGTTCTTAACGAGTCGAGCTACTTGATACTTGATTCGAAAATCTCGCGAGCTACTAAAATATATAATATACTAAAATTTTTTAAATTTAAAATCTAAATTTCTAACCCTAAAACCCTTAAACATAACTTCTAAACACTAAAATCTAAATCCTAATTTTAAATTCAACAACCTAAACCTCTAAACCCATCTTTCAAAAAAATCCTAAACCCTAAACTAACATACTAAACCCTAAAATTAACAAGCTTGTGTAAACTAAACATATCTTGTATATCAAAGCTTTTTCCTAACAGGGCTTTAAATGAGACGAGACATATCGCGAGCTACTCGAGTCCAACTAACATACTATTAAAATAATGCTGGTTTTAAGAATGCTGGTTTTAAGAATCCGTAATTTCCCTTCTCCGACCCTTACTGCCCAAGCTCAACACCACTCGAGCTCGACTCGATTCGTTTACACCCCTACTCATATTATTAAAATAAGTATTGTTGACCTCATACTCTAATAAATCAAGTCAGGTCAATTCTAATATTTTATATGAAAAATTTTATATTATTTTCTTGAAAACCCTATACCTAACAAATCAAATGGGGTCAATTGCACCTATTTGTTTCCATATACATCCCCCATGCGCCAATGACTTAATCCTGGAAGACCACAATTAATTCTAGACTATACTTCATAATTTTGTTGGAATTATTATTGGAGTTTATTATAGTTTTATCATATACAAATACAATAAAGGAATGGACACCTCTAATTACTTTCTTTTAAGGAAATTAAATGGCGGTGGTCGATTGGATAGCAACTCTTTTTTGAGTTCTATTGATTTATCTTTAAAAGTTAAGATTGTACGTGTTAGATTGTACAACGCGTTAGTTTAAGCAGTAAATAATTTAGTGTCGTTTAAGTAATTTTTAAGCTTGAAATTTTAAGTATGCAGAAAGTTTTTGTTGAAAGACTTACATACTAAAAATTAAAATTAAGTGTGCGATGTAGTAAGCAGTTTGATATCGCTTTAGCAATTTTACACATTTTTTGAATTGTTTGATAAGTAAAATAGATGACCGAAATTATCAGTAAAATACGTAAAGATTATTACTTAAGAAAAAAATAAAAAAATTAATATCAATTATCAATTTTCTCATTCAACAATAAAAAAACGTATAAAATTTAGTGAATCCTAACCTTATATTATATATAATAATTCCCGTTGAATATATGATTTTATTTGGCCTATTTGTGATTTGGAATTGATTGAAATTGCGTGTGCCAGCCTATCCACACATGCCTGCAATAGTGCAATGTATGTTCATGGTTATCACTTCAAAAACGATTTACTGCATACCTATACATCTGTAAGAGATTGTGTTCTCAAAACGACAGATTTCCAAGTTTTTTAAAAGAGAATGTTTTTATGATAATATCTATTTATTTTTAAGTTATTAATTAAATTTATGTGCATTTTACGAAAAATATGTTTAAATTTGGATTTTTTTTAAAAATATATTGTCCATTTTTTCACCACTGAAATTATTCATTAGATTCCAATTGATCACATTTTAATTATTAATTATTAAAATATACAAGACTAAAATGCATGTGTTAAAACTTGGATATTATTACTATTATTTAAAAATGGTATCTCAATTCAAAAAAATTTAGTACAGTTTGTTTTTGGTCATAATCATGAAAAATGTTACTTTTAATTTCTTATTTTAATGTTTGATTAGCTAATTAGACAAATAAGTACATAAAAACGTGTGAAATAATAATACCAAGTGAGAAAAAAGAAAATGAAATCAAACTTATCCACAAGAAAAAAAATGAAATTATTAGTTAGTTAATTAACTAAACATGGAGTCAATTTCCATGGACATGTGATGGCGGGCGAATAATTCAAATAGATTAAATATTTGGGAAAATATTACACTTTAGGAGATATTTTAGAATCTACGACAATTTTTATAGTACAATGAGAATTCGCCATCTGCAGATGGCGACTTGGGAGAAGACGCTATCTGCAGGTGACGACTTCCCCTTGACTTGTAATAGTTTAATATTTTTTCTTATCGATTCAATATAAAATCAGGAGAAAGTCCCCACCTGCAGATGTTGTATTCCCCTAAGTCGTCACTTGTAAATGGCGTATTTCCCCTGGTTTTGGTTTATATTATTCCTCAAAATACTTGGTGATTTCTCCTCTCCTTTTTCTTTTAGGGTTTAAATACATTTTTGATGAGTTTATTTGTCTTTATCACTCAATCAATTAGTGAATTTTATATTGATTATTTTTTAATTATATAAACACATGAAGACTTCACTAGGCAAATTTAATTGATATCAAATAAATAAATGAAATACATAAATAAAAAATTTAATTTCACTTATATTATATTTGAAATTTATATTTAAATTTCACTTGTTGGATGAAAATGAACTTTAGAGATAATTAATTAAAATTCAATATAATATATAAACGAAATATAAATAAATTTGAGGTTCATCAAATCTAAAAATAAAATATAAATTTCGAAATTACTACTATACATGCATCTAATAAACCCGAGGATTTGAAAAAATAAGGATGAGTCACCCGTGTGTCGAACACCTCTGAACACTACTAATGTTAAACACTGCCGAACATATTAAATTAATTAATAAAGATTAAAAATCTTAAGGACTCAACATACGATTGATAATTATTTAAAATAAAATTTTAATTAAATTATTCTTCTTATATATTATATTTTTTAATCTTAGGTCCTTTAATCATTTTATTAAAAAAGTAAAAACCAACTGTTAGGAATTTGGTATGCAGCAAAATAACCAAAGCGATAACGACATAGACCAATACATGCACAGGAGACAAGATTTAACATGGTTCAGCATAGCCGAACGAGAAAAACGAACAATCCACTAATAACGTAGAGAACCCGAAGAGTACAAATACATGATAACCCATGTAATCCCAAAACCCGGTGTACAAATCCCATGACCCGGTGGAACCAAAACACTCTTCCCAATATCCCTCCAATACCCATCTCTACAACGTAGGCACAATAATTGTAGAGATCCTAAAAGTGGTTACATCTCTCTAGAGTAGTTCCCCATCTCTCTCATTCTTTTTTTCTCTCATAATTCAAAGGTTAAACCTAGTCTATATTTACAGACCCAAATACTTGGTCACCAAGAAACCTTATTCAATAAGATCTCTACCTAAAATAGATATTTACACATTAAAGTAAATCCCAATTACCAAGTAATCTTCAACCACTAGAATTACAATAAAATCCAACTTAATTATCAATTAGAATTTGAGTTAAAATATAACAAATATCCCCTTGACACAAATTCTACTTGAGCATTGATCTTCAAGTCTTCAAAAGCTTCAATTTTTACATAAGCTAAATTTTCGTTGAAGCACCAACGCCAAGTCTTCAACAACTCCAATTCATACGTAGTATCAGTTGAAGCATCGTTGTATTTTAAGAATTACTCTCCCTGCAACTGAAAGCTCGTTGCAGCAATACTCCTTTGGCATTCTCCAACACACTGCAAAATCTGCAGCAAAAGTTATTCCACAACCGCACAGCTTGAACCATAGCTAATGATACCATTTGTTAGGAATTTGGTATGCAGCAAAATAACCAAAGTGATAACGACATAGACCAAGACATGCACATGAGACAATATTTAACGTGGTTCAGCATAGCCTACCTCCATGGACGAGAGAAACGAACAATCTACTAATAACGTAGAGAACCCGAAGAGTACAAATACATGATAACCCATGTAATCCCAAAACTCAGTGTACAAATCTCATGACCCGGTGGAACCAAAACTCTCTTCCCAACATCCATACAATACCCATCTTTACAACGTAGGCACAATAGTTGTAGATATCCTAAAAGGGGTTACATCTCTCCAGAGTATTTCCCCCTCTCTCATTCTCTTGTTCTCTCATAATTCAAAAGGTTAAACCTAGTCTATATTTATAGACCAAAATACTTGGTCACCAAGAAACCTTATTCAATAAGATCTCTACCTAAAATAGATATTTACACATTAAAGTAAATCCTAATTACCAAGTAATCTTAAACCACTAGAATTACAATAAAACCTAACTTAATTACCAATTAGAATTTGAATCAAAATATAACACCAACATTCCCATTCGGTCCTTCAAGCTGTCTGGTTGCACAATTATGAACGTTAAGGTTGAGAGCAGAAGTCGTTGCAGAGCTTTTAACACATGTCACCGAAATTGCTGCTCCAACGACGAAGAACGACGGCCAAGCTTAAATGACAGCCATGCTACAACAAGAACGAAGGCGCGACAATAACAATTTTACTGACAGACGATGACTAACGGCGAATACGGCCGGAATGACAAAGGAAAAAATTTAGGGTTTTTTAATTTAAGGGTTCATATTTGATTCAATTATTTAAAAATAAATAATAAAAAATATAGTATATATGAAAAATAATTTAATTAAAATTTTATTTTAAATAATTATTAATTGTATGTTGAGTCTTTAAAATTTTTAATTTTTATTAATTAATTTAATAGTGTTTAACGATATCAGGTGTTCAACGGTGTTTGATGCACGTTATAGAATTTTTCAAAAAATAACTACCATTATCATATTCTAAGTATTTTTACTTAATATACAACATCTTTAAAATCTCAACCATATTATTCTATAATATAATAAGTGTTATAATCAAAATCTTTATGCAATGACAACTTGGGACTTGGACAAACGAGTTGCTAAAAGTGGACTAGAATTTAGTTTAAATTTGTATCAATTTAAAGTTGGATTATTATATCTCTTTTTGTGAAAAAATATTATTAATATATAAAATAATCAACATTTTTATTATATTTTTGACGAGAGGAGAAAAAGAAGATAAAACCCAAATTTTAATTTCCATCAAGATTTAAAAAATATTTTTTTATCACACCACGAACCCTATTAATTATAATAATAAACCTTTCAATTTTCTTTAAATTGTAAACAAAATAATATACAGTAAAAATCTCCTATCGACGGTCGAAATAAAACTTCTAGCATAATTTTTTTTTGGTTATCAACATATTGACTGATAAAATATATGTAAAACAAGTAGAAATCGTATCTCTTTTTTTGTATTTTTATTTATACTTTAATATTAGAAATTATATTTAGGGATTTAAGATTATAATTTAGGGTTATGACTTAGAATTAGAGTTTAAAATATTAAGTGTATGATGTATTTTTTAAAGTTTGAGACTTAAAATTTAAAATTTAAAATTTAATGTTAGAGTTTAAAATTTTTAATATAAAAAAAACATAAAAAAGGAGCATAAGCTTTTGTTCATATGAAACATCCAATTCTCATTTTTTTTTCGTCCAAAATTTTGCCAGCAAATTTATGATACATGCACAAAGTTAAAAAATTAATAGCATGTGAAAAAAATATTAATTTTAGGGGTTAAATAATATTTTAATTTATTAAGTTATTTCTCATCATTATTTTGATATCAGAACAAATTTTGGTTCAATTTAATCATTGAAGTTTTCAGTTGTATGCATGTTTTTAATTTTTTTAATAGTCTAAAGGTGATTACAAGGTAGTATCTGTTTATACATATTCTTAACCCTTTGGCAATGTACATACATCTTGTACACAAAGCGATTTGAAGTCGTGTCTCAATTTTTTCTGAACAATTTTTACCTAGGGGAGGGGAGGGAAAAGTTGATCTTAATGAGTTTCAAACTCACAACCTATAAAAGAGGGGAGTGTATCAACTGGAAATTTTAACCATTTGTTCTAGAGGTTGTTGACCTATCAATTAAATTCATACAAAATTAAAAAAAAAACATATGAAAAGCTTTAAAACTTTGAAAAATAATTTTTTTTGAGAAATTGAAGGATTTATAATTTTTTTAAAATTGTACAAAATTTAATAATATCACGTGTCATGTATCATGTTCCTAGAGTGTTATGTAATAAGCATTACGATTAAAAAGTTCACATGTCAAATTAAAAAAAAAACTATTTAAAATTTAAAATAATAATGTGATATAATTTCACGGTGTTGGTGATGACATCAAGTGTTATACTTATATATTTTTAAATAATTTTTAAATGAGTTATATTTTGATACACAAGTTGCGTAAAGAAATTTACACAATACTTCATATTTAAGTTATAAAATCTAAAACTTAAAACTTTAACTCTAACACTCTAAAACTTAAGCCATAAATCATAAACTCTAAAATTTAACCATAAACCCCTAAAACCTAAAACTTTAACTCTAACACTCTAAAACTTAAGCCATAAATCATAAACTCTAAAATTTAACCATAAACCCCTAAAACCTAAATCTCTAAACCCTAAAATTAAAAAGATTATATAAATTTTACACAAACTTGTGTATCAAAGTGTTTTCCTTTTTAAATTATTTCAACAAAAAATAATATCAACTAAATTGAGAGATTTTTTTTTACTAAAACCAAATTGAGAGAGTATATTATGACATAACGTGAGAAAAGCTAGTCATTTGATCATGGTATAGTTTTTCTTCAGTCCCTGCACTCATTAAACTGTTGAAATTTAGTGTTTTACTTTTATTTCAAGGATTATAGATTCTCTATTTGTATAATTTGAAAAATAAAATTAGATTGATTACATTGTTAAGGGTAGGTCTAGGGTGCGGCATGTTTCAGGTGCGATTAAAAGCCAACAAGTTTTGAAATTTGTCCACGAACTAAAAATGTTATATTTTTTTATAATATTTTCGGTTATTTTTTTAGTTATTTTTCAAGTATCGATACTTATTTTGTAAGTATCGATACATAATTGTTTTGATAAATTTTTATTTTTGACAAAGTATCGATACTTGAACAAAAACTCAAAAAATCAACCGAAAATGTTATCAACAAGTCTGACATTTTCAGTTCGTGGACAAGTTTCTTTTACTCGCACCCTAAACATGCTGCACATTAGACTCACCCCATTGTTAATGGATTTATGTTGAAACTAAACATGTGACATTTGAACATTCAAATTATTGATTTAATATTAAGGTTAATGTAAAATAAATAAATAAATAGATGAACCAATTTAATGTAATTAAAAGAACAAGGACTAAATTTCAAAAGTCTACATAGCACAGGGACTAGGAACAGCAATTTGACCATTAATCAATCAATAATAGCCAGTAACCGACATGTCGACCAATCGGACGGCTCGAATGTGGAACGTTTGACCTCGGTTCCCATCTCCGATATAAACCACACGATCAGTAACACGTGTTCAATCAGCTTTGCTTTGATCGTGGCCTTTCATTTCATGGTTGTCCTCCCCTCAAACTTTGATTATGACGTCACGTGTATTTTCTATGGGGAGAAATTACCCGGTGGGCCTCAGGACCAGAAAGTGCTGGAACCCTGTACACTCGAGAAGCTGCCACGTCACGGGTCCGTACTTATCGGGTCCACGTCCAGAAATGTGACTTGACGTGGCATGGGCCCAGGCTGATCTGGTTGGTTAAAAGACGAGATCATAACGGCGTAAATTTGTGACTTGTAATGCACCGCCGTATCAATTCAATTGGTCCCAATCACCAAAAGACAGACTTGCCCCTGTGTTTTCCATATTTTAGTGTTCTTACGTCCCTACTAAGTTATACTATTTTTATCATTTTTTATATTAAAAACTTATAAATATCATGAATTGTCTTATTTATTTCATATTTTATTAAAATGTAAACAAATAACCTATTTTATGTACATTAAATTCCAAGTGTTGGTTAGTGATATAAAATATTAATTTTTTAAATAATATCAGTGTTTAAATTACACCGATGTGAATAAAATAAATTCGATTAAAACATTTATATCAATACGATTAAAAATATTTTAGTAAAATGTGTAAATGAAGATTTAATTACAATCAATACATTCACGTATGATTGTAATAAAAATAAATAATTACAATATTTAAAAGAAATGATTGATGATCAAAATATATTCGCATCTGACTAAATAATTTTGGATAAAATCTATATAATGAAACTTAAACTAAAAAACAAGTATGTATTTTGTTTATGTTTGCTTCTTTAAATTCACTTTTACAAATCAAAATGATCATAAATACCTGTTTGGATTATTATTATAATTAAGTCTTTTTTTATTTATGTTTGCTTCTTTAAATTAACTTTATAAATCAAAATGGACATAAAGTCCTTATTTTGGATTCTTTGTGCGATTAAGTGATTAAAACTGTACGATTAAAAATAAATTTACGAGATTTCTAAACCCCAAGCGCCACCTGCCTAATTTTTTTTTCTCTCTACCAACCTGTATTTTTTTTTTATTTTTTGCGTTTGTCGGAGATCGGCAATCACTTAGATATTAGTTGTCGATCGTTAGAATTTATTATTATTATTGTTATTATTATTATTATTATTTATTTATTAATAAGAATCTCTGTCGCTGTGGTACGCATTTTCTCTGTTCTTGTGACACGCATTTTCTTATGTCCTTGTGACATGTTTTCTTTATTTTGTAGTTTATTTCATATGTCCTTGTAGCTTGATTCAGCATACCCTAGCGGTCGTTTGTTGCTCGCATAGAGATTTTAATCAGCGATAGTTTCTGATTATGATTTTGTCGGTGGTCATGCAAAGTTAGATCCCCACTTTGTTGATGGTTGTTTGCTGATGTAATCAGTCATGGATAGCGGAACATTCTACTTGATAGTTTGGATCGCTTACCACTTCTTTCATCCGTTATGCGTCTCGATTGGATAGAGGCAAGGAGATTCAGGAAGCTTCTGAATTTTGATGGCATGTTTATCTCCGTAGAAATTTTTCACTTTTCTTTATTTTTGGACTGCAAATTTTTTTGAGTAAATTAGTCTCATTATTTTCTTCTTGGATGCGTTGTATTTGTGATATTTTCTATGGTTATAGTAAAAATTCAGTGGCTATCTTCAAAAAATAAATTTACGAAGAATATAATGATAAATTTAATTCCAATAAATATATATCTTTTATCAACTTAATGTTAATTTTTTAGTTCAATTTGCTTACAATTCTTTTCATGACATTATTGTAAAAACATGAATGACAATTTACATGTATTTCATTAATGATTTAGCGTAATGTCATGACAACATGTAATTTAAAATTTATAAAAATAATTTATTGAAAAATAGTGTAAGATAATGTTGTAATAAATTTAACAAAAAGAGTATCACATTAACAATGAAGTATTCATGGATTACCATGCAAATTATTATAATTACTGAAAACACGACAATTTGACTAAAATATAAAAAATAAAGATCAAATTCGACTAAAAATATCATAATTAAATTGATAAAAACTAAAAATATCGGGAGTTAAATTGATCGATTATCATTTCGTGTTTAAGAATTCATGACAAGAATGATACGGTTGGCATCGACCGACCAAATAGGATTTGAAAATTATATGTTTGGTACGGTAGGCAAATTACATCGGTTAATATAAAACATAAATCAGTTAATTTGGCCTTCAGTGAATTTTAAAAATATGTTATTTGGTTAATATAATAGGACCCAGAGACGGACATAGGATTTTAGGTTAGGGGACGAATTTATAAATTTTTAAAGATGGCGAAAATAGATTTTGAATAGAAAATATATAGGCCATATTTGGTAAACAGAGGTTTGAGCCAAAATTAGATGTTTGACCGGTCAAATCCGCTAATTTGAATGTTTAGTGAATAACGGATTGGGGCGAAATTTTTCATTTTGAAAAAGCTGCTAATAGGAGCTTTTTGAAATTAGATGTTTTGGCATTAAAGTTATAAAGACCCTTTTACCCTTAACAATTATAAAAAATCTCCAATTAACCTAAATTTAACATTTTCTATTTTAACTCTTCACTCTCACATATTTACATTTTCATATTTGTAAACTAATACTTTTTATTTTTTCTTTTATTCTCACACATTTATATTTATATTTAAATTTAATAATTAATTATATAAATAATAAATTAATATATAGGTCCTTCAAATATGCTTAGTAGTGTTATATTAAAAAAATTATTTTGCATAATCTAATTAATATTAATAGATACAAAATATTGATAACTAATAAACTATTCAAACAAGTTTTGAATATAATCATGTCCCCATATGTCATTTTGCTTGTTTAAATAATCAAACAGCTATCAGCTATCAGTTAATTTAACAAACACTTTTATATAATCAGCTAAAACAATCTACTAGTCAAATCAACTAATACAATTCACTATCAGCTAATGTAATCCGCTATCAGCTATCCGCTAATTGCCAAACAGGGTCATAGTAAAACTCTAAAAAAAATTTAAATCGTACAAGAATTTCAAATTTTTACGGGGGAGACCGCCCCCTCCAACCCCTTTCGGTCCATCCCTGTATGCAACTTTACATAGGTGAGATATAAAAATATCTAAACATTCAATATTAGTTATCATATGAATCTAAATATTTAATTTTAAAATATTTTAATTTTATAATTAAATTTTAATTTAATTGTCATAGTTATTAATGTAATAATTTGAAGAACGTGGTTTCAAGTGTATTTAAGTATATAACTTTCTTATAAAAGGGTGAAAAAAGTATTAAAAAGTTCGTATAAACTGTATATTAAATTTTTTAAATTTGTTATTTTGTGTACAATTCAATTATAAATAATTTTTATTTTGACCAATTATAAATTTCATCCATTTACTTTGCGGAAAGTAAAGCTAATCCCTCAAATTAAATTTATTAAAATTTAGTCTACGTACTTTATGAAAATTGAAAAGTCAATCTAGTTGTTGATAAACACATACGCTAAAACAGTTTACTTTTTTTTAATGAAATTGCATTTTTTTGCTAATTTCTTAGGTATAAATTAAGGATTAAATTCTTACAAAATTGAAACAGAAAAATACTTACGATCAATTAGTTTGGTTTGATGAGACAATAAGTCCCTTAAACAATAATAAAAGTTTGAATTATAATATTATGAATGAAGTAATATAAATTGAAATGGTTGTCCACATAATGAATCATTGTAGTAGCATATATGAATTAATCGTACAATGGGTCAAGTATTGGTTATTATACACACAAAAATTAAGGGTTTAAATTTGATACACATGCTGTGTAAAATAAATTTTACACAAGCCTGCTTATTTCTACTATAAATCAAAATTAAACCTAAACCCCAAACCTTAAACCCTAAGTTCTAAGCACTAACCTAAAATTCTAAACCCTACAACCCAAACCCTTAAAATCTAAACCCTAAACTCCTAACCCCTAAAACTAAAAGGTCTGTGTAAACTAAAGTTTACACATATTGTGTATTGAAGTTTTTCTCAAAAATTAACACGATTTTTATAAACTAGAAGGATGAAATTTGCAATTAGACCCTTTTTACTTTAAAACGTAAAAAACATTTTTTTTTTTTGCTTTGGTTCCAGGGTTTTGCTCTAACTATTCTGAACCAATTCACGCCGCACACCTAATTTTGGTGGGAGAGTCTTCAAGTGAGAAATTTTTGCATACACAAGACCTCGAGCTCGAGACTTAAACAATTCTAAGTTACTTATCACTTGAATCAATCTCAGTGGTAAAAAAAACAATTGTTTTTCATTTTCAAAGTCAACCCCAACTTCCCCTTGAATCCTTCAATTTGATTGATGTTCATCAAGATATGAGTAGTTTCTAGGAGTCACTCTTCCTTTCCATCCCCAAAAAGCAAACGTTTGCACATCAAACTCCCAAAAGTCAGAATTATAGCAGTTGTTATTCAAAAACCACAGAAATAAAATCAATGGTCCTTGTCTATCAACTTTTTCGATACGAATTCTCACTATATATAAACCCTCAAACTATCTCACCTTCTGCCCTCATTGATCAAACGTAGATCTTTCAACACCATCTCCACCAATCTCCTTTTTGCCATTAAAACATTGCGTTCCAGCTCACCTGCAACTCACCATTTTTTTGGCTATGGAGGGAGCTTCTCTTTTGGTTTACATAATTCTCTTTCTCTCAACTCTTCTTTCCTTTCCATTCCTAAGGAAACAAAAGAGAAGGATTCATTTAAAAAGATTGTTCAAGCTTCCTCCTGGTTCAATGGGTTGGCCATACGTTGGAGAAACCGTCCAACTCTACTCTCAAGATCCAAACATCTTCTTCTTGACTAAACAAGAAAGGTTAGTCGCATTGGGTCTCGGGTATTTTTCGAGTCGACTCGAGTTAGAGAAGAGCAGAACTCTACTAGGGTTGTTTATTTCTTGTTTTCGTGTGTGTTGTTTAATGATTTTGTGTTTCAGATATGGAGAAATATTCAAGACCCGCATTCTGGGTTGCCCTTGTGTGATGCTGGCCAGCCCCGAGGCGGCGAGGTTTGTGTTGGTGACTCATTCCCACTTGTTCAAGCCGACGTACCCGAAGAGCAAAGAGAAGCTCATCGGCCCTCACGCCCTGTTCTTCCACCGCGGGGAATACCACACTCGGCTGAGGAGATTGGTCCAAAACTCCCTAGCCCCTCAGACCATCAAGAAGCTTGTCCCTGATATCCAACACATGGCCCTTGAAACCCTGGAATCATGGGCTGCCTCTGAACAAGTTATAAACACCTTTTATGAGATGAAAAAGGTTTCTTTAATCTAAAACTTGTGCAATAGTTTGGGGATGTTTATTGAAATTAACCCTCTTATCGATACTAGCCAAACTGGACTAGAGACTGACCTAAAATTTCATGTTAGGGATATACTTAGTAAAACTTTACGAGAAGCTGAAATTCCAGAGGGATATAACATTAGATTTTCAATATACAATACAACGAATATTTCTAAAATATAATACGAAAATTTAAAATTTTCAGAGGTCTGCACCTAGCACTCTTCCGTCCATCCCTGTGTATGGGACCTTTCTAACATGTGGGTTTGTTTGACTTTTTTTTCACAGTTGTCCTTCGACGTTGGCATTTTATCCATTTTTGGTCACATAGACAAAGGGTTCAAAGTGATGTTGGAGGAGAACTACCGGCAAGTAGATAAAGGTTACAATTCTTTCCCAACAAACATTCCTGGGACTGCATATCACAAAGCAACCCTGGTAAGAATTATAGCCAATTTCCCACTGTCGTTTACCAGACAATATTATAAACATGCACTGTCTGATGCTGTGTTTTTTTATTTGTCCAAGGCGAGGAGAAAGCTGACTGAGATTTTGGGTGAAATAATCAGCGAGAGGAAGGAGAGAAGGGTGTTGTTGGAGAAGGATATGTTGGGGCATTTTTTGAACTTCGAGGACCAAAAGGGACAAACTTTGAGCGATGACCAGATTGCTGATAACATTATTGGTGTACTTTTTGCAGCACAGGACACTACAGCCAGTGTTATAACATGGGTTCTTAAATTCCTCCACGATGACCCCAAACTTCTAGAAGCTGTTAAGGTTTGCCAAATTCATGGGATTTCCACTAGGGGACTGATTTGTTACAAATTTTATCATCATGTCCCAATTTTGTAATTTGCCAAATTCATATTTGCAGGCTGAGCAAATGACAATATATGAGTCGAACAATGGAGGGACAAGACCCCTAACATGGGAACAGACAAGAAGCATGCCTCTTACACATAGGGTATGTGATGTAATCATGTTTAAACTTTAAAAGTTGTTTAATTACACATTAGCACCCTAATAAGTATTAGGGTTTGAGTCTTACCAGCGGTTCTCAATCCGAACCGGAATTGACGTGGCTTGCTTTGCAGGTGATACTAGAGAGCTTGAGGATGGCGAGCATCATATCTTTCACATTCAGAGAAGCAGTAGTTGATGTGGAATACAAGGGTAATTAAAAGGGGGACTTCATCCGGAATATTCTTTTATATTTATTGCACTAATAGCATGACTAATTGACACTGTTTTGTTTTTGGTCCCTCAGGATACTTGATCCCTAAGGGTTGGAAAGTGATGCCATTGTTCAGAAATATTCATCATAACCCTGACTTCTTCCCTCATTCTCATGAGTTTGATCCATCTAGGTTTGAGGTAGCACCGAAACCCAATACCTTCATGCCGTTCGGAAACGGCGTTCATGCTTGCCCCGGCAACGAGCTGGCCAAGCTGGAGGCTCTCATTCTGATCCACCACCTAGTCACAAACTTTAGGTATGTATACAATATATATATATATATATATATATGGTCTAGATTCTAAAGTAGTCCTTATGTTTGAAAATGTGAAAACATTTTAATTAAGTCCTCAAATTGCTAATATCTTATCAATCAAGTTTTTCCGTCAGCCTGGCCATCAGCATGAGTGTTAAATGCCAGCTCAAGTTTGACGTGGAACATATTCAGAACAAGTGTGTACCTATAAGATAGATAGTTTGGATCTAATGTGTTATAAAACGTCTCTAATATTTGTTATTTTTCCTTATCATTTTAGATATGCTTACGTGCTATAGATACACATGTCTATAATTTGATCTGCGTATTTTAAATATATGCCACGTTTATAATTTGACATCTGAATTTACAAGACTATCTGATTACTACAATACTGGTGCAAGCAACCCTAAATAATTTTGAAGTCTCTATCTGTATTTATTGAGGATGTGATTATAAAGTTTTGAAATTTGCAGGTGGGAGGTGGTGGGTTCTAAAAGTGGGATTCAATATGGCCCATTCCCGGTGCCTCAACAAGGACTCCCAGCCAGATTTTGGAAGGAATCAACCAGTCCTATTCAAGATGTTTGCCCTTAATTTAGTTATTTAGTTCCAAATATGGGAAAATACCACCCAATCCCCATCCCACAAAAAATTATATTATAGGTCATTCCCGCCACGTCATTCATAAGACCAACAAATAAAAAATACCAATTTCATTATTTTTCTATGTCATATTTTTACCAAGTGAATATTCACTTGGTAAAAACCGTTTTTAAAATTGATTTACAATAAATATGAGTGAAGATTCACTTGGTAAAAAAATATGAATGAAAAAATAATGAGATAAATAATTTTTATTGGTTAGTCCCATAAATAATGTAGCGAAAATGACCCGTGATATAATTTATCCCATACCACCATTGTATCAAAGTCCAACCCCAATACTTTTATCGTCCCCCAATGAAAGCCCACTTATTTTTCTCCATGGGGTTTCTACAAATCATATAATTTATCAACTTTTCCAGCCAGTTATTGTAACTTTTCATTACAGCATATGTATATTATGAGTTATAAAATGCAATAAAACGTAATATTTAATGTATTATCGATGTATAAATTTATACATAAATCTAAGAATAGAGCGTTCTGAGGTTTCAGAGGGGCTGAGGCTCCTGTTATAAATATTAAATATTTAATAAATTTTGATCTAATAACAATTGGTTTTTATAAAAAATATTTAAATTAAAAAATACAAATGATTATTGAATATTTAATTAAGTAGGAGCTAAATCAAAAAAGATGAGCACGTGCTCTCAAAATTTTTATTTAATAATAATTTAGGTCTATATAAATTTAAATATTAAACAAATCAAGTATTGTCTCTAGATTTTAAAATTAAATATTTAATAAATTATTGTATATCTTGAATTTTATATTTTAATTATTTTTAATATTCGATCGTGACTCCGTCCTTGTCATCTTTTGAAGAGAGCAACGCGTGTAACATGTACATATCGGGTCTTCACGTGGGTGTCGGCGGAAGTGGCCATGATAATGCCAAGCGTCTACCATTGAAATTAAACAGAGAGTGTCCTTGTGCTGGTGGGCACATTCCCTGTTTAAGGGCACAAGCTTCGATCATGTGTAAGTGAGGTCGGACGCCTACCCTACCTATATACACATAGAAGAAAGGACCGTCACATAATGGCCCCAAATGGCTGATATTTTTTTTTTCTGATGGCCCGAATCTGCTTACCAAGACGTGGACACTCTTGTTTGAATAACCCAAGCAATAAGGACACTGCACACTGTCCACTGCCCCAACCACGGACTTAGATATTATGTGTATTGTAATAACAAGGTGACACGTATCATTATCTAACGTTTAACGGGAAATTAACAAAATGATTTCATTAGTATTATATTGATAATTTGATGGACCAATGTATAAATTAAACCTTTAAAATTTCACCCATAAATTCGAGGAAGCTTCATGGACTTAGCCCTATTATCATGGCTTAAACCGTGCCCGTCTGTATCAAGAACATAAGACGTATCATTCAGTCACTACGACCATGGCAATTATACAATTGAACATGGGATACAATCACATTATCATCATTTAACCAATCATAGTTCCACACCTGTATATATATTCACATGGCACCATCAACATCATGGCTATACAAGTTCGGCATACGATTAAACTCATTTTTATCATCATATTCATCTATATGCACGCCTATCATATTGCTCAGATTCGAATATGATTATCGAATATAATTACATGTCATGTATATAAACATCGAGACACTTCCATTTAATGTTGACGTTTCAACATATCTCCATCTATTGTACTTTTCTACTGCATGTGTTAGCCACAATTTCGACCCAAAAACATAAGTTATTGAATTTAAATATCGCACGTTTTATCCTACTCTAAAACCAACTATAGCCACATCTTTGAAACCCAACATCATATCCCATTGTTTAAGGAGATAATCTCATGATTAAGGTTTGAAATTTTAAGTGAATCACGTCATTTGTTTGAGAAATTGGAGCGTGATTAGAAAAACCTATCTTAACATTGCTAACCTGAATTAGCATGCGGATCAAGTAATTTAACTAAAATGGAAATTTAACTGGCGAGCAAATTTGTCCATTAATGGTACCAGGCTTTGCCTTTACTTAATCAAATGCTTGTGGTTGTCCCTGTAATGTCATGTTCATTCTAGACTTTCTCACAGTATTCTAAATTATCTTGGCTGAATTCGTGCAATACTTGAAAGAGGCGCTTCTCAGACAATCAACTTTTTTCGAATCTTTTATAAGGACTTAAATCAATAATCCTATCTGACGATCTCAAGATAATTCGGTCGTTTGAATATAAAATCTCGTATGGCCTAGCGAAAATTAATTGGAGATCCCAGAACTTGACAACGAACTCGATATGAGATCCACTAAGCCCAAATCGTCCTTGAATATTCTCCCAATGAGTTATCGTGTCATTCGATTAGCCTCAATGTTCGTACACTTAGACTCCATATGAGCCTAAGAGAATGTCGTTTACACCATAGAAACTCAATCGCTAACCCAGACGAGGAGATGATAAACGAAAATAAATTTTTATGTTTTGAGTTTGAGAATATCAAGTTTAAATATATACGTTCTGTCATTAAACTAACAAATTCGAGACTAATAACTCCTGCAAACTTTCGTCTCTAATAGTTGAATGGACAAGTCGTACTTTTAGTCTCTCCGAAAATTTGATAATTTAATTTAAACCTTATAACCTTTTGGTTAAATTGCCAAATTACATTTTTAGTCATCTTTAAAAAAATTAATAATGTACTTCAATCTGTCAACTGAATGTTAGCTTGATTGACATAGTTATTATTGTAAAGGTAGTAGCTCTCAACGTTTGACCTTTTGGTCACTTTAGTTTATATATATATTTTTTGGTTTAGACCAACTCTTAACTTTTCATTTTTGTTCAAAATTCACCCTCGATGGATGAAAACTGTTAGTAGTTGACCGTTAGTTGATTAACGGTTTTCATCCATTGATGGTAAATTATAAACGAAAATGAAACGTTCAGGGTTGGTCTAAACAAAAAAAAAAAGAATGTGAGCTAAAGTGACTAAAATGTCAAACGTTAAGAGCTATTTTTGACTTTATACCTATTATAAAATCTAAAACAATATAAGTTCAAACACATTTAATCGTAAATTATCTTTTGATTGATGAGTTTTAAATGTTGTATTAGAGGAATCTAATATAATTTAATTTTGTCTCTTTTCATATCACTAACATGCTCAACATAAAATAAGATTGTTCAAAAAAGTCTTTAAACTGAATTAATTAGAATAAGCAAATTTTATTCAGATTATTTATTTATTTAATAAGTTTAATGGATTTCAAAAAATTTATTCCGTCAGATTATCAGTTTTGGATATTAAGACTTAATAAGTTGATTAATTTTCAATTAATAAATAAACCCTAACATACATCTATACCCAATCCAATATTCAAGTAGTCAATGTCCATATAAAATCCAACTCAACCCAACTAAACTTAAAATATAAACCCAACCCAAAAATTTAAATACAAATCCAATTGAATTATCCAAATAATTAATTTAATTTCAATATAAAATTAAATATCTAAAGTTTGAAATAATCAGCCTGATTATTCGACTAGCTTAATTAGTTGAGTATATGTTTAATTTGATAATGACTATTTTAGTATAAATAAATGAAACAATAAAAAAAATTAAAAAGCTGAAAAATTGACCGAATTGAATTGAAGTTTGGTTTTTAGGATAATTCTACAGTAAATGTCATGAACCGCAATATACCACTATCCATATGTATCGCAATGTACCATTAACTGTTTTAATTAATTTTGAAATTCTAAGGACCAAAAGTGTTATTATCCCCTTTTAGAATAAAATTTTAAAAAATAATTTTTATATCATTCTTTTTCCAGATTTTCTGTTATTTTTTAATTCAAAAAATAATTAAACTTTTATTATTATAATAATTCCTACATTCACTTTAATTTAAGGGTAAAGTTCACAAATGATCACTAAACTTTAATCAACTATTCAATCCCTTAATCCCCAAATTCTCAAAACCTAATTACTAAATTCACAAACCAAAACGTATGTATCTAACCTACGGCCAAAACGCTATTGCTTGACTGTTCGAAATATATTTTCGAATCTACGATTAGAACCAAATTATCATACATCTAACCTACAAGTCAAATTATCCCAAATTATCATTGTTTAGGAACGTCCAAATTCTCAAAAAGCTTGTAAGATTAGAGTTTTAATGGCCAAGGTTAGGGATAATTTCTATTAGTATTTAACCTAGAGAAATTAAAATAGAAACGTGGTTGTTAATTTTGAATTTAGATTATTTGAGAATTTAATGATTAGGGTTTAAGAATTTGGAAAAGTAAGATTATTTAATTCAAATATTAATTTTATTTTAAAAATAATTAATTGCATGTTGAGTCCTCGAAAATTTTAATATTTAATTAAAACTATTAAAAAATTTATAATGTTTAGCGATGTTTGCGTTAGTGGTGATTGTCGCCCGTTGTAGACTCATCCAACTAAAAATAGGGTCAAATTAAAATAATGGGTTCTTTATTCGTTTCTAGTCATTTATATGAAAAATATGAAGAAATCAAGAAATATATAAATATATATGTAAATTGTAAATGGTTATAAAAAAATCGTTTAAATTGAAATCAACTTGAACAGGAACTAAAACAACTCGATTTGAAAAAAATTTAAATGCAATTTTAGTTATAAAGCAAAACTCACCAACTCGACTAACTTGAAATTCTTTTACTCGACTACTATATCGAATACTCTTCCCTAAAATTACCCAAGCCAATTACCCAATGTTAGCAAATTTAAAAGTAACAAAAACAGTTTGCATTTCCAGAGAAATCCCATGGTAAATAGCTTCATGTTCAATTACCCAGTGGCAATTTCGATGGTGGGAAAGATCCGCCGGTGTCCGATCAGATCATCCACGGGGCTAAACGGAGCGTGGTTAACACCACGTAGGATTACGCAAATGGACTCGGTTTGTACTACGAGATCATTCTCGTTGCCAATATTGGGACTCTAAGCCTTTGCCTTTCGAGGAGCAATCATACGGTTTCCAGCCCTTTTATATCGGCCATCGAAGTGATTTCTCTCCACGATTCGATGTATAATTCGACGGATTCCGGTGCACATGCACTCGTTAAGGTGGCAAGAAGTAGCTTCCGGAATGAGGAGACCATCCGGTAAGGAAAACGGAAAACTATACCATTCGGTTATAAACTTAAAACGTTTGTGATGTGTTACATCTTTTGAAGCTTTCCAGAAGATCCGTATCATCGATTACGGCAACCGTTCGAGGAAGATAACAAAGGAGTTGTCTCGAACCAACCTAATTTAAGCACATCTGAATTTTGGAACAAGCCTCCGGCGAAGCATTCGCAACAGGGGTATAACATCAAGTACATGGAAGAAACTTGATGCCAAATGGCCACTCGAGTCATTTCCGAGTACCGAATACCACATTTCAATGTACTCCGGGACAATCGAACCCCGAAGACGAGGAATGCATGGAGAGCCTTTACTGTTGCAGTAAATGTTAAGCCTTTCGACAACAATTTCAATGTGACAACCGATGGTGTGACTGTGTATGCAGCAGAATGACCTCTTTCAGGGCAGAGACACTAATCAGCCTAATCCCTGATGCTAAAAGTTCGGTTGGACCTTCGATCGATGCCTGAGAAATCTATCAGGTTATGCCTCTCGGTGGACAGACACTTGCACAAGACGGTACCGCATTTTTGGTCATTAGTTTCGGTATCCATGGTAATGACAATTCATTTTTAGTAACAATGTGTTGGTTCTTTGATATTTCCCAGTGCTGGCAATGGAAGAAACTGCAAGAAGCTTCGACAATCCGCCATCGAATTGACCGTCTATCCGTGCTTTCCCACGATAATTCATGGACCGGTGTTACGTGTTCGAAAGATAAAACGTCTATCTGGTGTCCCAACTATAAACAATTTAACTGCACTTCATCATCTGTAAGTAAACTAGTTTCTCTTCAGTTTCACTGCTTGAAAATTCCAATGAATATTATTCGGTTTAAATATGCCAAATGTCCTAGTAGTATTTGAAATTTTAAAATTTAGTCTTTAATCTTGTCACACTGAATCTATGTTTTCTTTTATTTGAAAATTTTGATCTCCCCCTAATTCATATTCAAATTTACCTTTAATTGTTCAAATTATGATGAATCAAATGTACTAAAAAGTACAATGCCATTAAAATTTAAGAGGATATTTAAAAAAAACGTGTCATATACAAGTTGTCCATACAAAATGTACACATGTATTTATAGTTTAATTCAAATGTTTTATAATATATGATATCCTGCCAAATTTGAGCTAGTTTTTAATCGAAACTCATAGTTAAGCTTATGGGTGATAATGAGTTTGACCGGCTTGTGGAAACTAAAGTTTCCACCGCCAGTGTATGAGATAATAATCCCCTCTCTCGCTATATATATATAGGAAAAAATCTCATGCACTGATGATGGAAACGAAAAGTTTTTACAAGCGCTTTCGTTTTAGGTTTAAGATTTATAGTTTAGAGAATAAAGTGTATGGTTTTAAAATTTAAAGGTTGGGGTTAAACTTTAAAGGTTGGGGTTAAACTTTAGGGTAATATGGTTAGGAATTTAGGTTTTAACCTAAAACCCTAAATTTTAACCCTAAACACTAAATTCTAACACACCCCTAAATTCAAAACTCATACACTTAAACCCCTAAACACTAAACCTTAAAACTAAGGCACTTGTGCATAAAATAGTTACCCATGTATATATATACACTCCATTTGCACTAAAGCAGTATGCTTAGCCAAAAAGAAACACTAAAACAAATTAGGCAATGTAATGTTGTTGTCGGTTTTCCACTTAGAGGAGTCACGAGCCGAGCCGAGCTCAAAGGCTCGGGATCAGCTCAGGGTGTTATCACCCCTAGTTAAGCTAATTGAAGACCTGGTTGATATGTTACTAAAACTTTTAATACTTAATTAAAACATTTTGAAATTTAGAAATCAATTTAGAAGTTAAGAAATACTTTGAGGATTTCAAATGAAATTAACCCTAAATATTACCATACGGTTCTCTACATATTGACATTCCTTCACGACAGCAAACTTGATGGTCCAATTCCTGGACGGAGGACTACGAGATAAGGGCTTAAATCTTCGGTATTCATCATTCTAAAGCTTTCACATGATTTGATCCTTAAATTATACATTTTATCACTTTGGTACCTACTTTTTGTCCACTTAAGTATTTAAACTATCATTTTGTTGTAATTTACACCAAAAGGTTAATAGCATTTAAAGAAGCGGGTAATACCAACTAATAATAACGTGCCACATAGTAGTCTTATCTATGTCATAAATGACATTATCTATCACATGTCACGTTCCTATCGGCTGACATTGTCTTTTTTACACACTGTTAACTTTTTGGGTAAACTGGAATGATAGTTTAGATATCAAAGTGAAAAAATGACTATTCTTCAGGGGCCAAATAATGAATTAAGCCCCTTTTCCATTTGTTCTTTGAATTGAATCAATAATGTTTTTGGATCTGTTTTAGGGGTCTCTCCCGAAAACCATCTATCTTCATAGTGTTAATGAAGAGCCTAACCTAAATTGTTGGCTTTTTTAGATCAAAAGATGAGGCCATAGCCATTATATTAGAGTTTTTTAGGTCAACATAGTGGATCAAAGGAGTCTTGGTACAACAGATTAATCAAATCATCAGGAAGCTCAGAGAAAACAAAAACAAACACGTCATTTATACACAAAGTCGATCATCTATGTTAATTTTTTTTAAATGAACTAAAATTTAATATTTTTGTTCTAATCAAAGGGCTAAAATATTTACTACCGATAAACAATAAACCCTAAATATGCAATCACAACCAAATAGAAAAACAGACTCAAAAACGAAAAGCGATAAACTTTCTTCCCGTCATTTCTGCACTTTCGGGTGTGAACTACTGTTCAAACCATCAATGCTAATGACTCTTGATAAGGGATAAAGTCACTTATTGGGTATAAAGACATTTTATGTTATTTTTAGTTTAAATATTAGTTAAATAAGATTTTTTTTTGTCTCTTTCAAATTTTAAATTTAAATACTTAATTGATCCTTAACCTTTTTCAATGTTTGATTCTAGTTCCGTCTGTACTCTTGACATATCACAACGATATGAACCGACACAACAATCAACCCGAACATGTAACTTCTAAGTAAACAACATGCAAGACCAGAACAAATCATGCTTCTTGGATTACATTTTCCTGGGTTTTTGACTAAGATCAAACAAACATGAGTTGGTGTTTAATTATGGTTGTACATAAAATACAAAGAGAACTCAAGCTTAATCCAGTTTACATTCAAAGCACCTAATTAAGACAGTGTTGGTTTTGTTTTCTGAGATCCAACATTGTAAATCGAGCCTCATTCAACGCAAAAAGAAAATTATGAAGGTAGATTCTTCTTTTTAGATTAAGATTTAACAAAGACAAAAGCTTGCCATCAAAATAGGAGACCAAAATGAGACACAAACTGCCCAATTAGACCAACATTTTCTCCATTGAAGTATGAAAAGTTGGGCACTTTTGGCACATTGTCTTTACTTATACTCAATACCCTCAAAGTACCCCCAACATGAGAATGGTACACTTGTCCAATTCCCATTTGGGAACTCGATTGGAAAAAAAGGTTTAATTTTGCTCCAATCCCTATACTCTTTGCACCTTTAAAATTTAATCCCGATATTTTTAACTTCAAGAATTTTTCGGTATAATTGCCAGTATTCAGTTCATTGGCTGACTAATCCGAATCGGGTACTACAGAGCTCCATTATGGGGGACAACCCTCCCAACCTAGTTGCTCCATTCACAACACAATGATATAACTTTAGACCTTGCCTAAGGGATCTAGTATCTCATATCGCTAGACAAATTGATTGTTGGTTAATTTCATAATTTTTTTAATCTCTTTACTTGTCTGATTTAGAAATTAAGAGTCCGATCGATAACATTGTTAAAATCAATTAACAATGTTATTCATTGGATATTAATTTTTAAATCGAACAAGTAAAGAGACTATATTTCTGAAATTGAAAGTAGGACTGAATTTCAAAAGTTCAAAGAGTACATGGACGTGAGCATAATTAAACCCCAAAAAAATCGATTGAGATGAGAATGAAGAACCCATGTGAAAGTTCAGCAGGTGAGGAAAAAGTAATATTGATGGTCAAAGAGATGAATAAATTAAACCCTCTCTATGTTTTGTGTATGCATTATGGTTTTGTTGTGTAGGTAAGAGTTGAGAAACTTTATTTCTGCTTAAATCTTTACCAGCTAAGGTTCACATGGAGCTATAGGAAGCGTTGAAAAGACTTGAACTCATACATGGTTGGAAATGGCACATCATAATGTTTAAAATATATGAACCCTAACATGGAGATTTGGGAAAAAACCATACAAACATGTAGGTAACTCATAGTTTGTTTGTTTTTTCCTCTTCCTTTTAAACATCGGCTCTATGTTGATAATGGAGGTATAATTGTCTCACAATATAATTTGATGTTCATTGACCGGTTAATATGGATCAGATATTGTAGATGACAGATGTTCATTATAGGATGATCCTTCCAATTCAATTTATTCTATTTATAACATCAAGATTTAAACCTCTAACATTATTTAATGAATCTAAGTTGATAACCTTTTTGGTATAACAACCGGTATCCAACCTATTAACTGATTATTTTGGATCAGATATTATAGATGTGTATTATGAGACGACCCTCACAACGTGTTGAATCTATAACCTTATTTAAAAGAACTAACTTCTCATCCTATTAAACTAACTTGTTAGTAATAATCATTGCTCTTTTCATAACTCTTTAACACTAACAAGTTAAGCATATAATTTAATAATAATCATTGGAACGTAGCCACATGGGTTGGCCAACACTTAAACCAGTGAGAAAACAGCAGTGGATCCTAGGGGTCTATACATAGGTGTTTTCGCCAGCTTATTCATATGCATAGTTAGCCATTGTTAAATTAAATACAAAGTTAAAAAGATAGTTTAATTTAACCCACAGTTTATTACAAATCTCATTTGATGACAAATCTAAGTAACATGAGATGTCCCAAAGATCCGAATATAAAAACAAACATCTGCATGTGGATTCTAACAAAAGAAAACAACTTCTCATTATATGTGTATATATATATATATATATATATATGATTTAGAAGATATATTACTATAGAGGCAATGCCTAAAGATGTTCAACAGTGAACAGCAGCAGCCGGGTCTGTTTACTAGTTCAACAATGGACCCTAGGATATCTTTCTCCAATGATTTTGCAGACCCTCCTGTCGGGATCAAATACGAGAGCAACTACCGAGAAGCTCCGGTGTCTTCTGACTTCGAATTCTCGGTGAACAACTATGCCATGATACCTGCGGATGAGATCTTCTTCAAGGGTGTGTTGTTGCCTTTGAAAGGCGATGACCATGGCCGGAAGCTGACTCTGAGAGATACGCTGCTCGTAGACGAGGAGGACGACGACAACGGGTCATTCCTGAGCCTGCGAAAGGGTTCGGGACGGTGGAGAGAGCGGTTGGGGCTGAAAAGGACGAACGCAGTGTCTAAGAAGAGGGATAGAAATGAACCTATTCTTGAGAAAGTAGTTGAAGAGAAGGGTGCTGTGCCTATGTTTCTCCATGATCAACATCTTATCAGCAAATAAACGCATAGGTGAGATTACACTTCACTTTTCACTTTTCAATTAGAGGGACTAATTTTTCAATTTTTGTAAGGTAGGGAGATGAAATTCAGAATTAGACCCTTTTTTCCTTGATAAAGATGTGTTTTCTGATGTTCTGTTTCTTCTTTTTTGGGTACAGGGCAGGAGTACAATTGAAGATGAAGATATGATGTTAATTGGGGTATTTGGCTAACTCTGTATAGGGTATAATATAAAGAGATTGCAATTTAGATTTTTAAGGTAGTTATTACAGTTTTCCTTTCACTTTGCTTTGTGTGTTTCTTCTTCTCCTTGTCCTCTTGTCTTTCCTTTTGTCATGTATAAATGTCTGGTTTTAGGGATCTTTGCTTTCAATCCATGTATTCTATTCGTTTGTTTCTATGCTTTTCAATTCTCAGATTTTACTTCCATTCCCCCCTTAAATAGGTTTAATTATGCCTCCAGTCCCTGTACCTTAATCCTTTTGCTTCTAATTTTTGAAATTTACTCACTTGGATATAACATTCTAATATTCAAAGGTGTGATCAAATTATGGAAAATCAATTAATAGTGTTATAAATCATTCATATTAAAAGTAGTCGAACTAAATTTCAAAAGTCCTAAGAGTACAGGGACTTTGGGCATAATTAGGCCTTCTATATTAAACAAAACATTCAATGGAAACTACCATGCAGTTCACGTAGTTGGTCCCTGCGGTTCCTTCCACAATTCATTTGACATAGAATCAACCATATGTACCGACAATAAATCAAATGAATTCCAACAATCACATTAATATGCCGAAAAAGAAGGAAGTATTTAAACCGAATCCGAGATTTAATCTAACTAATTCAAACAATCACTCTGCAACCTATTATTATAAATGGTGAAGTTCAAATTTCAAATCTAGAATGTATGAGAAGAAAAATATATACATTCTTTGCAAGAGGGATTCAAATTACTTTCCTTTTTTTTCCCATTTTGAATAACAAATATGGCAATGAATTATGTACAACAAGCATAAGCAATATGCACAGTGCCTGAGGCTTGGAAAGAATAACACAGCACACCTCACTGTTTTAGTCGGAAAGACTGGCTCATGATTACATTTTGTACAAAACTTACTGCCGGATCCGGTTCCGACGACGGTTTGCTTAACTGTATACCTGGAACATGCAGATTACACAAAGTCAGGCAGTGCACAATTCATGAAACTGGCTAGTAAATCCAGCTAACAGTGTAAGTTTGATATCGAGTGCGGACAATTAGTGACTGAGGATCATAACCAATTACAATAGCATGTGCACAACAAAGAATAATTATGGTAAAAATGCATTTGATTTCTTTCAATACCAAAGAGAATGCATTACTATATATCGTAAGGTGGGATAAAGGGACTCACTAAACTTACATGAAAAGTCAAACTCTAGCCGCGTAGAAATCGAGGTACATGACAAATACCTATTTCTGATTCCAAGGAGTGTGCAGTGTATTGCAGGAGCTATAGCAGCAGTAGGAACAGCCTTAACAGCAGTTGCCAATGCAGAACTTGAGCTGGCTCCTCGTTGGTATTTTTTCAAAGGTGTCTGAACCAAAGCAGAAGCAGATTTCCCAAGCCCATGACTGATGCTCTCATAAGCCTGCCAAGAATTTGACCGTCAAAACTTTGAAAATATAATTTACATAGAGCATGGTTGACTTTTTACTGCCGCACATACTTCAAGACTAGAACCACTTATTTCAACATTAAAACGGGGTAAAACATTTCACCTGAAGACAAGTATCTAGTAATGTTTACCTGTCGAATTCCTTGTTGGGCATCTTTAGGATGAATATACAGGAGCAGGACTATTTCTGAACATATACTCAGCCTGAAGCAGAAAGTCATGAGTCCTGGCTGCCAAATGCACACCAAGTCCAACAGCTACAACTGATATACTTCGAAGGAATGCCCTTGTACCTGAAAAGCACGTCTTAGCTTGCATACAAGGGTAAACCAAGTCTAATAATGCAAGATCAAAGAAAATTTTCTTATGCAACCTACCCCTTTGCATTCCCTTCAGTACTCTCTGATCTTTCCTATAGCTCTCGAGTGGCAAGGAAACTAGCTTTGCAGCAGCAGCACCGACGACAACCAAAGATGGGATGGTAGGAAGGCCACACAATACTTTATGAATCTATGTTATGAAAAAGGAGCATATTATGAATAAACATTTGCAAGATGCCAAGAAAAATTCTCTCAATAAACATTCAGAAGGCTGATTTTGAGAAATATCTTCCAACCACTCCCCTATAATTGTTTCACAAACGCTGCCCCAACCGTAGACACCGACAGCATGAACATGTTTAAGTTCTAGCTCAATTTCCTGCATCAAAATCTTATTTCAATAAGATACAGACATGCCAAACTCATAAACTTGCACAGCAGAAAGTCTACGTGCATGCATGAGCGGAAAGAGAGAGAGAGAGAGAGTCCACTACATTTTAGTTACGAGGTGCTGCAGGTGTTAGTTCAAATCATGAGAGTCATTATAGGCATGTCACCATTGAAAAACATGGCAATGCAATAAGCAACTGCAGTAACATAAAATCTGCGCAGATATTGCATAATCTTGGCAACTCGTTTAAGAACACAAGAGTAGGGGACTTAATAAGTTAGCAACTAATTTGAGGACGAAGGTTGGGGAACATTGTTAATCGATTGGAGACTAATTTAGGAACATTTGATTTATCCGGCCAGCAGATGGAAGTAGTATAAGGTGTAACCATGACAAATAAAGAGACTACCGTAACAAAAAGCCAGGTAGAAAGCAAAATCCATGCCATTCTTTCAAATAAGAAGAAATAAACAAATGTAAATAGAAATTTAAAAGCAGTTCTCTTGAAATTAATAAATATTATTTATGGGATAACATAAAAAGCAATGAAACTACATAAGTGGAAGGTCTAATATGTGTTTGGAACAATAACAAACTATTATAGGAGCCATTGAAATCATGCATACTCAGCACAAAATGTGTGAGCCGATTATTCTCATACTTTATTCATATTTTAATTAGAAGATGCAAATTATACAAAAGATAAAAAAGCCAAAAACAAAAAGGAAATGGTAGCATCAAATTCAGCATTGGGACATGCATGATGAATAAGCGGGAAAATGGCAAAAGGAGAAAACAGTTCACCTTTCATGGAGCGATGTGTGTTGGATCTTTGCAGTGTAACACCCGTTTTTGGGATTTCTTATGTTTTTCTGACAATATTAGGATGTAATAATGAGCTTGCATGTAGAAGCTGCAGCTTGTTTCGCTGTCGTTTCCTTCTCTTAGGTGTTCCCGCTAGTTACAAGGGTGATGGTTGTAAAATCTTCGTCGATCTTTCATGTGTCCAGTTCTTGTTACTTTCGGCCATCTATGTGAATAGCTTATTTATTACTTTGTGCTTTTATAATTCTTTTTGCAGGGTTTGCTTATCTCTTGGACACAGGTTAGAAGTTTATTCTGTCAACTCGAATCGATCATTATAACTTATTTCCTTACATTCATCCTTTTAATTTATTCAGTGAAAACACGGTCGTCTATCCATGTTATGGAATATGAACTTGGTTGCAGAAGCAATGACCCTGATCTCAAGCAAGAGACGGAGGACTTCCTGATCTCAAGCAATGACACTGGTTTGTGTCATGTTCGTGTTCTTTTTCGTACCATGTATTATGTTATTGAAGGGTTCCGAGTTCTGTTATCTTTACCGATATTTCACAGGCTTTCATCTTCTCGAGACAAAAAAATATACATTCTTTTGGGTCAAATGACTCTAGACTTTGCATGATGCACAAGAACCAGCTTAATCCACATGTTTTCCCATTTTCTTTCAAAAAAAAAAAAAAAACAATGTTTACGAGTTCCACATATTCGCCACCTTTCAATGCTGCTAGATCAACATGGTGGGGACTATAGTCCACTTGAACAAGAATGGGCCAAATATCAAACTTCTGAAACAAAATTTCCTCAATCAGTACAGTAACTTAAGTAGACAAATTAAAAATCCAACAAATAAACGCAAGCCATACTGCTCATAGATTATCCAACAATAATATCATATATTGCCCCTGAGGCCCAACATGCTAATCAATGTCCATACCAGAAGAACACAAATAATGCCAAAAAGGAGAAAAAAATAGGAAAACAAAGTCTTGCCAACTATCCAATTATAACTCATTCATACGTTTCAATTGCTACACCAATCACCAGGAAGCCAACACTCCAGAAAGAAAAAGGGGGAGGGGGGATGCAGATCCAAGTTAAAAGTGAATCAAGAATATGCAATAAAAATACGAATTATTCCACACTTACCTGAAAATAAGGAAGCAATGCCTCATCGGCAATGGCATGGCCAGCAAGATTATGGCTCTTCCTTACCAACAAATCAGTATCTGGAGGACAACTTGTAGACTGGTTAAGCACAACCTGCAAGTAAAAAAAAAAACAAGTTGGCTTTGATGAAGATGTAACCGCATAGGAAGGAGAGCAACGCACAACCTGCAAGTAAAAAAAAAAGCAACTTCAACAAAGTTGGTTCATCAAAAGCGACAGAAATATGACAAGCAGAATAGTGATAACAAAGAGTGATTCTGATATTTACTTCATTTATAGATTGAATCTAACACAAATATAATTACAGTGAAACCTATGGTGGCACCAACAACAGTTTTGATAATGCAAACTTTTTTCTTCAGATTACAAATAGTAAGCAAAGCAAGGCTTCAGGAAAAATGCAGCTAAAAACTCAAAACACTACTTTATAGAAAATAAAATGTTGACTACTGGGTACAATATGTAACAGCACGAGGCATTGATTTAGGTCCCAATCAGGCCAATATCTAACACTCTGAGAAAATAAGACCTAGACCCATGAGTGAAACAATTCGAAAACATGGAACTGTGAAAAGCAAAATGACCAGTTCTACTAGAATACCAGTCCCCCCATCTAAAAACGACCAACTGAAATGATAAATTGATTTAGGTTATGCATATGGATAGTACTTTTCACGGAAAGGACAACGCACTCCCTCACTGGTTGTGGAATCCTCAGAGAGAAAAGAAGATTCAGTGCTAATTTTCATTTAGTCAGAAAAACATATATAAAGCCGCAAGAATACCGGTATTCCTCAAGAGGTGTAAAACTATCTGGTCTGACAGCTTCTAGGTCCAGTTTGAATGCCTTTGAAGAGGATTCCCTAGGATGATCTTTTGAATCATAGTATCTTAGCACCTACAAGTAAGGATTGGAGAAATTCAAAATTTTGTTCATACAGGAGAGGTGAGGATAAGTAATAAAATAAGTACAGCAGTATGTAAACATTACCAGCTTCCAAGGTGCATCTGTTCTTTTGTCATAAAGATGAAAATCATGGACTGAAAGAGAAAGCTTAGACACAGATACTCCACCAGGTGTGAATATGTGATATTGAAACTCCATCCCAGATACTGTAAGCTCTAGACATATAGTTCTATCCCTTCCAAGAATATTATTGGACTGCATATTTCTCTTTATAGTTTTGCGCCAGTCAGACCCAGCATACATTCTCCATCTTATCTTAATGTTCTTAAGGAATACACGTCCTATGATGTTTACTGTATCATCATATACACCAGAGTCACGATAGAAAGCCTGCCTTCCACAATTGGTTTCAAACCAGCTTGCCCACTTTGTTCTGAAATGTGATTTTCTACAATTCTTAAAGAAGAATCTTCATACCATCCACTACTCCCTCTTCCAAGACCTCCCTCCCCAAGATGTATGGACCTATATACCATGACCTCATGGGGAGATTTTATTCCTGTAGATAACTCTGTAAGGGGGCGTAACTCAGATAAACAGTAACTTTCTATTAGTTCTGGGAAGTAACCTTGTTCTAGAAAGGAAGTTTGACTACTTTCCAGATCTATTCCATTAACAGGTAGCTCATGAGAAAACATCTCCCAATTTTCAAAACTAAAGCTACAAGGTTCTTCAGCAGTACTTTCCTCGACAGGTAGGTGAAACTGTACCTCAGAAGAACCAAACTGGAAGGTCTAATTTCCATCCAAGGAAAATGCATCTTCAGATATCTCATCCATCAAGCCAGCTGCCCCACATTTATTCTTTAACTCCGCTGTAGCAGTATGAATTTGAGAAGTTGATGGGCTGATGTCCTGACTTACATCTCTACTTTTCTCATCACTCTGTTGTGCCAGCTGAAAATGATTCCACCGTGTTTGTAAGTGCACAATAGACTCCTCCGCATCAGGGGCAAATAGCTGTTGGAGTTGAGCAGCCAAACGAATCAAACCAGATGTGGTGTCATGGCAGGTTTCCACATAAATTTGAGAATTTGAACACTCTACTGTCCAGAGAAGACCAATGCCACAGTTTTTACAACAGCTTCAATTAGTGTCTCCCGAGCAACTTTGACATAACCTCTTCGTTTAAGTTGTTCGGCACCATAAGTTCCCCCCAAATTTGTCACACTCAGAAACTGCACAAAGAAGAAGACCGAGATCTTGTACTCTTATTTTGTATTCATTATCTAGGGAATCTGCCACTGTTGAATTTGAAAGACAGATGGAAGACGCAGCTAGCATACCAGCTACATATGGTTCAGATGCGTCGTCTTTGTCATTTGAAGAAGGAGAATCTGAGTGTAGAACTTCACTATGAACAGCCAAGTTCTTTAAGTGGGGTTCACAACTCAAGGCAATATCAACCAATTTAAGAATAAAGGAAGCTCTACGAGGGCGTGTGTCTAAATCTCCCTTCGGTAAATTATGTTCAACAGATTGTTCGGGATACACTGACTGCAAACTGAAAAAGAAGCATATCACACCCATCCAATCTAAACGACCACCTACGTCAACAATTGTGCAGCACCTAACAGTTATAGATGTAAAATCTTGGCAGCTCTCTGGCTCCCAGAACTTTACAATATCTGAACCAGCTAACTTAGAAGATAAAGCATTTGAACCTCCTCCATCACCACGTTTCATTGCAGAATCACTACATGATATTAAAAGGAACTCCGGATCTTGATCCCCAGAGACTGAACCCGATAATGTACCTTCACTGTGGGTTGATCATAGAAAACCAGAACCCCTAATACCACCAATATTTGAGCCAGATAGCAAATCAAATTTTTGAATGTTCAGTTTCAGACAACCCCATGAACCTGGAAGTTCGCTCCGCATAGGAGCTTTCACATTTTCTTCTTCATCTGGTCTGATTGAAATTTCTACAGAATTGCATTCCAGAAGAACTGATGTTTGAGAAATTGAATACTCTTCTTTGGTACCAGTTGCATCACATTAAAAACACGATAATCCAGTAATAATCTGTTTTAAAAGTTTATTCAAATCACTATACAGTGAACTGTCTAGATCAACCATAACAGATGACAAATGAATGTGTGCAAAGCATGTGGTGCTAAAAATTATCTCCTGGCGGGTTTGAGCACTTCTATCATCATGATCTTTCACGGTAGTAACAGTGGCAAACTCATAACCTTTTCCCACGGATTTATTTCCACTCCTGCTTTCATCTAGAGTAGCTAAGAACTTGGCTTTCTCTGCTATCCAAGGGCCAGTCACAGGACCTTCCTGCCAAAAGACACTAATGAAAGAAAGACGCCCAGTCCTGTTGCTGACAGAAAGAATCTTTTGAGAAGAAAATTTATGCCTCTTCATACTACCATGATCAATTCCACTACCATCTTCATGGGCAGATATGACTGAGTACAAGCAAATATTACCAAAGTTCAAGTGCAAAGAACGTGTGCCAGATGAGGGGAATTGTTTCTGAGGACTTCCATCAAGATGTGGACTATTTTCTTGCATTCCACCCTTTGATGGTGAAGGTGAAGAAATGTCAAGAACAATGAGTTGATCCCATGAAGGGTATTCGCCATAATCTTCATCACTCTTAAAAGGGAAACACAGAATTACTCTTGCATTGGAGATTGATATGTTACCTGGCAAAGTTTCTGCAGAAGACAAGTTTGTAATGCAAGTGCTAGAACTTCTTTTCACATGAGAATGAGATGATTCACACATCTTGTAGGAAACATCATATGAGACTTTTCTGTTATTATTACCCATTTCAGTAGATTTTCCAACTTCCTTCAAGAGATCTGATAACATAGATTTTCCAACTTCCTTCAAGAGATCTGATAACATCTTTAGCAAGGAGAAGCTAAACCAAAATGTAAGAGGTGGCAGTTTCAGGGAAAAAGATGTCTGCCCCGAAAAACTACCACCAGATGAACTAGACCTCACAGTACATTGGCAGCGTGTGACCCCAGAGGTCGTAAACAACATAACTCTGACCATATCACCCTTGTCTCTAAGTGGAAAATCAGTAGGAACCAACTCACGGAATACATCTGGGGATCGATCTCCAGTAGGTGAGGAAAACAGAGGAAGAGCGTGTTGAGCTTCATCTTGCAGATTTCTGATTGAAAAGGTTTTACTGTCAACGTTATTGCCACAATACATCCTTATGGTGGAAATAATCAGCAGCTTCAACATGCACCATTGTTCCTTCAACCCTTATTTCTTGAGGACACACCTGTTGAACATACACTTGTTTCAAATTAGTGTAGATATGTCATGAAGAACAAACATAAAATTATGTTTCAAAAATAGGAGGGAGGGAGAGAGGAAATCTCCAAGCAAAGTATTACCTGCACAAGAACAGAGATATCCCTGCATTCCATGCCCAAATAATGAATGCTGAAACTGGCATGTATTAGATCACACTAATGGTCCAGATATTCATCATGAAAGGACAACACAATAGAAATTCCAGCAAAGGCTGCTTCAAGATTAGTTTGAACGTGCTGCTGTTCTGTTGAGAAACAAGGGAAAGTACATGTCAAACCAAAATACACATGCCAAAGACCGATATGATTGTTTATGAGGAAGTACAAGAAAACAACAATGATAACAACAGAATTCCCACCACTTTGGCATCAAGTGCCAACTATATGGAACGAATTACGCTCTTAAGCTCTATTTATGACCATATGTGAGCCCCAAGATTGAATCTCCATTCATGCTCAAAATGCACTAATATGTTTTAGATGTTAACCAAAGGCCTTACTTTCAAACACCAACAATCATTGTTGATTGATCAAAACAGGAAGTACATAACCCTAACTTATTTGGCTCTTTCTTTTCCTACAAAGAACTATTACTTAAATCCCTTCAATTATTTCTAAAAGAATTGAATGATAGGAAAAAATGGATTGTTGCCTGGAAAAATCGACCCCTTACAAACAACTCAGTATATGTTATGTTCGATTCTTGAATCATTGAAAAATGTTTATACATTATAACTGGCTTATGTGTTGAATGCAATTGCAGGTCTATACTAATATCGTCGATCGACCTGTTCATATGGAGCAAATCAGAAGCAATCTTGAAGCAAAAGGGATGTACTTTATGGAAAAATATAAGTTCGGGTACCATGCAAAAGTTGAAATCGATGATCCGTACTCTGATACGCCAACGATGACGGCGTGCATCAACCCTTCGACTCCAGATGTTCAATAAGATTAGGCATAAGCAAGCATCTCAGTCGGATGTGTGCTAAGTTAAATCTTGATTATTTTGTGTTTGTGTCGTGTTGAATCGGTTTGTGTTTGGTCTATTCTTAAGTTAAGTTCATCCAAATCATGTATGCCGTATACGAGTGCTTATTTATGTTGTACTCAAGTTCTAATATGAATAAATTTCGAGCATTCTTCTTCTCCTTCTGATGTTCTATGCCAAATCTTGCCTTGACTGAATTATAGAGGAAGTTTTTAAGGAGACTCTTTTTCTTTTAAAAAAATACCTATCCATGTGAATTTATTTAAGAAAAAAAATAAAAAGGCTTTTAATTTATTGATCAATTGTTTGTAAAGTCAACTCCTTGATGAGCATTATTTCCACGAGGGGAGAAGTTAGAAATATAGAAAGATGGGTTTTTTTAAGCCACCGGTATCAACTTATTGGCCGATTAATTTAGATCAGGTACTGCAGAGGCTCATTATGCGAGATTCTTCCAATCTAATTTTTTCATTTACAACGCCAGAATTCGAACCCCTCACGTTACTTAAGGAATTTAGTCTCGCATCCCAGAACTTTAGTGATCAAGAACATCAAAGAGAGAATTCCAATCACACTAAAAAGGAACCAGTTCAACCATCTTCTACAATGTCCATACATCAATTTCAAAGGTCAAACAACATTCACACGATTAGAGCACCAAAGTCTAGACTATGAATTTTCCCAGAACTTTGAAGTTTATCTTGTGCATTCATCGCCTAAAACTACCTAACTATTAATACTGGGTTCAAACTTCACCAAAGCCTACCTAAAAGTAATTTCCCATGCTAAAAAAACAAAGAAAAGGCAAGTATCAGTTAATATTTCCTATATGATCTATAGAATGATGAATGGTTGAGGTATCAGTTAATATTTCTCATCACCATGGAGCATTAGCAGCTGCCTCAAACATTAGTTTGTACCTCTTAGAATTCACTGTCAGAGCCTCTATTTCGGTATCCAGCCTTTGAATTTCCTCTTTTTTTCCCAGAAGCTCAAATTCTAGAGACTCTGCTTCCTTGTACCTCCTCGATTCCACTTCCTGTTTTGATTCAAAAGTAAGGCTCTGTAGATGATGCAAACCACCATCAATTCCCAGAAGCTCAAGGCCACTTAAAGTGTTCTCTGAAGTCATGAAATCAGCTCGTGGGGTGGAAATCTCACAAGCTCTAATGGCATCTGCAACGTTAACAATATCGGTATTTACATCGGCTGCCGGTATATTGGACCAAACCATTCAACAAGAATAGTGAACTTCTTAGTACCTCTCGGATGTTCAAATTCAGCCTTTTCTTCTAGTGATGTTCGAATGCCGTCCACTTCACTGGAGCCAACATCCAAACTGCCATTCTCTGACTGGTTTTCTTCAGCTCTAAGACAAGACAAGCCATTCATGTGGACTTTATATTCATTAATATCTTGGAGAATAGGCCCTGAATTCAAAAGACCAGAGCGAAATCAATTGTGGGGCTACATATGAATTTGTAATAAAGCATAATTGATGAGTAAATCACTTACAGATGCCTGTCTGATTTGCACTGCTCTGTAATCTAAGTAGGCCAAGAGCTGCATCTACTTCAGCTAAGCCATTCAATCTCACTATATATACCTGCAAATTTGACAAAACAAGAGATGGTGTGGAAATTTTGAAATAGCCAACAACTTCAATCACTTCCAGAAACCAATCATTTGGTGTAGTTAGGCAAATCAAAGTTCTAATAATGAAACAAAAAGGCATTTGCTCAAACAGCCACTCAACACCTTGAACTTGGAAGGGCTGATCAATTGGAAAACTACAGCATCTCCAACAAGCAAACCGTGTTCTTCGGAAAACTTTTTCCACCCGCCACTCAACGCCTTCCTTAATGAGAAAATTTATCCGGTATTCATTTCCGGTTTCACCAACCAATATGACTGTAGCATCATGATTTGGCAAATTGAGTTGGCAGAATTCCTTAGGTAATGCCTAGCAGCCAAAGACAGAAAATCAATGTTTAGAAAGAGTTTTCCAGGAAACCATAAAAGCTTGGGTAATGAACATCATTGCTTACCATCCAAAACCCACGACAAACAACTGATGGGATCATAATTTTGAAAAAACTAGGGAATTCAGGTGATAGATTGGCTTGAACCTCTTCTGCTCTCTTTACAACAGGGGAATTTGCACAAGCCTCATCTGTTTTCATTATGACAGCCTTGGTAACATTATCATAGTTACAGTTCTTGTCCCTTGGCCTCTTCCTTTAGTGTCCATAAACATGAACCAAATCAACAGTGCTTAAAAACAAAAAGGAAATTCACATACATTGAGAATAAATCAAAAACTTATCATTGAATTTACAAACCTCACAACCTTCTGAGGACAATCATGAATTCCCTGCTGCAGAAACCAGTTAAAATCAGTTTACGGTTTGGGATATTCAAGGAGAAGAAACCCATAGAAATGCACCAACCATATTCATGCATGAACCCAGGTTACTAACCAGATTTCTGGTTTTGGGTATTGATTATTTTCCAAATCCATTCAATTCAAGTGATTTTTTACACCCAAATCCTAAAACAAACACTGGAAGAACCAACACTATAAGTTGAAGAACATCATATTACATTATGGGTTTTTACTTTTCTTAATACATCAAAGATTTACAGAGATAGTTTTGTTTAGCATGATCCTATACAACAAAGAAACATGAAAAACAATAAGAACGAAGGGCAAAAATCCACAGTACTCATGTTATCTACATACATACATACATATACATACATACCACATGTTCATCATCAAATGAACAGTCTCCTACCATTTTCAAGGGCTCCTCTTGTTCTTCCACTTTGATTTTCATGTCGATGTTCATCAATAAGCAAAAAAAAAAAAAAATCTCTGGGTTTTTTTACCAAAATGACAAATGATACTACTGATGATGAATACCCAGAAACAATCTCACTGTACTAATCTGTTCTACCAGCTGCTCTCTACGTTGTCTGCATTTTTGCATACATGTACGTATAGATACGGTATCATATTCTTCATGATTCTAGGTTGGTTTTAGCTATCATATATCAGCCAGATGACAACATAACGTGATACCAGAGAATGTCAAGAGGAATCAGGGCCGTTCACCTTAATCAGACAAAAAGATTGATCAGGTTGTTAAATGTAATAATTAAATTCGTTTTTCAATTATTAAATTTTAAAATAAATATTTTTATAAATTAGTGAAAAAAATTTAAAATACGAAAATTTTATTTAGAAAATCAATGAAGCAAATTAGACCAAAACAATTCAAACGGATTAGGTTATAGAAGTTATCCACTTTAATTCGGATTTTATTCGATTTTAAAGAACCTAAAATGATATCAACCCTAATTTTTATTAGGAAAAAAACCCCAACATGTTACCTTTTGGATGTCTAAGCTCCCTTTGGATATAAATAAAGGTTATATAACCCTCATATAATAAATTGATTATTATTTTTGTTATTTAAATTATGTAATTGCAATAAATTATTATTTTATTATAACTATATATATTAATACAGATCGAGTTTTACAGAGGCTTAATAAGTCAATATGAAGATGACATTTTTAATCTAGTTTTTTTTTCCATTAATAATGTCAAGATTCGAACTTCTAGCCTTATTTAAGGGACATGGTGTCTCATCTCGCTATACCAACTGATTGTTGGTGATATCAAGTTAAAACTTATATATACATATATACATACATAAAATAAATAAAATAAAATTTGTTAAATTCTAATTAAAATTATTTAAAACATTACAGCTACGTTTATATTAAAAAATAATTAAAATTATATTTTATAATAATAAAATATATTATTTTTTATGTCGAATATTTTTATTAATAAATAAAAAATATAATTATATTCTTATTTAAATGTGTGAGTTAATATTTTTTAGATTTATTTTTATTTAAAATCCGTTTATATATGAATATTGTTTACAGCTATTTAACGTCAATTCTGGCTAGAGTTATTATAGCCTAAATTATTATTTATTTTTTGAAATATTAATTCTGCTTATACATTAAACAGATGTAATAAGAATGCTTAAATGAAAAATATGTGTTCAGTTTTTTTTAACTTTAAGTGTTTAAAGTATTTTTTTGATAAAAATAGGTGTCCAAAATTTTCACCATTACAATTTTAAGTGCCTAAAATTTCAACCGTTACAATTTTAAATGCTCGGCCGTTTAAAAAATAGTTACCCAATAAGAATGTGATACGTGTTATACTTTATTATTATTATTACTTAAAAAAAATAAAAATAATATATTTAAAAAAACTCAAAAGTCCCAAAAAATAATCTCAAATCCCTAAAATCACAAATTCTCCAATTTGCCGTCGCCTTCGCCGTCGCTGTCATTATCGAAGGCAGTCGCCTATTTCTCTCAATCACCCATCGCCGGTAATTAACTGAAGACGTGTCAATTGGATGATGAACGCGAATGGTTCTATTCGAACGGCGTTCAATTGACATATTTATCGGCGATGGGTTATTGAGGAAAATGGATGGTGGCCTCCTGCGACGGCATTGGTAGTGTTCGGCGACGACAACGACGACGATAATTTAGAGAACTTGTGGTTTTAGGTATTACAAATTTGGGGCTCTTTTAAAAATTTTGAAAAATTTGAGTTTTTTTAAAATTATTTATATTTTTTATTTTTTAATATAATAACAAAAATACCACATATCATATTCTTATTTGGTAATGATTTTTTTAAACGACCAAACACTTAAAATTATAACAATTAAAACTTTAAAAATTTATTTTTATAAAAAATATTTTAAACATATTTAAAATATATATAATTTAAACACTTATTTTTTTATTTAAGCCTAATAATAATCTTTCCTTTCGCATAAAGCAGCAGCAGACATGTTGGACAATGTACTTACAACCATCTGCCCTGCTGCTTTTGCAGGCCAACAACTCGGATTTCTTTGTCCGTTGCAGGTAGCAGCCGATGTATATTTTGTACCTGTATATATAAATATTAGTATTATTTTGGTTATTAAAATTTAAAAATATTCAATTTAATCACTGAACTTTAGACATTAAACGATTTGTGACACTCTCCTGTTAATGTTGGATGATATCCATTTACTAACGAATGGAGAAACTTTTCCAAGATTCGAACAGTGAAAAACTTCATCGGCATGAGAAAAATAATATAATGAGAAATGAGTTTCATCCAACGACGATGAAGGGAGATCGGTGAGAGAGAAATCAACAGATTTTTGTCCGATTTATGAGCTTTGAGGCACTTTCTGGCGAAATGGATGTCCGATTCAGACTTAGAGGGCCAAGACGAAGTGACTGGTGAAATTTAAGATCGAACAACCACCATCTATGGTTGTTGACGGTAGTATCCGACGACGGTGAACAGAGAACGACGTCCACGTCATAACACTGTCAACAAGTTAACGAAAGGGTGATAAAAAATGTTTAATGTCTAAACTTTAGTGAATAAATTGAACATTTTGAAACTTCAGTAACTAAAATAAGTTTGGCAGTAAATTTAAGTGATGATTTACATAGTTTATTCATTTTATTTTAGTCACGTGTATGTTAATTTCAGGTTTAAAACATTTATTTAAGGTTTAAAAAATTAAGAATTAATTTGAATTTTTGTATTTTAAGGTTTAAGATTTTAAAATTTAAGCTTAAAATAAAAGGTAAAATTTTGATGCACATGTTGCATAAAACTAATTTTACACAAGCCTGTATATTTATACTATATAACCAAAATCTTAAATTCATAACCCTAACTCTAAAATACTAAACCCTAAACCTTAAACCCTATACCCTAAATATGGATAGTGGATTCTGGTGCTACTGATCATATGACATGAAACAATGATGTGTTTTTGACTCTTACAAAACATCATCATATGAAGCATGTGAAGACTGCAGATGAGTCATTGACTGAGGTGGAAGGGACTAAAACAGTCTTTCTTAATAAGGATATTGTGCTAAACTTTGTCCTTTATGTTCCTGATTTACAATGCAATCTTTTATCTGTTAGCAGATTGTGTAGTGATTTGCAGTGCTATACTAAATTCAGTTTGCATGGATGTATTTTTCAGGAAATGGATTCGGAGAAAGTAATTGGCAGTGCTAAGATGTGTAGTGGACTATACATCATTGAAGGCCAAGCACTTCCCAAGGGACAAGTCCTATCAAGTTGCACTCTCAATTCTGTTTGTCTTTCCTCCCAAATTTCTGGTTTAAGTTCCAATGAAAGTTTGTTATGGCATTTTCGCCTTGGACATCCTAATTTTTCTTATCTCCAAAAATTGTTTCCCAAATTATTCATTCATAAAAATCCAGCATCTTTTACTTGTGATATATGCCAGATTGCAAAACATATTCGAAACCCTTACCCTCAATCGTCTTACACACCATCTCAACCATTTTCCCTCATCCATAGTGACATTTGGGGCCCTTCTAAAGTTAAGAATATTACTGGGAGTAGGTGGTTTGCATCCTTTATTGATGATCATTCTAGAACTACATGGACGTATTTAATGAAGGATAAATCGAAAACTGAGGGTATATTTAGAAAATTCTATATGCTGATTGAAACTCAATTTCGCAGCAAAATTCAAATTTTGAAAACTGACAATGGGAGTGAATTTTTTATTACTACTTTGGGAAATTTTCTTCGAGAGCGAGGTATTATACACATTAGTTCTTGTGTGGATACTCCACATCAAAACGGAGTGGTTGAAAGGAAGAATAGACACCTTTTTAGAGGTTGCTAGATCATTGTTGTTTTCTTCTAATGTTCCTAAACATTTTTTGGGGGAAACCTTGCTTACTGCTACATACCTCATTAATAGACTGCCAGTAGAGTATTAAAATTTCAAACTCCTAAGGAAGTTCTTCTTAAACAGTTTCCTTCTTTTAAACCTATGTCTTGTACAGTACCTGTTAAAATATTTGGGTGTTCTGCTTTTGTTCATATCCATAAGCAGTTTCGAAGTAAATTGGATCCAAGGGCTGTCAAGTGTATTTTTCTTGGGTGTTCTCCTTGTAATCACTCATTTTTGACCGGGTTTTAGTGTTATTAGTGTTATTATAATAGTAAAATTATATATATAAAAAAGGCAATAAAAAATCAAAAAAAAAAAAAGGAAATTTGCGTGGAGCAGGGTGCTCCACGTCACCCACAAATTGCCTATAAATAGGCACCCCAATTCATTCCAATCCCACGCCCAAAATTGAAGAGAAATTGGCAATTCAAATTGCCATCAATTCATAGGGGCATGGCCGACCGCAAGGCTGGCCGGGGTTGGGGGCAGTGCCCTCAACCCCAGTTGGTTCGATCCAACATTCGATCGGGGTCCTATTTTAGGTCCGATCTAGTTAAATTTTTGGAGGGGTCGCGGTAGATCTCGGCGGAGTTCGTCGTTCGAGCTCCTAGTTAGGTATATTTTCTTCCCTTTTTTATTAGTGTTGTAATTTTTATAATTTAATGAAGTATCAGTTATCTTAAAATTTTAGTCTTATTTTTTATTTTGTATATTTATGTTTTAGATTAATATTTAATATGTTTTAAATTTGTGTTGCATATTAATATTTTATTTATGTTAGATATGTTTTTATTTATGAGTTAGATTAATATTTATTTATGTATGTTTTAGAATAGTATTTTATTTATGTTGAGTTTGTTTTTATTTATGTGTTAGATTAATATTTAATATGTTTTAAATTTGTGTTGTATATTAATATTTTATTTATGCTAGATATGTTTTTATTTATGAGTTAGATTAATATGTATATATGTATGTTTTAGTTTAGCATTTTATGTTTGATTAGTATTCTGTTATGTCAATATTTATTGTATTTAAATATTTTGCCATGTTTTATATTTTTGCCACTAAGATTGCATATGATATATAAATTGTCAATGCGGTGCCCTTTTATCCAAGCGTAAACGGGGCCAGTATCAGGCGTAGTGATAGTGGTTGGGCGTATATTCTCGGATAACGGGGGCCTTTAAAATTTATTCGCAATTATGACTGAATTTTAAAATAATCGTCACTCTAATCCGGAAAATCCAATATTAATAAAGCGGTAATTATTAAAGTACCAATTTTGGGCGGTGTGGGGGTGCTAATCCTTCCCCATCCGTAACCGACTCCCGAACCCTGTCTTTTGAATCTCTGGTTTTATGGTGTCCGGCCTACCTAAGTGGCCGGTGGCGACTCCATTTTTATAAGGTTTTTGTAAACCCCACGGAATAAATATTTTATATCCAAAAGAGTCACAAACACCTTTCAAAAACATTTCAAAAAACAATCGCTTTTATTTTTAGCGATGAAAATTAAGAGGGAACATCGCTACAGATGGCGACTCCGCTGGGGACTTTTTCAAAAAACAAATGAGAGTCAAGCTTTTAAAATAATTACCGCTTTACTAATATTGGAAATTCCGAATTAAAGTGACTATTAAATTAACATTCGGTCATAATTGCGCGTTTATTTTAACGCATTTAAAATATGGCATATAAACCCGTCGTTTTAAGTGAGGGGAAAACGCTAATGCTTTCGTGGAGATATCGTTCTCCCGTATGGGCCTAGCAAGTACCTTCGGGGCTCGAGTACCTTATGCTTTCGTAAGGATATCGTTCCTTCGTACGGGCATAAGCGAATGGGTCCCCCTGAATTGAACCCGATTGAAAGGAGCCTATAATGGGTGATGATCGGGGGCCTTGCTACCCTTAGTAGGGGACAGCAAGGACAATTCGGGTACCTCCTAACACCAACACTGCATGTAGAGAACATAGAAACCCACCCTGTTAGAGCCATGCGGATAACCTTAGGTGTTTTGGATTAGATAAATAGGGTCGTTTTGTTTATTTACCTTATTTAATTTGTCCTTTTATTTATGTATTTATTATTTTTATCAGGTACTAACTCATTTCTTTTTGTGTTCTATTTTATTTTTATACATATTTTTGTTGCATTATCATTGCATCCACATTACATAGAGGCGTTGATTCAAGTGGTTTGCCCGATTAGAAAATCTTTCATCATGGAAAAAAGGTGTCTTAGGAAGGACAACATCGATCCAGTCGCGTGACATCGGTCAGAGATTACTCAACAGATCCGACGTAACAATTTGTCGAACAAGCGTGTAGTGCCAAAGTATACACACGAGACCCTAATGGTGGACATACAATGTGCTACAAGGTGTGTGAATGACTTAGCTACCGAAGCCACGACTCTCCGACCTTAACCCCGGACATGGAAGAAGCACCAAGGTTTATCAAGTTGCTCAGAGCTATCGAGGAGCTAGGAGGTAGAGCTAGGGATTATGTGTAGAACTTTATTTTGTAATTAAGACTTTGTAATAGACTCTTTTTGTAATAGGGACTCCTTTTGTAATATGGATCTTTTTGTAATCTGGACCCTTTAATTCCCATGAAAGTCATTCGAAAGGGTGATTACCAATGAATCAACGCTTTATTTGCATTCATGTTGCATATCATGACATGGTGTTGATTCAAGAACGATTCATTAAAAGGCTTTCAAAATAGAAAAGTCTGCTTTGCCGGGACGATAATATTACAAGTATCAAGTTAGGTCGAGCAAAAACCAATCGCGAAAAGAAGACGATGACGACAATAAGGCAGCACATGACGCAAAAAGATTCAATCAGGCGCGCAGAATCCTAATTTTAAATCTTCACATTTGACCATTTTTAAATTCTCGATTTTAATTTAACTCAAAAAAATTAAAAATATTATTATTTGAAACTTCTTCTCTCATAAAACTTTCGAAGAAGAATAATAATAACAAAAAGAAACCTAAAAGTTTCATTTTTAAGTAAGTTAAAATTTTGAACCAAATGATCTTTGAGAATTTTAATTTAAACCCTAAATTTTTAAAGTACTCCTTAGGACCGATAGAATCCATCCTTTGTTTAGACGTATTATTCGTTTGCACCGAAAAAGATCTTATCGCATTATGCCTGCACTTGTTGATGTCATTTTTAGAAAGCCACAAAAATAAAGATCATGACGTCACAAGTCCATAAAATAGAATGAGAAGAGAAGACGAAGTCATCCATCATCCTCAAGACGACGCCGAGACATGGAGCATATGTTTTGCTTCCCAAGTCAAGATCTCCGAGATGAAGCTAATGTCACCTGTAATTCATTATTAGTTTCTTGCAAACGGACATTTTTCTCTTGATTGAAAGTCTTTTAAGGACTGTTCGAGAATCAACACCGCATTTTTGCATTCATGCATTGCATTGCATTACATTGCATTGCATTGCATTACATTGTACAATCATAACATATTTTACACCTTGCATAAAATTTTTGAGGGGTAATCCAAAGAACAATTAGAGTTTTATCATGAATTGAAGACACTCAAAAATCCAGATCCGAGCAGTTAAAAGATGGGCTCGAGGAAAAAAGAGAAAACAAGAAGTTTGATGTCTTTAATGCAAGAAAACTCTGTTTGAACCCAGGTTGGTCGTTCCGAATTCCAAAGATTCTCGATTTGCACATGATGATGGAACAAGATGCCTCAAGATTCACGCGGCCATATTCTGCAAAAGATGGAGGGATGCATTAAAAATTACCGATCCGCTACTTCACCGACAGTCTAGCAGGACCTACCGTGATATGATGTGCTTTGGACCTAGCACTAAGTCGTCGGTATCTCTAGGGTACGAAGATGAAACCTGATGAAACCTTCAAGGAATGTGCTTTGAGGTGTCTGTGTTTAGTGACCCAAGTGCAACCCCCGTAGATGAAGAGGAAATTGACTTCTATGCCATCTTTTATATTTATTCTTTAATAATATGCTCGAGAAAATGAAGGTCAGCTTTGAGGACTTAATGACAGTCAGAGCAAGAAACAAACATGCACTCCGGGACCTTAGTTTAAAGACCAGACCTGCCTAGGAGCAAAAGGAAACAGAGAGATAAATGTGTATCACTTTCAAAACATTGAGGCACCTGGGGCATGATACTAAGAAATTTGGGGTCGTTAAAAATTAAGAAGCTGGTCGATAAGGGGGAGTCGTGACAAAATAGCCATCCAAATGGTGGAAAAACAAGAGAAGAGGCAAGCCTACACTACCTTGGAAGGGCAGAATGAGTTAGCACCTAGAGATAATCCAAAGGTCCCTACGGTTTTCTCATCATTTCACAAAGAAATTCTCAACAAAAAAAATCATTGTTTATTAGAATTAAAAATCACATTTCCATTTAGAAAAACATATTTACATTCTTGATTCTTTAAACATTTCATTTTTATGGGGTAGTTTTCCCATATGCATATACACACATTTTTGAATGGACATATGTATATATCATTTCTATACCAGGTCCTCGAATTTTGAATGCAATACAGTACATTTGCTTCAAACCCAAAGATCAACTCTAAGTTGCATATATTTAGAAGAGATTGAATGTTGTGGTGATACTGTAAATGTGAGTATCTGCTAGTTTACTTAGGCCAACAGAGGAACAAAAGCGAGTGTTTAGACAATGGGCAATTCCCATT